>CAWUFW010004403.1:0-1200000 GCA_963921515.1 Calotriton arnoldi | reverse complement strand
TCAAGGCAAAAGTAAGAGAAATTAAAGTGCTTACATTTGAGGGAGTGCAGTGCATGTTTGGGGGCAGTGAAGTGACAGAGATGCGAGGAATTGTATTCTGGGAAGAGTGGAAAGAGGATGCTGAAGAGGAAAGAGAGGTGGTTGAAGATGTGCAGATGGACAAGATATGCAGAGAAAAATAGGATATGTATCTAACATAAAGCACACATAACTGAAGGCCAAAACTCCTTCCACAGGCCTTGATGCTATTTAATACACAAACTCAGAATTGAAACATTTCAAATGTTAATTATTTATAAAAAATCATTGTTGGTACTCATTTATCTTAAACAGCTAACACCCATTGACAAAGCCAATCCTACTGATAGGCTTTAGGTGTATGTCAGTTGTTGTGTCATTTATCTGGAAACAATTACATCTCAGAGAGAAACCGAAATACCGGTCAGGTGGCACACTATGGGAATCACAGAAATTTATTTGACATGTTCCCTTATAGAGAGCCCCCACTTTTTTCATCCACCTTAAAGACCTGTCTGCACATCAGCGTCGCCCCACAGCCTCGGAGCAGCAAAAGAAAGAAAAAAATAAAATGATAATAACTAATGTTATCAACATTTTATTTTGTCCTCCTGCTGCGGCAGCTTGCGTGAGGGGGGCGGGGCTGAAGAGCAGGGGAGGAGGGGACAACCCTCCTAAGTGCGCAATGACTGTTTGGTCGGCCCTCTCGGGCCGCCCAAACCAGTCATGCACACTTTCCCTCTTCTCCATGCAGGCTGCATTACAGCCTGCATGGAGAGCATGCCCATCCCTACAGCCCTTGGCTGAGCGCCGTGTCACAGCTCTCAGACCAATCACAACGCTGCATTGCAGCGTTGTGATTGGCTGCAGGGAGCCTGGGAGCCCTGATGCTTCCTGTTTCTTACAAGAAGCCAAGAAGAGGACGCAGGAGAAGTGGCGCCGGCCGGTCAGGAAGTAAGTGATTTTTTTTTTTATAGTGATCCCCTACCCCCTCCGCCCCTTTCTCCCCACCCGCCCCACTGCTGCTTCCGCGGCTGCAGCCGCGACTGTAGCACATATTTCTATATGACTGGTTGCAGCCAGCAGCTGTGGGTGCTTCTCGAAGTCTGGTTAGAGCACATTTTTCCAAAGTTATTGCTGCATGCAGTGCAAGACACTGGGCAAGAGTACATTTTAAAGGGCTAAAGTTGTCATGCTGTACAATTTACACCTTACAGTAACTGTTGAACATATTATTGCAGGAAGATATGGGGTAGTTTTTAATGTGTTAAATATTTCAAGACTACACATTCCCACTGCTTTATAAGCCTTGCTTTATCATTACATTCATTTGCTTAAAAATGCAACATTTGCCAATCTTTTTTTCATTTCTTTCACCCCACCACTTTCAAATGTCACCAGCCACCACTGTTTAAATGTCACCCCATTGTAAGACACTTAAAAGGTGTTCTTCTTGCATATGGAAACAGCAATAGTCGAGCAAAGGTTTTTTGTAGATTCGGTGGCCTAGTAAGGGCATTGGGGTAGGGACCCTGGAGCTAAAGGCAAGAAATATTTGATTGATGCTTTTTAGGTTTCTCAAAATTAATCGGTAAAACCATAGAAAGGTAACCTCAAAAACCGTTGCAGGTGGCCACTCAGTTGGTTTCAGAGTTTGGAGCTATGTACCATCAGGGACCAAAACTGTATAACAAGCATTACATAGAGGTATTTAATAATCAGCTAAAAAGATCTGCCAAGCCCCCACCTTGCAGGTGTCTGATCGCAATCAGAAAAGCACCATTACTACAGATGTAATTGCCTGGGCTCTGGGACAGCTTTGAGTCCGCTGTGGATGGTCAGGAAAAGATCACAGTCCTCATCGGCAGGTCACTGAAGGGTAGGCAAAGTGACAACTGTGAAGATTGAAAATGAGGCTTTTGCATCTCTATGTACTTACAAGGATTTTAAGACATGTGCACAGGACATTTGAAAATGGGTCATAAACCACTGGACAGTCTAATGTCTACGTGTCCATTCGAGGTGGAAAAGCTGCCCAAGGTCTGGCGAGATGGATGCATAGTATGAAGTTTCAATCTATAACATGCTACACACATGAGAAACAACATCATGGCAGACTCTTTTCCCAATTGCCAGTGGAGGGTGAGCTCAAGGGGAAAGACAAGAGTGAATGAGTTTGATAGATTGAAGACACAAATGTAGGACCATTTCACAAGAGTAATGGGCGAGGAAATTGATTGTGATAAGAAGTAGAAGACAGGGAGGGTATGTGCAAGGGAGGACCCGAGTTTCATGCTGATGTAAGGGTAGGAACCAATGCCAAAGTGCCAAGTGAAGTTTCGGTGAAAGAGGCAGTGCTGAGTAGAGGTTGAGTTAAATTTTATACCAGGACTGGTGGTGAGAATTATGCCACCATAATATCAGAAACAATGAACTACTAATCGTGTGACAGTCAACACCTATGAACACCATCCGAGTCCATGCCACTTCAATGACGCTGCCATCTTGGCCCGTTTCTTTTGCTTCTTGCAGTTCAGAGAAGTCTCTGATTTCACTTCTTAATCACATTACTGCAAAATATGTTTTGATGTGCTGCTCTTCTTGCATCCCTGAGGCTACACAACTTCGAATCCCCCTTTTTTCACATCATCCTTAACCTCGAGCTCTGCCATCTGCGGGTCTCCACACAGCATCACTCTCAGCTCCTGACACACATGCATACGTGGCTGTCCTTTTTGATCTTGGAGGGCTGCCATTTTAGTACCGTTTGAGGTCCACCGGGGGTACACCTGCCTACCTGCCTACCTGCCTACCTGCCTGCCTACCTGCCTACCTGCCTACCTGCCTGCCTGCCTACCTGCCCTGTGTCAAACTTGCTTAACTTTTGACTCTAATTTCCCATTACATCCTGGCTCATCTACAGCTCTGGGTATCACCCCTCTAAAGAAGGGATTGTAAAATGAAGAATAAGGTGTTGCCAAAGGGAACTCCGCTAATCAACTCATTTCCAGGGGCTGGCTAGTGGGGTGCTTGCCCCTTGTATTTTATTACTTTTCATATGGGAGACTTTAATTGCAGAGCTATCACGTGTATCTTGCGGTGACAAATATGTGTGAATAAAATAGCAGGGTGTGATGCAGGCTGTGAGTGAGGTCTATAGTACTTGCTATGGTTGGGTCATTATAGGTGCTAGTAGCTACCCGAAGAACCTGTGGCCTCATCATAGGAGAGAGCCTATCAAAAGTTCTAAATTTGGCTGATCAGGAGAGATTTGAGCATGCTTTGGCTCAGATCGTAGAACCTTTGTGGTCTTGGCTGCAGAATCTTGTCCGACTCATTGTACACCCTCCCCAGAAGGATCACAGGCAAGACCCTACTGGCAATTCTGGTTGGTGCCTGTAGTGAAGCAGACGCAGGAGCCAGGTAGGAACTGCGAAGTAGTTTATTAGATCCGCTGAGCCATCCCAGGCAGAGCTCAGACGACGTCCAAAGTTCAACTGACCAAAACCCTAACGCTCGGTATGGAACCCTCACACAGTGAAGTTCTTAACCGAGCAACATTCTAAGTACTTTAAAGCAATAACTACTACATGGGTCTTTCCTTAAAATACAAAAACAAAGCAAAAGGAAACCAAACCTGGGAGAAAGAGTAAACAAAAAGAAGAAAAAAACACAAGCAATATAACAATACAATAAACATACTATGAGAAGAGGCAAGATACAAAGTAAATACATCAGTACCTGTTAAGAAAAAAAGAACGACACATCAGTCCCTGTAATGGAAAGGGAGATTCCTCACCCTAGAACTGCATCTCAATCCAAAATGATTCAACCGAGAAAGTCTCCTTTCACCATCCACACTGCAACCACCAAACCCTTCATCAACAACACCGGACTTAACCAACCAACACTTGTTCCATCACTGGCCATTCGCAAGCTTCACAGAACCACCATTAACCTTCACAACCTTGGTGGAAGGCCCGAACTTAGAACAATCTTTCCTCACATGGACAGGTTTTATCACACGAACAGAATCACCCACAGCCAACTCAATCTCTTGGGCATTCTTCCTGGAATCAAAGTACCTCTTTTGTTTCTCTTCGGTCAAATTCACACAACTCCTCACACTGACATCAGACCACTGCCCACCTTTGACCCATTTACCCATCCAACTGGGACAAAAACTGGTTGTAGCTCTGCGACCTCGTAACAGCTCAAAAGGCGAAACACCAGTGGTCGAATGAGGGGTAGTGCGATAGAACCAAAGCATGGTCCTGACAGAGTTTGCTGCTATTAGCAAGTGCCCACTGTATACATTCCCCCAAAACCCTGTTCATGCGTTCTACCAAACCATTGGTTTGAGGGTGATACAGTGAACTCTTGAGATGTTTAATGCCACTGGTCTGTAGAAACACTTCAACTTCACTGGCGACAAATTGTGTACCATTGTCTGTCACGAGAGTTTCAGGGAAACCTTCCTTCAGGAAAACATCTTTTAGGAATTCAACAACAGTCTTAGAGGTCACCTCTCTCACGAATCTGACCTCAGGCCATTTAGAATAGTAGTCCATCATGACCAACGCAAACTTTGAAGACGCGTCAAGCGCGTAGAAGGGTCCGACTATATCAAGCCCTAACTTCACCCATGGGAGAAAGTGGAGGAGTGCGCAATTTGACAGATTTATCACAGCTAGAGCATATGACACACTCTTTGACCATCTCATCCACCTCCCTTTCCATGGAAGGCCACCAAAAGGATAGTCTGACCCTTTTTTTGTGTCATGGTGGCTCCCAAATGCCCCTCATGAGCACGCAAAATGATGCCAGCTCTCAAACTCACAGGAGGAACCAACTTGTCAGCTCTCATCAATAAACCATCCTCAATGGATAAGTCATTTGCCACCTGAACGTATGTTTTGAATTAAAAACTAAGGTTCCTCTCCCTTGGCCAACCCATTTCCACATATCTCATGACAGTCATCATGGAAACGTCATTGTTAAGTGCCTGGCGCCACTCATTCTCAGAAATCGCACACAACTGTGGGAGATCAACAGCAGCCACAATGAATTCTTCCTTGTCTTCTTCGCCCACATCAAATTCATGCTCAACAGTATCAGATGACCGTGAAAGGTAGTCTGCACAGCCGTTCTTGCTTCCAGGAATGTACTCAGGTAAAAAATCAAACTGCAACAATTTTGAGGACAGGCGAGCAATACGAGGGGTGAAACCTCTAACATTTTTCCCACTCAAAATGAAAATTAATGGCTTGTGATCTGTTTGAAGGCAAAATCTCCTCCCCCAAATGAAATTGCGAAACTTCATCACAGCCCACCAACAAGCTAATAACTCTTTTTCGATGACAGAATATTTTTCTCTGTCGGAGACAGAACTCTTGAGGCAAAACCAATGGTTCTAACCTCACCACCTAACGTTTGACTCAGCACAGCCCCCACCCCAACATTGCTTGCATCGACAGCCAAAGTCCATTGAAGTTCAGGATCATAATGCTTTAACACTTTGGGTGATGTGAGCTGTTGCTTGACCCAATCAAACACTTCTTGGCACTCAGCACTCCATTCAAACGCAACCCCCTTCATAAGCATCTGCGACTGAGGCCTTAACTTGGTGGCAAAATCTTGGACAAAATGCAAATAAAATTCACAGAGCCCTAAAAAGGACTTGAAGCTAGCTTTGTCAGAAGGGGCCTTTGACTTTGTAATAGAACACACAAGACTCGACTTGGGAAGAATACCCTGGTCGGTAACCAAATTCCCCAAATACTCAACCTCCTTTGTCAGGAAAAGACACTTGTCTCTTCGCAGCACAACACCATTTGATTGGAACCTAGAAAACACCTCTTGAAGAGTGGCATCATGGGCAGCCCTATTAGGAGCAAATACCAAAACGTCATCTTGGAAAACAGACAATCCTTCGATCCCCTTGAGGATGTTATTCATCAAACGCTGGAAGACGGATGCCGCTGACGCTAGGCCGAACGGCATATGGACATATTGGTAAGTACCAAAAGGGGAAACGAAGGCAGTAAGTTGTCTCGACTCAGGAGCCAACTCAACCTGTTGGTAAGCAGAGGCTAAGTCTAACTTTGAGAAAACCTTGGCGTCCTTCAGCTCTGCTAAAAGTTCGTTGATGTTGGGGAGTGGATGTGAATCTACCCAAATCTCTTTGTTTAAACAGTGCAGGCCAACATAGACCCTCAACTCCCCATTCTGTTTGCGGGCAACCACCAAAGGAGACAGCCACAAGGACGAGTCAACAGGTTCAATTATTCCGTTCATGCACAGAGAATTAAGTTCTTTCTCCAAATCACCCTTTATGCTAAAAGGGACGTTCCTAACCTTATGCTTAATGGGTCTTGCCGCATCCTTCACAATGATTCTATGCTGGTAGTCTTTGACCTTCCCTAACTCACCTGAAAATATGTGGGAAAATTTGTTGATTATCCCCGCAAGATCTAAATTATCCCTCACAACCAGCACCTGCTCACTGGTCCCAGGTCTGAGTACCATTCCAAATAATCCCTGGGGGAACCAACCCAAAATGTTTAAACCTTTATGGGCAATGTACACTTTACCAGCACTCTTCCTACCTCTAAACTCCATAATGTCTTCGATATACCCTGACAAATTGATTTCACGACCTCCATAGGAGACCGCCTTACGATAAGGGGGTAAGAGTGGTCTACAAGGCCAAGTTTGGTCATAAAGTTCTTGTGTGATCATGGAGATTCGAGCACCAGAATCTACTAATAGTCTCACACTTTTATCTCCAACCAAAACTTCAACATAAGGATCCACACATAGTTCTGGATTACCCACTTTGACCTCCTCATTCTGCACCACCACAACCATGTCCCTGAGATCTTTAGTGATGGATTCATCACTTTCATAAGATAGATTTTCATCAATGACACATTTGACAGAGGACAACTGTTTGCCTCTGCCAGATTGACAAACTTTGGCAAAGTGACCCGGTCTACTACAAATTCTGCGGGTCACAAACTTAGCCGGGCACTTACCACCCTTCATATGTGCTTTGTACCAACATCTGAAACAAATATTTTGTTGAGAAAAAAATGAATTTTGCTTATCAACATAACCAAAACGTGACCTGTCAAAAGGTTTGCTGTCTTTAGTCTCTTTAGTATCCTTGACTTTGACAACAGAAACTGGCTCACTGTTCTTGTTCTCTAATTCCTTAACCGACAGACGAGACATTTCAATGCTCTTGGCCATTTTAATAGTGTCCTCCAACTTTGGATTTCCCATTGACAGTAGCTTCTGCTTGATCATCTTGTCAGTACAATGACAAATAAATTGGTCTCTTACTAATTGGTCTGCAAAATTTTCAAATTGGCACTCAGAAATTAACCTTTTCAAAGAGCTTATATAAGCGTCAACATCTTCACCAGCATTCTGAACTCGTAGAAAAACTTGTGTCGCAATACAACCAAACTTGGTTGAACATCAAACCTGGTCTGAAGTTTTTTCACAGTTTCTTGATACTCATCAAGAATGTCTGCTCCATCAACAACAGGTGGAGGCAAATGTTTCAATTGTTTTCGAATCCTAACAAATGAAGCAGAAGGTATTTCCTTCTATCAGCCCGGAAACGATTAGCACCAATTGCGCCTAAATATGTCTCAAACCCATCAAACCATTTTTTCCATTTAATGGGAGGGTCGCCTGGTGTTTACAAAAATGGAGGTGGAGGCGCAACTGCTTGCATATTCCTTCACGACACCGCCCAAAGTCTTGGGATAAAGCAGTGAGAAAATGTGTTTTTTATAAGGTACAGGGAATTGAAGGAAAAAACAAACGACTGATAAAATGGAATGTCATAAGTTTGTTTAAACTGGTAATTAAATGCCCACACAGAGAACAGGCCGGTATCTGAAGAGGAAAAGCAAACGTCCTCCTCGCAAAACGAAGTTGTAGCAAAAATATGGCTCTTTTTGCATAGTCAAAATTAGACACCCAGCAGCAAAAACCGTGCAGGAATAAACTTTGCGCCTTAAAGTCAATGCCTTACTGTACTAGCAAAACAGCAGGGCTCCAACCAAACTCGTAAGTCTCCTCGTGAACAGCGCTACCAGACACGACCTGTGATATACACCGTGAAGCAGCTGTTCTGAGCAGATCAACGGAAATCCCCACAGAGATGAGCCTTTGTGACGTGGACTCTCCTGTCACTGAACTCCTCCGTAGACTGGAACGCACTGCAACTCTGCGTTCCACTACCAAACAGATACATGCTTCGTCACGCCGTCGTCACGTCATTGGAGAATTTCTTGAAACGAAGCGTCCTCCTTGCGTTCCAAACTCTGATGAAAATGTGCTCTATCAGCACGCCGTCCTGATGCCGTCGTCACCTCGTTGTGGTGAAACGCAGTGCCCTCCTTGCATTCCACCAACGCCCCACTCCTCCAAATCCACGCTCTGCCCACAGTACGTCAACTCTTCTCAGCTTGCTTGAGAAGAACACCGTAACTCATCGTCACCCTGCACAAACTCCGGAAGGACCATCTATTGTCGAAGATCCACAGGAGCAGCAGAAATCGTCCGAAAAGCAGGGAGACCACATTGGCAAGAAACGCAGGTCCGTGTAGATGGCCCAGCACTCATCACCACAAGACGATATAGTGAAGCAGACACAGGAGCCAGGTAGGAACTGCGAAGTAGTTTATTAGATCTTCTGAGCCATCCCAGGCAGAGCTCAGACAATGTCCAAAGTTCAACTGACCAAAACCCTAACGCTCGGTACAGAAACCTCACCCAGTGAAGTTCCCAACAGAGCAACATTCTAAGTACTTTAAAGCAATAAATACTACAGTGCCCCTCCTCACAAGGAAGACCCCACCTTCAAACAAAGCCTATGGGAAAACTAATAGGTCTGATTAGGACCTTTGGAGAAACTGAAGGGGGCACTTCTCTTCAGTACCCAGGAGATTTAATCCAAAGTGCACACCATCCTTTTCAGTCTGGACAGATTATCACCTTCTGATGAAAGAACATTTATCACAGAGAGTGACCAAGACTCTTCCTTGGGGAAAGAAGCCTCCTTGGAGTCTGAACGATATGAGGATACTAAGCCGGTGTTACATCTGTGGTGAGAATGGAGTTAAGAGTTTATCAAAGGCCCTGTGTGAGCAGAAGAAGAAATAGAATTGATTGCGTTTTCTGGCAGTACATTCTGTTATACCAGAACCCCTCAGTGTCTCTGTATTATCTCTTGTCCGGATTGGTGTTATGCAAGCTATTTGGAGTACTGGAAGCGAATGGCAGCAGAGGCATCAAAGAATGCAGTGCTAGGTAAAATAAGTCAAACTTCCGCTTCCCAAGCGAATACCAGGATTCCCAGAATGAGGGCGTGGTCAAGACTGTTAACAGGCACTTTCCAAGATGGTGGTCAGTCCATAGGATGTTGTCTGAGATTCACAATCCAATAGGGAGTAAGACCTCTTCCCTGTGATGACGGGTCCTATTAGAACCTATATAAGGAAGCACTTCCAAGTATAGGATACCTTACAGTGCATTAATTCCCTTATTTTTCATCCCATTCTTCATCCCCATGCTTCCATGTGTGCCCAAGATATTTGCTGCTTGCAGCTGGAACTTCTACTGGTTTCTTGTCTTGGAATTTGGCCGGGCTCTTTTCTCCTTCCTGTTTGTAAAACAGGAGTTTGGTGCTTGCTCGTCATTTCTAATCTTCATCTTCAATCAAGATTCATTAGAGTGGCAGGGGTATTTTTTCACCTTTGTGGGCTTTGCCTCCTGTTTGGGAGCAACGTGATACATTTCACTTATACTGTTGTGTGCAGGGTGACACCGTGGATACCAGGAGAGTTGCCTTTTTTCAGGCAATCTATTAGGGAACTAAACAGACCGTTCAAGCGACTAGTCCTTGGCATGTGGGGGAAACAGATTAAGGCACATTCTATCCCAAAAGCGGAAAATGGGTGTGGATGCAGGGACCTTCAAGTGGGAGAGTCCAGTAGCCAGAAACAAAGATTTTCCTGATGACAGCTCATCCCAAATCACCAGATTGGACTCCCGCAACTAAAGAGACAGCATATGTACAAATTGTGTTAAGGAGTTTTAAGGATAAAGAAGTCAGCAACCACCTTCAGGCAGAAGGCCATTGACGTTCTTTGAAGGCCAAGGTGGAGCTAACATGTCAACCTCTTTCAGCACATATTCCAGGGATGATAAAAAGGCATCTGGCGGGCCTGCCAGGACAAACTCTTGGAACATAATGAGCTATTTTGGAATTACTGCAAATGGCTTTGACAGTCTGTCAGAGATAAAGGCTCAACAGGAAATCTGAAGATTCTGGCAGATTAATCCAAAGTGAATGAGGGAATACCATGAGTTGTACTAGACCAGCAAGCGATAGACAGGCACACACCCTTCCTTATCAGTCTTACTCCCAAGCTAGGCCTTTCCTCTTTCTTTTATTTATTTTGATATGGAACTCGGACGGAGGTCCACAAAAATACACAAACAGATTAAAAGAGACATACTTTGCATACAATACAAAAGTCTTCCTTTATACATAGCTGCCTCCTAAAGAAATCCTTATATCGAACATACCGTATGATGTACAAATAGTGCAATAAATACATGAAACAATCAAATATCTAACCATCAGGAGTTACGACATAAGAGTAAAATTACTATTAAAAGTTACCTAATAAATAGTCAGAAATGTTTTTAAAAATTGGTATAACAAACCATTTCATTTGGAGGAGACAAAACCAATGTACGGGCCTCCGGGGCCGAGTGAATATTAAATTTGATATAAAATGGCTTTAAAAACATGTGCCTGGCCCTTTGCAGCTCCGAACACACAAATAAAACAATGTTAAGATCTTGGATTTGTAAATAACACATTTCACATATTCTCTTCTCTCTTAGTATTTTATGCCAGATACCAGTAACTTCTCTTAGGGGCAGCAAGTTAATTCTCAGTAG
Organism: Calotriton arnoldi; assembly: GCA_963921515.1. Lineage (NCBI taxonomy): Eukaryota > Metazoa > Chordata > Amphibia > Caudata > Salamandridae > Calotriton > Calotriton arnoldi. The sequence goes on along the minus strand of CAWUFW010004403.1, from coordinate 1,188,990 downwards.
GAGTATCAGCCTTCTAATCCTATGAGGAATATTCCAAGTTAAATAAGGCTGGCGTTTATTCCCCAGGGCACTCCCACAGACCACCTCATTACTGGACCTGGACTGACTTAAAGCAGTGTCTCTGAGCAAACTGATAGAGGATAAGGACTTCTTTAAAAGCTGCTTCAGTACAAACTTTGGCATAGGGGAAGCGGAGTTCAAGCTAAGACCAAATGTATCATTTGCATATATAAAGGACCTAAAGAAAGTTGATTGATCCTTTAATATATCAAAGATTTCTATTCTCAAGGCAGCCCTAAGAGTGCCCTCCTCCCCCCAACAAAGGGAGTTACCCCACCGCAGAACCGCTGCTAGGCACACAGATGATCCCATGGCAGCAGCTCTACTCCAAACCTACACTGATCAAATCTCCCCTCTCACTGAGAATAACAAACTCCTCACTAGAAGAGGGCATATAGAACCCACTCTCTAGGCTTCTTAAAATAAATCCTTCAATCAATCAATCAATCAATCAATCAGGGATTTATAGAGCGCACTACTCACCCGTGAGGGTCTCAAGGCGCTGGGGGGTGGGGGGTGTACGGGCAGCTCTGTGGTCATCCAAAGAGCCAGGTCTTGAGATCTTTTCTGAATAGGTGCAGTGTCTGTCTTCGTCTAATGCGGAGGGGGAGTTTGTTTCAGGTCTTGGCCACGATGTAGTAGAAGGATCTACCACCCGTTCTGGCCCTGTGGATGCGGCGGACCGTGGCTAGGGCTAGGTCAGCGGAGCGGAGGTTTCTCTTGGGGCGTGGAAGGAGATTCTATCGTTAAGGTATTGGGGTCCGGCGTTATAGCGGGCTTGAGCTACCTGTAGATTCAAAAATAGATTATGCTGTTCCCCAATGTCAGTGAATAAAAGATAAGGAAACAAGATCCAACTAATCCCTAGGCAGGGTTAGAAGTTGGAAATCCATGTATTGGATTTTAATGCCCTCACACACCCTTTCAGGTGTCATGCTTCATCATCTGGGCTGCTCCTCGTCAGGCCGGCGGTGCAATGCCCGACGGGCTCCCTATAGTAGGGGCACTTTTTCGGAGATCTTTTATCCAATAGCCGTATGGTGAAGTGCGGGTGTGGGGCCAGAACTGTGTAGATGTGAAGAGGTGATTAAAATAGGGTTCAGAGTACTTAGAACGACAAGCTTTATTCTGGGGGTCTCCTACCCTAAGTAAAAACAGACAACAAGGCTCCCATCCAAGCTTAATGTCTCGGATTGTAGTGTCCTCGTTGAAAAAATGTGCAGGTCAACATGTTTCTCGCTCAAAGTGTATTCCACTTGCGATTCTTCAGGACCATAAAAGTGAAACTATCTACACTAATATTTGTGACATGGAATTACCTCACAACAAGTGTTTTACTATTCGTGTACCTGTTTGAACCTGGATCTACCTGTATGGGGAAACAAAATCGTGACATCATTCAGGTTCATGACATCATACTTATTTGGCATTGTACACAACAGTGACACGTATATACTGTATTGGTGATCCTTACTCCTTATCTTTATAGGTGAATGGTGGACGCAATAGCGTTCGAGAACTCTTAAAATAGTTAAAACAGTGATTAATAGTGAGTGCCCACAGTGAGCTAATAAATTATTGCCCTTGTGGCACTTCAGTAATGCAGCAAAGATACAATACTAAGAAACTCACCCAAATCTGTATGTGAACCAGGCTTCAACAGTACCCGGTAGGCCACGTATAAGTCATTGCCTTTATATGTAACTAACTAAAAGGAGAGAAATGTAGGACAACTGGTGGTTGCAGCATCACTTAATATTTGTTAGAAAAATGTTCTCATAGTTCATATGCAACATACATCGTTCAAGTACTCTTTTGAAAATCAACATAGATTAATTCTAGAGGTTGCGTAGCTTGGTCTAGATCATGCGCATTTATATTGTTTAAAAGGACATTCACAGACTATTTAGGTGCTGTTGGTGCTGGCGGTAGCCCTCACGGCTAACCCGCATTATTCAAATCATAGCGCTAATCCAACTCCCATCGCAGCGGCACGGTAACCCATAATCATTCACTGTAGTGCTCGCGTACTCCACTAAAGCGAGCACTACGTCCCCCAGATTGTCCTGTCTTAATGGGTGTTAGAAATGGGATCTCTAGTTGGCAAGGGCTTGCACCTTTGTCCAAGTAGGGACCCTTCTTTCTAGTCAGGGTAAGGGTGTTACACTCGTGAAGTAACCCCTGCTCACCCTCGTGGTAGCTTGGCACGAGCAGTCAGGCTTAATTCAGAGGCAGTGTGTAAAGCATTTGCACATAACCAACAGTAATACCGTGTAAGCACTACAAACGGACACCACACCAGTTTAGAAAAATAACCAATATTTTATATACTCAAGACAAGACCAATTACGACAAAAATCCACAATACTATACTTTAAAAATGAATGCTTGATACGTTAACTTCTTCTTTGCAGGAATAGCACAAAAGCAAAGTTCGTACGAGTCGGGAGCTCCGTCCGAGCCTACCGCGCTGCTGAAAACCACAGAGTCTAACAGTTCCAGCCGACCGCGTCGATACGGGCCAGCAGAGTCATGAACAGACTCGGTTACAGTACCTTTCTCGTTGTGGCTGGTACGGAGTGTACGAGCCGGTCGGCGTTCGTCGCGGTTGCGGTGCAAGACGGAGCGATGCAAGGTGCGGTGTCCCTCGATGCGGTGCAGGCAGCGGCTCGATGAGCGTCGTGCCGACGGAGTCGGTGAGTCCAAGGCGTGCGATGCAGGGTGAGACGATGCTCGATGCGGTGCTGACAGGTTGCGATGCAGGCGACCTAGCCGGAGTGCGGGAGCTGGCGTCGGACAGCGGTGCGAGTCGGAGCGGTGCGCCGCAGACGTGCGAGCGGTGCCCCAAATGCGGTGCGGTCACGACTCTTGAGCCAGTTGCAGCGACCGCGTCGGTCGGGTCCGGTTGGTTCAGTGAAGCGATGCGATGCGATGCGAACTGCGGTGCCCACAGGTCACGGTGCAAGCAGCGGCTCGATGTTGGCGGCGTCGGACGTCGCCACGGTGAGACCAGGGTTGCGATGCGAAGCGGGGCGATGCGGTCTGCGGTGCAAACAGGTCACCGGCCAGGGATGGATTCGGTTGACGGAGTCGGTTGCGGTTCCCTTCCTCTGTGGCAACTGAAACAGCGTTCCAGAAGCGGTACCCAGAGGCTTGTGAAGTCTTTGTAGTCCCTGAGACTTCTTAACAGGAGGCCAGCTCGGTTTCAGGCCCTTGGAGATACTCAGCACAAGTTTGTAGAAAGTTCAGTCCAGTCCTTTCACTGCCCAAGGCAGAAGCAGCAGCTGCAGGCCAACCCAACAAAGCAACAACACAGCAAAGGGGCAGTACTCCTCCTGGCAGCTCTTCCAGCTCTTCGTCTTGGCAGGTTCCCTGATTCCAGCGAGATCTAAATTCATGGGGTCAGGGCCCCAATATTTATATCCCAAATTCCTTTGTTCTCTGAAGGCAGAGAGGCCTTTGCCTAGTCCAAACCAGTTCTGGAGCACTTTGTTGACAAGTCTCCGTCCCTTCTTTCAGTGAGTAGGCCAGGGACATCAGACGCACCACAGGAGGTGGAGCCAGCATTGTGGAGGGAAGGCACTGTCCTATTCAGGGCCCAGGTGCGACCCATCCCACCCATCTACATGTAGATCTTGCTATTCAGCCCTGTGCTGACTCACCCTGTCTCCTGGCATCCCCCAGCCCCTGTCACTCACATTCCAGACAAGGAATACACAACCTCGCAGAGGCAGGCTTGGATGGTTAGACAAGAAAATACCCACTTTCTAAAAGTGGTATTTCCAAACACAGAATGTTAAAACCAACTTCACTAAAAGATGCATTTTAACATTCTGAGTCCAGGCATACTAAACTCGAATTTCTACCACGTTCCCGGGGTCAGTTAGGATTATAAACTGTAATAATCAAAACTGCCCGTTCTGGCCTAGGGGGAACAGGTAGCCTTGCGATAGTGAAAAACGAACTAGGCTGTAATTCACTATCAGGACATGCCGCACACACCAGGGCATGTCCTACCTTTCGCATACAACGCACCCTGCCCACAGGGGTACCTTGGGCCTACCTTAGGGGTGACTAACATGTAGCAAAGGGAAGGTTTAGGGACTTGCAAGTGTGTGCACTTGCCAAGTCGACATGGCAGCCCCAGGCTGCGCACAGGCTCTGCGTTGGCAGGCCCGAGTTACATTTTACGGGCTGTTTGCGTGGGTGGCACAATCCAGTGCTGCAGCCCACCAACAGCATTTGGTCTATAGGCCCTGGCACTCGCAGTGCACTTTACAAGGGACTGACAGATAAACCAAATAGGCCAATCATGGAAACACCAATCCATAACACATTTTATACAGGAGCACTTGCACTTTCCCACTGGACCGCAGTGAGGAAAGTGCGCAGAATCATTACACCAGCAAAAACAGAGTCAAAACCGGGAGGTCAGAAAGCAAAAAGTCAGGGGAAACACGCCAAAAGATGCCAAGTCTAACACATGTCCCCTCCAGCTGAAAGTAGGGAGAACTACCCAACCCCATTGGAGTTCTCCTCACTAAGGCGGAAGAACCTGGACAGACCATCTGCGTTGGCGTGTTCTGTACCAGGACGGTGCTCCACCGTAAAGTCCATTCCCTGTAGGGAGATGGACCACCTCAGCAGTTTTGGATTCTCACCCCGCATTTGCATCAACCATCTGAGGGGCCTGTGGTGTGTCTGAACCCGGAAGTGAGTCCCAAACAGGTATGGTCTCAACTTCTTCAGCGCCCAGACCACAGCAAAAGCTTCCCTTTCTATGGCACTCCACCTCTGTTCCCTGGGAAGTAGTCTCCTGCTAAGGAAGACTACAGGCTGATCCAGGCCCTCTTCGTTCAGTTGTGAGAGCACCGCTCCCACACCATGCTCTGAAGCGTCAGTCTGCACAACAAATTCTTTGGAGAAGTCAGGTGCCTTGAGCACGGGCGCCGTGCACATGGCTGCCTTCAGGGCATCAAAAGCTTTCTGGCAGGACTCAGTCCAGATCACTTTCCTGGGCTGCCTCTTAGAGGTCAGCTCTGTTAAGGGGGCAACGATGGTGCCATAGCCCTTAACAAATCTCCTATAATAGCCGGTGAGACCTAAGAAGGCTCTCACCTCTGTCTGGGTCTTGGGGGCTCCCAAGCCAGAATGGTGTCAATCTTGGGTTGTAGGGGCGCCACCTGGCCGCTTCCTACCTGGTGTCCCAAGTACACCACAGAACCCTGCCCGATCTGGCACTTACTGGCCTTGATCGTGAGGCCTGCACCTTGCAGAGCCCTCAACACTTTCTCAAGGTGCTGTAAATGTTCTTCCCAGCTGGAACTGAACACAGCAATGTCATCCAGGTAGGCGGCACTGAAATCCTCCAGCCCAGCCAAAACCTGATTGACCAACCTCTGAAAGGTGGCAGGGGCATTCTTCAACCCAAAGGGCATCACCCGGAATTGGTAATGACCTTCTGGGGTTGAGAATGCTGATCTCTCCTTGGCCCCATCGGTTAAGGCAATCTGCCAGTACCCAGACGTCAAATCAAACGTGCTGAGGAACCGGGCAGCTCCCAACCGATCAATGAGCTCATCAGCTCTGGGGATGGGGTGCGCGTCAGTCCTGGTGACGGCATTGAGCCCACGGTAGTCCACACAAAACCGGAGTTCTGGAGTGGCACCGGGCGCCGCAGCCTTTGGGACCAAGACCACTGGGCTGGCCCAAGGACTGTGGGAGGGCTCAATCACCCCTAACGCCAACATCTTAGAGACCTCCTCCTTGATGCTGGCTCTGACCCGGTCAGTCAACCTGTAAATCTTGTGCTTCACAGGATGGCTGTCACCGGTGTCCACGTCATGGGTACACCAGTGAGTAACACCGGGGGTCAGAGAGAACAGTGGGGCGAACTGTCCCAACAACTGGCGACAGTCCCCCTGCTGCTCCTGAGTCAGAGTAGGGGAGAGGATCACACCCTCTACTGACCCATCATGCTCCTTGGTAGACAGGAGGTCAGGGAGAGGCTCGCTCTCCTCTTCCACCCCATCATCTGTCGCCAAGAGCATACTCACTTCGGACCTCTCGAAGTGGGGCTTGAGGCGGTTCACGTGAAGGACCCTCAACGGGTTCCTTGGAGCCTGCAAATCCACCAGGTAGGTGACGTCACTTTTGCGCTCCTTTACCTCATATGGCCCAGTCCACTTGTCCTGCAAGGCACAAGGTGCCACTGGGGCCATTACCCACACTTTTTGCCCAGGTTGAAATTCGACCAGAGTGGCGTTCTGGTCATACCATCTCTTCATTTCTTCCTGGCTGGCTTCTAGGTTCGCCTGAGCGAGTTTCCTGAAGCGGGCAGTTTGGTTTCTAAAGGCCAGCATGTAGCTAAATACATCCTGGGGAGTTTTCCTGGGAGCCGCCTCCCAGCCTTCCTTTACCAAACTCAGAGGTCCTCTGACAGGGTGGCCATACAGGAGCTCAAAGGGGCTGTACCCAAGAGACTTCTGAGGCACCTCCCTGTATGCAAAGAGTAGGCATGGCACGAGGACGTCCCACTTACGCCTCATGGGTTCTGTTAGACCCTTGATCATGCCTTTCAAGGTCTGGTTGAATCTCTCCACCAGACCGTTTCCTTGTGGGTGGTAAGGAGTGGTGAACTTGTAGGTTACACCACACTCCTTCCACAGGGATGTCATATACTTCGATATGAAATTGGTCCCCCTATCAGAAACCACCTCTCTGGGGAATCCCACACGGGAAAAGATCCCCATTAACGCCCGGCCCACCACTGGCGCCGTCGTTGTCCTGAGAGGGATTGCCTCCGGGTACCGGGTGGCATGGTCCACCAAGACCAGGATGTACCTGTTGCCCATGGCTGTCTTGGGATCCAGTGGCCCCACAATATCCATCCCTACCCTTTCAAAGGGTGTTCCAACAACAGGAAAAGGTTGGAGAGGAGCTTTGACCTTCCTCCCACTCTTACCACTTGCCTGGCAAGTTTGGCAAGACCTACAGTGTGCATCTGACTGCCTTCGCATTTGGGGCCAAAAGAAGTGGGTGACAAGCCTGTCAAAGGTCTTGTCCTGCCCCAAATGTCCTGCCAAAGGCACGTCATGAGCCAGACCCAGTAGGAAGGTCCTGAAGCGCTGGGGTACCACCAGCACACGGGCTGACCCAGGCTCAGCAACCTTAGGCTCACTGTATAGGAGACCACTCTCCCAGTAGATCAGATGTGACCCGGACTGATTACCAGCTGCCTGGTCTGCAGCCTGCCGCCGCAGACCCTCCAGAGTAGGGCACTCGTTCTGCTCCCTGCAGAACTCCTCCCTGGTGGGACCCCCTTCTTGCTGCCAATGGGTCAGCTCAGAGATGTCTCCCAGTTCGGCTACCTGCTCCCCTGTAGGCACCGGGGCGTCCCCCTCGAGGTCCGCCTCCTCCCGGTCCGTGGGAACTTCGGGGGCCGGTTTCCCGCGCCCCTGCCCTTTCTCTTGGCAGGGACTTGGGCCACTGTTTCAGGCTCCAAGTCCTCGTGATCACCCTTTCTGGCTGCCATTGACCGAGTAGACACGCATGCCCACTCTGGCAACCCAAGCATCTCCAAGTGAGACCTGAGCTCCACCTCCTTCCATAAGGACTGCTCCAGGTCGTTTCCTAGCAGACAATCTACAGGCATGGTAGGGCTCACAACCACCCTCAAGGGACCTGAGACCCCCTCCCATTCAAAGGGAACCTGCGCCACCATACATTGGCGCTCTGAGTTGTCTACAGCAACTACTTGGTGGAATGCTCCTGGGACTACTTGCTTCTCAGACACCAGGTGACACCGGACTGAGGTCACACTGGCTCCAGTATCTCTGAGAGCCTCTACCCTGTTCCCATTAATGGTCACCCAGGTGCTATATTTCTTTGTGTTAGGGGGCACCTGGTTTCCTGGGACCATCTCACTGTCCCCTAGTGAGACAAGGGTCATTTCTGCGGGATCCCCACCCTCCTGTGGGCACCCCTCCTCCCCAAGCGCTACACTAGCCAACACTTTGGACTGTCCACCGGTGGGCGGCTGTGTCCCCTTCGGGCACTTGGGGTCCCCCTAAAGTGACCTACCTGGTCACATGCATAACACTTGCGGGGGCCGGTCTCAACAGGCTTCCCTGTAGAGACCCCTTTCTTCTTATCACCGGGGGGCTGGGAACCTTTACCCTGGGTACTAGTTTGGGGCCCTTTAGAGAACTCCTGTGCTTTACCCTTGTCCCCCCACCTTTCTGCTGGGGACCCTGCCCACCTTTGGCTGAGTCTCCCCCAAACGCTTTCTTGTGGACCCTGGTACTCACCCAGCGGTCCGCTTCCAAAGCAAGCTTCCTGGGGTCAGTTAGCTTACTATCAACTAGGTGCTGGCGCAGATCTGCAAAACATAGACTAGACAAGTGCTCCCATGCAATCAAGTTGTAGAGCCCCTGAAAATCTGTTACACTACTGCCCTTCACCCAACCATTAAGAGAGACCTGCAGAACACATCCACACATTCCAACCAAGTGTTGACATCAGACTTCTTACTGGACCTGAACTGATCCCTGTACGTTTCAGGAGTAAGACCATACTTCGTGAGAAGGGCGTCCTTCATGTCAGCATAGGTGAGGTGATACCCCTTACCCAAAGCTATCAGAGCATCCCTTGCTTCTTCCGGGAAAAGTGGCCACAATCCTGCTCCCCAATTCTCCTCAGGGACCCCATTCATGTGTATGGCTGCCTCATAACCCTGAAACCACCTTTGTATGTCATCCCCCTTCTTGAATTCCTTGCCTACGTTCTTGGGAATGTGCACAATCCTGTCTGCCTTTCTGGACGAATTGCTGCCACCATCTGAGCCTGACTTACTCCTAAGTTCTAGCTCCTTCAGTTCTCTCTCATGCTCTAAGAGCATCTTCCTCTCCTCTATGGCCAATCTCTTCTCCTCCCGCTCACTCTCCAGCCTGAGCTTCTGCAGCTCAAACTGCCTTGCCTCCCGCCTGTCCTCCAGCTCCTCTGGGGACAGACTGCTGCTGCCTGACCTGGCGGGTTCCCCCTACCCAAAAGCACATCCACCCTGGAAATAGGCTCCTCCACCTCCTCACTGAGATCACCAGGCTGCCCATTGGCATGTCTGGCTGCTACCCAGGCCCTCAGCGCCTTCTGTAGCTCCTCCTTCCTTGTGAGGCCTTTAATTTGGACTTTCAGGTTTTTACAAATCGCTCGTAACTCCTTTACGGCGTAGGATTCCAACCTGTCCTCCTCAAAGATAACTTCCAGAGATGCAACGGATGATGCAATTGATTCAGGCATGACAAAAGTCGTGAGTTGAAAACTGGCAAGATCAAAAATAGGCCAACAGAAAAAGAACCAGTATGTGGTACGTAATGGTCTGCGATATGGTAGTAGTGCACACCAATCACTGTAAGTCAAGTGCAAACACAAGTCCTATCCTCACCGCTGACAACCAATGTTAGAAATGGGATCTCTAGTTGGCAAGGGCTTGCACCTTTGTCCAAGTAGGGACCCTTCTTTCTAGTCAGGGTAAGCGTGTTACACTCGTGAAGTAACCCCTGCTCACCCTCGTGGTAGCTTGGCACGAGCAGTCAGGCTTAATTCAGAGGCAGTGTGTAAAGCATTTGCACATAACCAACAGTAATACTGTGTAAGCACTACAAACGGACACCACACCAGTTTAGAAAAATAACCAATATTTTATATACTCAAGACAAGACCAATTACGACAAAAATCCACAATACTATACTTTAAAAATGAATGCTTGATACGTTAACTTCTTCTTTGCAGGAATAGCACAAAAGCAAAGTTTGTACGAGTCGGTAGCTCCGTCCGAGCCTACCGCGATGCTGAAAACCACAGAGTCTAACAGTTCCAGCCGACCGCGTCGATACGGGCCAGCAGAGTCATGAACAGACTCGGTTACAGTACCTTTCTCGTTGTGGCTGGTACGGAGTGTACGAGCCGGTCGGCGTTCGTCGCGGTTGCGGTGCAAGACGGAGCGATGCAAGGTGCGGTGTCCCTCGATGCGGTGCAGGCAGCGGCTCGATGAGCGTCGTGCCGACGGAGTCGGTGAGTCCAAGGCGTGCGATGCAGGGTGAGACGATGCTCGATGCGGTGCTGACAGGTTGCGATGCAGGCGACCTAGCCGGAGTGCGGGAGCTGGCGTCGGACAGCGGTGCGAGTCGGAGCGGTGCGTCGCAGACGTGCGAGCGGTGCCCCAAATGCGGTGCGGTCACGACTCTTGAGCCAGTTGCAGCGACCGCGTCGGTCGGGTCCGGTTGGTTCAGTGAAGCGATGCGATGCGAACTGCGGTGCCCACAGGTCACGGTGCAAGCAGCGGCTCGATGTTGGCGGCGTCGGACGTCGCCCACGGTGAGACCAGGGTTGCGATGCGAAGCGGGGCGATGCGGTCTGCGGTGCAAACAGGTCACCGGCCAGGGATGGATTCGGTTGACGGAGTCGGTTGCGGTTCCCTTCCTCTGTGGCAACTGAAACAGCGTTCCAGAAGCGGTACCCAGAGGCTTGTGAAGTCTTTGTAGTCCCTGAGACTTCTTAACAGGAGGCCAGCTCGGTTTCAGGCCCTTGGAGATACTCAGCACAAGTTTGTAGAAAGTTCAGTCCAGTCCTTTCACTGCCCAAGGCAGAAGCAGCAGCTGCAGGCCAACCCAACAAAGCAACAACACAGCAAAGGGGAAGTACTCCTCCTGGCAGCTCTTCCAGCTCTTCGTCTTGGCAGGTTCCTTGATTCCAGCGAGATCTAAATTCATGGGGTCAGGGCCCCAATATTTATATCCCAAATTCCTTTGTTCTCTGAAGGCAGAGAGGCCTTTGCCTAGTCCAAACTAGTTCTGGAGCACTTTGTTGACAAGTCTCCGTCCCTTCTTTCAGTGAGTAGGCCAGGGACACCAGGAGGTGGAGCCAGCATTGTGGAGGGAAGGCACTGTCCTATTCAGGGCCCAGGTGCGACCCATCCCACCCATCTACATGTAGATCTTGCTATTCAGCCCTGTGCTGACTCACCCTGTCTCCTTGCATCCCCCAGCCCCTGTCACTCACATTCCAGACAAGGAATACACAACCTCGCAGAGGCAGGCTTGGATGGTTAGACAAGAAAATACCCACTTTCTAAAAGTGGTATTTCCAAACACAGAATGTTAAAACCAACTTCACTAAAAGATGCATTTTAACATTCTGAGTCCAGGCATACTAAACTCGAATTTCTACCACGTTCCCGGGGTCAGTTAGGATTATAAACTGTAATAATCAAAACTGCCCGTTCTGGCCTAGGGGGAACAGGTAGCCTTGCGATAGTGAAAAACGAACTAGGCTGTAATTCACTATCAGGACATGCCGCACACACCAGGGCATGTCCTACCTTTCGCATACAACGCACCCTGCCCACAGGGGTACCTTGGGCCTACCTTAGGGGTGACTAACATGTAGCAAAGGGAAGGTTTAGGGACTTGCAAGTGTGTGCACTTGCCAAGTCGACATGGCAGCCCCAGGCTGCGCACAGGCTCTGCGTTGGCAGGCCCGAGTTACATTTTACGGGCTGTTTGCGTGGTTGGCACAATCCAGTGCTGCAGCCCACCAACAGCATTTGGTCTATAGGCCCTGGCACTCGCAGTGCACTTTACAAGGGACTGACAGATAAACCAAATAGGCCAATCATGGAAACACCAATCCATAACACATTTTATACAGGAGCACTTGCACTTTCCCACTGGACCGCAGTGAGGAAAGTGCGCAGAATCATACACCAGCAAAAACAGAGTCAAAACCGGGAGGTCAGAAAGCAAAAAGTCAGGGGAAACACGCCAAAAGATGCCAAGTCTAACAATGGAGCAACGTTCATCCGTGATAGATGAACTGGTTGATTAGCCTGACAAGCATTGTTCGTGTAAGTGGGCGAAACACTGTGCCTACCAGCCTCAACGAGGAGTTTGCAGAAAAACAGAAGCGACTATATAGTGCTCCCGGTCAACTCCCTGTAGTGAGGTCTAAAAGGGATCTAAACCGCACCAATTATCCCACAGTCAAGATTGATGTCACTGTGTGCCATCTCTAGATACTCACGGTTCAGTTTGTTGTGCTTCGGCTACGACCTACCCACTCCTACCGGGTCCGGGTGGTGTGGGGGTAAAGGGCTCGCTGTTTTTATATGGCTGAGTGTCACATGCCGGAGGCGGAACTACACGGCATGTACATTGCTTAACCAATCGGTGTGGGGCCGTGAATTTGGCTGCCATCTTTGAGTGGTGTATCGGCGTAATGGCTATGAGGCGTCTAGGGTGGAGGAAACAATTAACGAGACTATAATTTTGACGGCCCTGCATACCTTGGCCAAAATAAGGAGGGTCAGTTGTTTGAATACTATGCGTGTTATCAGAAATTAAATAATCAACCCTTATCAGGAAAATTTATTTTATATCAAAAATCTAGTTCCATATTGGTCACTCGCAAACTACTCAAGCTGTCATATGGAAGTGGTGCAATGAGATGGCTGAATAAGAACCTAAAGTGGTCACGGATATGATCTAATCACAAGCAGTGTGTTGATACTTGTGTGTAGTAGCTGACCTTCGGTATCTGTGAGCTTAGTGGTATAGCTCTGAATGGTCAGATGCAGGTCATGCATATTATTTCGTTATTTATCTGCTGAGATGCAAAAAATCATGTCCCACTCTACTGTCATATGTTTAGTCAGGTTATAACTGAGCTCCATGGTATGTCTTCGTTGAGCCCCTTATCGCTTGTAGATAAACGGTGAACCCACCTTTGCTCTTTTGCAAATAGGCCTCTCTTGGTTATCTTAGGGAATGCTTCTAGAATAACCCATTTCAAAGAGTCTGGTGTGTGGTTATTCTCAAGTTAATGAGAGCACATTTTCGTGTTATTCTTATGACATCGAAAATTGCTGCGGTGTTCTGATATACGTAATTTTATTGGGCGACTCGTCATCCCTATGTAATATAAATTACAGGGGCATGTAATCAAATAGATGCAGTTGGATGTTTTACAATTCGTGTGTGACCTCATCTCCCATGTGAACGTATTATTAAGTGTGATGGTCTTCTGTACAGAGGTGAATGCGCAAGCTGTACACGCTCCGCATGGGTAGTGGCCTTTTACCGCTGGTAAATGCCACAATGTTCCCTGTTGGTTAGCTGCTTTCACCTGAGGTCTAGTATGGATCAACATGTCTTTGATGTTCCTAGAACGTTTAAATGCGAAGCGTGGAAGATCCAGGCTCATAGAGCCTGTATTTAGTATGTTCCAGTGTTTTCTTATGGCTTGAGTTATGTGGTTGGAAACAGGTGTGAAAGTAGTCACACAGGTTAGGGTCTCGGTCCGGGTCTGCTCTTTATGTTCCAAGAGACCCTCCTGGTTATTGTTTCTTGCTCTCTTTCTGGAAAGTGCTATGCTCCGTGGTGGGTAGTCTCTTGCGGCTAAGTTTTTAGCAAGGATGGCTGACTCAGATTTGTATTCTTCCACTGTGCTGCAGTTTCTCCTCACCCTCAGGAACTGCCCAAAGGGCAAGTTCTCTTTTAGTGCTTTGGGGTGGTGGCTGCTGTAAAGCAACAGACTGTTCCGATCAGTGCTCTTCCTATACATAGTAGTCATCAGACGCCCTCCCTCAATTGTTAGTGTCAGGTCCAGGAAGGCTATCTGGTTGGGAGATACAGTGGTGGTAAATTTCAAGTACGGGTTTAAGTTATTGAGCCACTTAAAAAAGTTTTGGTAGGATTCAGGGTTCCCTGTCCAGAAAACCAGGATATCGTCAATGAATCGCTTCCACAACCGTATGTTAGTACGGTATGGGTTTGAATCAAGCAGGACATGTTGTGACTCAAAAGCGGCCATATAGAGGCAGGCCACACTGGGAGCAAAGGTACTTCCCATGGAAGTACCTTGTGTTTGATGATATAACTGCCCCTTAAACTCAAAAAAGTTTTCTGTCAGCGCCAGTGTGGCACATTCCATAACGAAGCTGGGTGGAGTTAATGATTCCCAGGTAACTGAATTGAGCTCTTCCTCTATCACATCTAGAGTGGCTCTCTGAGGGATGTTAGTATACAGAGCTTCCACGTCTAGAGTGATGAGGAAGTCAATCTCATTAGTTGGTTGAAACTGGTCAAGTAGACGCAGTATGTCGGTAGTGTCTTGTATATACGATGGTCCATGTTTCACCAATGGTTGGAGGAAATGGTCACAAAATTGTGACAAGGGTTCTAAAACCGAGTCGATACCAGATACAATTGGACGGCCAGGCACTGGAGTGACCCCCTTATGGATCTTCGGTAATATGTAGAAGTAGGGGGTCTTGGGTTCTTTTTTGATCAAGAAGGAAGCCTCCTTCTTACTTATCCATCCTTCATTCTCTGCACAGTCAACCAGCCCTGTGATGGTTTTAGTCAAACGCTCTAGGGGGCTCCCAAAAATCGGGGTATAGTACTGTCTATTACTCAATTGCCTCAAGCATTCAGTATCATAGTCCGATGTAGCCATTATGACCGTTGCACCACCCTTATCTGCTTGTTTCACGGTGATGGTGAGGTCGTTGGCTAGGGACTCGATGGCCATCATCTCTCTTTTAGAGATGTTGCTGTAATGCCTAGGGTCAGAGGCTGCTTTAACCTCCTTGAGGACCACCTGTTCATAAGTTATTACTTCATTCGGTATCATCCCATTGTTCGGGGTGAATGTCGAGGGGTTATGTAACCCCGAATCGTCTTCAGGTTGAACAGGTTTGCCATAAAAGAATGCTTTCAGGCGTACCTTGCGAAAAAACTGGTGCAACTCGCATAGTTGTTTGAAGTTATCCACCTTGGGTGTGGGTACAAATCCCAACCCCTTCTGAAGTACTTCTTCTTCCAGTTTAGTCAGTTGTCTGGGTGACAGGTTAACCACTAAGTTTTCTTTTTGGTGTGGCTCCTGGTTACCATCACTCGTTGCTGTTGCTCCTCCCACTGTACCCTCTTTTCCTGTTGATTTCCTCTTCTTTGCCCGCGCCCTCTGCCCCAACCTCTGCCTAAAATAGGCTGGCTCATGCCTGGGGGTCCAAATTGAGGTGGGCCTTGGGGAAACATGGGGTAGTGCCAGAATGCTGGTCCCTGGTAGTGCGGTGGCTGATAGGTATTATATCCATGCTTACCGCCCCTCCTGGGCTGATTGGTTTTCCAATTTTCCACACTGGAGTCACTATTACTGGAGGACCCCCTTCTGGTGGAATTGGAGCTGGTATCTGAGAGGTTGCCCGTTCCTGGTGGTATAAAATCCGCTTTGAGGTATGGGTATACCTTCTCTTTGTCAAAGCGTTGAATGTCTTTTTGGAGTTTCACAACTTTTTGTTTCATAAGGTACTCCTTATGTTCTGCGATTTCGTTGTTCAACTCTGTTAGTTTGGTCTTGAAACTTGGGCCTGATATCGCACTCCTCAGGGTGCTCTCTGCTGTTTGAATCCGAGCCAGTAACTCGTCGGCTAATCTTTTAGCCGTCGTGATGATCAATATGAGAAGATCCCTTGTGCACTTCCATGATATTTGTGACCATTCTGTCTTGAATAGGCCATCCTCCCAAAAAATTCTGGGGAAATTCTTAACGATTAAACCATTGGGCGAGATATTAGCCCTAAGGTATTCGGTCATTAACGCGCCGTGTAAGGTGATTTTGACCCATTCCCTCTTCATGGCTGATAATGATTGCCAATCTTCGGATTGGCTTCCCGTCGCGCCATCACTGTCAAGGCCCAGAATGGACGGGGTCCTTAGTATTTCTGCTGCTTGGTCCTCTCCATAACTCAAACCCTGGCCATCCATGGTGTGGATAACAGGGTGTGGTTCAAACGACTGGATGAAATTCAGTATAAAGACGTCCACTCTGATGTAGTGGAGTTAGATTTCAAAAATGGGGAGGGGGGGGACAGAAGAAATCTTACCCACCAAGATCAGTCCCACGGTGTTTAAGCCGTGCTAGAATCTGTATACAAATAAAGGGACAAGGGGGGGGCTTATTACTCATGTACCAGAGTAAGAGGTCCAGCATAAAGGCCCCAAAATCAAGATTCAAAAATAGATTATGCTGTTCCCCAATGTCAGTGAATAAAAGATAAGGAAACAAGATCCAACTAATCCCTAGGCAGGGTTAGAAGTTGGAAATCCATGTATTGGATTTTAATGCCCTCACACACCCTTTCAGGTGTCATGCTTCATCATCTGGGCTGCTCCTCATCGGGCCGGCGGTGCAATGCCCGACGGGCTCCCTATAGTAGGGGCACTTTTTCGGAGATCTTTTATCCAATAGCCGTATGGTGAAGTGCGGGCATGGGGCCAGAACTGTGTAGATGTGAAGAGGTGATTAAAATAGGGTTCAGAGTACTTAGAACGACAAGCTTTATTCTGGGGGTCTCCTACCCTAAGTAAAAACAGACAACAAGGCTCCCATCCAAGCTTAATGTCTCGGATTGTAGTGTCCTCGTTGAAAAAATGTGCAGGTCAACATGTTTCTCGCTCAAAGTGTATTCCACTTGCGATTCTTCAGGACCAAAAAGTGAAACTATCTACACTAATATTTGTGACATGGAATTACCTCACAACAAGTGTTTTACTATTCGTGTACCTGTTTGAACCTGGATCTACCTGTATGGGGAAACAAAATCGTGACATCATTCAGGTTCATGACATCATACTTATTTGGCATTGTACACAACAGTGACACGTATATACTGTATTGGTGATCCTTACTCCTTATCTTTATAGGTGAATGGTGGACGCAATAGCTTTCGAGAACTCTTAAAATAGTTAAAACAGTGATTAATGGTGAGTGCCCACAGTGAGCTAATAAATTATTGCCCTTGTGGCACTTCAGTAATGCAGCAAAGATACAATACTAAGAAACTCACCCAAATCTGTATGTGAACCAGGCTTCAACAGTACCCGGTAGGCCACGTATAAGGCATTGCTCTTATATGTAACTAACTAAAAGGAGAGAAATGTAGGACAACTGGTGGTTGCAGCATCACTTAATATTTGTTAGAAAAACGTTCTCATGGTTCATATGCAACATACATCGTTCAAGTACTCTTTTGAAAATCAACATAGATTATTTCTAGAGGTTGCGTTGCTTGGTCTAGATCATGCGCATTTATATTGTTTAAAAAGGACATTCACAGACTATTTAGGTGCTGTTGGTGCTGGCGGTAGCCCTCACGGCTAACCCGCATTATTCAAATCATAGCGCTAATCCAACTCCCATCGCAGCGGCACGGTAACCCATAATCATTCACTGTAGTGCTCGTGTACTCCACTAAAGCGAGCACTACGCCCCCCAGATTGTCCTGTCTTAATGGGGCAACGTTCATCCGTGATAGATGAACTGGTTGATTAGCCTGACGAGCATTGTTCGTGTAAGTGGGCGAAACACTGTGCCTACCAGCCTCAACGAGGAGTTTGCCGAAAAACAGAAGCGACTATATAGTGCTCCCAGTCAACTCCCTGTAGTAAGGTCTAAAAGGGATCTAAACCGCACCAATTATCCCACAGTCAAGATTGATGTCACTGTGTGCCATCTCTAGATACTCACGGTTCAGTTTGTTGTGCTTCGGCTACGACCTACCCACTCCTACCGGGTCCGGGTGGTGTGGGGGTCAAAGGGCTCGCTGTTTTTATATGGCTGAGTGTCACATGCCGGAGGCGGAACTACACGGCATGTACATTGCTTAACCAATCAGTGTGGGGCCGTGAATTTGGCTGCCATCTTTGAGTGGTGTATCGGCGTAATGGCTACGAGGCGTCTAGGGTGGAGGAAACAATTAACGAGACTATAATTTTGGCGGCCCTGCATACCTTGGCCAAAATAAAGAGGGTCAGTTGTTTGAATACTATGCGTGTTATCAGAAATTAAATAATCAACCCTTATCAGGAAAATTTATTTATATCAAAAATCTAGTTCCATATTGGTCACTCGCAAACTACTCAAGCTGTCATATGGAAGTGGTGCAATGAGATGGCTGAATAAGAACCTAAAGTGGTCACGGATATGATCTAATCACAAGCAGTGTGTTGATACTTGTGTGTAGTAGCTGACCTTCGGTATCTGTGAGCTTAGTGGTATAGCTCTGAATGGTCAGATGCAGGTCATGCATATTATTTCGTTATTTATCTGCTGAGATGCAAAAAATCATGTCCCACTCTACTGTCATATGTTTAGTCAGGTTATAACTGAGCTCCATGGTATGTCTTCGTTGAGCCCCTTATCGCTTGTAGATAAACGGTGAACCCACCTTTGCTCTTTTGCAAATAGGCCTCTCTTGGTTATCTTAGGGAATGCTTCTGGAATAACCCATTTCAAAGAGTCTGGTGTGTGGTTATTCTCAAGGTAATGAGAGCACATTTTCGTGTTATTCTTATGACATCGAAAATTGCTGCGGTGTTCTGATATACGTAATTTTATTGGGCGACTCGTCATCCCTATGTAATATAAATTACAGGGGCATGTAATCAAATAGATGCAGTTGGATGTTTTACAATTCGTGTGTGACCATCTCCCATGTGAACATATTATTAAGTGTGAGCTACCTGTAGTCTTGGATGATTCACTGGCTGGGTCTCTGTGAATATATCTGTCCTGGTTGTTGTAAACATTCTGGCCCTTATTTATGAGGGCTTGCGCTGCCGTTACGTCACTTTTTGGTGACGCTGCCGCAGCGTAAACAATGCGCCACACTGAGCTCTATTTACAAAGTGACGCATCTCGGCAGATGTAAAGCCCTGTGCATCATTATACCTGCATCAGGTATAGTGTATGCAGGGTGGACGGTCCCACATAAAAAGCCTTGTAGAAGTGGCGCAGTGAAATCTATGATATTTCACTGCGCCACTCCTACGATTTGACACCATCACAATCAGGTGTAAGGAGTGACGCAGGGCCTTTTATATGGGACTCACCACATGTGTAATGACACATTGCTGGAGTTGCGTCAGTTTACCCACACACTCCAGCAATGCGTCATTACTGCGCCACCAGAAACGTCAGGATTCCTGATGTATCTGTGCAATCCTTGCGAAATGGAGTGCCGTAGTGTAAATACATTAATTATACAGGAAATACGACGCATCCATGGTGTCGCAAGGATGGTGCAATGAAAAGGGTTGCATCGCTGTTTTTCCCCAGCGATGCAACGCTTTTCATAAAGGAGGTCCTCTGAGCTTTATTGTAGAGTAGGTTTTTGGTTCTGCACTCATGAACAGCTTGATCGTGGTGTTGCACTACAGCCACTTGTTAGTGAAGTCTTTGAAATGTTTTGCGTGTGATGTACCTGCTTCAACATAATGTGGCTGTTCCGCAGTTTTAACCACTGCCTCATTGTAAAGTCATATTTTCTGATGCTGAGCTATATGTATAGAGATGCTGATTGCTGGGTGTGTTTGAGGGGAGTGGTTAACTTTTCTTTCCACATCCTTTCGGACACTGAAGATTAAACGACTGCATTGCTACAGGAATGAACATCACAAGTCAGTAGGTAATAACTGCTGCTGGCTGCGGCCTTCAGACAACTCTCTCTTAAAACTGCATCCTCATCGAAGAACACCAGCCTGCTTATGGCCTGCTGAGGAGTCTTATATTTGCTTGTAAACAAAACAGGCTCCATGATAAGCATGAATCCCATTTTAGCACAGATAAAGAGACATCAGATGGAATGACCTTAGAAGAGCTCTTAGAGCCAGGGTCATATTCCAATCTTCTGTGACTGACCATCATAGAGCAACCGGGCAGGCTAGCAAGGTAGGTATACTCTGGAAAGATTTGTCAAACAAGGCTGGCCAACAGAGGGCTCTAACTTAGCCCTACACTGCAGCTAGATACTCTGGGGCAGATTTACAAGGAACTGACGCATCTGCATAGATGCGTCAGTTTCCTTGCGCCAGCGTCAAATGTCTTGCGCCACCATGGATGCGCTGTATTTACAATACAGTGCTCCATGGTGCAAGGATTAACAGATGCGTCAGAAATTCTGACGCATCTGTTGGCCCAAAAGTCACGCATTGCTGGAGTTGTCGCAAGCACGACGCAACTCCAGCAATGTAGTTTGAGGCCTATACTTTCTGTACTGCGTCACTTCTTACGCCTGCTTCAAGCAGGCGTAAGGTTTTGACGCAGTGGCGTCCTAAAAGTGGCGCAGTGAAATCTTGTTTTGTGAAAGATTTCACTGCGTCACTTTTACGAGGCCTTCCTGCGTGGGAACGCCCACCCTGCATACATTATACCTGACGCAAGTATAATGTGACGCAGGGCTTTACAACGTGTCGCATCTCCCTGTGACGTCCAGGCACCTGAAACGTGACTTCAACATGCCAAATGTGCGTTCCACGATGCCCCTGGTGCGTATGTGGGCTGCATTGTACGGGTGTGTTCGGGTCTCGGAGGGGTGTCATCATCCAAGGGCATAGTGCATATCCTTGATCACCTGTGACAGTGCAGAGAGAAAAGAGTCAATACTTGGTTCGGCATGATGTGTTGGCAGGCCCACTAGTCCAGTGACGCCTGTGCTGGTTGTGTGTGGGGTGAGTGTAAGCCAGCCCTCAGGGAGTAGCTGGTGCTGGCAACAACTTCAACAGTCATCAGGCACTCAGGAATGCAATGTTCGAACAGCAAGGGAGCATGACTTGAGTTGCACAGAGTTAGTGGCCCCGGATGCACAGCGGCCGACACGGGCCTACCGCCACAGGACGCTGACTTGCGGGAGACTGGGGTAGGGTCATGAGGGCAGAGCAGGGTCTCGTATGTATCAAAGGTGGTTTTCGCGGAGTGTCTCGGGGGAGAGTGGGAGAGTGGGAGGTGTACCCCCAGGGCATGATGCAGAGGGCACATACCAGCTGTGTCCGGCAACATGGCGGATATGAATGCCACAGACTCATGCCAAACACCAAGTCTGTGCCTGCCAGTTGCTGATGACAACCCCCAGGCCACAGGCTCAGACACCAACAATGTTCTGCCGGTGGTTGCCGGTGGTTGACGGTGATTCACGGCGCACAGGGTTAGTGGCACCAGGTCAGTCCTTTCTACTGGTTGACCTCCTCCGTAACGGTGATCCGTGTTTCCACCGGACTGAAATGCATCTTTCTCTCACTCCTCTCCCTGCGTTCACTGGCATGAACTCTGCCATTGATTAATGAAGACTCAGTTCTAGATGTGGGACATACCGGACTGCAGTGTAGGCCGGCTGCAGCGGTGGAGTATGTCAACGAATGAGGACTCCTGGGGGCCTGTGTCACGGAGGACAGCGATGGTCTGAGGAGGCTGCCAAGGTCGCGGGCATGGGTCTTGGAGCTCGCAGCGGCATGTGGTGGGCCCTCTTTGACACACGACGGTGTCGGCAGGTGAGCAGTGCGGCCTTGGAGCGCTGGGGCGGGCAAGCCGGGTCTGGGTGTCAGCGGCCTGGGGTGCTGCAGGCGAACAGGCTCGCAGGCCCTCCTGCTCACGGCGTCGGCCTCGTGGTGGGCTGAGAGGTGCCGCCCTGGCAGTGACGTTGGCCATTCCGGGAGAGCACCACGCTCAGCGCAACAGTGTTTTTATCCACAGCCCTGCGCAGGCCTGGCGTGAGCCGGGCCAACCCACTACGATCACGCACACAGGGGGGGACGCAGCGAGCGACATTTCTGCGATCTAACCCACAGCCTGGGGTGACATGGTTGCGTCCACTGTTCACTACTCTCCAGACACCAGCAGTTAATGTCTACATGGACATATCTGTGTTTGCATACCCAGGTCTGTCCAGCACATTCACGCCACACTTGTCGTTGTGTACATTCCCATTCATGGGTCACTTGCATCCTTCGCACATGCCTGCTTTCCGCCTCTCCACACGTTCAGCTGTTGTGTGGCTGTGGTGTCATGATATAGCTGGCTTGTGTACATGGGAAGCCCAGGATTCCAATGGAGTTGTGTTGTCGTGTCTGGTAGGTGGGCATGTTGATTGACATGTTGTATGTGGTTTGGTCACGTGTGCATTCCCACAGTTGTGCGTTGTGTGATGGTGGCTTTGAGGTGTGTGGTGTGTTGATTTGGTACTTACCAACGAGCAGTCCAGTTCCATATGTGCCATCCTGGAAGCGCTGGTTGATGATGGACTGTCGGAAGATGTAGGAATTGTGCACATGCCTGGGTAGTTTGCGACGACATTGGTGAACATTCCCCGGTGGTCCACTATTGCCTGCACATTGATTGAATGCGTGTGCTTTCTGTTGCGGTAGATGTGTGCAGTGTCCGCAGGGGGCACAAGTGGGACATGTGTGCAGTCAATGGTCCCCAACATGTGTGGGAATCTAGCAATGGCGTAGAAGCCTTGCTTGGTCTCCAGCTGTTCCTGCGAAGTGTGGGGGAAGTGAAGGTACTGGGGTATGAAGCTGATGATGGCATCCAGGACAGGTGTGAGGAACTTTGATAGGGCTGGCTGTGAGACTCCTCCGACTCTGGCCGTTGTTGGTTGGAAGGTACCAGAGGCCAACGTGTGCAGCACAGCCAACAGCTTTGTCTGCGGAGGGATGTTGGTTGTCCGCTGTGTTGGGACAGTCAGCCTGTGGCCGATGTGGGTCATGATGCGGAGGATGGTTGTCCTTTTGAGCCTGTAGTGGGCAATGACTTCCTCGGGCGTTAGGTCTGTGAGACTGGTGCGTTTTCTGTAGGTCCGCTGTCTTACTCTGCGCTGCCTCTGTGGTGGTCCGGGGGGTGCCGGTCCGGGTCCTGGTGGTGGTGGCGGTCCTGGGGGTGGTGGCGGTGGGTGTTGTGGCCCTGTTGGGGCTCCAAGGTGCATGATGAGTAGCTCCATGGCGTCGGTTGTTCTTCGGGTGTGGCTGTGTGCGGGGCTCCGTTGCCTACTGCAGGTAGTCGTCCTGCTTAACACCAGCAAGATCGCGATCAATTAGGGTTAAGGATGTCAGAAAAAGAGAGCCTCGCAGACTTGGTGTTCATAATAATTCTTTTTTATCCAAATTTTTATAATTCAAAAACAATACATACACCGGCCGAGAAGAACCACAATAGTGATTATATGTCCCAAGCAAATGAAACCATCTAATACATTGTGAACAGACATGTGATATATACAGAACTTGGTTTCCACAATTATTGAAAAAGACAACGACCACAACATGAATTGATAATAATTATAGCCTCTGTGTACAATAGTCAGAGCTATTTAAAATGGTTCGCTATCAATCGAGTCGACGACGTTTCGACCCTCTTGCAATGTGGGGTCTCCTCAGGACCAAGGGGTAAGGGACAATCTGATGGTAGTATTACAGCCGCGTGAGAGGCACATAAAGTGTGAGACACCCGTGAAATGAGAAAGAAGAAATTAATACTCACACGGGGACTCGGTCGAGCACCCCGTGTGAGAGACGAAGGGCTGTGAACTGGTATTAATCAATTGTGGCTCAGTCACAATAGTGGGCAGGATCAACACCTTTTGAAATATGCCACATAGGATGAGAACTGCTCTGGTCGTCTGCCTGGTAACAATGACCAGTATAGATTTATTGTATTCCCGCTAGAACCGTTGTTTTCGGATACATATGACTTACCCTGGTTCCTAGTGAGTAGGGTCCCCCTTGTCCTCTTTTTCGCGTAACACCAGCAAGAGGCAGGTGTTAAATACCTGCTGCTACCGCGGCTTATCGCGTGGTTTTGACTCGCATCGCAGATCTGGCAGTTCGTTGTGAAAGTGGTGTTGTGGTGTTTTCGTGAGTTTTTGCACGGGAACGCCTACTCTGCATCTCATTAGGGTTAGTTGGTGGTGTCACCCGTGGAGATAAATTTTGGGGCAGTTATCGCGGGAATACTGGCGATGTCAGCAGTTTGCACCCGCTTGTGAATGGGGCGTTAAATCTATCTCCACTTTTGATGCGTTAAGGTGGCGATAACTCGGCGATAAGTCCTTGTGAATATGCCCCCGAGTCTCTTCCTCTGACACTCTCTTCCCTCCTTCAGTTTCATAAAATTGCAGAGTTGTTGGCCTTAATGCAGCAAACAATACAGAAACAGGGATGCAATCTATAGTTATAATAACTCCAAATACCACAAAGGGACCTTCAGAGCTGAGCAGTGCAGTCAGCACATCTCAAAACATAAGTCAGCAGCCCTGCCAAGTACCACGCATCAGGCTTTAGACTTACGCATTTCAGTGTGGTGGTCTACATCACCGCACTGAAATGCGAAGTCACGCATTATAGCGCCTCCTTAACTCCACCAGCGCTGACCCAGAGCAGACAGAGACAAGCGGGACGGAAATCGCCGCTCAAGCACTCGTGAGCAAACAGCTTCTGTACACACTCACTGTGCATAGTAAGCTTTCATGAGTGCCAGCCTGCGCTAGCTGCAGCATTCATTATCACAACTGCTGCCGAGAGTCAGCCTGGGCCGGATGCAGTGGTGTCACGTGAGTGCGGGAAACAGGCACCAAAGAGGCAGTCGGATCCCGGTTTTGTATAATAAAGAATGCTGTCGCGCTCGCAGGATGAGGCACGCACCAATATTAATCCGAGGTGGGCGCTCAGAGAGATAGTTTCAGTTTCGGCAATTAGACACACGCTAAACTGTTTCCCGCACTCACGTGACGCCACTGCATCCGGCCCAGGCTGACTCTCGGCAGCACTTGTGATAATGAATGCTGCAGCTAGCGCAGGCTGGCGCGACCCCCACTTCTGGCTTGGCACTAATGAAAACTTACTATGCACAGTGAGTGTGTACAGAAGCTGTTTGCTCACGAGTGCTTGAGCGGCGATTTCCGTCCCGCTTGTCTCTGTCTGCTCTGGGTCGGCGCTGGTGGAGTTAAGGAGGCGCTATAATGCGTGACTTCGCATTTCAGTGTGGTGATGCGGACCACCACACTGAAATGCGTAAGTCTAACGCCTGATGCGTGGTACTTGGCAGGGCTGGAGACCTGACCGTGTGAGCATTGTGGCCTCTCTCACATGACATTGGAAGATACACTGCACTCCATGACAGTCACCTTGCCGCAGTGACGTTGCAGCGGCGAGGTCTGGACCCATTGCCGTGGCTTGCGGCCTCGCAACTTGGTGAGTGCAGCCGAGTGTGTTAATTAAATTAGCTTATTAGTGGCAGCACGCGATCAGCTGCCTGCAGTGCCGGTCGTATAATTTGCTGAAGTTCTTCTGCCCTGGGCCGTTTTTACACTGTTTTGGACTGAGGCAAAACACAGGTCAGTCATGAAATAGCTCACTGAAAACACATCTTGACATCTGGTGAGATAGCCAGTCTTAGAAAACATGTTTCCCCAGTAGCCCCTTTGAAATATTTCATGCTGCTCTAGAAAGATGAGCGTTTCAGAAATAATAATAATCACTAAGCGAGGGTGGCTGTTTGTTTTTTACACAGCATCTAATACGGGCACGCACATGTTTCCATGCAATCCTATTTTGTTGGTAACGGAGCGGAGCACATGAAGATCGGGTGATTTGACAAGGATCACACAATACTCATAAGTGAAGAGACCGACCACGCTTATAACACTGAGGTTTCCAGATTCTATGTAGGACAATGTATTCTTGGGGCAAGATCTTAGAGCTACCTTGCTCAAATGGGTGTCATTTCACATATTTATGTGTTTCCCTAGTCTTTGTTACTTGATTTTGCGCACGAGAAAGTGTCACTCATAGTCCTTGAAATGTCACTCAGAATTACACTGAAGTTATGACAATGTCACACATGGCAATCTGAAACCTTGGCAGCTATGAGTCAGACATCTGTCCCTGATAGGCCTTTCATTCGCCACACTACTGAGCGCCGGGTACCAGAACCCCATTGCGTGGTCTTCAAGCACGACATGGAAACACTTTCCACATAGGTTTATACTAAGACATCTTCAAACTGCACACACTAAACGGTGTATCATGCCACCAGTGGAGGCAATCGCTTTTGAATCCCTTACATGGGTAGTAACTACTACATAACGCTATAGTACAAATGCCTTTGCTGATCTTTTCTTTTTTACAGCTTTAAAAGTTTAGGCTCCAACCACTAGATGGCAGCAGTTCACCATGAGTTGCCAATAAGACTATGGCTAATGAAAGCTTCTCAGACAGCAACATTGGTTCATTCGTACCGAATTTTGGCCTACTTAACAAAGAGAAAGGGCCACAAAATTTCTTTCTTGATTGTATCCGGCATATTGGGACCAATGACGTGTCCATAGTAGTCTTGAGTTCAATGTACTCATTGTCCTTTAAACAGTTTAAAACTCATCTGCTTCGAAGAGGCTAATTAGAAACTGCAAATTCTGTAATGCAGACACAGCGCAGCTGTAGGACAGTCTTATGTATCAAAAGAAAAGGCCACAGAGGCCTTGTGTGATCAACAGAATAAGAACTTCAAGCAGCACTGCTGGGGAGGCGCATTGGCTCCGCCCACATGCTGACCCTACTCCCTGCTGGATGTGATTGGGCAGATGTGTGCGGCTGCTGAAAAAGGCCTCTTGCACTGCACAGATTCTGCTGTTCCGAGCTGGCTGTGGTAGCACGCCAGTGATCACGGCTGTTGGCTCGATTGCTTCATTGGGAAAGGTCATGTCAGATGCTGTAGGCTTGATGTGTTTATTTTCTTTTTTTTTTTTTTTGCAGAGTTTTATGTAGCGCAAACTTGACCCGAATCGGGTATCAGAGCGCTTTACATAGCACCAGTTACGTTCAGGGCACAAGTCCTAAAAAAAGAAGTGGGGGGACTCTCCAAGTTAGGTGGTGTCACAGGAAGTGACATCACGGCCGGAAGTGACATCACGGCCGGAAGTGACATCACAACAGGAAGTGACATCACATGTGCAGCAGATCTATCATTTGCACGGATTGCAAGATTTAACAATTGAAGCTGCTCAGTACTTAGGCCTGTGACTTAAGGTCCCTGTATGGAGGAATTAAGAGCCCAAATGTGGATGAAGTTTGGCGTACAACTACATTAGTCAAGCCTACATTAGTGCTGTAAGCGAGGCATACTAAAACATGGCATGCCAAGTTTTCAGGATGCTGATGTGTAAGGCTCCCCGTTTTCACAGATTTTTTACAGATAAATACAGACAGAAAACAATGCGTTTTCTGTCTGCATTTATTTCTAAAAGTGGATAAATACAGAAAATTGTACCACTTTTAAGTGACTCTCCGTGCTGTCTTTCATGAATTATAGGCCAGCAGCTGCCCTGTAAAATAAGTGGGGGGACGCCGTCCACCCGCGTGGTCCCCCGACTCGTGCCCTGGTATACATGTATGTATATATTATTTCTATACATCGAAGAGAGAAGCAGTGGAGTGCTGTACACGCTGAAAGACAACCATAAAGCCAACTAGTAAGTGGAGCGGAAACTGGGTTGGGGATGGTTAATACATTGTGTTGTGGTATTCATAAAAGTGGTGAGCTTCCAACTCTTTCCTAAATTGGAGCGCGTGTGGAAGCACGCAATTTCTGCCCAACCAATGCATGTAATCCTGACTCCCAACATGTGGGCGGAACCAAAGCCCCTCTGTAGTGATTCCCACTTATTGTCTGCGATGGCTGCGCTGTCAAGCCACACCATAAAACACACTTTAAAATGTGTTCTAGAGCTGCCTTGCTGTTCCCTTATACGATAAGTAATGTAAACAAAGAAGAAAGGCCATGTTAAAACAAATGAAGTATCATATCCGGGCCACCATTTTTCTCTGAGAAAGCTACTCATGCTG
This sequence comes from Calotriton arnoldi, assembly GCA_963921515.1. Classification (NCBI taxonomy): domain Eukaryota; kingdom Metazoa; phylum Chordata; class Amphibia; order Caudata; family Salamandridae; genus Calotriton; species Calotriton arnoldi. The sequence continues at coordinate 1,161,204 of CAWUFW010004403.1, read as the reverse complement.
GGAGTCTCAGGTTTATCATTTTACTTTGAAGCATTTCCAGTTCTGGTGGCCCATCTTTTGGGACCTTCCTCTTTGAATCCTTCTGGAAATTGTTGCAGGCTATAAGGATGGAGCAATGATCCTCAGGAGGCCCCAAGATCTGGCTACAATACCCACTCTGAGGCCTTAACAGCCATATGTACAGCTATTACAGCCCCAGAATAGCTCTTTCTCTTTCTAAGGTTAATTCACTTTCTTTAGGCACTTTGAGGCCTTCAAGAGTGAAAAAGCTGTAATCTCTCTTCTGCTGGTGACTTTTGAGACAGCACCCCCACCCTACTGTTCCTCAAGTTTAGGATAATTAGGATAATCAATCAGCAGGAAAGTCCTCTTTCCTGATTAAAGTAAAACCCCCTTCTTGTCGTTTTTAATTCTCTAAAGAATCGGAAAAATTAAGAGGGTCCGCAGTAAGCCACATGTTTGCAACTTCCGCCTGCATTTCCAGGGTGCCTTTGCTCGTTTCCGTACTAGTAAAATGAATGCCCTGCCTGTCGAGAGTATTCCCAGGTTCTCCATCTGATTAAATGTGTGATCCTGAGCAAAGCTCTGTCCATTTCATTGCCTCGCTCCCCATTTTCGCAAACGTTAGCAGTGCTTTGAAGCGGGTGGGCACCTGCATTATGTGTATACATATTGAAAACTGTGAGGTCTGCGAAAAGGAACAAATTGAGGGAGGATCGAGATGCCAAAAACATTCCTTTCCCATTAAGCCTGCACAAGCGGTTGATAAGAGGAAGCAGCCGGGTGCTCAGACACTCATGCGCACGCCGCACAGTCATGGACCTCGTGGGGGCTGACTCTTCCAGCAATATGCAGAGTTGAGATGCAGGGGCTCTAAGAAGGAGTGAAAATCAACAAAGCCTCATTAAGACGTAAATGGTCTTTTAAAGACCTGTGAAGTACTCGGATGCGGCTGTGTGTGCCCGGGAAGCTGTCTCAGCCCGGGCTGTAGGGGAGGAGGGCTGAAGCCCTTTGAGCTCAACCTGGCCTGCCAATAGCAAATTATCCCCGCTCCGTCCCGGCCTCCCAGGCATGTACACTGCAGAGGGCAAAGCAGAACTTTGATAGGTAGCGCATTCGCGCGCTACACAAGTTTGACAGCCAGCCCTGTTGTTGGGAGATGGACGGGTAAGTATCTTAGATAGTTAGGGGCGGCCGTGCGGGCAAGTAACTTGCCATCTTAGATGGTCCAGCTATTGAGCAGGGGGGACAGCGTCCACCCTGTAAAATAAGTGGGGGGACGCCGTCCACCCGCGTGGTCCCCCGTCTCGTGCCCTGGTTACGTTACATGAGGACACACATTCTTTTTGGTTAGGCACGGGGAGATTAAGTGATTTGCCCAGAATCACAGGATGTTAAGCGTCATGGCCGAGACTTGAACCCAGTTCCCCAGATTCGAGGTCGACCGCCCTAGCCGTTAGGCCAACTCCTCTCCTATTAGATAAAGTTATGGCGAAGGCAATAGACCCGAATTATTTGTTGTGAACAGCATTTGTTAAAGCCAGTGGCCTTTTTGGGTGACTTGTTATTAGGTTGTGTTAATGCCTGTAAGACATAGGGGCATATTCTCAAGGAGCCATCGCCGAGTTAACGGCACTTTATCGCAGCCAAAGTTGCGATAAATGTATCACCCCATTCACAAGCTGGTGTTAACAGCCCATAACACCAGTTTACCCACGATAGCAGCCGCAAAAAACATCGCCACAGATGACCCCCGCAACTATCGCTAATGAGATGCAGAGTAGGCGTACCCGTGCAAAAAGCTGCGAAAACACCACTCCGCAACATTCTCAACGACCAGCCAGATCGGCGAAAAGACCACGAAACATGCGATAATGCGCGTTAGCAGCAGGAAATTAACACCTGCTCTGACCTGGTGTAAAGTCGGACGGCAGCCTGCACCACAAAAGGGAGCCCAGTCCACAGCCACACCTGAAGAACAACAGATGCCATGGAGCCACTGAACATGCATCCCGGAGCCCCGAGAGGGCAACAACACCCACCGCCACCACCCCCCCACCCCCCCGGACACCCACTGCCCCCCCCCGGACCAACACTGAGGCAGCGCAGACAAAGACAGCGACCCTCCGAAAATGCACCAACCTCACAGACCCAACACCAGAGAATGTCATTGCCCACTATATGCCCAAAGGGACAACCCTCCTCCGCATCCTGACCACCATTGCCCACAGGCTGACGGTACCAACACAGCGAACAACCAACATCCCACCGCAGACAAAGCTGCTGGCCGTGCTGCACGTGTTGGCCTCTGGTACCCTCCAACCAACCTCCGCCTGAGACGGAGGAGTCACACAGCCTGGCCAATCGAAGTCCCCCACAACGGTCATGGATGACACCATCAGCTTGGTACCCCACTATCTGTACTTCACACACACTGCGCAGGAACAGCTGGAGACCAAGCAAGGCGTGTACGCCACAGCTGGCTTCCCGCACGTGTCAGGGGGCAATTGACTGCACACATGTCCTACTAGTGGCCCCTGGCGACACTGCACACAATAAGCGCAACAGAAAGCGCACTATCCCACCAATGTGCAGGCAATAGTGGACCACCGTGGAATCTCCGCCAACGCCGTCGCCAACCACCCAGGCAGTGTGCATGATACCTGCACCTCCCGACAGTCCATCATCAACCTGCGCCACCAGGATGGCACCCACGGAAATGCACTGCTCGTTGGCCAATACCAAATGCACACACCACACACCTCAACTCCACAATCATGCAACACACAACACAGGAAATGCACACGTCACAAGCTCACATACAACATGCACACCCACCAGACACAACAGCACAACTCACTGTGGGAACCTGGGCCAGCCATGTACATGAGCCATCACCGGCATGGCACCTCGGACACACAATAGCAGAATGTCGGAAGAGGTGGGGACCAGGCATGTGCGAAGGAGGCAAGGGACCGATGAATGAGAATGTACACAATGCCAATGTACACAATGCCAAGTGTGGCGTGGATGTGCTGGCCAGACTGCAGTATGCAGACCACACACATATCCATGTCGACACACACCGCTGGTGTTTGGAGTGTAGTGGACAGTGGACGCAACCATGTCTCCCCAGCCAGTGGGGAAGTCGCGGAAATGTAGCATGTGACGTCCCCCCCATAAGCGTGAGCGGAGTGGGCTGGCCCGGCGTATGCCAGGCCAGCGTAGGGGTGTGAATAAAAGGCACGTAACTCTGGGCATGGTCCTCTTCCGGAATGCCCAACGTCTCTGCCAGGGCGGCGCCTCTCACCCCGCCACGAGGCCGATGCCGTGAGCGGTGTTGCCAGCATTCCTGTGCACCTGCTGCACCCCGGGACGCTGGTCCCCGAATCAGTCCTGCCCACCCCTGCGCACCATGGCCTCAATGCCCACCTTCCAACCCCGGCGTGTGTCGAAGAGGGCCCACCACGTGCCGGTGCAATCTCCAAGCCCGAGGCCTGCGACCTTGGCAGCCTCCTCAGACCATCACGGCCTCCGCAACACAGGCCCTCAGTACTCCTTTCTCGTTGACGTACTCCACCGGCATGCACAGCGGACAAGTAGGTCACACATTTGGAACTGAGTCTTGATCACACCATGGCAGAGCACATAAATCATGGCTGAGTGTATGTCACTATACACCCTTGGATGTGGTGCCAACAGGTCTTAGTGCTACATCACAGCCGCAAGATTCTGTGGGCCCACGCGGACTACTGCTCTCGGCCTACGCTGCGCTCAAGTAGGCCACAGAATTGGAACTGAACATCGATTATTCAAAGGCACAGTACGAATCATTGCACGCAAGGAGAGGCATGAGAGGATGACGCGTTGCATTTGGGAGGAAAAAAGGATCATCGTTACGGAGGTGATTGAACACTACCGACAACTGCCCTGATGTCACTAACTCTGTACATCGCGAGCCTACGACACGTGGCTGTGGCCCACTGCTGACCGCTGCCTCCGGCCTACACTGCGGTCCAGTAGGTCACAGAGTCTTGATTCGTCAATGCCGGAGTTCATATCAGTGTACCGGCATCATCGCAGACTGCATCCCCTCTCAGCCCCGGTGCCACTAAGTCTGTTCCCCGACATTCATGGACACTCTCTGGTCATACATTGGTGGCGTCTGAGTCTATGGACTAGGGGGTAGTTTTCATCCTCATGCAGCTGATACCGAATTGGTGGTGGCAACGAGGCAGTCGCTTTCCACTCCTCCATTTGCTGCTTCCGGATAGCTTCTGCCCTCTGCATCATGCTCTGGAGGACACCTTCCACTGTCCCCCGCAACCCTCTGCAACATTCACCTTCGACATCGACGAGGACCCGCTCAGTCTGCGTGGCTGTACCTCAGTGGACCGCAAGTCACCGTCCTGTGGCGGTGTGCTTATGCCTGCCGCTGTGCATCCGGGGCCACTAACTCTGTGCAGCTCAAGTCAGGGGCCCTGTCTGAATGAATATTGGATGACCTCTGTGACGGTGGTCTTGGGGTCATCGACACCATGTGCATGTGGCCCTGCGCTGTCCGCTGCCTCCGGCCTCAACTGCGGACCACCAGGGCTCACACATCAAATTGAGTCCTGACCGGCCTGGACGTCGCATCACCGCAGGAGGCACACGCCACCATTGCCAGGGCCAACTCCAACCACCATCTGCCAGAGTCGAAACAGTGGTACTGGCAGACTAACGGAGTTGCTCAGACCTGTCGTGGATGCCATCATCTGCCTGATCCCCTGCTCAGCACTCCAGGTGCCACTGACTCAGTGCACCGCAACCCATGGACCGTTACAGATTGAGTTTTGTGCTGTGGAGAGGTTGCGCAGCAATGTCACCTCAGGCAGTGTGGGAGACCTGGGACATTGATGAGGAAGTTGATGCAGGTCTAACACGACCCACTGCATCTGCATCAGGAATATCCCGAATGGACACAATCCTAGTCATTTTCATCACATGAGCGCGCTCAGCTCTAGTGCCCCAACCTCAGTGCACTGCAACCCACGGACACTTCTGTTTGTATGTTGGGTGACCTCTGTACTTGCTCCGGCTCCCTCCATGTTGCTCACCAGTTGACTCTGTTATGCAGGTGATTTCTGTTTCCATTGCACTGGTGTCCCCTGTTCAAGTTGTTGCCAGCACCAAGCACTCCGTGCGGGCTGGCTTATGCTCACCCCACACACATCCAGCACAGGCGTCACTGTACATGTGGCCCTGCCAATAAAGGGGCCGGGCGCACGTGCCCGTAGCCAGTTCAACATAATATCTGCGTGTGTCTCTATGGCAGTGTGGGTCTCCTTTGTGGGGTGTAGGTGGTCCCTGAAGGGTAATTGACACCCACGTATGTGATCTAGTTCACCTTCCATGGGTTCGGACCACACCCGCACCTGTTCGGCCACCTCCTTTTGGCATTCTGACACCTGGCATTGGGGTGCCATGTGTGGGTCGGTGAAGTGTTGTGGGCCAGCCGTGCTTGCGGTTGCTTCATGCTGTGTGGTCTGTTGCAGGGGCTGGGTTCTCCTCTAAGTAGCTTGTCTGCCCTGGTCCTGGTGGTGGGTTGCGTGGGATGTCCATGGGCTGTTGTAGGGCGTCGGTGTCGAAGGTGTGGTGGTCGTCTCCGGCATCACTGATGGGTTGTCTGGTCTGACCTGCTGGAGGTGTTGTTTGTCCCTCTGCAATGTGAAGGGGAGATGCATGTTGACATTGTGTTGACATTTATGTTGGCGCATTGTTCTTGTAGACATGCAGACTGTGTGACAATGTACATTGTGACTGTTTGGGCGGTGCTGGCAATTTGAGGGGGACAGTGGACATTTGGACTACATGACTGATGTGAGGTTGTACCCGTACATATGCATCTCACAGTTCCCTGCTCTGTCAAATGTGATTGGCCTGTTTATGCGCATGGGCGGACCCAGTTGTGTCCCCTGTTCTGCAGTGTCGGTGTTGCACTTTGTGCCACATTGTCATGGGATGTGCTGTGATTGCCATGTGTGTGTGCTGCAGTGTGCCACGGGGATGGGGGACATGACCCTGGGTAATTGTGGGTGTGCAGTGTGCTACGCATCGTTGTGCATGTGTGCCATTGTGCCCATCTCCCCCCGTCCCCCCAGGACCTGTTCGTTACTCACCCTGTTGTTGTTGTGTCAGGTCCTCTCGAGCTGTGTCCGTACTCCCACCTCCTTGCACCGTCTCCACACTGATGACTGGCCTCCATTTCCTCCAGCTCCTCCTGTGGCGCAGGACTCCCACCTCCTGTCGCCGTTGCTGCCTTCCTGTTGGCAGCGGCTTTGGGCCTGGTTTAGGTTTTCACGTCATGCCAGCGCCTCTTGGCCTCCTCCATTGGCCTCCTCGGCACTCCGGCTGCATTCAAGGTAGTCTGAATGTGGGTCAGTTGCTGGTAGTGTTCTGTCACATCCGTGACGCTGGTCTTGTTTTCCTACGGACTGCACCCCGTCTTCCTCTCCCTCTTCTTCTTGGCCTTTCCCGACCCCGTTGGTCCTTGCTGGTGGTCTGTGGGGCTTGTGGGGTTCGCGTTGGCCTCTGCGCTGGGTCAGGGTGCATCCATGTTGCTACGCACTTTGGATTGTTTCTGGTGTGTTGTTTTTGTTGCTTCTATGGTGCATTTTCCCGCCAGACGCGTGGGATCTGCAGGCCTGCCGCTGCTTTTTGCTGCTTTTTGTATCGCGATTGGCCTCATCGCAGCTTTTTTTGCGTTCGTGTTTCGCATTTTTGCGGCGTGGCGTTGATTTTAACGCGGTCAGTTGACGCGTTATCTGGAGACTATCGCATGGTACCGCCGTGTTGTGAATACTTGGTTAACACGGCGTAAATTTCCCGCGATAGACTGCGATGTTGAAGGTTGCGTTAAGTAACTTTTGCGATGGTTATTACACGTTCTTGAGAATATGCCCCTCATTTTCAAATTCTGACCCTAGGTTAAATCCAATTGGAAGGGGATTTGCATGGTGTGACACCGTGACAATTCAGTAGTAAGGCATTTCGCATTGTGGGCAGACTCACTACCCCATGCTATATGCTGTGGTGGGTGGAGCAAAATGTGATTGACAGATTAATAGACCAGATGAAGAGTGCTGACCCAAAGCCATTTTATCTATGTACATATGCATCCTTTTTTAAATTATATATATTTTTTATTGCATGAGACTGGCTAGACAACTACAGTTGCCTGTAGGCCAGACCCACAAATCCAGCTCACAAATGAGATATTTTCCTGAAAATGTGGCCCTACTCAAGCGCATTCTCCACTGGGTCTTGCACACAGTTCAAGAGCCGCTAATGCAGATGTGCACTGGCCTCGGCCGCATGCACACTGGGGCACCACTACCAGGGGAGAGCATCATGTGAGTGACAGATGGGAGATTTATGGCATCCTTATGCATTCCTGTGCAGCACGTGTGACGCTCAGGACTTGATGCCCTCAAAAGCAATTGGAATGGACACCGCCAGGCCTATAGAAAGGCAAAGGAGGAAACTAACGAATGAGGGGGAAATGTAGAGTTACAAGCAAGGGGAAGCACAACCAGGACAATACATTTATATAAAAGAGAAGTAACTTCTGTCATATAGAAGGGAAGGCATGAACAAAACAAAGCAAGGTAGAACATTTGTAACTAGACTGCAGCACAAGAAAGGAGGACTTGGGGCCTAAAGTGTGGTGAGAAGCACATGGCTTGCTGTTTGATCAAGACTGAGGCTTTGTTTGGTCTTTGTCATTTGCAGGTGGTGTGGGATGAATATATTTTCTTTTAACTTGACTGCTCAGTTAATAAACAGAAAAAGAATGCATGGTACAATTTACATTAGCTTTATAATGCTTCTCACTGTTAATAACTTTTAGGTACACATTATTTTGTTGTTACGTGTAGGGGCTGGGAGTGTGTTTCTGAATTTTCACTGATCCAGTTGTAGAATGTAGATGCAAAGACGGATGCAGGATTCCTATATTGGAGCACTCCCAAATTTAAATGAAATTGAGAAGAATGTAATGTAATTATAATTCCCTTCTTTATCTGACTGTCCATTTCCAATCTTTTGCAGCAGTGCCACCATGTGGTCAGAAATGAAAATCGTGCAGCTTTAAAAGTATTATATGGCAGAACACAAAGAAGGACAGACACAATTAGGGACATGGTGTATTGTAATACTCAATCGGATGTTTATAATGAACTGCTCCCACCTACCGCCCACTGAGTTTTTGGGCTCTCTTCGCCCAATACCAGGAGTCCAAACGTAACGAAGCTGAATCACTGAATGAATAACACTGTGTTGCTCTTGAGTTTATTGGTCAAAATGATACTCAGTTACTGGTCTATGGTATACATTCCAGGCTATATGTTTATGGGACAATGCTGCTGACCCACCTAGTTCTCCCCATATTTCCTGGGACATACCACTTTAGCACCAACGAAGTATTTTTAGCCTTGTGCCCTTGGACCTCCTTCTACTGCTGCAGATTGATGATGTAAAGCGTGTATCATATATGTGACCTGCTTTTTTTCTTTGTGTCTGATTTCGATTTTATATTTGTGTTGATATTGCTTTCTGGTTTTTTTCTGTAAAATTTACAAATAAACAAATTTTTAAAAAAAAGGACAGACACAATTTTAGCATCGTTTGATGTGTGTCTCTGCATGCATCACTGTGCGCATCTCTTGAGACACAGGCCAGGTTGTTGACAAAGAAAATTGAAATTGAATTGATCTGAGAAAGGAAAATCCTTAATATCTCCAGAGAACCATTCAGGTTCATGTACACTTTGAGTCTTCCTAAAACATTTTTAGGTTTATCTAGGCGGGAACCACATGGGTATGCTTATTTATTTTCATGCTAAAACAAAAACACTTGGGGGCATATTAGCAAGACCCACGTTAAAATTATCGCCGTTTTAGCGGCAGGAAACTGCCGCTAAAACGGCGATAATGGGCTTGCTAATGTGCGTTATAGAATTCCAATAGAAGCCCAGGTTAGATGTGCAGGACATCTAACCTGGGCTTCTATTGGAATTCCATAACGCATATTAGCAAGCCCATTATCGCCGTTTTAGCGGCAGTTTCCTGCCGCTAAAACGGCGATAATTTTAACGTGGGTCTTGCTAATATGTCCCTTGATTTATTGATTATTAAATTTGGAGGCAAACGCAGAAGTCCTTTCAATTTTAATTTAGAAAGACCGAACAAAGCCTGGAGACTTGACTATTTTGATTTTGAAAAGCTTTGTTTTCCAATATACCCACATAGACATAGTGCTGGTTTTTAGCATTAATGCCCGGTGGTGGGCAAATTGCACCATGGCACCTCACAGATAATATTAGGAGACATTTATAGGCTTAGTTTTCCCTTGTGAAATTTCTTCAGGATGCGAGATTTTTATCCTGTTTAATATTAGAGACCACCAAAGGAGTGGTTGCAACCTGTAATTCCACCTGAAATCTTGGAAAAATTTTCATTTTGAATATAGTGCTTAAATGTGTGTGCATTATAGTGCTTTTCCTTTTTAAAGAAAAAGCATTAGTTGGGCACTGATGTATTGTGTGTTGCTCAGGTCTGTGTTTCAAGTCTTCTTCCATTAGTCAGCCGTGGACTGCTCTCTCGCTATACCAGTGGCGTAACAAAACTTGAAGGGCCCCCTCTGCAAATAACATGCAGGCCCCCACACTCCAGATCCAGGCCAAAGCTATCAAGCCAGGGGCCTGCCAGCACTGGAGGGAGCTCGCCCCCACCCCCCCCCCAAACTGCGGGAGCTGCCGGGGCCTTTGTTACACCACTGCGCTATTCCCTGAGAGTCAAGCTTGACATTGTAAACTCTTAGAAAAATACATTAGGAAGAGGTTTACAATGTGAACTCTGAGAAATGCAGAATTAAAAATCCACAGATCCTACGGGCAGTTCTGAAGGGGCACACATGAAATAGTCCACTATTTCTTGGTGAGTCATGAAATGTTCACTATTTCACCAGGGAAATGGTGTCACAACAGCAGCAATAAGGGCCCCTGCCCCTTCTCTCTCCACAAACTCTACAGTACACAGTTCAAACTGAGATGTACTTGTTTATTTCCACTGTTATTGTGCTTTCGATGAACTTTCAGTCACAACCCATAACATTCCGAAGGTCCTTCCATTGGTTCACTGAGACCATTCATATAAAACGTTATTTTTCATGTATCTAGATTTGTTCTAGCATCTCCGGTTGACAATAGCATAGAGGGTGCTGAATAATTATTCATGAAGAGGGATAGTGCTTAGATGTTTATTTTTCATGTGCTCTGATTTGCTGATGAAAGGTTACATTTCCCCAAATTACAGTGAATCTGCAGATCTTGTAATTTGATATGCAAAACAAACTTATAAACCCCTCCATTTTGGGGTTGAGCAAGAAGACTTTTCTCTTCTATTAGGGATGCTGTCTGTTACTTTCCTGATGTTGCTGCCTACTTGGGACGTAGAATAATTTCTGATTTTTGCATTCTCTGTATAATTTACATTGAGAGCCTTCATGTCAATAAATGTGTACTGCTTTATTTTGAATTCTGTAATAAAACCATTTAACTTTTCCGTTGATCTAGCACTCAGTTATTGAGTGGGCTCATTTGTTAAATTGATTGTAGTTTTCTAATTTTGATGTATTGGGAGGTGCCTTAACGTGGGGACACATTGCCTCATGAAATTCACTGTCTCCAATCTAGTAAAATGTGGGATCTTTAACTGAGATAACTTATGGGGTGTCCAAAATTCTTGGGGTACTCCTTCATCCTACAGTTTTGGTAGCAGAGGATGGTTACACATCAAAGAGCACCTCTTTCTGCTTTAAAATTCTCGTTTTGCCCAGTCCTTAGTGATAGTGGATTTTCCAATGTAAATTATCCTAGAGGATTTTGCAGGGAACCCGACTCTCAGTGCTGTCCTGAACAATTTGAACGGTAAGTATTAATAGGATGGAATAATTCTGGTAATTGTGAGTGCTTTTGTTGTGCTTTTTTTGTGTCATTGAAGTGTTTGATTTTGTGCAGAGAGATGGATTGTTATGCTGTGAGCTAGACTGTTGGTCATACAACGTTGATTCTGGGTTCAAGTGGTGTTTAATCACTGTTGTTTAGATGTACTATTCTTATTTAGGATTTGTGTTGAAACATATTTTGTTTATTATTGGTTGGTTTGGTTATTGGATTTGTCGAACTTGGAAGATCTCAAGATATTGTGATTCTACTTGTCTGCACAAGGTAGTGTGTTCTGCGAGGCGTTCCATGCACAAGATAGGGTTTACTGGATTAACGAGATGTCCTTCTAGAAGTTTGTGTGTCTAATACAGGTTGGTGTCCCTTGGTCCTAAGTGCATAGGAGTTGATACATTAATCGAAGGTAGACTGCGGCTGGACAGGGGTCTGCTTATAGTGAATTATTAGACTGAGATTGTTTTCTCTGTTCATTAATCCTAGGAGTATTACTAAAGCAGATAAGACAAAGGTGAAAGCAGTATTCCTGGAACATTATGAAGATCTAAGAATGAAAAATGAGCTAGTTAAATGCACAGTCCGGAATTATCATAGATCTTTAGCTACAGGGGAACCAGCTATGTATTTATCTCTTGATCTCACACAATGGGAACAATCACTTCTTTTCCGCTTCAGGGCGGGCTCAATTTATTGGTCCCTGTGCTTTAAAAGTGTGTGAGACCTAGAGGGGAATACAGTATCATCTTGCCCATGTGATAAACAATCTGAACAAATATTACTGCACTTTACGTTTTTTGCAATTTTCACAGTTTGTCACGAAAGCACTTTTTTGTTAAGTAAGTTAGGATTCCGATGGTGTAGAGTAGCGTTGCTTTATCTACAGTCTTTAAGCTCACCTGAAATTTGCTATTGTGTGTGTGCCTTTCTGAAATATGCTAACCAGGCAAGAAAAGAAATGATAGGGTAATTGTATGATGGCCTGTTCTTTGTCAAACAATATCATTGTAATTTTAAGATGAAGTATGTTTTTAGGTCTCATGAATGTTTTTATATATATATATATATATCACGATCGCCGTCGTTACTCCCAATCCTCTCCAAAACACACGGACACGGACCACTTGTATGTGAGGTTTACTGCTTTATTCTGCCGCCATATATATATATATATATATATATATATATATATATATATATATATAAATATATATATATATATATATATATATATATTATCTACTAGCGGTCGCCAGTAGATAGTTATAGTTACAACCTATTATCCATAGGAAATCCGCGACATTCTATTTGAAATAACTCTCTTGCCGGTTGACGTATCTTCGCGAAATTTTCAAACTTCGTGGGGCGCTCCGGTCCGCTCCTACCCTGAAAGTCTCGGGGTGATACGTCAAGCGGGGGCCGAGAAAAAGGGGCGTCCCAAAACGCGTTTTCCCCATGCATTTTCCCATAGGAAACTTTAGACACGGCTACAGCCCGAACTGCTGAACGGAATTACACCAAATTTGGCAAAGAGGTAGTTCTTGGTTCAGAAAGAACCCTTTTTGTTAAATGGTGTAAATCCGTTCAGTAGTTGCTGAGAAAATCAAAAAGTAAAAGTACATATATATCTATGGGCACGGAGGATTCGCGCACCCTGAGCGCACCCTGCGCGCACCGTCCCGATCACGAGCTGCATGTTAATTGGCTGTCAGCTGGCTGTCAACATTCAGATTCAGGAAATGTTGGCAGCCATTTTGTCCCTCAGTAGAACCGAGGGACAGAAACAAGTGCGCAAAGCGCACAAAGGGGGGAGGGTAGAAACACCCTGACCCCCTAGGTTTGCTCAGGGTGCGCGAATCCTGCCGAAAAAATCGAGCGCGGTCTCCCGCGCTCGATGTTAATTGGCCCCCGGGTGGCCCAAGTCCCGGGGGCATGGTGGGGGATAATTTAATGTGTGGGGGCCTCAAGGGCCCCCAAGCCCCGGGGACCGCCACCCCCGGGGCTTTTTAAAATGGTGCGGGAGGGCTCTGAGCCCTCCCGCAGCCCCGGGGACCACCACCTCCCCGGGGCTTTTTTAAAAAATTATTAAACCTGTGTGGGGGCTCCAGCCCCACACGCCCGGGACCACCACCTCCCGGGGCACTAAACATTTTAATATGGGGGTCCGTTACGGACCCCAGAGCCCCGGGGACCACCACCTCCCCGGGGCTGTGTACTGAATGGGAGGGGGCCGCGCGGCCCCCTCCTGGAGCCCTTGATGGCCCTGGGGACCACCACCCCCAGGGTCGGCTCCTGCAGTGTCCCGGGGTGCCTACCCCGGGACACTGCTGTTTGCAATGACAGGACGGAGCCTCGCGGCTCCCGTCCTGTCATTGCAAACTGCTTTGGATATTGGAAGAGAGAGCAGGAAACCTGCTCTCTCTTCCAATATCCAAAGCCGATAGCTTTACACATGGGGAGCAGCATGTTAGCTGCTCCCCATGTGTAAAGCAATGCCGGCACCCTAGGGACGCGGGAGCCGGCGGGACTGTGGGGGATTGGGGACCCCCCACAGTCCCCAACGAGAGGCCAGGCCCCGGGGATGGGGTCCCCGGGGCAAGTAGTGGCCCGGGAGGGGGCCACGTGGCCCCCTCCCCAAAAAATAAATTAATAAAAAAAAAAAACGGAATGGCCGGACCCCGGGGATGGGGTCCCCGGGGCCTTAAATGGCCAGAGGAGGGGGCCACGCAGCCCCCTCCAAAGAATATAAATAAAAACGAGGCCATGCCCCGGGGATGGGGTCCCCGGGGCCAATACAGGCCCAGGGAAGGGGGCCACGCGGCCCCCTTCCCGTTTTTTTTAAATTACAAATTTAAAAAGGGGTAAGGCCCTGGGGGATGGGGTCCCCAGGGCATAAAAACAGGAAAAAGGAAGGGGGCCACACAGCCCCCTTCAGGAGACAAAAAATTTTTTTTTTTTTAAACGATCGGCCCGCAGGCCCCGCCCCCTTCCTTCACCACTCTGCAAACGCGCCCCTGGCGCGTTTGCAGAGAGGGAACAATTCCCCTTGAATACTGGGGGTCCCTGGGGGCCAACTAGCCCACCAGGAACCTCCAGTATGCGCCAGGGGCTGCGTTGCAGAGAGGTGTAGAGAGGCCACACCCCTTTTACACCTCTCTGCAACGCAGCTCTGTGGCGCTTTTGGAGGTATATGGTGGGCTAGTTGGACTCCGGGGACCCTCAGGATTCAAGGGGACTTAATCCCCCAACTTAAAACGCGCCACGGGCGCGTTTGCACAGTGGTGAAGGGAGGGGCGGGGCTTCAGGTGACATGTGTGCAAACAGGCCCCGTGGCGCGTTTTAAGATGGGGAATTAAATCCCCTTCAATCCTGAGGGTCCCTGGGGGCCAACTAGCCCAACAGGTACATCCAGAAAGCGCCACAGAGCTGCGTTGCAGAGAGGTGTAAAAGGGTGTGGCCTCTCTACACGTCTCTGCAACGCAGCCCCTGGCGCATATTGGAGGTTCCTGGTGGTCTAGTTGGCCCCTAGGGACCCTCAGGATTCAAGGGAACTTAATCCCCCAACTTAAAACGCGCCACGGGGCGCGTTTGCAAAGATGTCACCTCAGGCCCCGCCCCTCCCTTCACCATTGTGCAAATATTCCTCTAAAATCAGCCGAAATAGGAATTCCGATTTACTCACCTGTTATAAGGAGAGACCTCAGTGCTGTATCTTTCAGCCCAGTACTGGTCCTGAAAAGTAATTTTAACCGTACTTACCGGTAACTTGAATTTCCTTCATAGGCTAACATTGACTGGTTTCACTTGGAAATTCTTCTAAGTGTGGAGTTTTGGAACTTTAAAATATTCCTCTAAAATCAGCCGAAATACGAATTCCGATTTACTCACCTGTTATCAGGAGAGACCTCAGTGCTGCATCTTTCAGCCCAGTACTGATCCTCAAAAGTAATTTTAACCGTACTTACCGGTAATTTGAATTTCCTTCATAGGCTAACATTGACTGGTTTCACTTGGAAATTCTTCTAAGTGTGGAGTTTTGGAACTTTAAAATATTCCTCTAAAATCAGCCGAAATACGAATTCCGATTTACTCACCTGTTATCAGGAGAGACCTCAGTGCTGCATCTTTCAGCCCAGTACTGATCCTGAAAAGTAATTTTAACCGTACTTACCGGTAACTTGAATTTCCTTCATAGGCTAACATTGACTGGTTTCACTTGGAAATTCTTCTAAGTGTGGAGTTTTGGAACTTTAAAATATTCCTCTAAAATCAGCCGAAATACGAATTCCGATTTACTCACCTGTTATCAGGAGAGACCTCAGTGCTGCATCTTTCAGCCCAGTACTGATCCTGAAAAGTAATTTTAACCGTACTTACCGGTAACTTGAATTTCCTTCATAGGCTAACATTGACTGGTTTCACTTGTAAATTCTTCTAAGTGTGGAGTTTTGGAACTTTAAAATATTCCTCTAAAATCAGCCGAAATACGAATTCCGATTTACTCACCTGTTATCAGGAGAGACCTCAGTGCTGCATCTTTCAGCCCAGTACTGATCCTGAAAAGTAATTTTAACCGTACTTACCGGTAACTTGAATTTCCTTCATAGGCTAACATTGACTGGTTTCACTTGTAAATTCTTCTAAGTGTGGAGTTTTGGAACTTTAAAATATTCCTCTAAAATCAGCCGAAATACGAATTCCGATTTACTCACCTGTTATCAGGAGAGACCTCAGTGCTGCATCTTTCAGCCCAGTACTGATCCTGAAAAGTAATTTTAACCGTACTTACCGGTAACTTGAATTTCCTTCATAGGCTAACATTGACTGGTTTCACTTGGAAATTCTTCTAAGTGTTGATTTTTGAAACATACAAATATTCCTCTAAAATCAGCCGAAATCCGAATTCTGATTTACTCACCTGTTATCAGGAGAGACCTCAGTGCTGCATCTTTCAGCCCAGTACTGGTCCTGAAAAGTAATTTTAACCGTACTTACCAGTAACTTGAATTTCCTTCCATAGGCTAACATTGACTGGTTTCACTTGGAAATTCTTCTAAGTGTGGAGTTTTGGAACTTTAAAATATTCCTCTAAAATCAGCCGAAATACGAATTCCGATTTACTCACCTGTTATCAGGAGAGACCTCAGTGCTGCATGTTTCAGCCCAGTACTGATCCTCAAAAGTAATTTTAACCGTACTTACCGGTAACTTGAATTTCCTTCATAGGCTAACATTGACTGGTTTTCAGCAAAAAGTTTCAAAGTGTTGATTTTCACAAACTACAAATATTCCTTAAAAATCGCCTGTATGACTTAAACGCATTCTTTCAACTGTTTACAGGAGATGCACCAGTGCTGGATCCAGGATCCAACACTGAGTAAGAAAAAGTAACGATAACAGTTTTTACCTGCTAAGTGAATTTCCTTCCATAGGATAACATTGGTGATTCTATGAGAAAAAGTTTCAAAGTGTCAACTTTTAAAATACAATAATATTCCTTAAAAATCACGACTGTAACCAAAACGCTTTTACTCAACTGTTTACAGGAGATGTACCAGGACTGAATCTAGGATCCAGTCCTGTGGTTACAAAAGTAATCCATAAAGTAACTAATTGCATTTAACTAGAAATTCACATTGAGCTGAATGTTGCATTGTGTTTGAAAATGTGTTGCCCATTGCAACAACTGTAACTACTGTACTTAAAAGTCTATTGCCTATCTGCAAAGTATTTAAACTAAAGTAATTCATTCTGAGAAAGTATTTTTTGTAATGTAATGTATAATGTAATTACAATGTAATTTGACAAATAAAATATGTAAAAAAAATTGTTTCTAAAAATGTAGTAAATCAGTATGAAAAAAATTAATATAACAATTAATACATTTAAAAATTGTCATTTACAAAACCTTTGAAATTCACTGAAAAAACCGTAGGTTTCAGGCACGTTTCAGTTAGAAATTAGCATTTAAAAACCTTTGAAATTCACTGAAAAAACCATAGGTTTCAGACACGTTATAGTTACAAATTAGCATTTAAAAAACCTTTGAAATTCACTGAAAAAACCATAGGTTTCAGACACGTTATAGTTACAAATTAGCATTTAAAAAACCTTTGAAATTCACTGAAAAAACCATAGGTTTTAGGGACAGTTATAGTTACTTGGACATTGCACTCGTACAAAACCCGTGAAATTCCCCGTTATAGTTAGTTCAGCTAACTATAACTCGCGCCCCGCAATGCACTGCTGATGACGTCACATATTACATCACTCATGACATGGTCAGTGACATCACTGATGACATCACTGATGACATCTCAAATGACATCACTGATGACATCATCCACGTGATAATCTGATGCACCTCCTCACACCCTAATATAACCTTTGATACACCCACTCTAAATTACAGACTGCCATTCGCAAAACCATAGACACTCCAACACCAATAACTACATACCCACTCACTGATTCTTAGGTCTACACACACACATCCACTCACTCACCCGTACAGTCACTCATACTTACGGTCACTCAGTACAGGACTATCATATGCACTCTTACTCCTATATAGACACTCAAACAACGCCACTCATCCATAGAGATACTCACACACCTAGTCAGTCATGCAAATAATTAAACACACTGCCATTTACTCACCTATACAGTTATACACACACCAGCTCACTTACTCATACAAATAGTAGCACATTGTTACGCTCTTATACAATCACTGATACAAGCACACAATCATCCATACAGCCACTATCACAATCACTCACTCTTGCTTATAGCTATTTATATACTCCAACACACATATATACTGCCTTTCACATATGTAGTTACTCACACATGTACCACTGGGACATACATTCACTCACTAACACACTCTTACACACACTTACCCACCCATACAGTCTATCACAGATGCACTCTTGAAACCATCCACCCAGTGAATCACCCACTCACACATCTATGCACAGAGTTGCACACACCCCTCCCACACAAACACTCAGGCACCCATACAGATACTCAGACAAGCATTCAATAACTCATATAGAAAATCATTTAGCTATTCACAAACACATGCAGCCACTTACACAGCAACAGACAGACGGATACAGACATACACCCAGTTTAGTCACTAACCCATGCATTCAGTAAGATACGTTAAATCACTCACTTATAGAGTCAGTCACGCACCTACTAAATCATCCATACAGACACTTACACACCCACTCATTCTTCAATACGTCTTTTCCTATATATATTAAAAATATTTAAACTTTACAGAAACACACAGTCACTGGATGATGTCATCAGTGATGTCATTTGAGATGTCATCAGTGATGTCATCAGTGATGTCACTGACCATGTCATGAGTGATGTAATATGTGACGTCATCAGCAGTGCATTGCGGGCGCGAGTTATAGTTAGCTGAACTAACTATAACGGGGAATTTCACGGGTTTTGTACGAGTGCAATGTCCAAGTAACTATAACTGTCCCTAAAACCTATGGTTTTTTCAGTGAATATATATATATATATATCATTCAAGTTGTGCCCACAAATGAAGACGCACACAACAGCAGGCGAATTCAGCCACCGCAGAATTCTTTATTTTCGGCAAACCGGCATACCACTTGACATTTCGTTGCCTTTCCCCCAACGCGTTTCGGAGCTCCTGCTCCTTGCTCACGGGGCCGGCGTGTGAATGGGCAGATGCGCGCGAAAAAGTCTCTTAATTGGCATGTCACGCCCTCCAATGGGCTATAGTAGAAGCTTTCTGGGACTTGTAGTCTTGCGCTAAAATAATATCCTGCATGGATTCTGCCTCACCCAACTTTAAAGTCCAAGCTCTCGATAGAGCCTCAAATGCATAGTCCGATTTTGATCAGCCCAGACCTGCCATTCTGCTATGTGATTGTAGATATCTGCAATCAGCAGCCCGCCAACCATCCAGGCAACGGTGCTGTCTTCCCGACCTGGACCGGCCGTAATATCTCATTCAAGTTGTGCCCACAAATGAAGACGCACACAACAGCAGGCGAATTCAGCCACCGCAGAATTCTTTATTTTCGGCAAACCGGCATACCACTTGACATTTCGTTGCCTTTCCCCCAACGCGTTTCGGAGCTCCTGCTCCTTGCTCACGGGGCCGGCGTGTGAATGGGCAGATGCGCGCGAAAACAGTCTCTTAATTGGCATGTCACGCCCTCCAATGGGCTATAGTAGAAGCTTTCTGGGACTTGTAGTCTTGCGCTAAAATAATATCCTGCATGGATTCTGCCTCACCCAACTTTAAAGTCCAAGCTCTCGATAGAGCCTCAAATGCATAGTCCGATTTTGATCAGCCCAGACCTGCCATTCTGCTATGTGATTGTAGATATCTGCAATCAGCAGCCCGCCAACCATCCAGGCAACGGTGCTGTCTTCCCGACCTGGACCGGCCGTAATATCTCATTCAAGTTGTGCCCACAAATGAAGACGCACACAACAGCAGGCGAATTCAGCCACCGCAGAATTGTCATTTGAGATGTCATCAGTGATGTCACTGACCATGTCATGAGTGATGTAATATGTGACGTCATCAGCAGTGCATTGCGGGGGCACGAGTTATAGTTAGCTGAACTAACTATAACAGGGGAATTTCACGGGTTTTGTACGAGTGAAATGTCCAACTAACTATAACTGTCCCTAAAACCTATGGTTTTTTCAGTGAATTTCAAAGGTTTTTAAATGCTAATTTCTAACTATAACGTGTCTGAAACCTATGGTTTTTTCAGTGAATTTCAAAGGTTTTTAAATGCTAATTTCTAACTATAACGCCCCTAAAACCTATGGTTTTTTCAGTGAATTTCAAAGGTTTTGTAAATGACAATTTTTAAATGTATTAATTGTTATATTTATTTTTTTGATACTGATTTACTACATTTTTTAAAACTATTTATTTTTATATATTTTATTTATTAAATTACATTGTAATTACATTATACATTACATTACAAAATATACTTTCTCAGAATGAATTACTTTAGTTTAAATAGTTTGCAAATAGGCAATAGAGTTTTAAGTACAGTAGTTACAGTTGTTGCAATGGGCAACACAATTTCAAACACAATGCAACATTGAGCTCAATGTGAATTTCTAGTTAAATGCAATTAGTTACTTTATGGATTACTTTTCTAACCACAGGACTGGATCCTAGATTCAGTCCTGGGACATCTCCTGTAAACAGTTGAGTAAAAGCGTTTTGGTTACAGTAGTGATTTTTAAGGAATATTATTGTATTTTAAAAGTTGACACTTAGAAACTTTTTCACATAGAATCACCAATGTTATCCTATGGGAGGAAATTCACTTAGCAGGTAAGTAGTGTTATCGTTACTTTTTCTTACTCAGTGTTGGATCCTGGATCCAGCACTGGTGCATCTCCTGTAAACAGTTGAAAGAATGCGTTTAAGTCATACAGGCGATTTTTAAGGAATATTTGTAATTTGTGAAAATCGACACTTTGAAACTTTTCTGCTGAAAACCAGACAATGGATTCCTATGGAAGGAAATGTAAGTTACTGGTAAGTACGGTTAGAATTACTTTTCAGGGTCAGTGCTGGGCTAAAAGATGCAGCACTGGGTTCTCTCCTGATAACAGGTGAGTAAATTGGAATTCGTACTTTGGTTGATTTTAGAGGAATATTATAAAGTTCCAAAACTCCACACTTAGAAGAATTTCCAAATGAAACCAGTCAATGTTAGCCTATGAAGGAAATTCAAGTTACCGGCAAGTACGGTTAAAATTACTTTTCAGGACCAGTACTGGGCTGAAAGATGCAGCACTGAGGTCTCTCCTGATAACAGGTGAGTAAATCAGAATTCGGATTTCGGCTGATTTTAGAGGAATATTTGTATGTTTCAAAAATCAACACAGAAACTTTTTCAGCAAAAAGCACGCAATGATATCCTATGGAAGGAAATTCAAGTTACTGGTAAGTACGGTTAAAATTACTTTTGAGGATCAGTACTGGGCTGAAAGATGCAGCACTGAGGTCTCTCCTGATAACAGGTGAGTAAATCGGAATTCGTATTTCGGCTGATTTTAGAGGAATATTTTAAAGTTCCAAAACTCCACACACAGAAGAATTTCCAAGTGAAACCAGTCAATGTTAGCCTATGGAAGGAAATTCAAGTTACTGGTAAGTACGGTTAAAATTACTTTTCAGGACCAGTACTGGGCTGAAAGATACAGCACTGAGGTCTCTCCTTATAACAGGTGAGTAAATCGGAATTCGTATTTCGGCTGATTTTAGAGGAATATTTGCATGTTTCAAAAATCAACACTTAGAAACTTTTTCAGCAAAAAGCAGGCAATGATATCCTATGGAAGGAAATTCAAGTTACTGGTAAGTACGGTTAAAATTACTTTTGAGGATCAGTACTGGGCTGAAAGATGCAGCACTGAGGTCTCTCCTGATAACAGGTGAGTAAATCGGAATTCGTATTTCGGCTGATTTTAGAGGAATATTTTAAAGTTCCAAAACTCCACACTTAAAAGAATTTCCAAGTGAAACCAGTCAATGTTAGCCTATGGAAGGAAATTCAAGTTACTGGTAAGTACGGTTAAAATTACTTTTCAGGACCAGTACTGGGCTGAAAGATAAGGCACTGAGGTCTCTCCTGATAACAGGTGAGTAAATCGGAATTCGTATTTCGGCTGATTTTAGAGGAATATTTGCACAATGGTGAAGGGAGGGGCGGGGCCTGAGGTGACATCTGTGCAAACGCGCCCCGTGGCGCGTTTTAAGTTGGGGGATTAAGTCCCCTTGAATCATGAGGGTCCCTAGGGGCCAACTAGCCCACCAGGAACCTCCAGTATGTGCCAGGGGCTGCGTTGCAGAGACGTGTAGAGAGGCCACACCCCTTTTACACCTCTCTGCAACGCAGCTCTGTGGCGCTTTCTGGATGTACCTGTTGGGCTAGTTGGCCCCCAGGGACCCTCAGGATTGAAGGGATTTAATTCCCCATCTTAAAACGCGCCACGGGGCCTGTTTGCACACGTCACCTGAAGCCCCGCCCCTCCCTTCACCACTGTGCAAACTTGGCGCGTTTTAAGTCGGGGGATTAACTCCCCTTGAATCCTGAGGGTCCCTGGGGTGCAACTAGCCCACCAGCTACCTCCATTAAGTGCCACAGAGCTGCGTTGCAGAGAGGTGTAAAAAGGGGCGTGGCCTCTGTACACCTCTCTGCAAGGCAGCCCCCTGGCGCATACTGGAGGTTCCTGGTGGGCTAGTTGGCCCCCAGGGACCCCCAGTATTGAAGGGGAATTACTTCCCATCTGCAAACGCGCCAGGGGGCGCGTTGCAGAGTGGTGAAGGAAGGGGCGTGGCCTGCGGGCCCGATCGTTTTTGTTTTTTCCCTGAAGGGGGCTGTGTGGCCCCCTTCCTTTTTCCTATTTTTGGGCCCTGGGGACCCCATCCCCCAGGGCCTTACCCCTTTTTTTTTTAATTAAACGGGAAGGGGGCCGCGTGGCCCCCTCCCGTGGCTGAATCCTGCCCGGGGACCCCATCCCCCGGGTATGGCCACACTTTTAAATTAATTTTTAAGGAGGGGGCTGCGTGGCCCCCTCCTCAGGCCTCCTTTGCCCGGGGACCCCATCCCCCGGGGCAGGCCTTTTTTTTAATTTTTTTTTTTTAATTATTTCTGGGGAGGGGGCCGCGTGGCCCCTCCCGGGCCACTTATGGCCCCGGGGACCCCATCCCCGGGGCCTGGCCTCTTGTTGGGGACTGTGGGGGTCCCCAAACCCCCACAGTCCCGCCGGCTCCCCGTGTCCTAAGGGAGCCGGCATTGCTTTCCACATGGGGAGCAGCTAACATGCTGCTCCCCATGTGGAAAAGCAATTAGTCTTTGGATATTGGAGCGAGAGCAGGTTTCCCTGCTCTCTCTTCCAATATCCAAAGCAGTTTGCAATGACAGGACGGGAGCCGCGAGGCTCCCGTCCTGTCATTGCAAACAGCAGTGTCCCGGGGTAGGCACCCCGGGACACTGCAGGAGCCGGCCCTGGGGGTGGCGGTCCCCAGGGCCACCACAGGCTCCAGGAGGGGGCCGCGCGGCCCCCTCCCCACATCAGCACAGCCCCGGGGAGGTGGTGGTCCCGGGGCTTCGGGAGTCCAAAACGGACCCCCATTTTAAATGTGTTAGTGCCCCGGGAGGTGGCGGTCCCGGGCGTGTGGGGGCTCGGGCCCCCCACACAGGAAATTAAAAAAAAAAAAGAAGCCCCGGGAGGTGGTGGTCCCCGGGGCTGCGGGAGGGCCGAGTGCCCTCCCGCACCATTTTAAATGAAAGCCCCGGGGGTGGCAGTCCCCGGGGCTTGGGGGCCCTTTGAGGCCCCCATACATAAATTAACCCCCCACCATGCCCCCGGGACTTGGGCCACCCGGGGGCAAAATACAATCGAAGCGCGGAGACCGCGCTTGATTTTTATTTTTGGCAGGATCCGCGCACCCTGAGCGCATCCTGCCGATTTTAAAAAAAAATAATAATTTTTTGCCCAGGGGGTCCTTGTGGGACCCCCTGAGCAGACCTAGGGGGTCAGGGTGTTGCTACCCTTCCCCCTTTTGTGCGCTTTGCGCACTTGTTTCTGTCCCTCGGTTCTACCGAGGGACAAAATGGCTGCCAACACTTCCTGATTTGGAGTGTTGACAGCCAATTAGCATGCAGCTCGTGATCGGGAGGGTGCGCGGATCCTCCGCGCCCATAGATATATATGTACTTTTACTTTTGATTTTCTCAGCAACTACTGAACGGATTTACACCATTTAACAAAAGGGTTCTTTCTGAACCAAGAACTACCTCTTTGCCAAATTTGGTGTAATTCCGTTCAGCAGTTCGGGCTGTAGCCGTGTCTAAAGTTTCCTATGGGAAATTGATTTTTTTACTCTTATTTTTTTAATTTCTCCGCAACTACTGAACGGATTTACACCATTTAACAAAAAGGGTTCTTTCTGAACCAAGAACTACCTCTTTGCCAAATTTGGTGTAATTCCGTTCAGCAGTTCGGTCTGTAGCCGTGTCTAAAGTTTCCTATGGGAAAATGAATGGGGAAAACACGTTTTGGGACCCCCCTTTTTTCTCGGCCCCCGCTTGACGAATCACCCCGAGATTTTCAGGGTAGGAGCGGACCGTAGCGGGCCATAAAGTTTGAAAATTTCACGAAGATTCGTCAACCGGCAAGAGAGTTATTTCAAATAGAATGTCGCGGATTTCCTATGGAAAATAGGTCCTAACTATAACTATCTACTGGCGACCGCCAGTAGATAATATATATATATATACATGATTTTAATTGTATCGGACCAAAGTGTCTTTCTTTTAGAGCTTAAATTCCACAGAGTTAGAATTGTATGTGGTTGTTTTTATCTATTTGTATTCCGTATTTATCTCTGTGGTTTCATTTAAGACCTTTATAGGTTGAATAAAGATTTTGAATTGAAATTATTGAATTGAATTACTAGTGCCGCAGAGGTTGTTTTGTGTTTGTGAGATTTGTCTTATTTAAACTTGCTGATTTTCCACCTATGTAGGTTGAGCAGAGAAGGTTTAGTTTGATTTATTTAGTTTGAGTTCATTGAGAAAACTTTGCAATTGTTTTCCTTATTCACACAAAAGTTGTACTGTGATTGGTTAGTCAGCCGGGGCATCACGCTAGGATTGTTGTACTTCGCCAGAGAGTCACGCTGTCATTGGCTGACTGCTAACAGAGCAGAGCTGGGATTGGTTGTTGTTTGCTAACTTATTGTGTGTGATTTTTGGATTGTTTTGAATTAAAATAATGGGGGATGTATTGAAAAAGTCTAAAGTCCCTGGTGTACCTTCTATCGAGGTCAGAAATTACCTGCTGAGGGAACACCTGTGAGATGATGACGAACATTGGGTTCTATAAGTATACCTGGATGTCTAAATTGCATGAATTTGCAGTTTCCTTTAGAAGGTACCTTTAACATTAGAAAGCTAGATTTCCTGAGACAAACTATAAATGATGGAAAGCCGTTACCTAGGCCTACACAGTTTGAGGCATTGAACAAATGGGGTTGGATGGCTACAGAGACGGAGAGGAAGAAAATGTTGAAACAGGTGAAGAGTTAATTTAGACAAGGGCTTGAAAGCAAGTGAGATTGATAGGAAAGATGATAAAGGAAGTGAGGGGCATATTAACAACGAGGCGATAAGCAATTATCGCCGCTTTAGCGTCCGTTTTCGGACGGAAAGCGGCGATAATTCTATCGCCTAATTAGCAAGGTCACGCTATCGCGTGAATCCTTGCACTATCGCCCTTTCCCCAACGCCCATCCTCGCATCTCTAATGAGATGCAAAGTGGGCGTTACTGGGCGTACCCGGATGGGCTACGTTGCAAATATCGCCGATGTTCACATCGCGATATTTACAAGGCAGCCCACAGGATTATAGCAGACGTTAGATTTTGGCGAAAACGGCTGTTTTCGCCAAAATCTAACGTCTGCTATAATCCTGACTTACCTATGTTAGGCATAGGAGGTGGATTCTGCTGATACGACCACAGGGTCGTATCAGCGAGGTTATCGCCCTTTGCAGGGAACATCGCTGGAAAACCAGCGATGTTCCCTGCAAAGGCGATAACCTCGCTATCTCTGGAAT
Source organism: Calotriton arnoldi (assembly GCA_963921515.1). Lineage (NCBI taxonomy): Eukaryota > Metazoa > Chordata > Amphibia > Caudata > Salamandridae > Calotriton > Calotriton arnoldi. The sequence continues at coordinate 1,135,538 of CAWUFW010004403.1, read as the reverse complement.
TTTATCGCCCTGGAGTAACGCGTTGTTAATAACGCGCTACCAGGGCGATAAATGCCAGAGATAGCCTACGAGAATATAATTATCGCTAAGCACGGCCAGCGATAATTATCGCTGGCCGTTGTTAATATGCCCCTAAGACTTTTTCCTGCAAAAGTCAAAGAGACGACAGATAAAATGAAAACTGATGAGGGAGCCGGAGAGAAACAAAATCAAGATTCAGCTGAGGATGATAACGTTTTAAATGATATTTTGAATTTTAGACCTTCTCCATATACAGATGGAGTACACAGAGAGGGACTTGGTCCTGCTATTGCACTAGATACGGGAGCAGGGGGAGACAGTGTGGGTGTACAAACACAGGGACCAACTACATCAATGGCTGTGAGTACAATAGCGAGTGCCCCAACTGAGATTGCAATGATAGCATTGCCGAGTACTAGTGGAGATACTACAGCTGTTCCTCTAGTTCCAATAGATGCGCCTGTGACTACTGCTGTTATTGAAGAACCTCCTAAAAGAAGAGTTATTAAGGTTGAGCTTTGAAAATTGGATTTGTTGAAATTTTACAAGGAACAACTGACCTGAACTGATTATTGTCACACAATGTTGATGAAATGTGATATTTGATCAAAGAAGAAGCAAGATGTGCAAATGAGGTCCAGATGACCCATAAGCAAGGTGTCCTCCAGTGGATTACACTTTGCGACTTCGTCCAAATCTCCCTGGTATTCAAGTATTGCACGTCGAAGCTGTAAGTAATGAAAAACTGGGAAGTGGGCATTTGGAAGTCTGCACGGAGGTCCTGAAAGGACTTGATATGGGCCAAGTCCCATACATCTCCCAGACTTGAGATCCCTATACAGTCCCATCCCCTGAAACCCTCTAGGTTCGCTAAGTGGACCCTCCATCGGCCTTCCCATAAGGGAGTCTGTTGGAAAGTGGATTATTAGTAGTGGTAAATAGGCATCTACCACTGGCAACAAGGCCACTAACACAGTCTAGAACTCATAATAGGTCTCAGAAAATTATTCCAATGCTCAACCCTTGGTAGCTTGGCTGCGAGCAGGAAGGCTTAACTTCATTAACAGGTATGTAAAGCATTTAAAAACATCAATTCAGTAAATATTTAAGACAAAACACACAAGTTAAAAGTCCGCCACCAATTTATAAAACTAGGAAATATTATATCTTTACAATGACACCAAAACGAAAAAACTCCAATGTAGGGAACCGGAGATATGAATTATTAAAGATTTAGCACAATATAGCACATAGAAAACTACAGCGCCTATTGGGACACCTGGTCTTGCTATCCCAGAACAAAATCAAAGTTTCAAGCCGACCAGGATGGAACCCTACTTGGCTACCCCTCGCGGTAGGCCTCGGTCAAAGTTTTACCTTCGGACTTAGAAACCTTTAAGGAGCTTTTTCTGCCGGGGTCCCTCGATGCTCTTCACCAGTGCGGGTTCAGTGAGGGATCACTGGCTTGCTTTCCAGGGAGCTCCCAGTCAAACTCTGGAAGTCAGACCTCTGGAGCTGTTCAGGGGATGAACCAGCAGGGCAGGCGGGCTCGCAGTTGAAGGTCGCAGGCTTGGCTCTTGCAGTTGAGTCAGTCCCCTCTAGAGTTTGTTTTCAAAGTTGTTCCAAAGTTCTCCAAACTTCTGAAACTTCTTCCTGACGTTCCTCTGGGGATTCCAAAGTGTCCAAAACACAATCCAAGGGTCTGGAATTTCCAAGATGGTCCTTGAAAGTTTGAGACTTCAGTTCCCACAGTCAACTTACAAATCCACAGGACGCACTCTAGCCTGGGGATTGTTGGTGGTGATAGTCAAGGTAAGCTCTGTTAACCTGTAGCTCGCAGGGAGTCCACTCTTTATTCTCCTTGAATCAAGTTAGGTCCGCAGGGCTGTAATTCCAGATTGTGCAGCAGGCACAGTCAGCCAGAGTGTGGGGTCTGGTTGGTGCAAATCAAACTTCCAGCATGGACCCTTCTCTTAGTTTCAAGCAGCATATATGAGAGGCTCTGCCCCTCTAAGATACTTATTCAGTGTTCTATGGGGTCAAGCAGGAGGGCACTCCTGTCCAGTGAGGTGCGGGGCAACACCCCAGAGCATGACCACTTCCTCCAAAGTGTGGCATAATGGTCTTCCAGAAGGCAATATTCCTCCAAAATTAAATATGGCTGAAGTCTCAGCAGAGGAGCAAGAACTAGTTAAACCAACCTCCAGTATGGCTCATTTCCATAGCTCTCCCCCAACCCCTGACATCTGTAAATTATTTTCTTAAGCCTGCCACCTGGCTGGGCTCAGTGGGGATAGGGGTATATGGACTAAGGGTGGGCGGAGAGCTCCGCTCCGCCCACGGAATTTGCGGAGTGGTGCCTACTCCGCGTTTCGCGGAATAGGCGGAGTAGGCAGCACCCCACACACTCCGCGGTGGAGCGGAGTTGCCACCAGCCCCCGCCTCCCTCCCGCCCTATTAACAATTAATTTAGAAGCTTTAAACAATTTAAAAGTAAGGGAAACATCTTACCTTAGCTGCAGCGTCCCGGGGCTCCCTATTCCGCCTTCATTGCGACAACTTGATCAAAACTGCGCATGCGCGGGCCCGCGCATGCACAGTTTTGATGCTCCCTCTTCCTCCTTCATCGCGATTTCTTCATCAAAACTGCGCATGCTCAGGCCCGCGCAGTTTTGAAGAAGAAGTCGTGATGAAGGAGGAAGATGGAGCCCCGGGACGCCGCAGCTAAGGTAAGGCGTTTTCCTTACTTTTATGTTGTTTTTACAGCTTTTAATTTAATTGTTAATCGGGAGGGAGGTGGGTGGCGCGTAGTGGGGCTATGCGGAGTGTGCGGAGATTGTTTCCCCCTCCGTGGCACTCCGCGTAGCCCCACTACGCACACTACGCCCACCCCTAATATGGACCTGGCCTTCTCTGCCTGTCCCATTCTTTATTTGAAGCTCATGCTTTACGACCCCTCCCCTGCTCTGACATTCCAGTGTAGCAGGGCCCTCTCCTACCAGATAGCCTCTCTCCCTGGGTGCCACTTATCACTTCATCAAAGCAGCCTGGCTAATCCTTTCAACTCTGGCCAATCAGGAAAGAGGGCAGGAAGGCGGAATCTTGGCTTACAGACAAGAAAGTCTTATAACTTCTTGTCTGCATATTTTAGGATAAATTCAACAATAGCATATTGTTGGATGTATCCATACCATTCTCCTAAGTCCTTGAATTATATTTTTTAGCAATCCCTAGCGATAGTTATGAGCTCATAAACTAATGCAATGTTAGCCTATGTAGATGGTGATCTCCAACACCAGGGCCTATAAAACAGTTTTTATAAAGACCCTATTAATAGCTACATGACCCCCCAACCCTGGGACACCTTGGGGAGACTTGAAGGGTCCTGAATATGCAAAAATAATGTAGATCCTCACTGCACAGTGCTCCTAGCACAAAAGTTGACACAATGGGGGGAAGTGAAATGTGCCATTTCTCTATTCCCGGGACATATAAAGCAATCTTTTATAATGACCCTCCTTATAAGTACCTGCCCTCCACCCCTGGGACACGTTCTCAATTTTTAATTGCCCCTACCATCAAAGTCGAATTTGGGCACAATTCACATTTAAAAGCACTGCTACAACACAGGACTGCTTTTAAAATGACCTCAGACTCTCAGCGGTGCACACATGCAAGTGCAAAAAGGGCTGCTTGCCTCTAAACTGCCATGCCCTATTATATACTCTGGTCTTAAAGGTAGATTTAATACCCTGCCTTACTATGTACTAGGGACTTATAGGGTAGGTCATGCCAATCATAGAGGTACCCTAACGCATAGTGTACCCTAATGTGTGTGTGTGTGTCTGTGTGTGCCTGGTTAGGCAGAGCTCAGGGACAGTCAGAGTCAGTTACCACCAGTACCAGTCAGCAAAATAAAATGGGAGTGCCCAAGGCACAGGATGACTTTGCAACAGAGTCTCAAATGTGAATTTGCAGTCCCAGCCTATCCACCTCAGAGCGCCACACTACACACCTGGAAGCCACCTGAATCAGTTCTGGGAGGGTTGTTGGAACGGGTGCCCTGTAAAGGATACCTAGCACTTTATTCAAGTCAAGGAGGGAGAGTTCACCCTGGTATGTTGAATCTCCACATCCCCCATGCTTCCAGTCATTTATGGTCAGTAATTGGGCCGCCAATAACAGGGGAGAAGCGTCTGCCATGGAGAGCCCTCCCTCATATACGGAGCGAACACAAATGCCAAAAGCAACTCTCAGGGATTTGTGTGCCCATATAAACCGTCGCCCCATGGTCGCCAAAGAATTAAACCAGGCCTGAGGAATATGGCAGGGATAGTTCTGAAGAACATAAAGTAGCCTCAGAAGGATCATCATTCTAAAAAGGGCTATTCTACCCATAAGATTTAGGGGGAGCTTATCCCACCAAGACATGTCCTCTCGGGCCATCCTCGCCAGGGGTCAACGTTTTGAGGCTTCAGGTGAGTTCCAGCTCCCAGGAAATATGTATTCCAAGATACAGAAAGCTAAGGCGGTGTATGGAGTTCTGGGGGTGTCAAGTTTGGTCTTGGCGGTTGCCCCACATGGGCACCAGGAGAGACTTTTCCAAGTTAACCCTCAGGCCGGAGGCCTTCCTGAGGGTGTCAAGGATATGAATTAAATGAGACCCCATCTTGGTGGGTCGCGAGGAACAGCAACACATAATCTGCGTATAGTGCTATCCGGTCCTCCATCTCCAAGCCCCAGTCAAAGCCCCAGAACTGTGCAGCGTTTCGGACTCAGACCGCCAGGGGTTCGATAGCCAGTGCAAAAGGTGGGGGGAGAGGTGACAGTCTGGTCTGGTGCCCCGACCTGATGGGAAACCTAGGCCACAATACCCTAATTATTCACACTCGAGCCTGTGGGGTAGCATAGAGGCCCTTCACATGTGCCCTGTATTTGGGACCAAACGCAATCCTGGTATGGGTTTCATCTAGGAACAACCAGTTTACAGTATCAAACGCCTTCTCGAAATCTATCAGCAGCAGGGCTGCCGAACCCCTCACAGATTTAATACAGGCTAATGCCAGGTGCACCCTCCAGCTGCAGTGAGGAACAAATCTGCATACGTCCGGGTGGACCAGCTGGGGTATTACTTGCAGGAGACGGTTGTCTAGAAGCTTTGCATAGTGTTTAACCTTCATATTGATGAGGGAGATAGGCCGGTATGAGGCACACTGGCTCTGCGGGTGACCCAGCTTGGGTAGGACAACCAGAGTTGCCAGATCTATGTCTTGCGGGAAGTGGCCCTTGGTGCTCACCTCTGCAAATAAAGTCAGAAGGGAGGGAGGATGTCCAATCAGAGTTTCCGATAGATTCTCGAAAAACACTGTGCCCAGATGGTTACCCGCTGGAATACTAAGTCTGCTAATGTTTCACCCACCTCCTCAAGCATAAGTGCCTGTTCTAAGGCAGCTCTGTCCACTGCAGTCAGCCGAGACAGTGGGAGGTCTGCAACTAAGGGGGCGGTAGATTCACATTCTGGGCATATGTGGTCCGCATAAAGCATTTCATAGTATTGAGCGAAGACAGATGCAATCCCCTTAAAGTCCTACACTACCCTTCCTGCTCCATCTACTATATTAGGCACCACCAGGACTCTGTGTCTTTCATGGCTAGTGAGTGCAAAAGCTTGCATGATTTGTCCCCCCATTTGTACACCCTCCTAGTGGAAGCCATCCAACATTTGCGGGCTTCCTCCATACATAATTGACATCTGCTGCTGCATCAGAGTCATCTGTTTACTCGGCTCCACCCAGTCCCATGACAATATTGCGGCCTGTAGATCAGTAATTTGGGCCTGCTTTTCATGGTCCATCCGCCTGACAAAGGAGCAGGCGATACCCCTCATCAAGGCCTTCATGCCCCCCACATTATCCCTGCCAATTCCACAGTACCAATATTTAGGTGAAGGAATGGTTTAAGTTCGTCAGATAAATACTCAGCAAAATGCTCATCAGTGAGAAGCCAGGCATTAAGTCGCCACACTGGACGATCTCCCATGACTGGAGCTCCAAAGAGAGGTACTACTTGAGCGTGGTCTGATATCCCTCGGAGAGGATTTGAGACTCTATGGGGTGTACAAGGTCCGATGCCGTGAGGAACAGGTAATCAATGCAGGACAGCGACCCATGAACCGCTGAGGCGTGAGTATATTCATGTCTCTCAGGGTTCCAGATGTGCCATGAGTCACTAAGTCCTAACCCAGCTGACCATTCCGCCAGGCCCTTCCCGTTCCTCGGGGATCAGCTCAAGGGTCTGTACCAGTCCTACGCATCCATGACATCATTAAAGTCTCCCCCCACAATTGTTACCCCATGAGGCAGGGTGTTTATTAGTTCACAAAGTGTCATCAGTGTAGAGTGGTGTGTGGCTGGTGGAATGTATACAATGACAACGTTGTACCTTCCATAGAGTCCTCAAAGATCACATATCTGCCATGAACATCCCGTATAACTTTAGTTACTACCAGGGGCAGTGTCCTATGTAAAAGGACGGCCACCCCCCAGGAGGCTCAGGAGTATCCTGCATGATACACTCTGTCATAGCCCCTTTGATCCAGGAATAGACAGTTGTGTCCAAGTAGATGAGTCTCTTGGAGCAACCAGATTGTTGGAGTATGTCTATGTGAAAATTGTAGTACAGCCCCCCTCTTAATCTGATCCACCAGCCCAATAACATTCTATGTAATTACCGAGTGTGCCTCCATGGTGGTGGTAATGAATTGGCATGATATGTCCTAGTATCTGGTGTCACAGTATCTGGTGCCCCCCCACCCCACAGTGAGGCCCATGCAGGCAGTGACACAGAACAGAGCATGTAAGTACTGATCACTACACCCAGTGTTATTGAGCAACAAAACAAATCAAACGGCCAAGGAAATCTCAGAAGAACAACAAAACCCCTACCCCCCCATACACCTCACCCTGAAGAAGCATCTGCCACCCGAACCCAACATAAACACAGAATTAACTTGGAATTAATGTACTTAGATGGTCTAGACGATTCGCTCATCTACCGCCCCCAAGGAGCCTTGTCCAGTAATATTGTCATAGGATACATTGGTACTGGAGTGCAAGAAAAGAGTCTCAATCCTCATTGGGGTCCTGTGCAGGGCAGTGGCCCCTGCCCTCGGCAAAGTCTGTCTTGGGATGTTCCCGCAGTTCCCCCTCAGACTCCGTGCAGGCATCAGCTTCCGACGTACTGCCCCACCACTGTTGAGAATGTTTACGTTGTTGTGTATCCTTCGTCCCCTCTGGCCCACCCCTTTCAGTCTTTGTGGGGGTGGCCGATTGCCACTTCGGGGGATGGTTCACGGTCAAGGGCCATTGTTCGATAAGCCAGGCCTAAGCCTCCTCCGGGGAATCAAAGAACTCCTTCCTACACATAAACAAACCTCCCTGCTCACAGACACCCTTGCACACTGGTGCAAGGGTGCCTGCGCTGGCGCTAAGTTGTATAACTTAGCGCCATCGCAGAGGGAAACGCCAGGCTGCACCATATCCTTGTTAATATGGTGCAGCCTGGCGTTTCCGAAGTGGCGGAGTGAGGCGTTAAGCCAAGAAGGCTAACGCCTCTCTCCGCCACTTCCTTGGTAATATGCCCCACAGCCTTTATCACCAATGTTGTCTGAAGGTTGCCGAAAACCTAGAGAGATTGACTGAACATGTGCATGTTTATAGGGTCTAATTCCTGATTGGTTTCACAAATAATAAAACAAAGGAGGTTTATTCCAATATCTAGTATATAACACACACATTCGTTCACAGGTTCTAAATTTCTTCCAAATGACTGTGAACACCCAATCCACATTCGTGCCTTACCACACTGAGCTCCTCTGATGGTCCTCTAGTGCCAAAAATACACATTGAAAATATTTGTTTAGTGTAACCACTACTGACATGGACCCCATACAAACAAATAATCCTGTTAATCATAGAAGGCAACCACTGCACATCAAAATTCAGATTTTTAAAACATTGCTACTGTGGAAGAATGATCAAATATTCTTTTTTAAATGTATTTAAGGTTTCAGCTCACCTCACTTCGAGGAGGCATCAAGGCAATATTTGGTCAAATACATTCACTACAAAAGCTTCGAGATCTTTGGATGTTCTGATAATATCGAGGAATTTTCTACACTAGAAGACGGCTAAATCACCAAGAGATGCTGTATTAGGGATCATTTGTAGTTCAACAAATAGGAGATTCCACAGTGATGCACAATTATTTATTGATGCAATATCTATTCGCTAAGCAAATTCAGCTGCCAAAAAGTGATTGGTCCTCGAAATTCATGGCCTTTCAAACTCTTCACAAAAGAGGTATGGCTGCACATCTGGCTGACAGTGGAAAAAAGGTTCACCCAGATGTATCAATTGGTGCGCCCAACCAGATGACACCCAAATCCAGTCTCTAGAGTTTGGTAACATCCAGATACATCTTTGGTGCTGCTTTTTACTCCTGATCAACGTATGTTCACGCCTTTGCAGAAGAACCTAACAAACAAAAAAAACAACCCTGCTTGTACCACTGTCTAGATTACTAAGCCTTGTGAAAGTGAAGTTAACAAATGAAATCAACAATAATTACATATATAGGGGCCGATTCGGATTCGGGCCGCAATTCTCCCCGACCGAGCCGGACCCGGAGAGAATTCCGACCGAATCGGACCCTAGCAGTCCGACCGAACGAGTACGATGCGTTCGCATGCAATCGGACTCGATTCGGTCGGACTCCCATTGAAGTCAATGGGAGCCTGTCGTACAACGTGTACGCGGGCTCCCATTGACTCAATGGGTGCGAGGCGGACAAGGCGCCCCCTACAGCGTGTACGCGTCCATGCGCATCGCGGCGTACATGCACAGGTAGGGGGACCCATGGGTCCCCCTGTGTGCGATTCGCGCGCCTACGCATACAGGGGGGTCCGACGCGGACCCCCAAAGTCCGGCTCCGACAGCTTTGTCGAGCCGGACGGCGCGAGTCGATCGGACTGCTCGCGGTGCGCATCGTACTTACCCGGCCGGGAAACGTCTCCATAGCGCGGTGCGAGTCGTGTCCCTGCGAGTCGGTCGGAGCGTGTTGAAGCCGCGTTCGAGTCGGTCGGCGATTTCGCGGGTGCTTGCATCGTACTCGCTCGGCCGGACCCGCGTCCGATTCGGTCGGGAAACAGGGCTCCGAATCGGATCCGGTGAATCCGAATCCGATTCGGAGCACTACCGGCCGAGAACGGAATCGGCCCCATAGTGATTCTGGTACGTTTTCTCCCTCTGCTTTTTCATTGAAAACTGCTTCTGCTGGGAAGCCTTCCCTGGGGAAAAAGTCTAAAAATAGAATGCTGTTGTTTTAAAGAATTTTTCCTGCACCCATGTATGCGATGCTCCTCTTACCCATCCATCACCAATTGCCTCTCATTTTTCCTGATTTTCCAACAAGCAAAAGCATAGCAGGGCCTATGGAATAGTCATGAGGATAACTTGTCCTCACTCATCCTGCTCTACTTCTTTCCAGACTAGACTTTTCAGCTCTTAATGCCTGGAGGGGTAAGGGAGCTTGTACCAGATCACCATGCAAGCAAACAGGTTGGGCAGAATGCCGTGGTCAAGCACAGCATATTTTCTACAACCTATATCCAGGGTAATGCTAAAGTAGTCGATGTTACTGAGACACAAAAGTCAGCAAAGGTAGGGCATCTTTGTCACAACACAAACTGCCTTGTTCTTGTGGAATGAGGGTATGTCACTGAGGAGACTAGACTTTACTAATCTCCTATGACTTAATTGGTAGCAATTATTTTATTTTCATCACATGTGAGAACATCTAGTAATTTGGGAAAAATGCAAAGTGAGGCAATACGACAATGTCTTAATAACTCTGGTGTGCCTGTCCCAACGCTCTTCAGCCTTGTCGCCCCACAAGGTGTCTAAGATCATCTGAGCTGATCCTGGCTGTGATACTGAGGTTCAAGTGAGTGAATAAGCTCTTTCTGTGTTCTGGGCTCATGTTTGTGGAACAACCTTGCAATCAGCCTGCGTTGTAATACCAATTACTCTACTTTCAGGAAACAGCTTAAGACCTGGTTGTTTTGAGCTGGAGACCTGCATGTCTCCTCCTTCCTGTCTGCGTTAGGCGCGCTAGGAAGCCCCGGCCAGGGCAGCCATGTATAACATAACATGTCAGGTACATAATGTGTTTTGCACTCATTCTCTTCATAAAATATACATCTGCATATTACAACAAGAACTCGCACAGTGACCAAGGTCGGTGACAGTGGGGTAAAGAAATCAAAGGCTAGGCCACTGGGGCATAGGGGAGTCATGGTGGTTCCAATTAAAGGGGGTGGGATTCACTGCTTCTAGCATCACTTTGTGGTGGCACAACATACAGTATCAGGGTACAGGGCAGTGGTTCCCAAACTTTTTTGACCCGTGGCTCCCTTGACCTAATTGGCAGTTGGCCGTGGCTCCCCACCATTTTTTTACCGGCGCACCGGGGTGCCGCAGCGCACACTTTGGGAACCACTGGTCTACATGAAGAATCAAGCCTAGACGTGATGAAGGATTCAGAGAGTAGCCATCACCATCATAAAACTTTATTTGCAATCACAAAGATCTTATAAAGTACATCTCAATGCTAGAGAAAGGCTCAAGGAGCTCTGTGGCGTTACAAGAAGTTTACATGGGGTGGGCTCTGATGAACCCAAGATGGCTCACCAGATCCCATCTACACAGTGTTTTAAGTGGGCTGGGTCCTGCCGGTGCAGTTCTAAAAAGCAGGTGTCAAGATGGGTCCCTATCGGGCTCTCCATTTTTGCCTTCAGCCTCAGGATGGAAAAAAAATTCTTAACTGTGTAGCAGTCACTTCACTGCCTTTGAGGTAACTTCAAAGAGACTTGTTATAGTTCTTTCACAGTCTCATCATTTCAGAACTGAAGCATTTTCAATATTATATACAACAAAGCCATAGTTGTTGCTTATTTGTGTTATGCCACTAAGAATCATTGGCACAGCCAATAGTCCTGGCTTGTTGTAGGTGTAATGTTGCTTGTTGTATTATATATCTGGATGCAATGACAGAAGCAGCAAATTACCAGTCAGGCAGCACACTATGCTGAGCACAGTAGGAGTACTTTACCTGTCATACTAGCTGCATGAGTGTTGGCTCATCCGCTTCAAAGTCGTATTATTCCTCCCACCCCACACCCCCCTTTTCGCCCTCAAATTCTTGGTGTAATGATTATTCACTAACAATTTGGCAAAATAACTTCCAAGTGTAATTGTGCTGAACTGTAATGCGAAACCAGAGCTACAGGGTCCCTTTGAAACAGCAGCACGGCCTCAAACAGTCAGAATTAATTTAAAGCCCCTCCAGCTGTTCTCCAAACATTGCAGCCTTTTATTGCATTTCCAGCACGCTCGCTGTCCAAGTTAATGCTTCAGGACGCACCGCTCTTTCTCCCAGCCAAATTCACTGTGATGCGATAGATTACAAGATTGAGAGCAGGAAGTGGACAGAAAACACTCTGCGCCAATGTCTTAAAGCACGTACGACGCGTGTTGTGTGGCGGCTGCAATGTCCACGACCCACATCCTGTGCGGCGGCGCGGCGCCCCTGGTTTCTCATCACGGCGCACCGGGGTGCCGCGGCGCACACTTTGGGAACCACTGGTATAGGGTATCAGAGCATCATGGACCAAGGATACAGAAAAGTGAGGCGGAGGAGGGTGGACCAAAGATGTAGAAAAGTGAGGCGGAGGAGTGTGAGCATGTGGGGTGAGCAGGGAGAATGAGATGGAAGCCATTTGATCAGAGATAGACAGTCATTGGTCCGATACATGCTTTGGAGCATAAGAGTGTGTGCATGTGGGTAGTGGTGAGGGTGTGCAGTCAAAATATCGATTTTTTTATATCGACCTACACTAATATCGAGTTTTTAATATCGTAGGGACAGAATATCGATGTCAAGAATATCGGTGACCAGAATATCGACCTTAAGGTAAGTAATATCGGTTTTTTATATCGAAGTAAGTAATATCGAAGTAAGTAATATCGTTAGCAAAAATATTGTTAATAATATCGATATTTATATTAGTGTTATGAATTTTAGTATTTTATATGTATGTTTAACATTTTATGTAATGTATTTTTATTATTTTTAAATATATGTATTAAATGTTTAGAAATTAGTAATTTTTTAAAGTAAATTTTGCGTTTTAGTATCAGAGCGAGTTGTGGGTTTATAGGGAATAGGGTGGGAAGTAATTTAATTATAATTAACTAATTAATATGTTTTTATTTATTGTTATTGATTATTAATTTATTGTTAATTAATTATTAATTAATTTTTTTAATTGATTAATTTATCATTATATTAATTATAATTAATTTGTTATTTTATTTATTGTTATTAATTAATTTATTGTTAATTAATTGGTAATTAATTTTTATTGATTAATTGATAATTAAATTAATTGTGTTCTTTTTTATGTGTAGCGGGTTGTGTGTTTATGGGGGAATAGGGTGGGAAGTAATTTATTTAAGTAAATATTAATTTAATTTTATTGGTATTTATTATTAATTTTTAGTTAATTAATTATTAATATGTTATTTATTTTACAAAAATTATTTAATTAATAAGTATGTTAATTTAACCCATACGCTATCCTACATTTTCCACACAGTTACACTCACTGGAGTTGGAATAGTAATTTTTACCCCTACGCTATCCAACACTTTCCCTACTGTTGCACTCACTTTAGTGGGAATAGTAATTTTAACCCCTACGCTATCCAAGACTTTCCCTACTGTTGCACTCACTGGAGTGGGAATAGTAATTTTACCCCTACGCTATCCAACACTTTCCCTACTGTTGCACTCCCTGGAGTGGGAATAGTGATTTTTACCCCTACGCTATCCAACACTTTCCCTACTGATGCACTCACTGGAGTGGGAATAGTAATTTTTACCCCTACGCTATCCAACACTTTCCCTACTGTTGCACTCCCTGGAGTGGGAATAGTAATTTGTACCCCTACGCTATCCAACACTTTCCCTACTGTTGCACTCACTGGAGTGGGAATAGTAATTTTAACCCCTACGCTATCCAACACTTTCCCTACTGTTGCACTTACTGGAGTGGGAATAGTAATTTTAACCCCTACGCTATCCAACACTTTCCCTACTGTTGCACTCCCTGGAGTGGGAATAGTAGTTTTAACCCCTACGCTATCCAACACTTTCCCTACTGTTGCACTCACTGGAGTGGGAATAGTAATTTTTACCCCTACGCTATCCAACACTTTCACTACTGTTGCACTCACTGGGGTGGGAATAGTAATTTTTACCCCTACGCTATCCAACATTTTCCCTACTGTTGCACTGTTTGGAGTTGGAATAGTAATTTTATTACCTCCGCTACCTAATATTTTTTGTATTATTTTAGTTAATGTAGTATATAATTTATTTTAAAAAGATTAAAAATAATTTTAATTTTTTTAATTTGTTATATATATTTATTTAATTTTTATTTATATTATTGTTTTATGTGTATAGATGTATTCATAATTTATATGATATTTTTAAAAACAAGTTATTAAAATAATTAGAAATTATTAGTAAGTATATATATTATATGTATATGTTTAATTTATTTTTACATTACATATATATTACTTATAATTTTTTAACATTTTAAAATATTTTTAAATACGTTTATTTTAATTATATGTATTATTTACTTTATTTTACATTATTTTTTAACTTAAATAAAAAACGATATTTTTACCAACGATATTTTTGACATCGATATTTTTGTACTTACCATAATGTAGATAGTATGTCGATATTCTTGACTTCGATATTCTTGCGTCGATATTTCTGTAGGTCGATATTCTGACCTTCGATATTTTGTCAGTGATTCAGTGGTGAGAGGGTGACTGCCTAGATATCGACAGCAAGTGACGTCCTGCATTATCCCTATAGACCTATGTACCATGCATGGATTTTATGTGTTCCTTCCGTTAATGTAAGGGATATGCTATGCCTCTATTAAGAGAATAGGTTTGTCGTCCACAGGTGCACATCACATAAAGCTATTGGGTCTCTAACACAGTAATTTAATGGTGGTGCCTGCTCACAGTATTACGTACCTGTTAGACCTGGCATCCTTGGGGTGAAGTTTCCCCAGACTTTTAGCCTTTTACCTCCTGTTTTGCGGATTCTCTTTTTGTTGGAATTAGGACTCTAGCACTGTTTAGCTGTGGTAAAGTGCTCAAAGTACATGTGCTCTCCCTAAACATGATGACATATTTGATTTACTGGTAAGTCCCTTGTAAAGTGGTATACCATATACCCAGGGCCTGTACTTCCAATGCTACTAGTGGGCCTGCAGCACTTATTGTGCCACCCACATAAGTAGCCTTTCAAACTTGTCTCAGACCTGCCATTGCAGTGCCTGTGTGTGCAGTTTACTGCCACTTCGACTTGGCATTTGAAGCTACTTGCCAAGCCTTAAACTCCCCTTTTATTACATACAGTCAACCCTGAGGTAGGCCTAAGTAACCCTAAGGGCAGGGTGCTATGTTAGTAAAAGGTGGGACATGTACCTTTTGGTTTTGCATGTCCTTGTAGTGACTAACAGCCTATTTCGTTTTTGGGTCGAGCATTCAAGACCTCTTGTATATACTTTAGTATATACTTATATGTGTATGTACTTTGTGGGCCAGGAGATCAGCCCTAGCACTTGTCTGCTTCCGCTTAGGGACTTTTTTTCTGTTCAACTGTCTCTATTTAACTGTCTTGATAGAAAACGACCAGTAGAGGTCAGTAAACTACCAGAATTGCTTTCTGCTGAGGGACTTTCTTTTTTTTATTTTTCTGGCAACTGCCTCTATTTAACTTTCTTGTTAGAAAACGACCAGCAGAGGTCAGTAAATACCAGAATCACTTTAGCATTCTCTAGATTCCAGTTCATAGAAAGTATCTTCCACGAGCACCCGTAGACAATATTTTTTTTAAATCTTGTATTTTCAGTGATATGACCACCGAAAGCCCTGATTTTATATTAAAAACAGAGCTTTGGACTATACCATTTCCCACTGAAAGGCAATATTTCTCTCCATGTGTTCCCATACCTGGTGTGTCACGCAGTTTGGTGCTTACCTTCCCTCCATGTTAAAGAACAGTAGATGCTTCAGCACCCAGGATAATGACTGCATAGCTAAATACATACAAGGGCCCAAAGGAGAGACCGATTGCATTGCAAATGCTTGTTCATTACTGTGAGGCCTACCCCTCTCATAGGCCAGGATTGGGAATTCATTAATACACTTTTAAGCTGTAATTCCTGATCAGAGAGGAGTAGCTTTTTCATATTTGATATGTTAGGAATGAATGATAAATCCTCCCCACTTGTGAAGTTGGATTTAAGATTACTGTTTTAGAAATGCCACTTTTAGAAAGTGGACATTTCTCTGTGCTTATTACTCTTTGTGCCCGATATGTGGGGTGGTGGCAGACTGGGGGGGAAAAAGCCCTCGTGAGTCGAGACCATCTGCTTCCCCACACCCTTTTTTTTGTGGTCCCGCAGAGAGCCATATCTCTACAGTGGAGGATCAAGTGCTTACGTTTATCAAAGATATCAAAAGGTTAAAAGACATCACATGCTGGAGAGATAGAGGAAGGATGTGGAGGGTGGGTCACGGAGCAATAATCTAAGACTAGTGGGCAGTCCTGAGGAGATGGAGGGCCGTAGATCCAAGCAGCACCCAATGACAGCTCAAATCATGAATAACACAAAAGGACTTGTCTTTGCATTTTGTTCTGGGCAGAGCACACAGCACCAACTCCTAGACCTACTCCTGGCACCCCTCCACAATCAATGATTGTTTGGGTCCTCAACTATGTAGACAGGGACTCAATCCTCAGGCTCACTCGCCAAAACACAGACGTTTGTTGTGACTCGGGTAAAGTTGTTTTCCCAGATTATACAGCAAAAATGCAGGAACAACAGAAGTAATTCAATGATGTGATACAGAGGCTTAGAACCATGTGAATCTAATATATGCTGTTGTACCTGGCCAGGTTAGAATTACTGTATCAGAAAAGGTCCTTCTTTGTTAAAAGCCCGAAATCAGCTTGGGGCTGAATTGAAGAGAGTAAGATGCTGAACAGAATCCTTGGAAACCCACCAACACTAAACAGGGTCCATGAATCAGAAAGCCAGGTTCCGCAGAACAGTCAAAAACAGAAAAGAAGAAACAGAAGAAGAGCACTAAGAAACACAGGATGGGGTCCAGTGAAGATGAACCTCATTCTCCCAAAATATAAACTATTACTTCATTTAGTTCTCTCTCTGTTTCTGCTGTAGTGAGATTACCAGAGAGGACAATCCCGCCTGTGGATCAGCTCGTTCTTGTTTAAGTTCAATTCAAGTAAACTTGGGCTAAAAATGTTACATTGTTGTCTTGTTGTGGGCAATACATAGATACTCTCCGTGCTCTGGCCAGCTGCTGTTATAACGTTCCCCTGATATAGATGTTACCCTTTTTGAGTTATGAAGGTGACAGATACTTCATGTTTAGAAGTGTCAGGCAGGGGCGAGTTGGGCATGGGATTTTGTTTTTCATCAAGCACATCATAGATAATGTTGGTCACAGCAGTCATAAGTAAGAGATCAAGATGTTTCCCACCATGATGAAAAGTAGCAGGAATCAGATTACAAGGTGATTTCTTGTTAGGTCAACAATCTAAATGGCAAGTTCAAGTGGGGTCCTATGCTGCGATATGATAATAAACTCTCCCCAAAGGTGATCCTCCTGCAAGAAACCCACTTACTTTGCACCAAATGTTACTTTATTTGTAGACACGGCTATAGTAGGGTTTACCACTCTGGGGTCACTCAGGGCTCCAGAGGAGTTGCATTTTTGCTACACAAGTCTTTCCCACTGGTAGTATCAGACTTATATGATGTCGCCATAGGACGATTTGTTAAGATATCAAGCATTTAAGAAAGGAAAACCTGCACGATCATTTGCATATCGGTACCCTCGACGTTCATTGAGACTACTCTGGTGGGCTTGACTCATCTACTCCTGGCTACCCCCAATGGAAAGATAATCCTGGGTGGGAACTTTTAACCCAGGTACTATGACACTCTGTCCACTCCCCAAACTGATGAAATAGAGGCCGCACATCCTCAAACAGACTGACTGGAGACAACACCTTCAAGATTAAACGTACAGGCTGCAGTTAAATCAGGATCCTCAGCACCGCTCGCAAGCGGTGTGTCATAAATCACTCACGTCACAATCTGTTCATTAATGATTCACATTATATTCAGGTCATTAATCAAGACATTAATAAAATTACATCATGCTCAGTCTTAAATCAGTTACATCATAAATCACCGGAGTCAGCCCTACATTGCTTAAATGGCGCTCAACGTTAGTTCTCCTTAGTGGTTAAGGCAGTGTCAGGTTCTGGAGTCTCAGCAGTGGGGTAATGTCTTAATCTGTGGTAGGCTTAGCTTGTTGCCTTGCTTGTTTGGTTCTGGCAGGCCATCTGGCGGGCCTCTGCTGCGAGTGCCATGTGCCTGCTAGCTGACTGGCCCTGCTGTGAGGCATCCCAGAGCAAGCAACCTCCACCTGCAACCCCATCTGTGACTGGGTGTCCTGGTCCTGGATGTTACCACCATGTGGCTCTCACAACCTCAGATGGCTTTCCTTCTGTATCCTTAATATCTCTTCACGCGCAGCCCACCAGGTGCATGGCAGCTGCAATATTAGCCCAAAGGACCTCAATTACTGCAGGCATCAAATGCACATCGTCCTCATAGTAGTATTCCAGGTGCTTTAAGTTAATCAGGATGTGCCCTGCAGAATTTGCTGCCCGCTTGTTCAATTTTCTCCTCTTTCTGTCTACCACTCTACCGGATAGCGCCCCCCTCTACTTGGGTATCACCTCGGACAACATGATCACTGTGCTCCCCGAAAGTCTTGCCATCTTGGTAAAACCGCCCCGATGCTGGTTAGAAGGTTCTTCCTTCCCACCCATGCCAGGGCATTGCCCCTCTAGTGAATGATTAGCAGATCTGGAGGCGGCATATGCCTCAGGCGCTTTCCAAGGACCACTGTACATTCAAACTCAAAGGGTAGTATCCCAAAAGACAGAGCATTAAAGAAGCACAGTGCCATGCCTGAAGAAAACACTTTCTTGCATATTACATAGAATATTTTTAACTCCATTTCTGTCAGAGTAAGAAACGCACCAAAAGGCTCTCTAGAGTAGGATCTTGTGTCAGAACCTTAGGTTCTCCAAGTGCTAGCCCATGGTGCCTAGATATGGGGAGATTCAGTACCGAAGCAGGAAAGGTTTTTGAGCAAGCGGCCATGACTGGGTCGACCAAAACCTCATAAAAAGGCTTAAGAGGCTCTCAAGTGTAACTGCTAGTTGCAAAATCTCCATGAGAGATTAACCTCAGTCTCTTCAGAAGAGAAAGGCAGTTCCAAAACGTCTGTGTTTCTCGGGACCACCACCACAAAGGATATACTATCTTCTTTTGGGGTTCCCAAAGGCCAATCTAATGTTGATGTAAGGGGAAGTATGTAGGCCACTGGCTTTTTGTTAAAGTACAAATCAGCATCAATGTGTAGGGAAGTAAATTATCTATTTCCTCAACATCATCATCATCATAATTCTGACTAAAGTCCAGAGCAACATCAGGGCCCAATGCAAAAAAAAAAAAAAAATCCTCCATCATTTGCAAGTACTACTGTCGAAACTAGAAAGGGCGCTGCTTGAGCCAGAGACAGCGCACATGGGAGAGTAACTGGGAGGGCCTGCAGCAGAACAGTAAAGAGGCACAGCTCAGTGCAGGATGTGAAGCTGCCTGACTGTGTCTGCTGTCAGTCGACGCTCTGGACAAAGCCCACCTGCAGAAGTTAGCACAATGGGCCGGTAGACGCGTCAGCTCCAGGATCAGGATCAGTATTGGGTCGAGGAGGAAGGCAAAGCTGGAGTCTGGATTTTCAAACGCCTACTTCGTTACCTCTAGAGTGGGAGTACATGGACGTCAAAGAGCCACTATTCCTAGGTTTCTTCTTCGACTTCTCTCTATTCCCACCTTAACCAAAGAAGGTGATGTGGAGCCGGACCAGCCTTGTGATCTGAATATAGACAGACTCTGCTACTTGTCCTCGGTGCCATAAAGCTGGGCTTCCTGGTCCCCGATAGCTTTGTGGTGCATTAGACAGCATCTGTCAAAGGACTAGGAGTAACCGCTGTCTGATTCTGGCATGCATGACGTGGTTTGAAACCTTTTCAAAACAGAGTTAATCATGAACTGCACTCCTCTTTTACAAAATTGTGCCTAACTTTATCAAGCAAATCATCTGCTTTTTGTGGTGTGCAGACTTGGTGCGTGCTCTGTCCAAAACACATGTAATATGCTTTCCATTCTATGTAATTCACACTTCTTTATTTGGAAATGTACTGTTTGTATTGTTCTTTTTCTGAAAATGCTAAATGAAAGTGTTTAAAAAAACATGCGTTATAAACTTGAGTCAGTTGCTGGTAACCGACTGGTTGACCAGTCCCAAGGCGCACTTCCGAACTAGGCCTGCAGACTTTTAGACGTTGAAACAATAAATGTTGAAACAATAAACAAAACTTTTTGAAAACACAACAGATATTTTCAAGTTCTTCAGTTTCATTTCTTTAGTAGTTATTTGGTTGTATACATCTTAAATTCATGGCGTTGTTATGCTCCATCAACAATTCGATTGGAAATTTGAAAATCATATTCACATAAAGCGATAACCATCTTGCTCCATTACAGCTTAATGCATTTCGGGTAAAGACGCTTCATTAGGGGGTAACTGTAATAAAATGTATGAGAATACTGTATTCTAAGTCTGGTCACTCAACCCAGGGTTGGTACCCTGAGGCTGAACAGGAGACGGGTGAGTTCTCCCTCACCCTGCCCCTCCATCTGAGGTCCTGTACTCTCTGCTTGGGAATGGTATCCCCAGAAAATGGAACTGTCCGCCCCTCTCAATTCCTCTGACATCTGGAGCAACTCATTTCCCAGAATGCAGTGGGGCATCGGGGGACGAAGTATGACCCTCATCTGGGTCACTTCCCCATCCCACTCTTGGGGTACGAGGGCCACAGGGCGGAAGAAGTCCTGCATCACCCTACACACCTGACCGGTGTACTTCTCTGGGGAAACTAGTCTTTCCACAACCATGGCCTGGCTAGCTCCGGTGTCTCTCAGAGCAGTGACTGAGACCACATTCCCTATTACTGGTGGAAGTGATGATTCCCACCCTCCGGGATCACTAACTCACGCGCTGAGCCGTCCTCCCATCTGAGGGACATCATGACATGGTCTATGACCTGCCCCTGGGGACTACTTACCCCTAAGGCAACATTGGTCAACCCTGTTGTTAGACCTGGCATCCTTGGCGTGGTTTCCCCTGACTTTTTGCCTCTACCTCCTGTATTTTTGACACTGTGCTGGAATTCGTTTTTGCTGGTTTAGATGCTTTGGGCACTTTGCCACTGCTGATCAGTGCCAAAGTGCAAGTGCTCCCTGTGTAGATTGTTATTATGATTGGTTATCCATGATTGGTATATTTGTTTTACCAGTAGGTCCCTAGTAAAGTGCACTGAGTGTGCCAGGGCTGGTAATTCAAATGCTACTAGTGGGCCTGCAGCACTGATTGTGCCACCCACATGAGTAGCCCTAAAATGATGTCTCAGGCCTGCCACTGCAGTGCCTGTGCGCAGTTTAACTGCCATGTTGACCTGGCCAGTGTACCCCCTTGCCAGGCCCGACCCTTCCCTTACACATTGGACACCCCTATGGTAGGCCCAAGGTACCCCCCTGGGCAGGGTGCAGGGTATGCGAAAGGTAGGACATGTACTAGTGTGGGTAACATGTCCCGATAGTGAAATACTGCCAAATTCGTTTTTCACTATTGAAAGGCTATCTTCCCATAGGACAGAATGGGGAATGCTGTGTATCATGTTTACCTGCATATCTTCCCCATAGGAACAAGGTAGAAAATTGGAGTCTGGTATCCCTGAACTCAGAATTTAATAACACATCTTTTAGGAAGGATGGTTTTTAAATTCCGTGTTTGAAAATAGCACTTTTAGAAAGTGGCTATTTTCTTGTTCACCCTTTCTGTGTGCCTCTGCCTGTTTGTGGATTGACTGTCTGGTTTGAGTGTGACAGGGGCTGGGGTGGCTCCAGGAGTCTGGGCGAGTCAGCAGTAGGCTGAATAGACCTATTTGGAGTGGTGGGAGGAGTAGCACCTGGGCCTGAATAGGGCTGTGCCTGCCTTCCACAATGCTGGCTCCACCTCCTGCGGTGTGTCTGATGGCCCTGGCCCACACTCACAAAGGAAGAAGATGTGCACTGGCAGAGTGCCCCCAGAACTGGTTTGAACTGGGTCCAGGACCCCTCACACATAGAGAACAAAGACTTTTGGGGTATAAATACTAGAGCTGAAACCCCTGAAAATTAGACTACTGCCTGATCAAGAGGAATCCCTGCCAACGAAGATCAGCTGAAGAGACTGAGGAGAAGTACTGCCCAAGTGTGTCTAGGGCTGGCCTGCAGTTTGCTGTTTCTACTGAGGAGAGGACCAAGGGACTTTGCTGTGTGCTGTGTCCCCCCTGCTTGAAGAAGGACTTTGCTGAAGTGCTGTGTTTAACTGAAGAGAAGTCTCCAAGGGCCTGAGAAGAGCTGGCCGCCTGTTTCTGAAGTCCCAGGCACAAAAGGACTTCACCCCCAGCCCCCTGAACTTCCTTGCTGGGAGTTCCAGTCTGCCAGGAGGGCCTGTAACTGTGTGGGAGGCCTTTTTGCTGGTGGGAGCTGGAAGCGCAACGAGAGAGAAGCGTGACGCCGCCGCAGCAGCCGCTGTCGCATCATTGAGGAAGCGTGTCGTCGCCGCTGCTGCTGCTCGCCACCACAACACCGGAGAAGCGTGCCGCCGCCACAGAGGGTGCCGTCGCATCACCGGAGAAGCGTGTCGCAGGGTCGTCGCTCCGCTGAGGAAGCACGCCGCTGCAACACCGGAGAAGCGTGTCGCCGTCACCGAGAGTGTCGTCGCATCACCGGGGAAGCGTGTCGCAGGGCCTGTCGCGGCTCAGAAAATCACCGAGTTCGCCGCACGGCCGTTGGGCGTGCACGCATCGCCTCCATGTTGTCGCATCGCAACAAAGACGCCATTTTGTCGCATCGCACCGGATCGTCGCAACGCATCGAGGCGCCATCTTGTCGCATCGGAACCGGAGCGCAGGAAGAATCAACACATCGCCTTCTCTGCGCCCCTTTTGTTTGATTTGCGTAACACATCCCAGGTACTTTGAGACTAAAGTGTCGCATCCATCATCTACAAGTTTATTTTTGCAACAACCCTTTTTAAAGACATTCTACTGAGTTTCTGTATGTTGGATTTTTTGTCGTTTTGGTCTTGTTTAGTATAAAGATATTTTATTTTTCTAAACTGGTGTGGTGTCCATTTGTGGTGTTTTCACTGTGTTACTGTGAGTGTTGGTACAAATACTTTACCCATTGCCTTTGGGATAAGCCTGTCTGCTCGTGCCAAGCTACCAAGGGGGTGAGCAGGGGTTATCTAAAGTGTGTATCCCCCTTACCCGTACTAGAAGCAAGGGTCCCTATATGGTCAAAGGTACCTACCTCTGCCAACTAGAGACCCCCAGTTCTAACATTGGTGGTCAGAGGTGAGGATTTGAACTTGTATTTGTACTTGACCCACAGTAATTGGTGTACATCACTAGATTAGTGCAGACCACTACGCAACCGCATACTGTGTTTTATTTGTGGTTCTATTTTTGAGCTGATCCTTGAGTCATCCACGCATCATGTCTCTAAATGGTAAAGCAGCAAGTGAGAAGGCAGAATTGGAGTTTCACATTGAGGATTTGTATTCCTACAAGGTAGATCAACCCAAACAATTTTGCAAGGAGTTGGGATGTCCCACAAGGAGTAGCGCTAAGAAGGATGAGCTACAGAAGGCCTTAAAAGCCTGGTGGGAGGCCAAAGGAGCTGAAGAGAGAAATTATACAAATATGGATGAGCAAGGGGATGGGTTCGGGTCACAGGATTTGCCTGTGCCAAGAGCAGTCTCCAGGGCTGGCAGCATCCATTCCGCAGAGAGTCTCTCCCGGGAAGAGAACCAGAGGATCAGAGAGCATGAGCTGCAAGTTTTGAAACTAAAGAACCAAAAAGTTGCAATGGAGGAAAAGAGATTGCTTTTAGAAAGCGAAAAGAGGGCAGAGGAGAGCAAGAACGCTCTCGCCCTGGAAGAGAAGAAATTGCTTTTGGCTCATGAGTTGAGGATGAGGGAACTGGACATTAAGGCCAAACAGCTGGAGTCCAGTTCAAATGGTGGCAGCATACAGCCAGTGCAAGGGGGTAAGGTGCACAGACCCAAGGATTTAGTGCAGAATTTCCAGAAGGGAGAGGATATTTATGCATGGTTTAAATCGTATGAGCTTGCATTGAGGATGAATGAGGTGCCTGAAAAGAACTGGGGGGCTGGCCTATGGAAACATTTTGAGGCTCCTGGGAGGGCTGTTTTACCACCGTTAGAGAAGGCGGGTACCCTGACCTACGCCAATATGAAGGAGGCCTTATGCCTCAAGTACGGGCTCACCCCAGAACAGTATAGAGTGAGGTTCAGGAACTTCAAGAAGCATGATTCAGACACTTGGGTTGAATGTGTGAGGGTGTACACACGTGCACTGGAAGGTTGGATAAAGGGCAGCAAAGTTACTGATTATGAGGGGTTGTGCCATCTAATTAGTTGGGAGCACTTGAGCAGTCTATGTGTTCCAGAGCTGCGCCAGCATCTTTTGGACAGTAAGTTAACTGATCCCAGTGAGATTGCTAAGGAGGCGGACCGCTGGACCAGCACCAGGGTCCACAAGGGGATTGAGGGTACCACAGCCAAAGGTGGGCAGGGTCCCCAGCAGAAGAGTGGGGGGGACAAAGGTAACCAAAAGGAGTTCTCTATAGGGCCCCAAAACAGTTCAGAGGGAAAGGAGTCCCAGCCCCCCCAGCCTAAGACGTCGCAGCCCCCTAAGGGCGGGCGTCCCATGCAGGGTCCCCCCCCCCAGGGGTTACTCGTGTGGTAAGAGAGGCCACATTGCCCCTAAGTGCCCCAAGAAATCCCAAGCACCCACTGGTGCTCAGTCACCGGGTTTAGTGAGTGTAGCTTTGGGGGAGGAATTAGTTTCCAGTGAAGGGGAGGAGCAAGCAGTTATGACCCTTGTCTCTTTAGGAGACAGAGAGGTGGTCCAGGAGACCTACCTACCTACCTACCTGAGAACACTAAAAAATACAGTCAGTGGGTGACCATCAATGGGTGGAGGCTCTGAGAGACACAGGAGCCAGCGTGACATCTGTTAGGTGTCAGTGGGTGTCTGAGGAGCAGGTCATTCCCAATGCACTTCACCCTGTAGTTGCAGCGGACAACTCCGTGCGCCTCTGCAAAGTGGCGCTAGTTCCCTTTGAGAGGGGGGGGGGTCTCTGGTTCCTTGAAGGTCGTTGTCAGTCCATCCATGCCTGTAGACTGTCTGCTGGGAAATGACCTGGCGAGTTCCCCATGGAGGGAGGTGGAACGCCAGGCTCATTTGGAGATGTTGGGTCTGCCTGAGTGGGGTTGTGTGACCACTCAGTCAATGGCAGCCAGTAGGGGTAATCATACGGACCTGGAGCCTGAAACAGTGGCCCAGGGGGCCTGCCAGGAAGAGGAAGTGCAGGGGGCGTGGGAAACCAGCCCCCACAATTCCCACGGTCCAGGAGGAGGCAGAACCTGAGGGGGATGCCCTGGAACCTACAGGGGAACAGGTAGCCGAACTGGGAGACCTGCCTGGGCTGACCCATTGGCAGCAGGAAGGAGGTCCCTCCAGGGAGGAGTTCTGCAAGGCGCAGATGGAATTCCTTTCGCTCAGTGGTATGCGGCACCAGGCTGCAGACCAGGCGGCAGGTGGCGAGGCCAAGACTCATCTTATTTACTGGGAGGAGGGATTACTCTATAGTGAGCCTAAGGTCGCTGAACCCAGGGCAGCCCGTGTGCTGGTGGTACCCAAGCGCTTCAGGACCTTCCTACTGGATCTGGCTCATGACGTGCCTCTCGCAGGACATTTGGGGTGCGACAAGACCTTTCAGAGGCTTGCCACCCACTTTTTCTGGCCCCAAATGAGGAAGCACGTTAGTACACACTGCAGGTTTTGCCAGACTTCCCAGGCAAGTGGCAAGAGTGGCGGGAAGTGTAAGGCTCCCCTCCAACCCTTTCCCGTGGTGAGCACCCCTTTGGAGCGGGTGGGCATTGATATTGTGGGGCCCCTGGAACCCAAGACAGCCTTAGGCAACAAGTTTATCTTGGTCTTGGTGGACCATGCCACCATGTACCTGGAAGCTGTCCCTCTCCGGACAATCACAGCCCCCGTGGTGGGCCGTGCATTGATGGGGATCTTTTCCCGTGTGGGGTTCCCCAGAGAGGTGGTCTCCGACCGGGGTACCAACTTCATCTCGAAGTACATGAAGTCTTTGTGGGAGGAGTGTGGGGTAACTTACAAGTTCAAACACAAGGAGATGATGGACGGAGTGCTGAAACTTTTCAAACACTCACCCCCAGTCACAGATCTGGGTTGAATCCATCATCATTCTTTAGCTCACTTTGACACCCCAGTTCAGACACAGCTATATGCAAATCAGTCTTGACCCTGTGCCTCATGGGAACAGTCCAGCCTGAACTGCCAAGCCATGTCTTCCCTGGACCGGAAACAAGCATCCTGGGACTGGTTTCGGGCTAACAGCCCTCATCAGCCAGGCTAGCTTGAATCCAGTGGCAAAGTGAGCAAGGGACCCACGTCTGAGCATACCCTGCCAACTTAAGGCAAACACAAGGAGATGATGGACGGAGTGCTGAAACTTTTCAAACACTCACCCCCAGTCACAGATCTGGGTTGAATCCATCATCATTCTTTAGCTCACTTTGCCACCCCAGTTCAGACACAGCTATATGCAAATCAGTCTTGACCCTGTGCCTCATGGGAACAGTCCAGCCCGAACTGCCAAGCCATGTCTTCCCTGGACCGGAAACAAGCATCCTGGGACCGGTTTCGGGCTAACAGCCCTCATCAGCCAGGCTAGCTTGAATCCAGTGGCAAAGTGAGCAAGGGACCAATGTCTGGGCATACCCTGCCAACAAGTTCACCACTCCTTACCATCCTCAATGGAATGGGTTGGTTGAGAGATTCAACCGAACCCTGAACGGCATGATAATGGGCCTTGCAGAGCCCATGAGACGGAAGTGGGACGTCTTTTTGCCATGCCTGTTAGCCTACAGGGAGATACCCCAGAAGTCCTTAGGGTTCAGTCCCTTTGAACTCCTGTACGTCACCCTGTGAGAGGACCTCTGAGTCTGGTGAGGGAGGGTTGGGAAAAGTCCCCTGGTAAGACCCCCCAGGATGTGTTCAGCTATGTGCTGGCCTTCAGGAACCAGACTCAACGCTTCAGGAAACTCGCTCAGGTGAACCTGGAAGCTAGCCAGGAAGAAATGAAAAGATGGTACGACCAGAATGCCACTCTGGTCGAATTTCAACCTGGGCAGAAGGTGTGGGTGATGGCACCAGTGGAGCCCTGTGCACTCCAAGACGAGTGGACTGGGCCATATGAGGTGGTGGAGCGCAAGAGCGATGTAACCTATCTGGTTGACTTGCAGTCTCCCAGGAACACTTTGAGAGGTCTGATGTGACAATGCTCCTTGCTACAGATGATGGAATGGAGGAGGAGAGTGACCCTCTTCCTGACCTCCTGTCAGCACAGGAGCAAGATGGGTCAGTGGATGGGGTAAACCTCTCGCCTACCCTGACCCCAGAGCAGCAGAGGGACTGTCGCCATGTGTTGGGTCAATTCACCTCCCTGTTCTCCCTGACGCCAGGAGTCACCGATTGGTGCGTCCATGACGTGGACACTGGGGACAGTCTATCTGTGAAACAGAAATTTTACAGAGTAGCTGACAAGGTCAGTGCCAGCTTCAAGGAAGAAGTTTCCAAGATGTTGGCGCTAGGGGGTAATTGAGCCCTCCAGCAGCCCGTGGGCTAGCCCAGTGGTCTTAGTACCAAAAGCTGCTGCACCCGGTGCCACTCCAGAACTCCGGTTTTGTGTGGACTACCGTGGGCTCAATGCGGTCACCAAGACTGACGCACACCCCATCCCCAGAGCTGATGAGCTCGTGGATCGGTTGGGTGCTGCCCAGTACCTCAGTACGTTTGATTTAACATCTGGGTACTGGCAGATTGCCTTAACTGAGGGGGCCAAAGAGAGGTCAGCGTTTTCAACACCAGAGGGGCACTTCCAGTTCCGCGTCATGCCCTTTGGGTTGAAAAACGCCCCTGCCACCTTCCAGAGACTGGTCAACCAGGTACTGTCCGGGCTGGAGGAATTCAGCGCCGCTTATCTAGATGACATTGCTGTGTTCAGCTCCAGTTGGGAAGAACATTTGCAACACCTCTGTGAAGTGTTGAAGGCTCTGCAAAGGGCAGGCCTCACTATCAAGGCCAGTAAGTGCCAGATAGGGCAGGGATCTGTGGTGTACTTGGGACACCAAGTAGGGAGCGGCCAGGTGGCACCCCTACAAGCAAAGATTGATACCATTCTGGCTTGGGAGCCCCCCAAGACCCAGACAGAGGTGAGAGCCTTCTTAGGTCTCACTGGGTATTACAGACGGTTTGTCAAGGGGTATGGCACCATTGTTGCCCCCTTGACAGAGCTGACTTCAAGGAAGCAGCCCAGGAAGGTGATCTGGACCGATGCCTGCCAGACCGCGTTTGATGCCCTGAAAGCTGCCATGTGCACAGCCCCCGTGCTCAAGGCTCCTGATTTCTCCCAAGAGTTTGTGGTGCAGACAGATGCTTCAGAGCATGGATTGGGAGCAGTACTCTCACAGTTGAATGACGAGGGCTTGGACCAACCCGTAGCTTTCATTAGCAGGAGGCTACTTCCCAGGGAACAGAGGTGGACTGCAATTGAAAGGGAAGCTTTTGCTGTGGTCTGGGCGATGAAGAAGCTAAGGCCCTACTTGTTTGGGACTCACTTCCGGGTTCAGACAGACCACAGGCCCCTCAGATGGTTAATGCAAATGAGGGGTGAGAACCCAAAACTGTTGAGGTGGTCCATCTCCCTACAGGGAATTGACTTTACGGTGGAACACCGCCCTGGTACAGAACACGCCAATGCTGATGGTCTGTACAGGTTCTTCCACCTTAGTGATGAGAACTCCCAAGAGGGTGGGTAGTTCTCCCCACTTTTCAGCTGGAGGGGACACGTGTTAGACCTGGCATCCTTGGCGTGGTTGCCCCTGACTTTTTGCCTCTACCTCCTGTATTTTTGACACTGTGCTGGAATTCTTTTTTGCTGGTTTAGAGGCTTTGGGCACTTTGCCACTGCTGATCAGTGCCAAAGTGCAAGTGCTCCCTGTGTAGATTGTTATTATGATTGGTTATCCATGATTGGTATATTTGTTTTACCAGTAGGTCCCTAGTAAAGTGCACTGAGTGTGCCAGGGCTGGTAATTCAAATGCTACTAGTGGGCCTGCGATACAAAAGGGGATGATGGACGGAACGCTTGAGCCAATCAAACACTCACCCCCAGTCAACTGATCTGGGTTTAATCCATCATCATTCTTTAGCTCACTCCACCACCCCAGTTCAGACATGGCCATATGCAAATCAGTCTGACCCTGTGCCTCATGGGAACAGTCCAGCCCGAACTGCCAAGCCATGTCTTCCCTGGACCGGAAACAAGCATCCTAGGACCGGTTTCTGGCATTCCAGCCGTCATCAGACTAGTGGGCCTGCAGCACTGATTGTGCCACCCACATGAGTAGCCCTAAAATGATGTCTCAGGCCTGCCACTGCAGTGCCTGTGCACAGTTTGTTAACTGCCATGTTGACCTGGCCAGTGTACCCACTTGCCAGGCCTGACCCTTCCCTTTTCTTTCACATTGGACACCCCTATGGTAGGCCCAAGGTACCCCCCTGGGCAGGGTGCAGTGTATGCGAAAGGTAGGACATGTACTAGTGTGGGTAACATGTCCTGATAGTGAAATACTGCCAAATTCGTTTTTCACTATTGAAAGGCTATCTTGCCCATGGGACAGAATGGGGAATGCTGTGTATCATGTTTACCTGCATATCTTCCCATAGGAGCAAGGTAGAAAATTGGAGTCTGGTATCCCTGAACTCAGAATTTAATAACACATCTTTTAGGAAGGATGGTTTTTAAATTCTGTGTTTGAAAATAGCACTTTTAGAAAGTGGCTATTTTCTTGTTCACCCTTTCTGTGTGCCTCTGCCTGTTTGTGGATTGACTGTCTGGTTTGAGTGTGACAGGGGCTGGGGTGGCTCCAGGAGTCTGGGTGAGTCAGCACTAGGCTGAATAGACCTATCTGCATTTGGAGTGGTGGGAGGAGTAGCACCTGGGCCTGAATAGGGCTGTGCCTGCCTTCCACAATGCTGGCTCCACCTCCTGCGGTGTGTCTGATGGCCCTGGCCCACACTCACAAAGGAAGAAGATGTGCACTGGCAGAGTGCCCCCAGAACTGGTTTGAACTGGGTACAGGACCCCTCACACATAGAGAACAAAGACTTTTGGGGTATAAATACTAGAGCTGAAACCCCTGAAAGTTAGACTACTTCCTGATCAAGAGGAATCCCTGCCAACGAAGATCAGCTGAAGAGACTGAGGAGAAGTACTGCCCAAGTGTGTCTAGGGCTGGCCTGCAGTTTGCTGTTTCTACTGAGGAGAGGACCAAGGGACTTTGCTGTGTGCTGTGTCCCCCTGCTTGAAGAAGGACTTTGCTGAAGTGCTGTGTCCAACTGAAGAGAAGTCTCCAAGGGCCTGAGAAGAGCTGGCCTCCTGTTTCTGAAGTCCCAGGCACAAAAGGACTTCACCCCCAGCTCCCTGAACTTCCTTGCTGGGAATTCCAGTCTGCCAGGAGGGCCTGTAACTGTGTGAGAGGCCTTTTTGCTGGTGGGACCTGGAAGCGCAACGAGAGAGAAGCGTGACGCCGCCGCAGCAGCCGCTGTCGCATCGTCGAGGAAGCGTGTCGCCGCTGCTGCTGTTCGCCGCCGCAACACCGGAGAAGCGTGCCGCCGCCGCCACAGAGGGTGCCATCGCATCACCGGAGAAGCGTGTCGCAGGGTCGTCGCATTGCTGAGGAAGCGCGCCGCCGCTGATCGCTGCCGCAACACCGGAGAAGCGCGTTGCCGTCACCGAGGGTGTCGTCGCATCACCGGGGAAGCGTGTCGCAGGGCCTGTCGCAGCTCAGAAAATCACTGAGTTCGCCGCACGGCCGTCGGGCGTGCACGCATCGCCTCCACGTTGTCGCATCGCAACAAAGACGCCATTTTGACGCATTGCACCGGATCGTCGCAACGCATCGAGGCGCCATCTTGTCGCATCGGAACCGGAGCGCAGGAAGAATCAACGCATCGCCTTCTCTGCGCCCCTTTTGTTGGATTTGCGTAACGCATCCCAGGTACTTTGGGACTAAAGTGTCGCATCCATCATCTACAAGTGTATTTTTGCAACAACCCTTTTTAGGTCTCGCCTGAGCCAGCACGCATGCGTTGCTCTGCGAGACATTTAGTAAGCGGGTTTTTAAAGTGCTGCTTTTGCCGGCCACCAGCTTGCGGTTACGCGCACAAGCGCGCGCGCCTCACAGCTGCCATCTGTCTTTCTCGCGCGCGACGTGCATTCATCTTCATTTTCCACTAGCGTGCTTGCCGTCGCGCGCACCCCTGCTTTCACTTTTGCCTTCGCACCACTCGCGTCCTTTTTTTTTTTTCTTCTTCTCGCGTGCTTGTTCCAGCTTGCTGCCGATGTCAGCCCTGTGCAGGCTCTGGCTCCCTCGGCACTCGGTACCATAACCCAGCTCCTCTGTCTCGCTCTACAGTCCGTGACTAAAAGACTTTAACCTTCGCCCTGCAGCACACGCCATCACGTGATCGGAGAGCCCCGCAAGCAATTGGTTGGCACAGCTTCCATTGACTTGCCTTGACCATCGAGCTTGCATGCAGTCTCAGAACCGAGTCGTCTTCGCTTCTTAATTCTGAGACGGCTTGAAGCTCTCTCGTGCATGTCACCATGGCTACCGAGGCGGCGATGCGGACGACTCTTGCAGACCCTACCAGGTGGCAGTGCTTGGCGCCTCTGGTTTCACTGTTCATACATTCTCAGCGGCACTTGTGCAGCAGCTCATTGCTTTGTACCACCAGTGTCTGCTGGGAGATGTAGTTTCCTCCATGGTCTCGTACCTATTTGACTTGTGTCGCTTCCTTTACAAAATGGGTTTTGTAGTCCAGAATCGTTTTTTACGCTTATGTTGATTATCTTTGTGGTATGTCTATGGATGTCGCTTGCCAATTTTATATTCTTGTGGTTTCATGTCCTTCCTCCAAATCAACGATCGGGGTAGATTTTACACAGTGAATTTACCGGCAAACAGAGGATTTGTACCAGGAGATCCCTGCATCATGCTTTTTTCTTTTTTTCTTTTTTTTTTCTCTCTCTCTCTCTCTCTCTCTCACATCTCTTTTACTCTCCCTTTCATCTCTTTTACTCTCCCTCTCTCATCTCTTTTACACTCTCTCTCTCATATCTCTTTTACTCTCTCTCTCTCATATCTCTTCTACTCTCTCTCATCTCTTTTACTCTCTTTAATCTATCTTTCTTCCCTCACAACCCCTGCCCGCCTCCCTCGCTCTCTGGGAAAAAGAGACACTGAAACCTATTGTTTTCACATGTTGAAGCTGCAGTAATACGTGGTTACGTGTTGCATTTGCACGCCATCCCTTTGTGTTTTTGCCGTGGGTAGAATTCCCCAGCCCCTCTTCTTGGCGTGTCATCCCAGCCACACCCCCTCTCCTCACTCCCCACCAGGGCCTTCACACATCACTATTTTCTGAATCACTCGGATGCGGTAATGTTCTACATCACAATTCTGTTAGCGTTATCTTTCCTCCAGACGGCTTGACCGTAAACATCCCACACATATCCTGTCTGTAGCCAGCAGGTGTATGACATCTGCATTTGGTGGACTATCAGTGGACTAAGCATTGGCATTGCCAATAGGTCTCGCTTTTGGGACCTTATAAGTATTTAGCTATGCAGCACAATATCGTTGGTGCAACAACATCAACTGTTGCATGGCTAAACACTTATAAGGTACAAGGTTTAGCCATGCAACAGCTGATGTTGTTGCACCAAGGATATTGTGCTGCAAAACTAAACACTTATAAGGTCCCAAAAGCGAGACCTATTGGATATGCCAATGCTTGTTAAAGACATTCTACTGAGTTTCTGTATGTTGGATTTTTTGTCGTTTTGGTCTTATTTAGTATAGATAAAGATATTTTATTTTTCTAAACTGGTGTGGTGTCCATTTGTGGTGTTTTCACTGTGTTACTGTGAGTGTTGGTACAAATACTTTACACATTGCCTTTGGGATAAGCCTGTCTGCTCGTGCCAAGCTACCAAGGGGGTGAGCAGGGGTTATCTAAAGTGTGTATCCCCCTTACCCTGACTAGAAGCAAGGGTCCCTATTTGGTCAAAGGTACCTACCTCTGCCAACTAGAGACCCCCAGTTCTAAAAGCTTTTTGCAGCTCCACTTTCCTGGTGGTGCTCTTTGCAGGAAGCCCAATTCCCTTGCAGAAATCCTTGAACTGGGCCACAGTATAAACCTCCAGATTGGCCAGCTCAAATTAAATTTTTGCAGGTGCAGATGTAGATCCTCCAGTCACAGACATTTTAGGTAAAAATTAAAAATGCTAATCATGGAGAACTGAGGAGCTCAAATTGGTCTTTGGTATGGATTGGTGGTGTACACTAAATAACTGTATGGTACTGCACAAACAAGTCCGCTCTTCACCACTGATCACCAATGTTAGAAACTGGATTTTTGGTTGGCAGATGTACATATTTTTTAAAAGGGAAGGAGGGAGGTAAAAGCAGTGACTCATTCAGCTTCCAAAGATGATAATGGCAGATGTGATTCATTCCCCCCTTCTGATTAGCAGAGGTATGTACCCTGTTCACCAGGAACCACAGTCCAAGTCAGGGTAAGTCAGACACGCACCATAAAGTAGCCTTACTCACCCTCTGGTAGCTTGGCACAGAAAAGGCAGGCTTAATGTCAGAGGCAATGTGTAAAGTATTTGTTCAACACTAAAACAATGAAAACACCACGCAAAAAGTACTACACCTGGTTTGAAAAATAGAGCTTAATTTAATTAACAAAACAAGACCAAAATGTCAAAAATGCAATAAGTATAACCGGAGTTATGCATTTTTAAAGAATAAACTGGAATTCAGTGCTTAAAAGCAAAAATCGCCAACTGGGGCTATCTGGTTGCGCTAGACCAGGTCAAATCCAAGGCTGCCCGTGATGGAGCGTGGGTCGAATACAGGGACTAGTCTTGGCCCGCTACAAAATAGTTGTGTCGTCGATGGAGTCGAGATGCGGGAAGCAAAGGCAATGCATGGTCGTCGAACCACAGGATGTAGGCAATGCATCGGCGCCGACCCACACAAAGTGAAAGATGCCTAGGAAATGGAGGTGATGCACCGCACAGTCGGCGATTCGATGTCCTTGATCCTCACAGCAGTGCGATGCGTAGTCGTCGATGCCCCAGTTCTGAGCGGCTGGGTGGCTTTCTACTGGAACAGCACTTTATACCCACTTCCAAGGGTCCAGGCCTGGATTGGCACCACTTGGCAAGGCAAGACTCTCAGAAGGCAGTCCAGGTGCTATAGCAGGTGAGTTGGAAGTTTTTGATGTCCCTGAAACTTCAGAACAGGAGGCAAGCCAGCCAGCCCTGGGAGTCACTTTGGTTCTGTGTTGGAGAGATGCAGGTCCAGTCCTTCTCACTCCCAGGCAAGGAGAGCAGCATGCAGCAGAGCAGGAGTCCAGCAGAGTAGCAGTCCAGCAGAGCGGCAGTCCTTTTAGCAGCACAGCAATCCTTCTTCCTGGCACAGTATCCACAGGTCCAGGAGTGTACCGAGTTGGCAGAGTCAGGGGTCCAGTACTTGTATGCAGTTGTGACTTTGAAGTGGGGAAGACTTCAAAGAGATGCCTTTGAAGTGCACAGAGTCCCTGCCCTGGCTACAGACTTACAACGGGGGTATGCTGCCCTTTGTGTGGGGAAAAGGCACAGGCTCCTCAGGTGCAGGTGTCAGCTCCTCCCTCCCATCCTGCCCAGGATGGCCCATCAGGATGTGGATGGCCCATCAGTCATTGCTCAGCTCTCTTTGCGTGTGGCTATCTAGAGGGAATGCACAAAGCCAAGCTGTCACCCACCCCAGATGTGTATTCAGAGACAGGCAAAAGGCACCATATGGATAAAGTAAGAAAATGCCAACTTTCTATAAGTGGCATTTTCACAAATACAATTTAAAATCCAACTTCACCATAAGTTGTGATTTTATATTGGGATCCCAGAGAGACCAAATTACGGGGGTTCCATCTCTGCCCAATTGAAAATTACAGTTACAAAATGTAATAAGGTAATCCCAATGTTGTCCTGTGGGAGAAATAGGCCTTGCAGTAGTGAAAAATGAATTTAAGAATTCTTCACTACTAGGACATGTAAAACTTTAAAAGTACATGTCCTACTTTTTAGATACTCTGAACCCTGCCCTTGGGCTGTCCAGGGTCTACCTTAAGGGTGACATATGTATTAAAAAGGAAGGGTTGGGCCCAGAAAGTTCATTTCATTGAACTGCCATGCCGACCTACAGCTTGACATGGCAGTTCAAAACTGCACCCACAAGCTCTGCAATGGCAAGCCTGAGACAGGTTTGAAGGGCTACTTAAGTGGGTGGCACAATCAGTGCTGCAGGCCCACGAGTAGCATTTAGTTTATAGGCCCGGGGCACAGGTAGTGCACTTTATTAGGGACTTATAAGTAAGTTAAATAAGCCAATTTTACCATGTTTTAGGGAAAGTGCACATGCACTTTAGCACTCGTTAGCAGTGGTAAAGTGCACAAAGAGGAGGAATGCAAAATATTTGGGGGAGACCCTGCAGAAAGGGCCATTTCCAATAGTGAGGAATCTGTGCTTGGAAGTCTCCATCAGAATAAACTTGTTTCTTAGGAAACATGATATGTGGTTAAAAAAAGGTTATCCTGAGCTCCCACTTCAGTTGGTTTGTAAGTAAAGTGGTTGTGGGCCTCCTGCTCTCTACCATTTGGTGACTACTAATATCACAAAAGAATACTTAAATACATTTCCTAATCACATACCTAACAAGCATTTGCAATGCAATAGGTCTCGCATTACTGAATATTTGAGCTGTAGGCGTTGCATTAACATTAGCAACACCAATAGCTCAAACTTTCAGTAATGTGAGACCTATTGCATTTCAAATGCTTGTTTTATAGTTGCATTAGGGCCCATGCCATACACCCTTGCTATGCCACTGCCCAATTTTTGTGCATTGGCAGAGCTTTGCATGAGTCCCGGTGCGGTTATAAGAAGATGGTAAGAGACAGGTTTGACATGCAGGGTCACAGAGCTCTGACTGAGGAGACCTGAGAGGGCTATTGCATGTCGGACCTCTGGCATGAAAATGAGGATTGACATGCACTGTCAGAGCCATTTGCATATCCCAGCAATGAAAGAGCAGGGTGCATCGTAGACCTTGATTGAGATACATTAGCAGGGCTCTTTTTATGTCCCAGTAATGGAAGAACAGGGCGCCCTGCAGACTAAGATTGAGATGCACTGGCAGAGCTGTTTGCATGTTCAGCAATGAAAGAACGGGGTGTGCTCAAGGCGCGGGATGAGGTGCACTGTCACAGTTGTTTGGGCGATCAAGCAATGAAAGAGCTGTCAGCACTGCAGATAATGATTGAAATGCACCGGTAGAGCGGTTTGCACAGTCCACTAATGTTAGAGATGCACTAGCAGAGCTGCTTGTATGTTGTATTATTGGAATAAATGAATACACCTCAGTCAGGGATTGAGATGCACCAACAGAGCTGTGTGTGCTCTGAATTAACCTCTAGCTTCCATTCTGACTTATCACTGTGCGCGCCAAGACCAGGGTCTAACAGGTAATTAGTTCCAATCGTCTTGATGAACAGACCGCACAATCGAGAGAATGTGATATATGTATATTTTGCTCTGACGCAATTATCAACCTTTAAAGCACGAATGTGAAAACTCAGTGAACAAGTTGAGATAATGATAAAACTCAAGATTGACGCTGCAAATCTTCGAAAACATACGTTTCCAAGGAAGGTGAAGGAAGCTAAACTGTGGGTGCTCGGATTGTAAAATAGGAAAGAATTTGAAAAAAAAGAAAGCTGTGCGGCTGCAATTGTTTTCCTATTTATTGATTTTTGAAGCAATTGCGGTTAGGTAAAGAGTAGAAAACTCTACTATGGTAATTCAAGCAATGCCCAGACCCTGATCAGTTTTCCCAAAATTCATTCGGGAGGAGCACACAGTAGCCCTGCTCCTCAAACATCCTTGTGGTCCACAACTTCTGTTGTGATTACTCCATCATTATTAAACAGTGCTGCAAAGGCAAGCCCGTCTGCGCCCGTCCGCGCCCGGACGGGGCCTGGGGCCAGTACCCCTGCCCGAATCAGCCCAGCATGCTGTTATACTGCCAAACAGCTATATGAACTTTGTCCCCCGGTTAAAGAGATGTGTAGGCATAGTATAATAGCAGGGAACATACGTTATAACTGTTGTCACTGCCCTTTTACGCTGGAGTCAACTTCTAAAATAAGAACCATAGGTCAGAAGATTAGCCTCTGTCTGATCAACTGCAGATCTCTGAGGAGACATAAACAGGAAATTCATGATCTTCTGGTTGATGATCAGACAGATGTGCTATTTCTTACAGAAACGTGGCTAAATGTGGACTCCACTCCTGAAATTCTCGAGGCGGTCCCCAGTGGTTTTGGAATAGTCAGAATTGATCGTCCCACTAATAGGGGAGGAGGGATTGCTATCATTTATAGGCTAGCTATCCAATGTACTCTTGAGTCAGTAGACATTGTGGATAGCGAAGCTGGCTTCTTTTCGATTATAGTTTACTCGAATTACATTATTAAAGGGTTCTTAATTTACAGACCCCCCGGCCCTTTCACGCATTTTACATCTGGCATCATGGAACAACTGATGCAGCCTGCTCTGCGTTATGAGAAATTCCTGGTGTTAGGGGATCTGAATCTTCATTTTGATGAGATGGCAAATACTGGGGTACAAGAATTCTGCCAGGAAATGGCAGCTCTTCAATTGACACTTAAATCGGTGCACCCCACCCATCAATTGGGCCATCTACTTGATCCAATCTTTGCTAATTGGGAGGCCTTAGATATTGGGCTCCCGGTTCCGGTCCCATGGTCGGATCATTTTTTGGTACCTTTTTCTGCCTGGATGCCTCATTCTTACTCTCAGGAGAAACTAGGCAGTAGGAAAAAGCAGAGGAAGTGGGCTAGGTTTTCTCAAGTGAAGTTTAATCTGGCCCTCCAACAGGGTGGGCCACCTGGAGGCATAAACATTGATTTGGCCTGTGAAGCCCTGGACAAACGTATTATTGAGTCATTAGACAGTAACGCTCTATGGTCCTCGAGAGCACCTGGGAGACGATGTAAAGCTGCACCCTGGTTTGGCAGTGAGCTCAGAATAGCCAAATCAGCCTGTAAACGCCTAGAGAGAGTATGGAGGAGAGATTTCTCAGTTCTTAGGAAAGGGGAATATAAAGCCAGCCTGAAGATTTATCATTCTCTTATAAGGAAGACTCGGGATGCTTACTACAGTGAGAGGATTGAAATAGCAGAGAACTCCTCTAAGGAACTTTATACTATTTTCAAGGAGATCTCGTCTCTCGCTAGAACCTCAGCTCCGACTAACAACTCTATGGACTCTTGCAATAGGGTGGCCGACTTCTTTGCGGAGAAAGTAGAGAAGATTTACTCGACCTTCCCTGTTGCAGCACGTAATGGGTGCCAGGAGGATGAGGGGATGACTGACTTAGGGGAGGCAGAATGTCTTCGTAAATTTGTGGTCCCCCCTTGTGACTCTCTCACTGGCGTAGCCCTTAGCATTAAGTCTGGCTCTCCCAGAGACCCCGCGCCCCCTAATGTGCTAAAGGGGAGTCTTGAAACTCTGGAGCCTTATATTAGGCACCTTCTCGAGCTCTCCTTTACCACAGGAACGGTCCCAACAAGATGGAAAGAGGCGATCGTCCTTCCATTAAAAAAGAAGATAGATGTTAGTATGAGCCAATTGGAGAACCTACGTCCGATTTCCCTGCTACCTTATTTTGCTAAAATTGCAGAGAAGGTAGTTAATACCCAACTGA
Organism: Calotriton arnoldi; assembly: GCA_963921515.1. Lineage (NCBI taxonomy): Eukaryota > Metazoa > Chordata > Amphibia > Caudata > Salamandridae > Calotriton > Calotriton arnoldi. Next base: position 1,097,057 of record CAWUFW010004403.1, on the reverse strand, counting down.
CAGCTCACATTAGCAAACATAGCCTGCTTCACCCCTCGCAATCGGGGTTCCGGACATCTTATTCCACCGAATCGGCGCTGCTTCTCTCCACCGAAATTATCCGCAAATATGTGGATGCGGGACAAACGGTGGCGTTAGTCCTACTTGACCTCAGCGCCGCATTTGATACGGTGGCTCATCCAACCTTACTTCAACGTCTGAGGAAAGGAGGTTTGGTGGACCGAGCCATGGAATGGCTTGAGTCCTTCCTACACGAGCGTAGTTTTCAGGTGTCGCAGGAACCTTACTACTCTAAAAGTATTAAGCTGAACCAAGGGGTCCCTCAGGGCTCTATCTTGAGCCCTACCCTCTTTAATCTCTACATTGCCCCTCTGGCAGAGATTATTGAAAAATTTGGGGTTAGTGTTGTGTCCTACGCTGACGACACACAATTGGTGGTGTCCCTAACACAGGAACATGAGAAGGCAGCCATCAATTTCTCGACATGCCTTCAAGAACTGGCGTCTTGGATGGCGGACAACTGCCTTAAGCTTAATGGTAACAAAACTGAAGTTCTTGTGATAGGCAGAGCCCCCACTATTTGGTCGTCAGCGTGGTGGCCTCAGACACTGGGACCTACCCCGCCCCCATGTGATCAGGTGAAGAATCTTTGGGTATGGCTGGACTCTAAGCTTTCTTTCGATAATCACATAAGGCGTGTGGCGGGGAAATGTTTTGGGGTTATGAGAGGTCTTTGGAAGACCTTAGATGTACTGCCAGTTGCAGCAAGGAAAACTATGGTCCATGCCCTGGTGACGTCACGCTTGGATTACGGGAATGTCCTGTATTTGGGAGCTAGCTCCAAGTGTGTGCAAAGACTCCAGCGTATTCAGAATGCTGCGGCTCGTCTCGTTTTAATGTTACCCAGGAGAGCCTCTTCCAACAAGGCCCTGGCTTCCCTTCACTGGCTCCCGGTAAGGGAACGTATCCTGTTCAAGGCTATGTGTGTGAGCCATCGCATTTTACAGAGAAAGGGCCCAACCTACCTGCACGACTTCCTCACCCCATACTCTCCGACCCGTCACTTGAGATCTAGCGGGACAGGGCAGGTCTGTATTCCTAACATCAGGAGAGCGAGGATGGGTGGCCGCTCTTTCTGTTTTCTGGCTGCCAAATACTGGAATAAACTCCCCCCGGGGCTCCGGCTGGAGTCTGTGGAGACACTTTTTCGAAAAAAACTAAAAACGTGGCTTTTTCCTCCTCTGAGTTCTCTGGTTTAACCGCGTGTCTCCCTCTGCCAGCGATCTGAACTGTGCCGCAGCGCGGGGGGACACTGGTTAGTGTAACCATGCGCTTTATAAGTTTGTTATTATTATTATTATTATTAACTACAGGTGCCCATGTCTAGCTGACTCCCCACATGCAGAGGGCTCGGAATCTAATAGAAGCCAAAAATAACCCCACTCAATTACAATTACATCCACATCCACATGCCACTTCATTGGTCTTCACAAAGTGGCTGACTAATTTAACATTAATCAAAACACTTATGATGGCAAGAAGATCATGCATCAGGATGTAAGGATGGTAAGAAGAGTGGGGGGTGTAAGGAAATGAAAGCAATGTGAAGAAGGTGACTGTATCATCACTTTCAGATGTGTTAAATTAACTGTTCACCTGTTGATCTGTTACTCTAACAGGATAGGTAAGCCCAAAACTATCAATTTAGTTGTATTAGTTTATTTTTATAGGCCAGCTAATTATATTCCTAACATCTCCCAGACATCACAAGCTATAATCATAGCTTCAAGGAGAGCCTCTGTAATGCCAGATGACTTGTCCTGGCTTACAACAATTAATTGATTTTTCACCCTTTCAGGACTTGAGGATAGTGATTGATAAGCCGCCTTTATAGACACCAATATTTGCATTCCATCAAAGAAGATAAAACCTTCTAATAAGCAAGTTGAGCTAGCAATGCCCCAGGGAACAGGTCACAACAAGAAACTGTTATCTTAGAATATAGCAGATCTTCACTCCAATCTTTCCCATAGTGATTGAATTAAGTTTATCAATCAGCACCAGATACAAGAAACATGGGAGACAGAGACAGTCCCCTTAGATGGTTATGTAACGTTCATTATCCCTGTGCTTCCCCCAACTTTAGAGAGATCAAAGGGTTCTTTACTCATATGGTTGTCCATTAGAAGAAATTGTGATATAAATTCAGCTGACACTCGAATTCTTTCATTATTCGAATTCTGGAGGTCTCTTAAAGGAAGAAGGATATTTTGCTGTTGATACATTTTTACAATGACAGCTTTTTGTGTTTAATTAAAACAAGTTTGGTTATCATAGGAACTATGTTGAAAAATGTACATGACTATCACTATAAGGACAAATATTTATATTACCCTGTCTTGAGACTTTAATACTGAACTAGCAAGTTCCATTGACTGTGCCATTGATACAAATACTTTTGTATTTCTATGCCTAGCTCTGCTTTAAATGGGTTATCAGAAACAGAACTTCTATTGACTGAATTACTCTCCTCTTGGAACTTATTTAATAATGACAGCGTAATTCATGCCGCAAATACACCACTGACATTCTCTGCAATGGGGATTGTTGTACTATGTAATTTCCCTTGGTTGAAGTATGTTAAATAACATGCACCGAGATTGGTCTCCCTTAATTATATGACAATCCAATATGACAGTCCAAGTACAATTTACAAGTACTGATAAAATGTCTGGAAAGACATCTTTAATTAAGAGCAAGAGCAAGTGCTAAAGAATCCTCTGTGATGGAATTCTGGCCTGTTGTCAATCAAAAGGGCTTGCAGCTTTTATTTAAGGTGGTTCCTCACCAGTACGAATATAACCTTTCAGCAAGCTTTATATCTGGTAATATGCATTTCTCACTCACTGCACGTAGAGGTTGGTCAGCGATAAACTCGCCTTCCTCGTGCTTATGTGATAGTTGGTCCGTGGTGGCAGTGATGCACTCTGTTCTTAGGTGATCTGTTTCAATTACCACAGGAATGTTATCTTAAGCCCTTCTTGCGTGAGCTGCACTTTGAAAAGTGTAGAGCTGCTTCCTGATATCTTCAAATATTGCCATTAAGTGTTACTGTTGGAAAGTCATCCTGTGCCCTGGGCACCCCCCAACTTTTTGCTGACTGGAACTGGTGGTAACTGACTCTGACTGACCCTGGGCTCTGTTTAACCAGGCCCAGGGCCAGTGCCATGCTGAAACACTTAGATAACAGTAAAGCACCTACATACACTAGGGTACACTTTGGGTTGGGGTACCCCTGTAATTGGCATGACCTACCCCATGAGCCCCTAGTATATAATAGGGCAGGGGTTGAAACTACCTAGAAGTCCCCAGTATCCTGGGGCATGGCAGTTTAGAGGCCAGCAGCCTTTTTGCACTTGCATGTGTGCACTGCTGAAGCCTGTGGTCAGTTTGAAAGCAGCTCTGGGTGCCAGGACTGCTCTTAAACATGCAAATTGTGGCCAAACTCGACTTTGGGGTTTGGGGCACTTAAAACTGGTCAACCTAAAATGTTTTTGCATAATAATGACCCCCAGGGTCTCCCTAGGTATCCCAGGGGTGGGGGTCAGGTATCTATAAGGTAGACCCTTATAAAATGAGTTTATAAATGCCCTGGGTTAAGTGAAATTCACATTTCACTCTCCCCATTGTTTAAAGTGCTGCCCAAATTCGACTTTGATGCTGGGGGCACTGGGCCTGGAGGATCTGCAATATTTTTACAGATTCAACACCCCTAGGGTCTCCCCTAGGTGACCTATGGGGTGGGGGTCCTGTGAAAATAAGCCAAGTACTTATAAAATATGTTTTTGTAGGTCCTGGTGCTGGAAAAATGGCCCACGTCATTTTTCCCATTGCAAACCCCATGGCCCATAGGTTAACATGGGGGAAAGTTATTAAACAATAACTATTAACAGGACAGGGATAAAGATTCCATTCAAAGACTCACTAGAATGGTATGGATAAATCCTACAATATGATGTTATTGAATTTTTCCCAAAGTGAACAGACAAGAAGTTATAACACTTTCTTAGTTGTAGTTCCAAATCCAGCCTGCCAGTGCTCTGCCCTGATTGGTCAGAGTTAAGGGGATTAGCCAGCCTGCCTGAAGAGGTGATAAAGATCCCCTGGGGTCAGCCAGATGGACTGGGAGGGCAGTGAGCTGTTCTGCAGGAATGCCAGGCCAGGGGGAGGGGTCGTAAACAATGAGCTTCAAAGGGGCAGAGCCCAGAGCAGTGTCATTAACAGCTTTGAACCCCACCCCAGCCAGATGGCAGGATTAAGGAAGGTATGTGCAGATGTAGGGAGGAGAGGCTAGGTTAATTAGCCAACTCAGTGGGAGTGTTTAGCCAGCTCTTACCTCCTTGCTGGAAAATCAGCCATTATGGATTTGGAAGCTTTGTTGCACTCTGGGATAAAATAATGCCACACTCTGCAGGAAGTAGTCACTCAAGTGGGCAGTTACCCTACTCCTATTGGTGAAGCTTGACCTCCTGGATGACCCAGAGACTGTGGAATAAGTATCTGAGAGAGGCCCAGCCCCTCAGATCTGCTGCTTGAAACTGAAGAAAGCAAGACTGGCCCTGCTGGAACTTCTGCTGTGCAAAGACTTCTAAGGCCTGACCTCTGGAGACTGCACCCCTGAAACTACAGCTTTGTGGACTAACTGTGCTGAGTAAAAGAACTCAAGAGTGGACTCCTGCAAGCTACAGGTTAACAGAGCTCATCTGGACCCTCACCACCAAGAATCACCAACCTGGGGAGCTACCAGTGGATTTGTAAGGGTGACGTCCAGTGCATTGTGGGTATTGAAGTCCTCAACTTTCAAGGACCATCTTGGAGCTTCCAGACCCTTGGAGTAAGTTTGAGACACTTTGGGACCCTTTGAGGAACTTCAGGAAAAAGTTCAGGAAGTTTGGGGAACTTTGGAGGAACTTTGGAAAAAGCTCCATAGGGGGACCGACTCATCCTGGTCAGCCAAGCCGCCTGCCTTCAACCGCGAGCCGGCCAAGCCCACCAGGTTCGTCCCGCTAAAAGCTCCATCGCATCGACTTCCAGAGATTGACCGGGACTAGCGAAAATCTGAAGCCGGCGAACCCTCACCGGATCCGGCTACATGAGGAGCATCGAGGGACCCCACGAGAAAAAGCTCCAGAAAAGCTTCTAAGTCCGCTCGTAAGAAATCGACCGGGAGCAACCGCGAGCGCCAATCCGCCTGCCTTCCATCGCGTGTCGGCCTGGATTGTTGGATGGCCCCGCTAAGCGATCTTGAAAAAGTTTCTAAGTCCGCTCCAGGGAAGTTCACCGGGAGATCGTCGAAAGGCTGCCCGGCGGAGCCGCACCGGATCCGGACTGACGGAGAGCGTCGAGGGGCCTCGAGGAGAAAAGCTCCAGAAAAGTTTCTAAGTGCGAAGGTAAAAACATTGACCGGGACCTTCCGCGTGGAGTATCCGCTCAGGGCTCCATCGCGGTCGGCCTTAAACTTTGACTTTGGCCCGGTCTATCGCGAGGCTATGTCCCAATATGGTGCTATATGCTTCTAAGTGCTAGATTTTATTTAAACTTTGAAAATTCATATCTCCGGTTCCCTACATTGGATTTTTGTCGTTTTGGTGTCATTTTAAAGATAAAAATATTTCCTATTTTTATAAATTGGTGTTGGATTTTTATTATGTGTTGTGTCTTAATTATTTACTGAATTGGTGTTTTTAAATGCTTTACATACCTGTCTTTGAAGTTAAGCCTGTCTGCTCGCAGCCACGTTACCAGGGGTTGAGCATAGGAATAATTTTCTTAGACCTATGCTGAGTCCTATCAAGTGTTTGTGGTCTTATTACTAGTGGCAGACCTACATTTGCCCCTACCAATAACCCACTTTCCAACAGTTACCCTTTGTGCCGTTGAGTTTTTTTTTTTTTAAATATGCAATGTTTTAAGATCATACTGGTAAACATGTCAAATTGTTATTCCTACGTATGAATGTGATGTTTTATGATGTGCTCTGTTTTTATGGCAATATGTAGACAGAAAAAGCTATTTTGACAGTGATTTCAGTATCTTGTCATCACAACTAAAATGCACACCATGGATAAAACACGCATCAAACACACATACGGGTTTAATTCTATGCTGATTTATATGTCTCAATATTCTATAACAAATACACTGATCTATTCTCCTTCCGCGCAGAAATGGTAAGTAAACATGCATTGCAGGCCTTCTGTCTCAAATACCACCGTTCCCCTCTGTTACGCTTAAAGACTATATTTTACAGAGACATTTTCACGACCACAGACGGAAAGAAGGAACAAAATGAAACTGAGAGATGCAAAGAACAACAAGGGGCAGCACTTTCCAGCGAGTGTGGCGTTAGGGCCGTGAACGCTAGAATCCAGTAAATTAAAGGAGGTGAAGGTGTCTCTAGAAGTGAAATTACAGCGCATGCGTGCAGGATGGGGGGAAAAAAAGGAAATTAAAGTACATGGACAACGGCGGCCATGTTGGAGTGGACTAGAATAAGGCAGCAAAATAGGCTGAAAGCATCAATTAACACATGACACTGCAGACACATCATATTAAATATTAAGCTTAACTACAAAGTAAACAGTGCAGCGCTCAAAGCGTGCAAGCCATAATATTTTCTTACTTGATGTAAAAGATGGGCGTTTCCTTGTTCTACCTATTCCCACAACTGAAAGCAGAGCAGGACAGCACATTCTTCACACCGAGCACTAAGGCTGCTGCACCATTTTAAAAGAGGACAAACAATGCCCAAATATTCGTTTTTTTTGTTTTGTTTAAGCATATAACTAGTGTTTTGTGTATTACTTAATTGAGTTAAGGGAAACAAAACAAACCCAATCCCCCTTAAAAAGAAGCCCAAACAAAGTCATATCCTACCAAATAAAAGCCCAACTGCTGGTGTTCTATCGATATCTGAACCCCATCTGGTTGTGTACCCCCTACGTGTTTTTTCCCTTTGCGCATGCGTTGCGCATGCGTTTTTTGTTGGGTTTTGGGTGCGCAGGCGTATTATACGCACCCTGTCTGGATGTGTACCTTGTACGATTTACAGTCGCTACGCGCATGCATGTGGTGATGTAAATGCGCGTCCATCTTCCTGACATTATGCTGTACCAATCACAGGTCTCCAACCTACTGACGTCATGCTCAACCAGTGACCGTCCTACCAAGGTATAAATAAGCTAGGTTCCTTCTAGAATTTCTCTTATTCAGCAGTCACACCCTTGCGAATAGTGCTGTGAATAGTGTTATCTATCGGTCACTATGATCACTCCGCTCACTCCTGTTTCCACAAGGTGAGTCTTTTATTGTCATGTGTTATTTTTAAGTAATCGAATAGTTATATTTTAAATAATTTTATAAGGAATACTGCTAATCTGTTCCCCATGGTTGATGTCGAAGGGACTGCGCCACGTGGCCTTTCCACGCGTAGGCCATCGGCGCTGAAGCGGGCTGCCAGTGTTTGAAATGCGAATAATATTATTAATTTATTTACAGGCGCTGAAGCGGGCTGCCAGTGTTTAAAATGTGAATAATGTTATAAAAATTTTTTACATGCGCGACAATCCATGGTAATACGCGCCACGTTGCCTTTCCATGCGCAGTCTTGTTACTTGTACACATCGAATATTGCGATTTCTCAACACAGTTTGCATGTGAAAGGCGAATGTGGGAAAATATTAGGCTACGTTTGTGGTTTGGCGAATCTGCCTCCCCCTTCCAGAAATAGATTAATTTCTTCCATCGGCCGTTAGCGCGGGTGATCTGGAAGGGGAGCGCCACATGGCCTTTTCATGCGCAGGCTTGTTACTTGTAGTCTTCGAGGTGAGTCTTTTTCTGTCCTGTTATTTTACATTAATGGAATACTCCTATTTGTAATAATTTTTAATGGAATACTGCAATTCTGTTCCCCTTGGTTGATGTTGAGGGGACTGCGCCACGTGGCCTTTCCACGCGTAGGCCTCGGCGCTGAAGCGGGCTGCCAGTGTTTGAAATCAGAATAATATTATTAATTTTTTTTACATACGCGACAATACATGGTAAAACGCGCCACGTTGCCTTTCCATGCGCAGTCTTGTTACTTGTACACATCGAATATTGCGGTTTCTCATGCGCAGGCTTTTTACCTGTAGTGTTCGAGTTGAGGAAATGCTTTTATTTATAATAATTTTAAATGGAATTCTGCAATTCTGTTCCCCTTGTTTCATGTTGAAGGGACTGCAACACGTGGCCTTTCCACGCGTAGGCCATCGGCGCTGAAGCGGGCTGCCAGTGTTTGAAATGTGAATAATATTATTAATTTATTTACAGGCGCTGAAGCGGGCTGCCAGTGTTTAAAATGTGAATAATGTTATTAATTTTTTTTACATGCGCGACAATCCATGGTAAAACGCGCCACGTTGCATTTCCATGCGCAGTCTTGTTACTTGTACACATCGAATATTGCGGTTTCTCAACACAGTTTGCATGTGAAAGGCGAATGTGGGAAAATATTAGGCTACATTTGTGGTTTGGCGAATCTGCCTCCCCCTTCCAGAAATAGATTAATTTCTTCCATCGGCCGTTAGTGGGGGTGATCTGGAAGGGGCGCGCCACGTGGCCTTTCCACGCGTAGGCCTCGGCGCTGAAGCGGGCTGCCAGTGTTTGAAATCAGAATAATATTATTAATTTATTTACATGCGCGACAATCCATGGTAAAACGCGCCACGTTGCCTTTCCATGCGCAGTCTTGTTACTTGTACACATCGATTATTTTGTAATTGACAGCATTAGTCTTTCTTTTGTGTGCATCATTTACCACAGTCATAGAAGTGTGTTTTGCAATGTATCTCACCCTCCTTTTCTGGGCAAATCACTTAATATCCTCCAGTCTGATTGTGAAGTGCTGCACCACGTGGCCGTCCCTCGTTTAAAGTTCGTGGGCGGAGTGAGGGGTCAGGGGTGGGGGGCAGTTGTTATAGTATTGGTGTGTTCACTCACATATTTAGTTATTTATGGCATTGAAATATACTGTGAGCATGTGATGATATTCTCTAAACCTTGTTTTTGTGTTTATCCTTATTTTAAATAGAAATGGATGCCACTAAGTACCAAGAGCTTTTTGATTACGTGAGACTTAATGTGTATCCTGAAGGTTTCAGTAAAGTCCAGAAGCATGGATTGCGTAGACAGTCTAAAAAATTCACCATTGACGGTACTATTATTTTTTTAACTCCTGTTTTTTCATTGCAATGTTTTAAGGCTGGTTGAGAAAAGGCATGTTCTCATTTCATGTAATTCTTTTTGACATGCATAGTTACTGTAACATTTTTATCTTTTTTCAATAGATGGGAGCTTGTTCTACACTGGTAAAGAAAAGAACACTAAAGTTGTCATTGGTGCTGAAGCAGCCCAAAAGTTTTTTCTGAATTCCATTCATCTCTTATTGGTGGGCATTCTGGTATCAACAAAACGAAAAAAGCATTTCCTCCCGATTTTATTGGCCAAATATGTTAATTGAAATTGAACAATGGGTGAGTTATAATTTTTCTTGCTTGTTTAAATTTTGTATTAAAATGTAAATCTCCATTGTGATAGTCTTATAGGCCTTTGTTTCTGAAACCCATATATTTCTCATTTAAATGGTTGTTACATGTTTTCCGCCTGCACTTGAGATACAATGTGAAAATGTTGTTTTGAATTTTTTTATTTGAAGACGTCTTTAAATTTTCCTTGAGATGTTTATTTCTCAATTTCTAGATCAAACAGTGTGATGTTTGCCAGAAGGAACAACCAGCCCTCCAGATTTGCTCAGAATTAAAACCAATCAAAGTATGTTTTAAATTTGTTACGTTTTGCTTTATTAACTTTCCACTAATTTTCTACGTTTCTACTAAATTAAGTAAACATGTGTGACACTTGCATAAAATGATCCATTCTTACTGTAATTTTTTTTTTTTTTTTTACATTTTTATGGTGTATATTAACAGGTGGATGAAGTTTGGGAACTTGTAGGAGTGGATTTGATGGGACCTTTACCTACCACTCCTACAGGATACAAATATATTCTGACTGCAACAGACTATTTTTCTAAATGGGTTGAGGCATTTCCTCTAAAATCCAAGACTGCCGCCGAGGTTGCTTTAAGACTGTTGCAAATGTACCTACGCCATGGAAGTCCAAAAAGGGTTCTATCAGATCAAGGCCGGGAGTTTGTGAATGAAGTGAGTGACCAATCTCGGCCTAACATTTGTATAATGCAATGATATTTCCTATTTTGCTTGCCAAATATAATTATACATATATAGTATCTTTTTTTAATCAGTCACATTTGAACGGTATATTTCACCAAATTGTCAAAATATTATATATCTTTTTTTTTTTTTTTCAGGTTAATTCAGAGTTATCTAAGCTTTTACAAATAGAACGTTCTGTAAGTGCAGCCTATCACCCACAGACAAATGGTTTAGATGAGCGTACTAATGCTAGCATTAAAAGGTAATCCTACTTTTTCTTATTTATAACTTTGTAAGTACTTGAGGGGTTGCTCTCATGGCGGTGTTATTTCATCTGACAGCTTGTTTGATGTGGTTTGATGCTCATCGGTTGCTGCAGTCCAATTGTAAGGGCAAAAAAATGTGATTAATGAACTGCCATCAACAGTCATGCCACATGGTCATGTTTTTTAATTTTACAGCACATTGTCTAAGTACGTGAATGAGCATCAGAACGACTGGGATCTATATTTGGACCATGCATTGTTCGCTTTACGATCGAAGCCACATACCACAACAAAAGTTTCCCCCTTCCAACTCATGTACGGCCGAGAAGCAAGATTTCCTAGTGAGGTGGCGGATGATCTGGTATGAAATTTAGAGTACTCCAATGTGTATTTTAATCTGCAAATTTATGTTATGTATTTATACATACATTTACTTGTTGTATACTTTTTAACTTGTTGAAAACATTATATCTTATTTTTGCTGTGCTAATTTTCCTGTTATTGGCATAAAATTTATGTATAAAAATGTTAATTGTAATTTTTATAGAGTATATATTTTTAAATGGTAAATATCAGTGATTGAGTTTTATGTTTCCTTTATTAGCTTGAGTTTGTACTACCAACAGAAAGCGAATATGCAGGCATTATCGCAGAAAAGAACATTAGAAAAGCAGAGTTGCAGAAGCAGACAAAGCAGAATATTGAGGTTGCCCAGGAAAAACAGAAAGAAAAGTATAAAAAGAGAGTTTCCAAGAAATATAAGCCGTGCACCTTCAGAGAAGGAGAGTTAGGGCTTCTGAAAAATTGCAGGCGAACAACAAGAAAAGGAGGCATTTTGGAGCATAACTTTACTGGACCATACCGTATTTCCGAAATGCAGGGGAAGCGTGTAAAGTTAGTCAATGCTACGAACATGCCTTTACGTAGAACTTATAATCTCGACATGTTGAGGCCTTATAATTCGAGCGTCAAAGGTAATCTATTAAAGGGTACCTTTTTTTAAGTAATGGGACATAATTTGGATGTGTGGTGTAATGATGTTCCATCGGCTGGTGTAAATGTCTCCTTAATAGGTGAGAAGTTAGTAGGTTGAGCAAGAGTACGTGATTTTGAGTTTCTGCACATATGTTTTGCAAAGTACATTATTTTACGAACGGGATTTCTGAATAGCTATTTTTGTTTGAGTAAGGTTTGTGGTAGGTTGTTTGAGTACTTTGTTTTTGTTTAAGAAATGGTAAATTTTCTAAACTTTCCAAAATTATTTTGCAGGAAGCATGACCAGTGCTAATTCTCCAGCACCTGTTCCATCTCCAGCACCTGTTCCATCTCCAGCACCTCTTACCTCTCCAGCACCTGTTCCATCTACAGCATGTCCTCCATCTCTAGCAACTCTTCCATCTAAATCCATGAAAAAAGTTTTGGATGTATGGAAGAAACCAGTGCAAGGACGCTTGGAATCAATAGTGTCGAGCTTCAAGTTATATGATACTTCTTTTTGTTCACTAAAAACGGACCAATGGATAATTGATGAGGTTAGTTTCTACAACATCTAAATTGTGTTTAGTATGGCTAATGGCGTAGGATGTACATGGTGGTTCCTCTGTTGAAGCTCATGTGTTTTCATTTATTTTTACAGGTAATCGATGCCTACCTATCAAAAATATGTATGTCAAGACCAAATGTACGTATATTTTCATCAATAACACAGTTACCTAGCCATAAATAATAATTCTTCATCAATGTGTGTACTGAAAACCTTTTATTTTAACCTTAGTGTTTAGCAATCTCAGCAACAGTGTCGTCCTGTATATTCCTGGGCAAATATCGCTCTTCTGCTTTTCGGGTAAATATTCATATCTCTTATGTGACTTTTCACTGTTACTGGTGCAAAGGAATATTCAATGTTACTGATTCTTTGAATTAATGTTTGAGAGTAAAATCGACTTAGAGTAACGTTTTGAAGAGTATGACAAATGTAAGATGTTTTTCAAGGGAAGTTTGTTTATTTGGAATATAGATTGAATTGACATTCACATTTCGGAGTTGTTGTAAGTATAAACGTATGGATTTTGGATGTAATGTAAAGTTATTCATGATTGCATTTTTAACTCTACAGGTACCTTTTGAGAAAATGGACACTGTTCTTTGTCCGACAAATACTGGCTGTCATTGGATACTTTTGGTAAGTGCAAGTTTTTCTACATTTATCAGTCATTTTTGAAAGTTATTGTTGAGAAATATGAGTGGTTGTAATAGTTTAAAGTGCCTAAATATTGTTTTTAAAATTTTAATGGTCATTTTTTTAAATGATTTTGTTTTGAAATGTATCAAGAGCAGACATCGCTACCATAAAATGTAAACTCTCCATATTACAAATCTTATTTCTTTAATATGTTTTTTCCAGATTTTGAAACCTTTAACTAAGACAATAATAGTTTATAATTCACAAAGTAGCAAAATTCGGACCTACCAAGACTTTTTATTAAATTGGAGGTAACCTTTTCCTAAAAAACTTTCCATTATCTCTTTATTATTTCTTATATTGCAAAAATATAAAAATGTCAGTATGATTTCTCTTTATGAAATTAATCAAAGCGAAATATTTAATATAACCATTCGTATGTCTGTAAACTGTTTTCCTACAGGTATTGAAGCGTCCCGAATATGACCAATGGCAGTTAGTGATAGAATCTAACCAAAAGCAACAGGACAGCTATAATTGTGGTGTTTTTTTGCATGCTGGTAATGATACTTCCATTATTGTTTTTTTAAACCTTAATTTGTTGAAGATACATTACTTTATGTTAATAGCTTACTACTTTAGAATAGTTGTAAATAGGAAAGAGGGCTTTTAGGGATGACACTTGTGAACGCCTACCGAACGCATCCATAGTGCCCGTCGGAAGCATATTGGTATTCGCATATGATTTTGTCTGACCACTAGTATGGTCCTAACGCGGTTGTTCTGAAACCTCTGATTGCTTTTCAACCCCAATCCTATTGAGAACAATTGTTTTTATGTACATTAAAATTCAGCTTGGACATTTGTACAACATATACATTTTTAACTCTGTTTTCAGTTTGCAGAATGTTACATAAGTCAGCAGCCAGTTGCCGAGATTTTAATAAATGAAAGATTTCTGGAGAAGTATAGATTGAAAATTGCAATGGACCTAATGGAGACATCAGGTTTGACTTTAACATTTCATGATAGAAAATGTATAATACCCTAGTGTTGTCATAAACTTCGGATTATTTGGTACTTTGTTTCGTCTTTGAAATTTTTTATAAAAAGGCACAGCTTAAATTTTGAACATAGTATAGTAAGACATTTTCATTCTGTCTGTGAATTTAAAATTATGTTCGTTGTCATGCCATTAGAAATTGTTGTGAACAGTTGTGACTGTCCTATGTACTGGATCGGAAAACACCTGGAAACATGTACTAAATATTGCAAATTAATTTTACAATGTTTACCATTGCTGTTATGATGTGCTAATGTACATCTTTTTTACATTTAGAGTCTGTTGAACATTTCTGCGGTGTATGCAACCAAAAAGATTCAGTAATTTTTACGGATAACTTTAAGGTAAATACCCTCAATATGACTAGTTGACGAAGTTAAAAAGTAACTGATATAAGTACTTGAGGGGTTTTTGGTGGCAGATAATCTCCAATTCACACTTGTGCGGATGGGTCTGATGCAGGGTGGATCTCATTATAACTAATGGATTTGCAAGGGTCTTTTCTGAGTTGCGTCAGCCATGTTGGTTCACTGGCTATGCACCCTTCCTATTAATGGACTCATTACCACTTTGCCACTGACTGGGGACAGTGCACTATGTTTACTATGTAAATAAATTTAAGTTAGCACAACAAAAAGCTATTGACCTGTATACAATCCGAATAGAATAACAAATCAATTTTCACTTTCTTCCCAACAGGTACTATGTCAAGATTGCTGCCGATGGGTCCACATTGAATGTATAGAAACAAATGCAACATTCTGGTTACCTTATTCAGGTTACAAATGTATTTATTAAGAAAGTTTCTTTCCTTGGTAAAGATGTGTTCGCATGCCAGCTGTACATTCACATGCTCTGCATACTCCTGCCATCTAGTGTTGTGTCCGGATTATCATAAGTAGTATTTCTTTGAAGAAGTCTTTTAAGTCGGGAGTAAGGTCACTCCTCCTTTTTTAATTAGTCTGCTTGGGCATCGACTCCATTGTTAGATTCTATTCACACATGAGGTTGATAATGGAGTAAGTAAGTGTAATATAGAGTTGTCAATGCGTATGTAAAATAAATAACATGAAACAACCACAGGTGTTGGTGGGGTAGGCAGGAGGGCACGTGAATCAATAGCTGAACATTCCAAGAATAGATGCTGACACTGCTAATGCCCCAGATATTGACCCTGTTTGCAGATTGTTACATAAGTCAACAGCCAGAACAAGACAATTTAAGAAGTTGTACATTTTGGTAGGATTTTACATTCAAAATTACATCCCTTTCTTCACTCCGTTCTACAAACACTGCTAATGAAAGAATGTTGGGACACACTCCCTTCAGCTGTCACGCCTTGCACAAGCCATTTAGAGGTTGGCCATACTTCGTTTAACCTTAATACTTAATCTGCTCTTTGAAATCCAGCAAGTATTCGGCACCAATGACAACTTTCGTGTTGTTTTTTTACCATTGTAGAACAAGGTCCGATGTGTTGACAAAACAAAAATGAGAAAGCACTTAATGGGAACTTTAGAATGGCTACATGGTCATGTTTGTTGTCAAAAACTTTTGAATGCTAACCCCCCCATCAGTGCTGGCGGCGGGGGTAGAATTCCACCCTTCTAGAGAGAGTAGACTTGTACACACTGACCTAACCACAAATAATCATATGTACTGGATTGGAATACACTTAGAAACATGTTCCAAATTGCCCAAATTAAGTTTACACTTTTTACGATAGCAGTTAAGATGTGCTAATGTACATCTATTTTACATTTAGATTCTGTTGAAGAGTTCTGCAGTGTCTGAAACCAAAAAATTCAGACATCAAGTATGAAATGGTGCGTTTTGAGTGAACAAAAAGAAGAATCCTACAAATTTTATGCTCGACATTATTGCTTCCAAGCGCCCTTTCACTGGTTTCTTCCATACATTCAAAACTTTTTTCATGGATTTAGATGCATAATCTTTCAGCTCTGTAGATCCATAATGTAAAACAAGCGTACTTTCACTGGTTTGATTTTATCACTGACATATATAAACTCATCAGTCACTCCTATGGCAGGCCTTTACAATCTTGAAGGCTGAGTGCTGGGTTTTGTGTGACAGGGTGCTGATGCATGATCATGCTAACTTTTCTTTGGCTGCATGGAAACATGTAGTCTATGCTGTCAAACACTTTGGAATGCTACCCTCCCACCAGTCCTAGTGGCAGAGGTAGAATTCAACCCTTCCCCTCAAAATAGAATTGGATGCCACTAAGTACCAAGTGCTTTTAGATTAGGTAAGCCATAATGTGTATCCTGTGTTTTCAATAAAGTCCAGAAGAATGGATTAGTGTATGTTGTCCCTGTGCATACCCCACTTCAAACCTGTTGCAGGTGCACTCAAATCAGCCCCAGCTCTTGCACAAAACTGTTTTCAAATTGCAGATTGTTTCATAAGTCAGCATACAGTTGCAGAGATTTTAATGAAACTTTTCTGACTCTCCTCTGCAATCGTAATTGTGAAGTAAGCATCCTTCAGATCTAGCTTCACCAACTAATCTTCTTCTTACAGATCATCTCTCAATAAATTAATTCCCTTTATCTTGAAATGTTATTCAAAGGAGCACGCAATGAAGACTCTTTACTTAAAAAGAGGTCTCTCATTACAGTCTTTTGGGGAGTAATGTTCTCCTGGCATTTTGTACAACTGCTTAGGGAAGTAAGGGTTTCCTTGCTGTCAAAGCTGTTTGGAGTGGGCGATTTTATATGCTTGACTCCCCTCTTAAAAGCTTCAATTATCAGGCGTTTTCTTGGTGATGGCCAAGGCGTCTTCCATGTTTTTGAAACAGGAGAGGATACTTAATTTCTTGTTCCAAGTTGTCAACTTGCTCAAATCTTCTTTCATATTTCCATTTTAAGACACACACACCTACATTTAAAAAGATCTAACATTATTAAAAAAAGGCAGCACAGTTACTGGGCGTTGTCTTGGTGATGGCCAAGGCGTATTCCATGATTTTGAAACAGGAGAGGATACTTTATTTCTTGTTCCAAGTTGTGAACTTGCTCAAATCTTCTTTCATATTTACATTCTAAAAAAAAAAAACACACACACACACACACACACACACACACACACCCCCCTCCCTGCTGGCATTAATATAAGTATCTTAAAAAATAGCACCAGTAAGAGTTGACGACGGCGGAGGACTCCTGAACCTCGACATCGGTGGACTGACGGAGGGGTACCTGCCTTCAACGTCGAGCTGACGACGGCGGGGGACTCCTACTCCTCAACGCCAATCGACCAGTACGTCCCATGTGTGAGACATCTGTGTAATGAGCTGGAAATCCAAAGATCCTACAGGAAACAGAGAGAAGGCTCTTCCTCCTTGATGCCGATCATCACCGCGACGACGGCGGAGGGCTACTGATCCTCGACGCCGATCGCCGCAGAGTTGACGACGGCGGAGGACTTCTGCTCCTCGACGCCGATCGTCGCCATCAAAAGCGCATTCCCCCTTTGTCCCTGTACGGTGGAATCTGGATGCGAAGGCGTGGCATTTTTTGTTTTTGTCGTCTGTGAACAGGTCTATTGACGGACGACCCCACTGCTGGAAAATATCTGCCTCCACCTCGTCGTGTAGCACCCAGTCTGGCTGATCTTCGAAGTGCCGACTGAGAGCGTCTGCTCTTACGTTCTGCTCTCCCCGACGGTGCACCGCCACTATGGAGAGGTTCCGAGCCAGAAGCCAGATCGTTTGAGCCTCCAGGGAGAGCGGGCGAGAGCGCGTACCACCCTGTTTGTTTAGATAATACATGGTGGTTGTGTTGTATGTTTGGATCAGGATTGAGTCGGATGTGATCGACGGCCAAAAAGCTTTCAGAGCAAGATGGACTGCCCGCAACTCCAACATGTTTATGTGGTAGGACTGCTTTTTCTAGCAGGAGAGGATACTTATATATATATATATACACACACACACACACACACACACGTGTTACCATCCTTGTGGGGACTATGTGTGGATACCTGCCTTGTGGGGACTAACCTTTCCCAATGGCCTTAAATCATGATAATTACAGAAAATTGTTAAGAAAAAAATCAAGATACAGGATCCTGCTTCAAATGTGCAAATATAGCATTATTTCATCGCGCGCACAGAACCATCCTTATGGGGACTTCAACACGTGTTACTATCCTTGTGAGGACTTACTCCAAACTTTTCATTTGTGATAGAATACAGTCATGAACAAATTGCTAAATGCTATTTTTCAGTACTAAATCTAAATTACATGATAGTTTAGTCATATAGGAGCAACCCCATGTGTCCTATGGACACACGTAAATTGGATTTTAATGATAATGCATTTTTCAGGGGAAAACAATAGCATATGAACTGCATATTTAGCCTATTGCTGAATGCTCACTCACTTTAAGGAATAAGGAAACAACATATAGTTAAATTAATTTAGATGCCAAAGATCCTGAAATGTAATCAAATGGAAAAATAGAAAAGCCAAGCTGGGATTACCAGTTTTTTTCCTTACCTTCACCACTAGGCATCTTCTTCTTCATAGGACTGTGCAATAGTTCCAAAATATGGCATGTGATTATAGTAATGTTCTAGAGCTGACAAACACTGTGTGATGATAGTCATGTTCAAGTCCCTGCAGAGCTAGTGTGTGATTATATTTATGCCCGGGTCCCCACACAGATAGTGTGTGATTATATTTATGCCCGGGTCCCCACACAGATAGTGTGTGATTATATTTATGCCCGGGTCCCCACACAGATAGTGTGTGATTATATTTATGCCCGGGTCCCCACAAAGATAGTGTGTGATTATATTTATGCCCAGGTCCCCACAGAGATAGTGTGTGATTATATTTATGCCCAAGTCCCCAAAGAGATAGTGTGTGATTATATTGATGCCCAGGTCCCCACACAGATAGTGTGTGATTATAGTGATGTTTAAGTCCCCACAGAGATAGTGAGTGATTTAGTGGAGAGGTGTGGTGCAGCAGCCAGGGCAGCTGACTTTGAAGCACAGGGCTCACGGTTCGATCCCTGGCTCCGGCGACAGCTCAGCACCATATGACTCAGCGCAATAGCTCACTTAATTTCCACGACGGCCCCCAGCGCCTTGAGACCCATAAGGGTGAGAAGTTCGCGCTTTACAAATACGGATTTACATTATAGTGATGTTTAAGTCCCCACAGAGATAGTGTGTGATTATATTGATGCCCAAGTCACCACAGAGTTAGCAATAATTATACTCACTCTCCTGTCCCCATAGACATAGTGTCTGATTATATTTATTTTCAAGTCCCCACAGAGATAGTGTGTGATGATAGTTATGTTGAGGTCATATGTGGTAGTATGTCAGACTGTTGCTCAGGTTGCCACACATATAGTTTGTGATTATAGTCATGTTCATCTCGTCCAAGAGATAGTGTCTGATTAAAGGCATGCAAAGGTCCTCACAGATAAATTGTTTGCTTTTAGGCAGGTCCAAGTCCCCAAAGAAATAGTGTATGTTGATATTTATATTAAATTCCATTTAGAAATAGTGTGTTATTACACTAAGTCCGCACAAATATAGCATTTAATTAAAGTTACTCTCAAGTCTCACTAAAGATAGTGTGGGGTTATATTCATGATCAAGTACCTATAGAGGTAGTATAGTTATGTTCAAATACCCACAGAGATAGTGTGTAATTAAAGGCAGGTTCAAGTCCTTACATAGAGAGTGTTATGCTAGTCATGTTCAAGTCCTTGTAGAGACACTATTATAATAGTCAAGCTCAGGTTGCTGCAGAGATATTGCGTGATTATGGTGAAGCTCAGGTCCCCACAGAGTTAAGGTGGTTTATAGGGATGTCATATCCTCATAGAATTAGTGTTTATAGACCTGTAGAGAAATGGTGTGATTGCTGTCAAATTAAAGCCCATGTATGGATAATCTTTTATGATAGACATGTTGAAGTTCTTGTAGAGATAGTGCATGATGACGGCCATGTTCAAGTCCCCACAAAGATAGTGTTTGATTATATTGATGCCCAGGTCCCACAGAGATAATGTGTGAGAATAGACATACCCAGAACCCACAGAGATAGTGTGTGATTATAAGATGACCATGCCCCCAAAGATAGTGTGTTCAAGTCTCCAAAGAATAGTGTGTGATTAAAGTCATGTTCATGTCTCCACAGAGATAGTGGGTGATTATAGGGGTATCCAGGTCCTCATATTAATGGTGTATGATTATAATGTTACCCAGGTACCCAATGAGATAGTGCATCTTTATGGTCATGTTCAAGTCCCCATAGAGATAGTGTGTGATTAGAGTGATATTCAAGCCCCCACAGTGAGTGTTTGATTATAATGATGCCCCGGTCCCCGGAGAGATAGTTTGTGATCATATTGATGCCTAGGTAACCACAGAACTGTGTGTGATTACTGGGATGCCAGGGTCGCCCCAGAGATAGTGTGGGATGATAGGGATGCCCAAGATCCTACAGAGACAGTGTGTGATTATAGGGACGTCCATGTCCCTCCAGAGACAGTGTGTGATTATAGGGATGCCCAGGTCCCTACAGAGACAGTGTGTGAATATAGGGATGCCCAGGTCCCCACAGAGATAGTGTGAGTATATGGATGTCCAGGTCCCCACAGAGATAGTGTGTGATTATAGGTATGCCGAGGTCCCCATAGAGATAGTGTGTGATCATAGCCAAGTTCAAGTCCCCACAGCGATAGTGTGTGATTACAATGAGGTCCAAGCCCCCACAGTGATGGTGCATGATGATAGTCATATTCAAGTCTCCAAAGCGATGTCTGCAATGACAGATATGTTGAAGACCCCAAACAGATATTATTAGTCTGGTGGCTTAGTAAACTAATGTTTCCACTTGACGGATCTGTGTTTGACTTCCTACTCACATGTTTGAATTCTTGTGCTTTCGCTCAGCCTTTCATCTTTCCAAGGTTGATCAAATAAGCACTATTAATTAGGATAACAATACACATCTATTATTCAGCACCAAGATACCCACAGGCATATTAGTATTAATTTATCTTACCATATCTACATTATTAAATATGTTTTATTTATTCTTTTTTATTTTTAAATAAGGATATTGTTGTAATATGTTTTTTAACTAAATACTGTTTGAAAACAATTAGAGCATTGTAACATTGTTTTAAATGTATATTTGAGTTTTCACTTTTCTAAATACGTTTAATTTTTATTTAAATATTTTATTTTAAATTATATATTTTACATTTATTAATATATGATCTTTATCGTGTACTTCCAGTTTAGCTTAGTTATCTCATGTGCTTTTTGGGCTAATTAAAATTTAAAGTGATATTTAATTTTGTGGGAGTAGTTTATTATAAACCCTAAAAGTATAGTAAATTTGCTCCCACAGAGTCCAACACTTTCCCTCATGTGGTTAAGTTTGGGGTGATGAAGATGCTTTAAAGTGATTGATATTGTGAGACATTTAAATATGTACCAATTAGGTGAGCTCTACTGCCTGATTATAGCATTACACTCACTGTGATATATCACCCCCTAAATAAGACTCCCATTTTGATGACCTATGTTCTCAATATCTTATTTTACTTTCAACAGGGAAACACACGGCTATTATACTACAAACATGCTGCTCAATTGTTTTCTTCCTTCCTGCCTGACAGGCGCAGATACTAATGGAAAAGCTTTGTTCACTCAGATGACTTATGAAATGTGTAGTCATCCCTGTTTACTCAATGTATATCTTAGACCAAAGCTGGATGTCATAAGAAAACCTGATTTTAAATATCAGTCATACGCCGGTGACATTCAAATCCTGTTTAGGGTACATGGTATTATTCCTAATTTGTTTACTCTATCCGTATTGAAAGACATTTAGGGCCCGATTCACAAAGAACCTCTGCACTCATGGCGGAGGCTCAGCACTCGTGGTGGGATAGCTGCTCTTGTGGCGGGATCTCCGCACTGCAGTTTCTCATTGCAGAGATTCTACCATAAGTGCAGAGATCCCGCCACGACTACGGAGCCTCCACCACATGTGTGGAGACTGTTTGTGAATTGAGCACTCATTTATGGACGATGACAGTTCCCTTCAGCTGAATGGTAGTAAAAATGAGATATATTTAGCGGGGACCAAGAATTGCATACAAAACTCTGACCTCCACCCATTAACTCCTGAGATGCTCGATCTGCTCATTGATCCATGAAGCAAGGCCAAATACCTTTGGTTCAGGCTAGATTATTCATTATCATATTTATACCAAGTGGAAAAGAGGTCAAAAACATCATTTTCCTTCTTAGCTGACTGAAAAATCATCCTAAATGCCCCTTCAAGTTAAAGAGGAATTTGAATTGGATGCATTGAAAATTTCAGGCTGCCCTACAGTAATTAGTCCTTCCTGGGCATTGCTGACATTAGATAAAGATGCAGGAAGTCATGAGAAACAGAAGTAAAGGCTCGGATTAGCTCTTGGCAGTTGAGCTCTTACTCTGTTGAACTCTGACACCAATGCTGTAATGTTGACAGATTTATTCTGTGGTGGAAGAACCTTCATTAAATTCATATTCAGCTCTGCTTCTATAAACTGAGCTGGCTGTTTTCAAATCAGAAGTTAAAAAAAGAAAATTGACAGAGAATCTCAAGTCATGCAAAAGAGTGACTGTACTTGAAAGGTTCTTTAAAAAATTCTTGTGTGTACTCACCTTCAGTAACTAATTATCTAGCTGGAGTTAAAGTAGAATTATATTCCAAAGAAGATGGGTAACCACCACTGCCACTACTTTCATAAATACTTGAGAGGCTGAATCCATGTCGAATGGCAGAAATGCAAATCGGAACTGCCATTCCTTGTAGTGAGTTAATGGTAATTATGTAGGAATATGAAACAAAGCATCTTGCTGGTCTAATGAGATTAACCAATCTTAACCCTGAAGAGGTGTCAAGATTAATTGCAGTAACACATACAAAGCCTCCCTTGAATTAGAAATCTGTTGACAAATCTGAGATCCAAATCAGTCTCTCTGTTCATTGAGCTCACGCAGGAGTAACTATCGCACCCATTCTACAAATAAGGAACCGGCTCTATGGCAACTTTCACCAACAAATCTTCCACTTTCTTCATCAAGATGTTCATGTGGAGGAGGTAACTTCCTTTTAAATGGCAGAGAATAGCCACTGGCAAGAATTTACAGGACCCAATAGTCTAAAGCTATGCTCTGCCACTGGCTCAGAAAATCTGCCAGCTGACCTCTGACTGGAGTCTTGCGATGCTGCATTACTAGGAAGTCAAAGTGGCTTTGCAGGAGTCACAGTAGAAGTGGACTCTGCTGCCTACCTTTGCCCCCAAAGACCCTAGTAGAAGGCTGCTGCTAATGAACCATGTGCTGGAGTTGTGAATGACCAATTTGAAGACAATGCTCCTGGAAATATTGGTACTGATGGTAGAACTTCTTAGTAGGAGATGAGAGTCCAAACTTGCTGAACAATCTTTGCACATCAATAGGCATATCAAACAATTGGGATTGAACATCTCCTGAAAAACATGTCATCCGAACATGTCTAGACAAACTTACAGCAGAGCAGACCCCTTAAAGCATGGCACATAATCCATGGTATCCAATCCAGTTTGAACAGCATGCTTAGTGTCCGTGCCATCTTTAGAAAGATTGCAAAAATGTTTTCTTATCAGCTCCTGAAGTCTATTCAAGACAAGAGTGGTAAACCTTAAAAAAACACAAAAGGCAATGAGAGGAATGCTTTCAATCAGTCTAACCAATGGCAATCACTTGGGGTAGCCTTCCAACCCATCTGTCTTTTGCACACCACACCACGCCACCTCAGTTTGGATCCAGCCATATGAAAATCATTCTTGACCCTACTCCAGTGGGAACAGTCCAGCCTGAACTTTCAGACCAGGTCTGCCATGAACCGGAACACAAACAAACCAGGAACAATTTCACCCTGATTGGGTGGCTGAGATTAATTTGGGCATTCCATCCATCCCCTTGTTATTGTTGCAGTTAACTCTCAAAGAGCATGATTGTATCTCAATATTAAATAACCTGTAGTGTAGCTGCACCATCAGAGGCAAAACCTTCTGACCTAAAGAATCAACCCATTTAGATTCTCTTATCAGGTGATTCAAACAGAATTGTTTTCAACTTAACCTTAGAGCCAGAAGCTTAAACCACCAGACTCTATGGCATTAGATTTGAAACCAAAGATCACACACAGCAGGTCTACACTTCTTAGCCACCATTCATGAAACAGCTGCAATTAATTGAGGTGTATTCCCAGTCTGTGGGAGCTAGTCCATCAAGGCTTCATTTAGCTTCAGTAAATGTTAGAATACCCTCTGTTTTTATTTAGTTGCCTAAACCTCCATAAAAAGAGATGATTTCGGTTCTATGGTGTGAGTATGTAGCTTAGTAAAATGAAATTCAGCTGCCTTTTTCCCAGCATAAGCAAATTTTAACTGCTTCATAGAAATTCAACCTTCGGGAAAAGACATTCAAGCATCTTATCCATACTATATGCATTTGCAGACCTGCAAGCAACGCTTTATCTGAATCAAGAGGAGGGAGTCAGTTATACGTATCACTATCATAATGTTCATCCTCTTCCCAATAAGGGAAGGACATTTAAATTGAGACTGAATCAATTCGCATAGTTTCTATAGTTGTGACCTTTGGTATTTTCTAATAACAATTCTGTGACTATCTTTGAGCATTAGCCTCCGCTATGTTAGCTTTAGATTTTAACTTTATAGATGAAACTGGTTCCACAACAATTTAATTTATCATTTATTTATTGTCACCCACGGGAGTAGGTCCTCGTACCAGCTCACCACTGCCAGACAGGTCCCCTGTTTTCCGCTATTGCAGTCACCCCACCCCCTTGTCTCTTCTCCTGCTACCGCAGCACTCCGCCGCATACCACTACAGCTGAAATCAGCCCAGTAAAGTATTGTTAAAGTATTGTTTTCCTCAAGTTTGCCTGTATTCCCCCCTGTATTGTGTTGTCTCTCACATTGCTCACACTGCTGTTTTTTCGGTATTTGCTGTTCCCCTGCATGGATAGCTAGTCTCTCTTCCTGCATTAGGCAGTCATTGTAATTTGGTTTTAGCTGTCCCTTTATTTCCTAGTCAGCCTTTCTCTTCTGTACCCAGTGAGCCCACCATCTGTTCCCGCCATTTGTTTCCTGCCGTCACCACATCCCACCTCCCACCACCCAGCGCCCCTCCCTCCCCAGGACTTACTTAATAGAGGCTGCAGCACGGCTGTGCAGTGGGCGTGCCGCCAACACACCAAAGGTAAGTCTGTCTGTGCCCGTCCATGCCTGGACCATGCCCAGCGCCAGAAACCCTGGCCCTCCTGCCATTTACTATTACACCTCCACCGAGCTCCTGTCCCACACTCCCAGAAGCTGCAACAACTGCTGCATCTCCTCTCCACGATACACCGAAGCACCATTTGCCTGCCACCACTGCTGCTTTACCTGCAACGCTAATACTCTCACCATCCTCACACAGCCGACCTCCGACACCCAGGACCAGCTTCAATGCATGCTGCTCAACGCACGATCTCTCTGCAAGCACGCCACCAAGATCTAGGACACCATCACAACCTTCACCTGGTGTGGTATTCATCACTGAGACCTGGCTCACCCAGTCTTTGAGCCCCAACATCACGACTGCAACACCCCACGACTACAAGATGATACACAGAGACCGCTCCAACAAGCACAGAGAAGGCATTGCCATCATCCACATGGACACCCTCCAATGCACCACCACCGAAGACGACATTTTATGTTTTCTTTTCTCCATGTCCGTTTCCCCATGTCACTGGCCCCTGGTCTCAATCTCTCTACTCTGTGTGAGACTTCTGGTCCATGTCTCACTGTATTAGTGCATGCACATCTGTGTCTTCCTCTGCCTATCTGGGGCCCTATTATGTATAGGGTGCACTTTCGCTGTTTGCACCCAGCGCACCTTAAAACAGGTGCGCCAGGAGCAAACAGGGAAAGTGCACCCTATTACATAGAATGCGCTACCCCCAGGGCAGCCGCAAACTCGTACTGCCCTGGGGACAGCGCATTCAAGTGAAATATAGAGCGGCTTTAAAGCAGCTGCTCCGTTTTTCAATGTGAAGTCGGCAACCAGCCTGCACTTTTAAGGGGGATTAGAGACCCCATTGCAGGCAGGTGCAGTCAGTGATTGCACCTGCATGCAAGGGGATGTCTGGGGGGTCCATGGGACCCTCTTTCCCCGCACCAGAGGGCAGCAATCAGGGGCGCACTGACAGTCCACCACCTTCTAGGTGGCGCACTGCCAGTGCGCCTCCTGAGAGCTTCAGGGTCTTCCCTTTGGATACTTGATATTACACACTACTGGATGCACAAAAAGCAATCATAAAATCATACACCACTTATTGTAGTGTGTAATATCAAGTCTCCAAAGGGAAATTGTTTGACTTTTACAGTCTATTGAGGTGGCCTGTGTCGTTGATTATGGGACCCCTCTCTTTTTGCTCTAATCTAATTGTGGGCAATACCAATGTTTACAGTGGGTTTATGACCAGCCCATTACTCTGCACACTCCATGTTTTCCCCTCTGCCCCTTCATCTTGTCTGATGCTTCCCCCACCCCTCGCAGCTTGGAATTTCTGTGTGCTTTCTTTCTCTTCCCACTTTAAGCTCCTCCCCTGCTCCTTGACTGCGAACACGCATTGCTCCTCCCTGTGTGGACTTTCCTCATCAGCTTCTCCATTGCTTCCCTGCTCTACTCATCGTGGTCTTTTAAATAAATTCATGTGCAAAGCCAGGAAAAGATACCAGAGCAATCTGTACGAAGTCCATAAATATTAAAAAGTTTATAAAGTGGGAATACGTATTGATGAGTCAATCATATGATTTATTGAAGAAAGAAGAAATCTGTTATCTTTAGTACATTCATTATGCAACAACCAATCTTCAGTGTGTCCAATAATGGATAACAGCAACACTTTATTCATCACACAGTGACTTTTTCAAGGCTAACAAGGTAAGTAAGGTTGTAGAAGTGAAGGCTCCAATGTCAGTCAACCCGTAGCAAGGCAACATATAGTTAGCGGAAACTCCCGTCGGTATATACCAACTTAACAGGTAGTGGTATATCTGATCCTAGAAATAGTACACTACCCTTAATCCAATTCTGCAACCCAAAGCACATATGTAACTATTGGGAAGATTCCAAAGGTAAGCTGTCCCTAATTATTCAACCGTAAGCTAATGTTCCCTCTTGTGGCTGAAATGTGATGCCTACTGAGGGACCATGTCTCCAGGACCTTGGGTTAAAGTCAGATGTTCCGGGATGTAGTGCTTCTATGCGAAACGGTGGAAACTATGTATCGTTCCTAGCCATAAGACTGTATATAAGTGTGTAGACCTTAATTAGCTTCTACCTGCATGCGTAGAGTTGCAGCGCGACTTCAAGGCGTCCGGGAGAAGATAATTCAACCGGTTTCTATTGGTGGTCAACAGACGAGGCCTACTTGTCTTTGCCAGTGCTTGTTTTATATAGTTACCATTGTGTCCCGGTTTCCTCCATCCATGTCTTCCTGTTTAGGTCGACACCTAAAAGACAGCTTGAGGACATTCGGAAAGCTGACTTACGAATGCAATCCGCCTGTTGCTTACCATTGGCTTTGTGGTTTGTAACTCACATCTTCTGACTTTCTGCTTGCTGGCTTTATTCGTTTTAGGCTGTCCTGGGTGAGTTTGTATCACCCAAGGAGCAAAGCCTTTTCACACCAACTCCCCTTGTATTCTTCCATGAGTGTTCCTTTCTGTAAACAGGCCTGTAAATCTTGATCTTCTCTTGTCACATTTGCTCTGCATTCAAAGACAGAGGTCAAATGTCAGGCTCTGTCTTCCGTGGGGGGGGGATACTTGGTGTTTTTCTTTTTCTGACTTCAAAATGAGAGGATTTATGGAACAATCTTGCTAGATACTGGATGCAAGAAAGGTTTTTTTTCTAGCACACAAGAACATTTAAATAAACTTTGCAAGTATTTCTGAATATTGCAGAATTAGCAACGGACAAATGAAGCACATTTTTTGTTAATTCTGAAGTTTTTTGGAAACAAATACTTTAATATGATCAAAACAAATAATACACTAGGTGATGGCATTTCCACACAATATTGTTTGTGCACTCCATAGTTTTATTACTAAAACGGTATGCCTGTGCAAATGTAATGGTCATTTCAATTGAAAATGTGTTGTCTGTAATGGCAGTGTGCTACCATACCATGCATACTCTACTCTACCCTGCACCACTCCATGTCACTGCACTCTTCTCTGCACCACTCCAATTTACACCACTGCATTCCACTGCACTCTACTCCACTCTGCACTCCTTTACTTTATGCCATTGCACTCTACGCCACTTCACTCTACGCCTCTCTACTCTATTCTGCACCACTCTACTCTATACTTATGCACTCTGCGCCACCCTACTCTACACCACTGCACTCTTCACCACTGCCCTCTACACCACTCCAGTCTAGCCCACTCCAATCTACTCTGCACAACTCTACTCTATGCCACTCCACTCTACGCCACTCTGATACACTGCACTCTACGGCACTGCACATAATGCCTATATACTTTATGCCAATGCACTTTACTCTGTAACACTCAACTCTACCCCATGCACTCTATGCCAGTCCACTGTACTCTACTCTAATCTATTCTGCACCATTGCACTCTATGCCACTGCACTCTACCCTGTACCACTCCACTCTACACAACTTCACTTTACTCTGAAACAATCTACTCTATGCCACTGCCCTCTACGCCACTGCCCTCTACGCCACAGCACTCTACAACACTCTACTCTGCACTACAGCACTCTTTTCCAATGCACTCTATGACACTTTACTCTGCATGACAGCACTCTGCGTCACTCCACTCTACGCCACTGCTCTCTACACCACTCCACTCTGCACGACTCCACTCTCCACCACTCTGCCACTACACTCTCTGCCACACGACTCTATGCCACTCTACTCCTCACAACTGCATTCTCCGCCATTGCACTCTATGGCACTCTACTCTACTCTGCACCACTCCACTCTACTATGCACCACTCTAATCTATGCCACTGTATTCTATAATGCTGCATTGTACGCCACTGAATTCTATGCCACTTCACTCTCTGAAACAATTTACTCTACACCACTGCACTATATGCCACTGCACTCTACACCACTCTACTTCACTCTGTGCCACTACACTTTACTCTGAAACAATCTAGTCTGCGCCACTCCACTCTATTTCACTGCACTCTATGCCGCTCTACTCTAAACCACTGCACTTTATGCCACTGCATTCTATTCTAATGCACTCTACATCACTGCACTCTAAACCACTGCACTCTACTTTGCCCCACTGTACTCTATGCCACTCTACTCTATGCCACTGGACTCTATGCCAATGCACTCTATGCCACTTTACACCACTGCACTCTACGGCACTCTACCCTGCACCACTCCATTCTGTCATTTTACTCTACTCTGAAACAATCTACTCTACTCCACTGCACTATATGCCACTGCACTCTACGCCACTCAACTCCACTGTGTGCCACTACACTCTATGGCACTTCACTTTACTCTGAACAATCTATGCCACTGCAGTCTATGCCATTCTACACCACTG
The DNA here is from genome assembly GCA_963921515.1 of Calotriton arnoldi. Classification (NCBI taxonomy): domain Eukaryota; kingdom Metazoa; phylum Chordata; class Amphibia; order Caudata; family Salamandridae; genus Calotriton; species Calotriton arnoldi. Next base: position 1,067,555 of record CAWUFW010004403.1, on the reverse strand, counting down.
CGCCACTCCACTCTATGCCACTGCACTATACGCCACTCTATTCTAAACCACTGCACTCTATGCCACTGCATTCTATGCCAATGCACTCTGTCACTGCACTCTACTCTGCCCAGTGTACTCTGTCACTGCACTCTATGCCAATGCACTCTGCGCCACTCTACCCCACTGCACTCTATGACACTATACTCTGCAATACTGCACTCTCTGCCACTGAACTCTACTCCACTCTACTCTGCAGTACTGCACTCTGCCAATGAACTCTACATTTCTCTAATCTACACCACTGTACTCTATGCCACTGCACTATGGCCCTCTGCACACTGCACCAATGCATGCTACTATGCACCAGTCTAATCTACGCCACTGCATTGTATGACACTGCATTGTATGCCACTGAATTATAAACCGTTGGTCTACACCACTGCACTATATGTCACTGCATTCTATGCCAGTGCACTCTCTTCTGCACCACTCCACTCTGCACCACTGTACTCAATGCCACTGCACTCTAAGCCACTCCACTCAACGGCACTCTACTGTGCACTACTGCATTTTAGAACAATGCACTCTACGCCACTTCATTCTAACATTTTTTTTAAAACAAACTTTATTGGTATTTCTCAGGCACATACAACGTAAGGTATTACTATGGTTGTAATTTGCCACTTCATTCTAACATAACGTGCATTTGTAAAGCGCACATTCACCCAGAAGGGCATCTTGGTGCTGAATAACAGATATTTATTGTTACCCAACTTAATGGTACTCATTTTATCAATCACAGAAGGATGAAACGCTGAGTGGACCCGCCGCGATTTGAACCTGTGACCATGTGGTTAAACACAGGCCACTATAGTGGATGCATTAGTCCACTAAGCAACCAGACCCAGCCACTCCATTCTACTCCACTCTATGCCACTGCACTCTGCAGCACTCCACGCCACTTCACTCTTCGGCCCAATATTCTACTCAGCGCCACTCTACTCTGCACCACTCTGCCACTGCACTCTGTGCAACTCTACTCTAATCTGCACCACTGTACTCTATGCCACTGTACTCTACACCACTCTTATCTGCACCACTCCACCCTGCACAACTGCACTTTATGCCACTGCACTCTATTGTGCAACTCTAATCTATGCCACTTCATTCTACGATGCTTCATTGTATGCTGTTGAATTCCATGCTTCTGCACTCTATGCCATTGTGCTCTATGCCACTATACTCTGCAACACTCTATGCAAAAGCACTCTACAACAGTTCACTCTACTCCATGCCCCTCCACTGTACGCCACTCTATGTGACTCCACTGTCGCTCCAATACACGACACTCTATGCCACAACATTCTACTGCACTCTTCGCCATTTCACACCACTCTCCTCTACACCACTAACTTTTAGCCATGCTGTAAAGCAGCTATGCTAGTGTACAACATAACTAAAACACATTGGCAAAGCCAATAACTCTTGCATAGGCAAGAAATATTGGCTTTGCCAATGCTTAGTTTGGGTTGTCTTTGTTTTCCCACGTATGTCTTTCCATTTCAACCTTCTGTTGTCTCCTTGTCATGCCTCCTCATGTTCTTTTTTCCAGGGTCTAAATGCAACTAATCAGCAAAATGAAGTTCTGTTGCCTTTTTTTAAATTTTTAGTTGCATATAGCACAAACTCTACCCCAAGTTATTTAAGTGCTTTATTTGAGCACCAATTACATTACACAAGGTCACGCTAGTTTATTAGGCACGGGGAGATTAGGTTATTTGCCCAGGATCACAAGATGTTGAACCGATGCCGAGACCTCTAACCTGGTTTCCCAGTTCCAAAGTCGGTAGATCTGGCCGTAATAACACCACCGCCAATCTCCTTATACTTTCCTCTCCCCTTATGTTATCCTGTTGCCATGTAATTTGTTTGCACTTGATGAGGCTCAGACATATAATTTCCAGGAATAGTGTGAAGGTGTATAAAGAATGATTTTATTGTAGAAGTTTATTTAACACGAGATGCTGTTTGCAGAAATGTGTGCACGACCAGTAAAGTTTTATTATAGAAACCATGATGTGATAGGGACTTGGAGAGTAGCAGAACAGTTAAGAAGGGAGATAAAGAGACTGCGCAAAACTGCAAAATCTTTTTGTCTAGTGCAGAATGCACGAATAGAACCTATTTTTCCAGGAGCAAAAAGTTAGCAAACTAAACGTTCCTGTCACGGTATATTAGTCCCCCAAGCATTTTACAATTTTAAATTAGTGTAAAAAGAAAATGTTGCTAGCTAGCAGAAATGACAGCATTTTACATGTAGCAAAAAAGGGCCTAGCCTGAGAAATAGATGTTTTGTTATGAAATAGAATTAGTCTTGACATAGTCTTTTATATGAAGATGCACTCGATAACCTTTTGTTGGACAGCTGCCTCCGAAGTATACTTTCGTACAATGAAAGATTGAAAAGTTAAAGTGATGCGGTTCAATGTTCATTTTTCAGATTGGGATTTTATGTTGAGCCCATTGAATCCACACACCCCACGACTACAGTCTGGGATGCAAGGTTGCCCCGCGATGTCTTGCTGCTGTGCACGCACTGGTTCAGGGTGTGAAATGGCCAGGTCAGAATGAGGCTGAGAGCGTCCAGCTCTCAGTCCTTTGTTATGCTGAACCTGGGAGAGGCCCCATTCACACCTGATCCACGGCCATAGGCAGACAGAAGAGGCTCTCGCCCCTGCATCAACCTGACTATGGGGGAGGGCTTCCACAAAGGATGGGGCACTTCGGAAGAAGGACGACTTTAGTAACAGTACATGATGAGATTAACGCACGCTTCTCCTCATGACTCATACGTTCTCTGCATGCTCTCTAGTTAGCAGAAGTGGCAGGAACACGGGAACTTTCATTCCCAGGTTCTTGAAAGCGGACATTTAAGGCTTGATATTTTGACTTGGGAATCGATTGTGAAAATCCACTAGCAACTCTAAGGTACTTTTAAGAAAACAATTACATTCACATAGCTAAATTAAATTCACATTCCCAGTAAATGCGATACCTTTAATTTCAAATCTCATTTAGAATAATACTTTGTCTACTCGTATTAGTGAGAGGGTATTTTTGAAACGTGAACTAGTCTGTATATGCGTGTGCTTTTTCCCTATTATCAATTTTATAGGTACAATGTTTGTGAATATTTTTTATTATGTGGTGCTGGCATGGGTTCTCAGCATTGTATTATTGTTTTATTTTTTGTATTCTGAAACTTGTAGTTTTGTTTTTAACCTTACAGATACAGCACTACCAGCACGATAATGAGAAAAGCAGACTGGGTGAGGGCTGGATATAGAATAACTTGATAACTGTATGTATGTATGTAGCACAAACCTAGCCAGAGGCAACAGGGAAAAATATGAGAGGCCAAAGACAGAGTATACGCTGACATTGTTTCTATGCTGATCTGCTTAGAGAGGGGAAGGTGCTGTCAAATCATTACACTTTTTTTCAGTGAAGAAGAGGATGACAGCATTGTACTTGTCTGTTGAATGTGGTATTTATCTGTCTGGTAAGGATTTGGTGAAATGCGTAATTGTCTTAGAGCATTCTACTTTTGTTTGCTGCATCTTTGATGGTATTGTTGCCGAATGCATGGATTTTAGTAGAGTGAGTTCAGCGATAGACCAGCTTTTCTTCCATTTTGTCTTGTCATTAAATGCTGATTGACAGAGCTACGTGGAGTACCAGGGTGCCTATGATTTGGTTATATATTTATGTGCTTTCATTTGTACATGAATGTCTGCATAGTCTTCCAGGAATGTAGTGAAGTTTTCAAGAAGGATATTAATATCAGAAGCTAGGGGTTAGGGTTTGGTGACCCAAGAGATAATTTCAAGCTGTAGATTGACATGAGGCAGCATTACCCTGAAGGTGCTTGATGCTGTTGAGGTGGGAGAAGAGGATTTGGAACAAGGGCCTGCCATGATCCCTGTTAGAGGACAACCCAGGGAGTGTTTTTAAGCAATGCTTTGATCTTTCCAATTTACTGGAAGGAGGTCAAAAGATGCAGTTTACTGGGAATGGTGGTTCTAAGCCTAAAGGAGGGCTGTGGCTTTGTAAGCAGGCTTTTGCAGAGTCTGCTTGGTGGGAAATGGTTTACATAATGCAGGGTTTCCAGTAGTTGTGGTCTTGAGCCAGAGTTGGACTGGGACGAAAAATAGGTTGTGCACCAAAATAAAAGTGTTCCCTATTAGCGAACTGGGTAGCTAAAAAGTGACACCCACACTTGCAAATCAGGCCAGTCTTGAACTTGCAAAGACATGCTGTATGGGTATTTTGTGCAATATGCGAGACTGCATGCATTTGTGTTTGCTGCAGCCAATGCTTGTAATTATATCAGGGAAATTAGCAGTAAAAACAGCCCACCTGGCCATAAATCAGGCCCACATATTGACTTGTCAGAGCAGTCCGCTGAGCGGCACTGCCTGATTGCCATGCATGAATGAGACGGCTGTTCCACAGGAGGGGCCTTACAACTGAAAAGCATCTGTCCCCTGTGGACTGCAATTGGATTTGGGAGTATGGAGGAGGTTGAAGTTGATGAAGTGCACGGGTCTGGCTGGGGCATACTTTTGCATTATGAGCTGTGGGTAAGAAGCAGCTGAACCATTTTTGCGTTTGAAGGCAAGGACATTTTCTTAAATATCTTAAAGAATTCTCAGGGACAGTTCATTGCATTTTAGATTTGCCTGCATAAAACTCTTGTTTGGCTTTGAAGATGGTGATAAAAGTGGCTCTGGCATATTTGAGGGAAGTGCAGGAAAACAGACAGATTCCAATTGATGGATTTTCTTTTTTAGCAGTTTCAGCACTTTTGAGTACCACATAGACCATGAATCAGCTGTCAGGGCAATTGTGGAGTGTATGGGGTCCATCATGGATTGAGGGGAATTAGTGGTGATGACTAGCGAGAGATTTTTCTCCAGAATCTATTTGACTGAACAGGACTTTTTGTCTCGGAGCAGAAGTAGGAGGTGGGGTGTTCGTTAGTGATTGCGCTGGGTACAGGCAGGACTATATTGAAAAAGATGATTATCAAAAATGGTGTGATGGTAATACCAAATGACAGGGGCGATATTATGCCCATGGTGAAGTATGGTGTCAAACAATGGCCTTTGATTTAAAGGAATGCTGTGACTGCTATTTGTAGGCTGAAGCTATGGCATTTGCCAAAGACCTCTTTGAAGGATGGGATAGTTTGTTCTGTGGCCTGAAGTTGAATCCCCTATTGATAGGAGGTGACTGGATGTGAGGAAGAAGTTGATCAGGAGAGAAGAGAAGTCTTCAAAGAAGCTTTGTGCAGTACTAGGGGGGTAAGAGCAAGTACGGATTTTGATCGAAAGGTTGGGAGGGCCTTTCCAAGGATTCAAAAGAGCTTCTGTCACAGATGGTGAGCTTGATAATATGGATATTACTCTTATGGATAATGAGTGAGACATGCAGTCTATCTGTATGTCCGTGGGTGAGTTTGAGGGAGTAATTCTGTGGGCTAATGTGTTAAAATGTTGGCAGGCAGAAGGCAGTGAGCCAGGTTTAAGTGATAATGGGATGGTTTTATGATAGAAGCACAAATGGTTTTACCACGCGTGCCTCTACCACGCAGCCCAACCAGAACTGCGTCTTAACTACACATTCCTTTACCATGTATGCCTTTACCACGAAATTTCGTGGTATAGGCATGAATGGTAATTGGGTATGTGTGGCTAAGGTCGCCACTACCCCGCCTTCCCCCCGACCACCCCCCCACGCTGTCCCTCAAACTAGCCCCAACCCCTTCCTCTGCCCTAAAACCTGCCCCGACTCCCCCAATACTAAAAGCTACCCCATCTACCCATTCCCCTCCCACTGCCCTAAGGCCTAAAACCCTACACTAACCCGACCCCCCTTGCCCCCGCCATCCCTTAAACTACCCCAACCGCTTCCACTGCCCTAAAACCTACCCGACACCGCCCTAATAACTAAACCAACTACCCATTTCCCTCCCACTGCCCTAAGGCCTAAAACCCTGCACCCTAACTTACACTACCCTGACCCCAGCACCCCCCTGCGCTGCCCCTTAAACTACCCCAACCCCTTCCACTGCCTTAAAGCCTACCCCCAGCCCTAAAAATTCCCCAACTACCCATTCCCCTCCCACTGCCCTAAGGCCTAAAACCCTACACTACCCCGTCCCCGCACCGTCCCTTAAACTACCCCAACCCCTTCCTCTGCCCTAAAACCTACCCCGACTCCCCCAACACTAAAAGCTACCCCATCTACCCATTCCCCTCCTACTGCCCTAAGGCCTAAAACCCTACACTACCCCGACCCCCCCTGCCCCGCCATCCCTTAAACTACCCCAACCACTTCCACTGCCCTAAAACCTACCCGATCCCCGCCCTAATAACTAACCCAACTACCCATTTCCCTCCCACTGCCCTAAGGCCTAAAACCCTGCACCCTAACTTACACTACCCTGACCCCGCAGCCCCCTGCGCTGCAACTTAAACTACCCCAACCCCTTCCACTGCCCTAAAGCCTACTCCCAGCCCTAAAAATTCCCCAACTACCCATTCCCCTCCCACTGCCCTAAGGCCTAAAACCTTACACTACCCTGTCACCGCACTGTCCCTTAAACTACCCCAACCCCTTCCACTGCCCTAAAACCTACCCCGACTCCCCCAACACTAAAAGCTACCCCAATTACCCATTCCCCTCCCCTAAGGCTTAAAACCCTACACTACCCCGACCCCCCTGCCCCCGCCATCCCTTAAACTCCCCAACCCCTTCCACTGCTCTAAAACCTACCCCGACCCCCCGCCATAAAAGCTAACCCAACTACCCATTTCCCTCCCACTGCCCTAAGGTATAAAACTCTGCACCCTAACTTACACTACCCTGACCCCTGCGCCCCCTTGCGCTGCCCCTTAAACTACCCCAACCCCTTCCTCTGCCCTAAAGCCTGCCTCCAGCCCTAAAAATTCCCCAACTTCCCATTCCCCTCCCACTGCCCTAAGGCCTAAAACCCTGCACCCTAACTTACACTACCCTGACCCCTGCGCCCCCTTGCGCTGCCCCTTAAACTACCCCAACCCCTTCCTCTGCCCTAAAAATTCCCCAACTTCCCATTCTCCTCCCACTGCCCTAAGGTTTAAAACCATACACTACCCACTCCCCCGTGCCGTCCCATAAACTACCCCGACCCCTTCCACTGCCCTAAAACCTACCCCGACCCCACCACCCTAAAAACTAACCCAACTACCCATTCCCCTCCCACTGCCCTGAGGCCTAAAACCCTGCACCCTAACTTACATTATCCCGCCCCCCCACCACCCCTGTGCTGTCCCTTAAACTACCCCAACCCCTCCCACTGCCCTAAAACTTACCTGACCCCCTCCCAGCCCTTAAAAAATTACCCCAGCTACCCATTCCCCTCCCACTGCCCTAAGGCCTAAAACCCTACACTACCTCGTCCCCCGCCCCCGCTCTGTCCCTTAAACTACCCCCTTCCAGTGCCCTAAAACCTACCCCAACCCCCGCCCTAAAGACTAACCAAACTACCCATTTCCCTCCCACTGCCCTAAGGCCTAAAACCCTGCACCCTAACTTCCACTACCCTGACCCCCGCACCCCCCTGTGCTGCCCCTTAAACTACCCCCAGCCCTAAAAATTCCCCAACTACCCATTTCCCTCCCACTGCCCTAAGGCCTAAAACCTTACACTACCCCGTCCCCGCACCGTCCCTTAAACTACCCCAACCCCTTCCACTGCCCTAAAGCCTACCCCCAGCCCTAAAAATTCCCCAACTATCCATTCCCCTCCCACTGCCCTAAGGCCTAAAACCTTACACTACCCCGTCCCGCACCGTCCCTTAAACTACCCCAACCCCTTCCACTGCCCTAAAACCTACCCCGACCCCCCAACACTAAAAGCTACCCCAATTACCCATTCCCCTCCCACTGCCCTAAGGTTTAAAACCTTACACTACCCTGACCCCTCCTGCCCCCGCCGTCCCTTTAACTACCCCAACCCCTTCCACTGCCCTAAAACCTACCCCGACCCCCCGCCCTAAAAGTTAACCCAACTACCCATTTTCCTCCCACTGCCCTAAGGTGTAAAACTCTGCACCCTAACTTACACTACCCTGACCCCTGCGCCCCCATGCACTGCCCCTTAAACTACGCCAACCCCTTCCACTGCCCTAAAGCCTGCCTCCAGCCCTAAAAATTCCCCAACTTCCCATTCCACTCCCACTTCCCTAAGGTTTAAAACCCTACACTACCCAGTCCCCCGTGCCGTCCCATAAACTACCCCAAACCCTTCCACTGCCCTAAAACCTACCCCGACCCCCCACCCTAAAAACTAACCCAACTACCCATTCCCCTCCCACTGCCCTAAGGCCTAAAACCCTGCACCCTAACTTACATTACCCTGCCCCCACCACACCTGTGCTGTCCCTTAAACTACCCCAACCCCTTCCACTGCCCTAAAACCTACCCGACCCCCTCCCAGCCCGAAAAATTACCCCAACTACCCATTCCCTCCCACGGCCCTAAGGCCTAAAACCCTACACTACCTTGTCCCCCGCGCTGTCCCTTAAACTACCCCCTTCCAGTGCCCTAAAACCTACCCCGACCCCCCCGCCCTAAAAACTAACACAACTACCCATTCCTCTCCCACTGCCCTAAGGCCTAAAAACCTGCACCCTAACTTACACTACCCCGACCCCCTCCCTTCCTGTGCTGTCCCTTAAACTACCCTAACCCCTTCCACTGCCCTAAAACCTACCCGACCCCCTTCCAGCTGTAAAAAAAAAAAAAACATCCCTACTTACCTCACCGCAGCCTCTTCCTGTTTCAGTCTTCCAGCAGCTAGACTGCGCACTGCCTTAAACACGCATATGCGTGGTTACGGCATATGCATGGTTAAGGCAAGCGTGGTAGAGTTTGTGTAGTCGGAACATGCGTGTTTCAGACCACTGTGTTCTGACTGTTTCCCCAATGGGACAGTCTAAAGCCAGGCTTATAATCAAATCGGTTAAGTTCTAGGAATTTCTGGTGGCATATCTAGCATTAATAAGGCAGTACTTTACATTAGATAAGTTTTGTTGTACATTTTGTTTTACACCGACAATTGGTAGAGGGATGGTGAGAGTTTAGGATCCCAAGATTTTTTAAGGAGATTAGAAAGATTCCAGGGCTGGTGAAGTTGTAATTCATCAGATTGTGCAGCTGCTCTGGCGAGTATTTCTTAAACAAAGATACGGTATTCAGATATGTTAGTTGTACTTAGAAGTAATCAATGGACTCTATATGTCAATGGCACTGGAGAAGAGTGATGATCGCAGACCTCCAAAGCCCAAACATTTAGTGGCTGGAGAAGGTAGTCATGTGGCCGGCCAGGATTTGCTCTTCTCATCAGCCTGTTTAGAAAACTGCTGAGCACAGCCCTTGCTGTTAAGTGGCAGCCTGGGCATGTGTTTTTAATGGGCCAATTCCACCACCTTGCTTTTCTTCTTTACTTTGCTTTCCAGGGCTGAAGGCTGCTCAAGCTGTGCAGTCTCAAAGCACTGCCTCTTTTGCCTCTTTTCAATGGCCCAAGGCTCTCCAGGTTACCTACATGGCTATTCAGGCATTGCTGGACAGAGGGTTTCGTCTTCTTCTCTAGGTTCTGACAGCTTTTAACTGGTTTTATCCTTTTAGTAAAAGTTTGGCAGGCCTAGAGAAATTAATAACTAAAGTGGGCAAGCCTCAGAATAAACTTTATGTAACACCATTTTACTTGCACCCCTTTGGTGCCAATAACCCATAACAAATCACTTACAGAAAGTACATTTTACTTTTGGATATATCAATGTGTTTTCTTATGTTGAAAGTGAGTGTTCATTACGGGTTTGAATGTTCTTGCTAGAAGGACAACTGCTAAGTTTGCATCGAACACGAGAGCAGGCAATGTTGATAAGGAATAATTGCATTTTAAAATACACCTTTAACACTTAGTGAATAATATCATTTTTTATACATTTATTCATCCAAAGTACACATAGTTTCTGTCTCTTGGATGTATTTGGGATCATCAGGTAGCATGATGTCTGTGTGAGCTGAATCCTCATAAGTTTGAATCCGAGTGAAAGTTGCTTCAGCCTTCCATCCTTATGGGGTGGGTAAACTGAGTACCATTAAATTGGATAATTGTAATAGTTTCAGATAGTGCTTCATACTCCTTTGAGAGGTACAGAAATGCATTATCAGAAGGTTAGCATGCTACAGACTTAGCTTGAATGGTGGTGTTTTGCAGTGAGATCTATGTGAAAAGCATTTTGGCGCTGTGCATGAGGGCCAGAAGTGATCGTATCCTGTCCTAGACAGGAGAGCTTATCAGTGAGATGAGAGAAAGAGTGTGCACAGTTTACAGTAATTGGCTGCTATGATTTACTTTTCAGCGTTGATCACTGTAATGAAAATGTGCCCACTGATATCACGGTTACACTTTCATTACCCTTCTGATATATTGAAGTGGCCTTCGTGGCATTATTCTCTTTTCCTTGCAGCAATAAGACACTTCAAGCAAAAAACAAATGTCACAAGGTGTTTCCTCCTTGTGCATTAGGGTATTTAAAAAATATCCATCCGGGGACTGACATGCTTCACATGGCAGTTCCAGAAAGAAAAATTCAGTGATGGTAACCGCAACCTAGGCCAACTGCCACTTTTACCTGGTGGCCGTCGAGCAGACAGACCACTGGGGCAATGGTTTCTGTTAGAGTTGACTGAGGCTCCACTGACAGAAACCCAGTGATCGTACTACTTGTTTGGCAGTGGAGAAGTGCTGCTAATTTATAGCAGTACTCTTTCTCCGCCTAACTCGAAATGACTGTGAAAATGTATTTTTTTTCTGTTAGCTATTTAGGTTATTAACTTTTAGGGAGATGGTTCTTTAGTTATCAAATTGTTGCTGTCAAATGAATATATGTTGGCAAAGTATCACAATGCATGAATGTATTTGTCAGGAAACTGTAAAAATATGGATTGCAAATGTCAGCCCTGAGATGAGTGAGGACCAAAGGTTGTGCACTTCACTTAGTAAAAATACCAATAGTATATCATGACAAAAAGAGATTTAAAAAACGTTGTACCGGGATTATAAGAGAGATGTTATTAACTTGACTTAGTCATATACTCTCAAATAATTTGTTACTCCCTGAAGTTCTTTCCATGGGGATGGTAGGATTTCCAGCATGCACACATTTAACCATTCTTGTATCATCGTAAGTAATTTTTAAGTAATATCTGATATTTCGTAGGCAAAAACATCAAGGTAGCCACATGAGACATTAGGCATGTATGCAGAAATTGGGATTATATGGTAGCTGCTAGACACAAGTACCATAAAGAGATAGCATTCGCAACTAGTAAATAATTTTCCAGCTGTTATTGCCTATCTTTACTATGAAACAGCTCACCTAATACAGAGGTAATGTCATATGCTGATAACAGCAGTTTTTAGGTCGAGCCTCGAGTAGCGCGCAAGCGCTGCTTAGAGGCGAAGACTTATTGTAAGTGAGTTTTCAAAGCAGTCCAAGAAACGCTCGTGCGTCGTGGCTGGCCTTTTTGAGATGGGTACGCGCGGCAAACATGTGTTTCCAATTATCGTGCCCAGACGCGGGCGCGATAAGTGGAAACACATGTCTGCCTCGCGTACTCATCCAAAGGCCAGCCACGACGCTACGAGCGTTTTGGGACTGCTTTGCAGGCTGCCGCGCTCGCTCGCCCCGCTCCTCCGTGCTTGTTACACCAGACCTTCGCTGGCTTGTTTTTTATCTTATGCATCCAACAGCCATTGACAAAGACAATAGTCCTGGCTTGTTGTAACATAATCAGCACAGCGCCCTTTTACGAGCGCCGCGCTGTTAATTGTTTCTCTCTGCTCTCACACACCCTCCCTTCTCCCACTCCCTCCCCCATGCCCAGTGTACGTAGTTTAATCCTACTCAGGAGGTGGCCCCTCCTTCAGTGACACGCGGCAGCCCCCTCTCTTTGCTGTCACGTTAGTGTTAGAAGGGGCCTCCGCTCTCTCTTCCACGAGTCTACGTCACGCTTTCTCCGCCTCTCTGCTCCGTTACTGAAGTTACTTTCCAGGCCTCAGTGCCATGCCGGTCACTGTCTCAGAACCGTCTAGCTCGGGGGCACACTCTGCTCTGCTTGTGTTCTTCAGCACACACCGCTCTGCTCTCCGTCTCCTCGGCGCTGCTCTCACATTCCATTCCATGGGCCTCCCTTTCTTGAACCTTAGCTGTCTGATCAGCCCCTCTCTGTGACTGGGACCCCGCGGGGAGCTTTGCTGCTGATACCGCCGTCTCCAGGGCCTGTAATCTCGCCAGTCAGCTCCGAGTTCACCTCCTTATCACTACTTTTGTACGGCGGACTTAAGTCGAGCCGTGTGATCCTTGACACAATGGCCGGCCCAGGATCCAATCCCGCTAAGACTCTTAAAAGATGTACCTCGGGCCTGAGCCGCCCCCCGCTGAAGTTTAAATTACTGCAAAAAGACTCTGTTAGGCAAAATAAAAAACGAACACACACATAAACATGACCAGCACAAATATTCTCTCAAACAATTAAAACAAGCATTGGCATAGCCAATAGGTCTCGCCTTTGGAACCTTATAAGTTTTTAGCCATGCAACAGTTGATGTTATTGCACCAAGGATATTGTGCTGCATAACTAAATACTTATAAGGTCCCAAAAGCGAGACCTATTGGCTATGCCAATGCTTGTTATCAATTCTCCCCGCTAATAACAAACACAGAGCTCCAAATGTATGCAGTTTTTTGCCTTACCAGGACACCGCTTGGATACCCACCAAGCAATGCTTAACAGTACACCTTACATTAGGTCAAACCCCTCTGTTCAGATTTTCAACTACAATGTTCCAGCATATAGCAATGATCCAACAACTTAATATTGTATGCATAAATCTCACAGTTCTGTCCCTGCAACCGTGGTAAGTGTCTGTTCAGCGGGGATAAATACTGTGCAACACTCCGGGTGTGAGGTACATTCTATCTAAGACCTCAAACTGTGTCAAATTGAATCTGGCATTTCCATATACAGTAAGGACACATTGACACATCCTATGTGACTCTCTATCTGTAAATGGTTCATTAATTCAATATCCCGTCTGTCTCTTATGAAATACCAGCATTTGTAAAGCGCACAGCTACCTCCGGAGAGGTGTCCCGGCGCTGGGGGCCCTCGGGAAGATTAAGCGAGCTATTGCCCAGAGTCACATGGTGCTGGGCTAACCTGCCCCCGGCAACGGGGATCGAACTGTGAACCCCGTGGTTCGGAGTCAGGCACCCTGGCCGCTGCGCCACACCTCTTCTTTATCGGTAATCTGCGTTCATTACTGTCTTGTTGTAATATTATATACAACATGGAAATTGCATAGCCTCTCTGAATAAATGGCACCTGTTCTTCAAGAATTCTTGGAGTCGGAAGCTGAGCTAGGAACACAGTCCATATGAGGCATGCAGTTGTAATAAGCCTGGAAAACACACAAAATTACCCTTCTGAACTCTGAATCCTTCACACACCTACTCAAATTCAGTAAATGACCCATTTCAAACACATGGCCCGTTACTTCACATCCAGCCTCTATCTTTCTTGTAACAGATAACCACACTCCTAAAAAAAATAAAGACGCCAACCACCATAGTGATGAAATGGATAACCCTTAGCGACTGCTAACATACTAAGTCCATTATTATTTTGCGCATATCATGCCACCTCAGTTGGGACTCAGACATATGCTAATCAGTCTTGACTCTGCTCCAGTGGGAAAAGTTCAGCCCGAACCACCAGGCCAGGTCCTCCCTGAACCGGCACACAAGCAACCCCGAGCCCCCATGCCAATGACTGCATTCTGGAGGTCATGCTCACGCTCACATTAGGGACCCCTTTGCCGAGGCCAGCGCAATTCCATTTTCCCCACCTCCTCATTTATGTGGATTACTACAGGGACCAGATCTATGTCATCGGCCTCTTCACAGCTTTTGCCAAATGGTATAAACATGATTAGCAAGTCCAAGATTGCAAAGGAAACAATCTGACCTGGGTGAGCTACACTAGTATGAATCTGGGAAAATTGGGAGCTCTGACATAGGCCTCCAACATAGGTCCAGTGTGATCAGAAAACCACAGTTGGCTCTTTGTGCTTTTTGGCGCTATTGTCACTGAAATCTTTGAACTTGCATATCTACGGTCCTACTGATTGGATGTTTATCATTTTGGTTTTGATTTATTTATTTAATTTTGCTCTATTTTTCAAAATATGTATGAGATTTTTCTTGTGTTGTGCTTACACTTTATTACTGATTGAATTGCTGCATAAATACTTTACATGTTGCCTTTAAGTTAAGCCTGAATGCTCTGTGCCAAGCTACCACAGGGTTGAGTACAGGTTAATTTGGGGTTGCTTGTGCCTCACCCTGACAAGGATTGTGGTTGCTGCTTCAGTAGGTTTTCACCCCCCCCCCCCCCCAACCAGTAACCCAATTTCTCACAACCACCTTTGCACAAATAGACAAGGTGTAAAAAGCATAAGCATAGCATTTTGGGACCTGTTCAGCCTATGGATGGCATGGCCACAAATAATGTCTGTTCTCAGAACTCCTTGGTTAGCATAAGGGGATCTTGGCATTCATTAAGTCTGGTTATGATTTTTTTTCAACAAATGGACTGTTCTGCTTTTAAAAACATGGACAGATGTACCAACATTTGCACTGGATTTGCATTACAAAAGTGAGGCAATCTGGTGCAAAATGTTTATTTTGAATTTACTATCCAGCTCAAAATGGGATTTGTGCTGCAAAGTTGCCTGAAAGTAGTGCAAAACAGCGTTTTGCATTACTTTGTGTCAAGGGAGTGTGCCATGGGTAGTACATGGGCGTTCCCATGCAACCACCCATGGTTTTTTTTATGTAAAAGCCTATCTATCAAAGTGGGAAAGTTTGTCTATGCATAGTATTTTGTACTGGAAGTGTAGGCTTCCAGTACAAAACCTTTGCTGGACTTTACCTCGGATGGTAAGTATATTTAAGGTAAGTAAATCTCACTATATATATATATATACATATATATATATATATGTGCGTCTCACTCTCCCTGTGTACTTTACCCGGCCACATCCACCTCGCGAGGCCGGTGCCGAGTTGCAGGACACAGGACCCTGTAAAATATCACAGCAGCACCCGTGTCTCAGAATCAATGAGACGCCAGTAAGACTCACACTCCAGAGGTGGTTTCAGGTTACTAGTTTATTATGGCCATGCTGCTGTGATATATATCTCCACCCTTTAAATCCGAAATTACCCTTACCACCCGTTACCAGTATCCACCCCATAACCCTATAATTTCTCTTACCGCACTTTACCAATACCCACCACTAAATCCTAAAATTACCCGTACCACCTTTTAATACTACCCACCCCAAACCCTAAAATTACCCTTCACTCCCTTTACCACTACCCACCCCTTAACCTCACAATTACCCTTACCACCCTCTGCCACTACCCACCCTTAAACCCTAAAAATACCCTTACCACCACTAAACACTAAAATTACCCTGCCCACCCTTTACCACTACCTACCCCCAAAAGAAGCTAAAATTACAAAGGCAACATAAAGAATCTGAATTCCTGATACAAGCATTCAAATGTAACAATAAGCATTGATGCCTCTAGTCATTTGCCAAAAACGATAAAACCAATTTCTATTTATCGCAGCGAGTGCACCATCATTCTTTAATTGCAGTTAAGAATCAAATTACAATAGTGAAGTATTCTGGGCTCAATTTGCTTTTAGCAATATTTAAAAACCAATAACAATATTCCAGACGCAAAACGTCTAAATTAAATACTTCATGTAAATAAAGTTTTATTTTAATGAATAGAGAAAAACTTAATTGCATGAAAAATATTTGGATAAAGACGGTGTTATGCAGCTTTCCCATTGAAATGTCTGTCCTTTCTGCTGCTGTGTGCTTCTGGTGAGCAAAGTGTGTTTAAGACTGCAGTACCACCTCCTGTCTACAGGGGCAGACCTGAGCAGAAAAATAAACACACTTCATGAAACACAGGTCCCCACAAGGCAATTTTTTAAAAAGTTGTAAAAATTGACACAGATGTTCCTGAAGCCATTTTTTTTTATCATTTAAAAGATATTGCCTTGTGGGGACCTGGGTTTAGGTCCCCACAGTGCAATCAAGTCCCCACAGCGTGAGTGTGTTATCACACCCAAGTCCCCACAAGGATACTAACTAACACACTAACACAAACACACAAACACACACACAAACACACAAAAACACACACAAAAACACAAACACACACAAACACACACACAAAAACACACACACACCATCATAGTCTACGTCAGCCTGATGCCAGCTACGTTTGCTAATCAGTGAATCATAAACAATTGTCTTTTATATGATTTTTTTCAGATATTAAAACATTTTGCAAAGAAATTAGATTTGTGGTATTGAGTTAAAATGTTATTCTACAGATGTCTGCTCTTGATACTTTGCAAAACAAAATCATTAAAAAAAAATGACTTAAAAAAACATTTAGGCACTTCAAAGTCTTACAACCAGTCATTTTTCTAAAATAACTTTCAAAACTGACTGATTAATATTGAAAAAACTAAGTTTCCAAAAATATCCAATGAACGCCAGTATTTGTCGGACAAAGAACAGTTTCCATTTTCTCATAAGGTGCCTGTAGAGTATAAAATGTGATCATAAAAAGAAGAATCATTACTTAAAAAATAGGTACCCTTGAAATGATTACCTTTCACGCTCGACTTATAAGGCCTCAACATGTCGAGCTTATAAGTTCTACGTAATGGGAGGTTGCTAGCATTGAGTCATTGTACATGCTTCCCTTGCATTTCGGCAATACGGTACGGTCCAGTAAAGTTATGCTCCAAAATGCCTCCTTTTCTCGTTGTTCGCCTGCAATTTTTCAGAAGCACTAACTCTCCTTCTCTGAAGGTGCACGACTTATCTTTCTTGGAAACTCTCTTTTTAAATTTTTCTTTCTGTTTTTCCTGGGCAACCTCAAAATTCTGATTTGTCTGCTTCTGCAACTCTTCTTTTCTAATTTTCTTGTCTGTGATAATGCCTGCATATAAGCTTTCAGTTGGTAGTACAAACTCAAGCTAATAAAAGAAACATAAAACTCAATCATGTGGCTTCGATCGTAAAGCAAACATGGTCCATCTATAAATCCCAGTCGTTCTGATGCTCATTCACGTACTTAGACAACGTGCTCAAGTTGGACAGGCTTCACTTCTAAATCTATTTGCACAATAGTGCATTTCTCTGTTCTTCAATCGCTGGTGAGTTGTTTTAGGCATGGGCTTCTAAGAATGAATTAAACCTTTTAGGAAAAGTAAAATTATCAAGTTATTGTTGGTTTTGGTGCATCTCAAATAGGCAATCTTCCTGCCAGAAAGCAAGTCACCATGTTGGCAACACGTCACTGGCCTCTTCATACTTTAAAATAGTTTGTAAAACCACCACCAGCTTTTTGTCTTGGGCTACTACTGAAATACCCATTTCTTGCTCTACTCTGCAACAGATTATTTTTCTAAATGGGTTGAGGAATTTCCTCTGAAATCAAAAACTGCAGCCGATGTTGCTTCCAGACTGTTGCAAATGTACATATGCCATCAAAGTCCAAAAGTGTTCTTTCAGATCAAGGCCGGGAGTTTGTGAATGAAGTGAGTGACCAATCTTGGCCTAACATTTTGATAATGCAAGGATGATATTTTCTATTTTCCTTGCCAAATATATAGATATATAGATATTAAGGTTTATAATACCATTATGGAAGTATCATTACCAGCATGCAAAAATCACCACAATTGTAGCGGTCCTTTTGCTTTTGGTTAGATTCTACCACTAACTGCCATAGCTCATAGTCGGTACGCTTCAATGCCTGTAGGAAAGCCCTTCAGAGACATACGAATGGTTACTACAGAAGTTGGTGCCAGTCTGCACGATTTGTGTTTTAATGTAAGTGACCATCTGCTCAATGTCCTACCCCACTCTACTTCATTTAACGTTTATTTTGTGTATGCGCATTGCTCCGTTGCTGATCCTCATTCTTAAAACTTGAAGTCTGTTTTTACTTATTTGTATCTTGTGCAACTTCCTCGCTCTTATCTATTTAATGCGCTCTAATCCCTCCGGGTCTAGCCAGCGCTATATTAAACTTCTTAAAGAAATTAAATAACAAAGTCTCCCACCTGGCACTTAATGTTCCCCTGGGTGATGTGGAAGGGCCGCGCCAAGTGGCCTTTCCATGCGCAGGCCTTGCTGCTGAAGCCTCGTGGTCGACTCCCCACCCTCTGTGTCTTGGCAATAACTTAATCTCCCCGTGGCACTTAATCTCCCCCAGTAGCACTCTGTTGTTGCTGTAATTGACAGCATTTATCTTTCTTTTGTGTGCATCACAATACACATCGTGTTATTTTAAATTAATGGAATACTCCTATTTTTAATAATTTTAAATGCAATACTGCAATTCTGTTCCCCTTGGTTGATGTTGAGGGGACTGCGCCACGTGGCCTTTCCACGCGTAGGCCTCGGCGCTGAAGTGGGCTGCCAGTGTTTGAAATGTGAATAATGTTATTCATTTTTTTACATGCGCGACAATCGATGGTAAAACGCGCCACGTTGCCTTCCCATGCGTAGTCTTGTTACTTGTACACATCGAATATTGCGGTTTCTCGACACAGTTTGCATGTGAAAAGCGAATGCGGGAAAATATTAGGCTACGTTTGTGGTTTGGCGAATCTGCCTCCCCCTTCCAGAAATAGATTAATTTCTTCCATCGGCCGTTAGTGCGGGTGATCTGGAAGGGGCGCGCCACGTGGCCTTTTCATGCGCAGGCCTTGCTGCTGAAGCCTCGTGGTCGACTCCCCACCCACTGTGTCTTGGCAATCACTTAATCTCCCCGTGGCACTTAATCTCCCCCAGTAGCACTCTGTTGTTGCTGTAATTGACAGCATTTATCTTTCTTTTGTGTGCATCATTTACCACAGTCATTGAAGTATGTTTTTAAATGTATCTCGCCCTCCTTTTCTGGGCAAATCACTTAATCTCCCCCCAGGCTGATTGTGAAGTGCTGCGCCACGTGGCAGTCCCTCGTTTAAAGTTCGTGGGCGGAGTGAGGGGTGAAGGCGGGGGGGGGGGACAGTTCTTATAGTATTGGTGTATTCACTCACATATATAGTTATTTATGGCTTTGTAATATACTGTGAGCATGTAAAATTAGGTACTTACATCATTATCCTTATTTTAAATAGAAATGGATGCCACTAAGTACCAAGAGCTTCTGGATTATGTAAGCCGTAATGTGTATCCCGAAGGTTTCAGTAAAGTCCACAAGCATGTATTGCGTAGACTGTCTAAAAAATTCAGCTAACTATTGTTATTGTATGGTGTCCCTGTCCATACCCCACTTCAAACCGGTTGCAGGGGCACTCAGCCCCTGATCTTGCACGAAACTAAACAAACGGAAAGGGGTGTGACCACCCCTCTCTAAAGACCATCCCATAGGTGGGTCCCCAGAGTATGTCCAACCCCCTATCTTAGTACAAGTATGGGACCCCAGTCCTTAGGACTTCAGATTACACCTGGACGAAGCTCTGCACCATATATCCTGTAAGTTCGACATTCTATTTCGACTAGAAGACGGAAGAATCTCCCTTGGGGTCAAGGAGTGACTCCCCAGTTCAAACGGTCACTTAATTTTGCCATGGATGAGTATGTCCCATTACTTAAAAAATAGGTACCCTTGAATAGATTACCTTTCACGCTCGACTTATAAGGCCTCAACAATTCGAGATTATAAGTTGTACGTAAAGGAAGGTTGCTAGCATTGAATAACTTTACACGTTTTTCTAATTAGGCAACTTGCTTTCTAGATATAAAATATAGGTTCGGAATAAATGACTACGTTTCAGATACATTGATTCACAGGTGTACGCTCAGGGCCTGCCCTAAATCGGATTGACCGGAACAGCACCTTGGGCAGAAAGAAAATGTGGTGTTTGTTGAGGGGACGGGAGGGTCATTATGGTGTGACAGCAGGAGGTGTGAGGAAGATGGGAGGAGGGCAGGAAGTTGATGGGGTGGTAACAATTACACTGAGGTACATTAAGGGATGATTACAAAGTCTATAAGGGAACCCCATTGAGAACAAGTGGGATGGGTGAGATGCTGTTTGTATGACATTAAGTCAGGCAGCTCCCTGCTGCACCCCTCGCAATATTGTTGTCCTTGGCTTGTCCCAACTCGCCCATGCACAAGGCCTGCACTGTATACTAAGCAAGTTTCCCTGTTGCATTTACTAACATATATATACACACATAGGTACAAGTATATTATACTCTTAATAACTCCATTCTCACCATCTGCCTCCAAATATACTAACAATAGAGTCGATTTCCATGCACAATATCATCAAAAGGAGGAGACAGCCTTACCACGTGACTAAATAGACTTCTTCAAAGAAAAACTAGCAAACATCCCAACACAACACGAGATGGCAGGACTATGGAAACCATGTGAATCTACAGCACTACATGCCAAGAAGAAATGCTTACTGTGTAAGTGACATTTTCCATCTGTAAGATGTAAGATCTGTCAGTAGTAAAGAAACATGTTCTCAGTGAAGTGAAATGAGTTATTCTGATACATTTAAACTATTTTCACAACTTGTTTAATGTTCTATCAGTGTTTGTGGTCCTCACGTTTAATATTTTGAGCTACACTGCAACTATTTTTACAACTTCTTTACTGTAATATCGACGTTTGTGGTGCTCACATAAAATATTTTGTTATACATTGAAACTATTTTTACAACTTCTTTACTGTAATATCGGCGTATGTGGTGCTTCCTATGAAATGTATTTAATATTTATTTTGGAAATGAAGGAACAAAGTTTGAACTTGAGTGGAAATTATTTTGAAAACATTCAATAAATAAATACAATAAATAAATACGGTGTCACTATGCATTGTGTCAAGTGCTTTATTTAAGATATGCAGGAATATGGTCCCTTTCATTGTCATGACGCACAAAGCCAGACAAGAATGAACAGTGCAACTCAAGTGCATTACAGAATGGTACAAAGCATGTAATTTAATGATTGGGTATTAGGATGGCATACAGAGCTCACATATAAAGTGATTTCCGAACCTTCTTACTTTTTCTCTTGAAGGGTTGGTTAGGTCTTTCCAAGAGGATTTGAATATTTGAAAGGGGAAAGTAGGAGGTGAAGAACAGAGGTTGGAGGTTACATCTCAGGATGCAAGAATGGATGAAAAGGGTGGTCCAAGGTCTGCATGTACAATGGCCAGTGGAGGCGTTTTGAGGGCGGGTACACTCAAGGTGGTGTATAATGTGCAATATCTGGTGGCGGTACCACCACACACAGAGTGGGCAAGGGCAGATGAAATGATGGATTGTATGTGCTTGGACTATGAGGAGAATACACTGGAGGAGGACCAGGTCAAGTGCAGAGATTTAATAGATTAGGCATAGCAAAGGAGGTGGCAACAAGGGGCAGGAAGGTCCATGAGTGGTGGAGGCTGGGTTTCTTAATCCGTGTCCTACCTACTGTGTTGCAACCTTAAGACACAGTGATGACCAGAACCCCTTACTTTGCCTCCCCCCATTACGTTGTCAATTAGGGTGGAGGGAGGGAATGGAAAGGAGTAAACTACATGTCTACAGATGTACTGGTATGTTCAGGACACTGGATCAAGCACTGAAGAACCAAGGTCAGATATAAAAGAAGATACACAAAAGAAGCCTGCAAAAAAGAAGATACACAAAAGAAGGCTGCACAAAAAGGACGGCGGATCTTGTACACAAACTGGTAAGTCAGCAAAAGAACAACAAGCCTAAGAGCACTGGAACGAACGGACGCTACGCTGTGGAACAGATTGCGATGAGGTAGAAAGATACTGTAAAAAAAGCGGAGTTCAAATAAAGAAAAGGTGAAAAAGATATCATACATGATGACAGACACTGGGGTAACACTTTGTTGTCCAACACAGAAAAGATCGTGCAGAAATTATATGTTAGAATGTTTAAGGAGCTGCAAAGGGGGTACACAAACACCATCACCCTAGTCAACACACACTGCCAACCTACATTCGGCCTGTATAAGCTCCCTTTAGACTTGGGGGGGGGGGGGGGGGTACACAAAACTACAGGGAGCAGAAATACTATCTGCTCCCCATCAACGCCAGCCAAACCCTAGTCCACGCACACTGCCAACCTACAATCGGCTTGTATAAGCTCCCTTCTGACTTAGGGGGTACACAAAACTACGGGGAGCAGAAATACTATCTGCTCCCCATCAATGCCAGCCAAACCCTAATCCACGCACACTGCCAACCTACAATCGGCCTGTATAAGCTCTCTTGTGACTTAGGGGGTACACAAAACTACAGGGAGCAGAAATACTATCTGCTCCCCATCACCGCCAGCCAAACCCTAGTCCACGCATACTGCCAACCTACAATCGGCCTGTATAAGCTCCCTTTAGACTTAGTGGGTACACAAAACTACAGGGAGCAGAAATACTATCTGCTCCCCATCACCGCCAGCCAAACCCTAGTCCACGCACACTGCCAACCTAGAATAGGCCTGTATAAGCTCCCTTCTGCCTTAGGGGGTACACAAAACTACAGGGAGCAGAAATACTATCTGCTCCCCATCACCGCCAGCCAAACCCTAGTCCACGCACACTGCCAACCTAGAATAGGCCTGTATAAGCTCCCTTCTGCCTTAGGGGGTACACAAAACTACAGGGAGCAGAAATACTATCTGCTCCCCATCACCGCCAGCCAAACCCTAGTCCACGCATACTGCCAACCTACAATCGGCCTGTATAAGCTCCCTTTAGACTTAGTGGGTACACAAAACTACAGGGAGCAGAAATACTATCTGCTCCCCATCAACGCCAGCCAAACCCTAGTCCACGCACACTGCCAACCTACAATCGGCCTGTATAAGCTCCCTTTAGACTTAGGGGGTACACAAAACTACAGGGAGCAGAAATACTATCTGCTCCCCATCAACGCCAGCCAAACCCTAGTCCACGCACACTGCCAACCTACAATCGGCCTGTATAAGCTCCCTTTACACTTAGGGGGTACACAAAACTACGGGGATCAGAAATACTATCTGCTATCCATCACCGCCAACCAAAACCTAGTCCACACACACTGCCAACCTAGAATAGGCCTGTATAAGCTCCCGTCTGACATAGCCTGTATTAACTCCTCTCTGACGAAATAGGTACACAGACCAACACGGGACAGGAAAAAGCTAGAACACCTGTATTTTACTATCATTTTATATCATATGATATGTATATGTATATGCATATAAATCTATTTATTAACACGTGTGTATATTTATAAAAAAATTATATATTATAAATTAAAAACAAAAAAACTTGTTTTGACAACATTTAAATACTTCAAACACAAGGATTATGTAAATATGTGAAAAAAATAAATAAAAATAATTTCCTTTCAAACATGCATATGCCATGTTACCAAAATTAATTTAATTTATTGAAAATAATTGCTTCTTATACATGTTGACCAATACACTATTGTCTCAAGTTCTTTCACAACACTTCTGTATTCATTAGTCCTTGCATTTCTTTATATAATTGCTGGATATACAATTTATGACTCTATACGCATGCGACAACATTTCACTGTGAGGTGCAGTGAGACAGCGCTGACGCGTGTATGGGGAGCACAAACAGATAGGGGAGCAGCAGCAGACAGACAGAACCTGTCTATATCTGCTCCCCCGTGACGTAGGGGGGTACACAGATCGACGGGGGTACACAGATGGATAGAACACCAGTGGACATGAAAAATTGCAGAAAGGTTAAAAAATACAATCAATGGAGCGGGAGGCACTATGTGGGAGGCAGCACTGACCCAACTGTAGCATTAAGATGAGGTGGGAGGGAGAAATTCTATAGTTGAATCTAAACAGCTATGGTACAAAAGCTGAACACAGGCAAACAGTAACAGAGCAGGAAACCAAGAAAAAAAAGTCCCCCGTAGACTAGATAATGAGCCATGGCGGAATGAGACAGTACTAAGTCCCTGCTCTGTGGGAGGAACAGAAGAGAGAAAGGAGGGACAAAGAGGCAGGACTGAGCACTAGCAAGCAGGGATTTTTGAAGGACACTGACATAGACAAATGAAAAGTAACTTCAAGAAAGGGGATGGGCTTGATGCCCACAGACCGATTACAGCAGGTCTCGAAGAGACGGCTGCGCTGCCGAGCTTGACCTAAAAAGTATCAAGTTTTCATTTCATTAGTGTTCTATAATAACGAGCATTAAAAATATATATTGTTAAGACAAAACATTGCAGTAGTGCCATTCAAGAGCTCTAGTTGGTTGACTGAAAAACCTGCATCACCAGTATTAAAAGAGAAACAGAGGCTCACTTGACAAGCATTTGAAGACTGACCTTTAATAAGCCAGCTATCCAGGAAGGGAACCTCCTTTATCTCCTACAGGAGAAGACATATATAACCTTAGTGAAGACATTCCTATTGAGAACGCTGATGTCCAATGGCAAGGCTCACAAGCTAGTGACATGCTTCCTGTATTGGAATACTGAGGTATGCATCATAGGGATAAACAAATGTGATCTAGTCCATATGTGCTTGGCCCTTGAGACATCAGCTAATACAACCATGAGGAAGTATTCTACAGCAAAAAACGGATTCATGTCATAAAGACCTAAACAGACTGTTACCCGCAGACGGGGGCAAGAAGATACCTGGAGTCAAAAACAAGGACATTTCTGTGTCTCTGTGACTACTACTGCTCCTTTTCATATTTTTTCCAGGAAATTCTATAATGACCTCTGGAATTTAGAGGGCTACAATGTTAGCAACAAAGGAAACTTTAAGGCATGCAATTCCGGGATGATGCAGTGTGCCCATCAGTCCTGAGCACTCATTGAATGTAAAATGATTAGTCGCCCTTGAAAGGGAAGGCAGCTTGACTTTTTGCAATGATTTCAAAATGTAGTAGTTTTACATACAAATCAACACCTATGCTTCTAATTTGGAGCCCAATGTTTTTCTTTTGACAACTGTATTGCCTCTAAAGTGTTTAATTAAAGTGTGATTTATATGTTAACTCCACACAAGGTATTAAGAAATATGAAAGAAGTGCACAAGTAAAGGCATATTCTTAAAAACTAATTATAAAGCAAATTAGGGTTATGTTGTCCTCAGTGTTGCAAGTAGAAAGGTCATAGTGTTGAAAGAAAGGAGTAAAGTAATGCACATGGCAAGTAAAAAATGCTGGGATTGAAAGGCATATCTTTGATATTATTAAGGACCAGGAAGGAATTTGTGTCATTGCGTCATTTTGGGCATTGTATGTTTCCAATACAGGGTCTTTCTCATTTTTATTTTTTTAAATCTGTTTTTATTGAGTTTATTTCACATTACAGTACAGAAATGACGGACGTTTGGGTCGCAGCCCCCCAATGCCACCGTTAATCAAAAACAGAACTTACTTATCTCCACTGCAATGCAGGACATGCAAGAACAACAGAGAAAGTCCTCCCATGTGGAAAGGCCTCAGTATGCAATCATTTAGGCAATGGTGAAATGGGTATAGACACAGTGTGAACACTTGGTGGCATCTTAGCGATGGTATCCCATGTCAGTTCTTTCAGCACTTTCGCCTCGGCCTATCCAACAGATGACGATTTTAAGGAACCAGTTAAACAATAACAACAACAGTGACCGGTACATAAGTGACAACCTGTTTCACGTCACTCCCGTACATGCGTCACTAGCTATTACTTGACGACTTGTTATGTACCCCTTCTCGCTGCCAACTCCATTCCCACATGCGCGCCTCGATAATGTGTTTGCGTTCATGGAATACCGCGGCTTGGTATCAGGGGTGTGCGTGGTGTATGGCGTCCCCTATCTTGTCGGGACTCTCCTGTGCAGTGCAGCCCCCGGAAGTCCCCTCCTCTGCGTGTTGTAGTGTCTGAAGCATGCCCCCCCACTGAGCCGCCATGGGCTCCTTGCGCAGCCCTAGTGTTTCCTCCCGTTGTATGGCAATCCCCTCTGCTTTAGCCCAGGCCAGCAATGAATAGATCCATGCGCGTATGTGTGGCGGGTCCGCTGCTTTCCATCGCTTAGTTAGGAGGCGCTTAGCGACCACAATCCCCAGGTCAAGAAATCGAGATGTGGCTTTCAAGGTTGGAGTCCTGCGGAAGTGGTGTAGAAGATATACAGTCCAGTCAAAGGGTATATCACGACCTAAGCAAGTGTGTAACAGTCTGCCTACCCCACGCCAGAATACAGGGTCTTTCTCATAATGAAAAATGTATCTTGTGTGTTCATCATGTGTGCCAGATTACTATGCTATGCAACTGTTTAGATACATACAGCAGATTAATCAAAGTATATGGATTTCTGGGTAATTTGATGAATGCAGATCTTGGTGTTGAATTATAGTGAGAAAGCAATAGAAATATCAACAAAAGAAAATAAGGACTATTTAATGGAATGGTTTTATCCCATGGTTTCAAGATTGGTGACTTAAATTGAATGAATTGATTGTTGCAAACAGGAAAGAAGATATTTGGAAAACAAGTGGGGGGCTTTTCGAGATCCTTAAAGAAAACTTTGATGGCCTTAACACAAACTATAAGCTAATCTAAACCGAATTCGGTAGTCACATAAAGAAGTTTGAGATGAGGTAGCATGGAGTGTATTTATACCATTAGATGATTAGCCACCAAAATAGACAGGTAGGCTTAGTTATTGGATGGTGAGAATCATCACTAGGACAACAGTACATACTGGAATAAAGGAGTAAAAGGATAGAGGAGGGAATGAAGAACCCTCTTGCGTGCCTGCGTACCAAGATGTTGACAATTACAGAAAACATCCATATCTTAAACACAACACCAACTCATTAAAATCACCTTGATGTTTTGCGAATGGGGCAAAGGTATTGCATGTGATTGAGTCAGCAGTAGACTATTTCTGGTTGTAAGTATTATGTTGGAAACTGAATTTCACAAGAAAATTGATGAGCTTAAAAATCTCCTGGAATAAGCGAACAGGCAACTCCTGTTGCAGACTTCCATGAGCTTACCACCATTTTACCTACATAGATTCAAGAAAGTATAAGATGGTAGAAATTCATCTGTGCTTAGTCTGGAGTAATCAACTCCATGTTTGTTAAAGATTCCCAGCAAGATGTTGAAGGCATTAGCAACATCTGCCTCACTCAAAGTCACCAACCCCACACACAACGCAGGACACACGCTCAACTCTATTTTCACAGCCAGCAGCAGAGTCAAGTACAGCCATGTCACCAAGCTCACCTGGGCAGACTGCTCCATCGTCCATTTGACCATCAGAGTATTCCCCAGCACCGCCACCAAGCTGCCCTGCACCTCACACCGCAGCTGCAACAAAGCGTCTGTGAGCCAATGAAGCAAAGCCCTCAACACCTCCCACCCCAACAACACAACCACCCATTAAACAGGCAGTCAAAAACTTTTTCGCCTGGATTATCGATTGCACTGACAGTCGCCCCCATCAAACCCACCAAACTGAAGAGATCCACCACACAAATAAATAAATCTGATATTTGTAAAGCACGAACAATTACCCCTAAGGGTGTCAAGGTGGTGGGGGCCGTCGGGAAGATTAAGCTAGCTATTGCCCAGAGTCACATGGTGCTGGGCTAACCTGGCGCCGGGGATTGAACCGTGAGCCC
The DNA here is from genome assembly GCA_963921515.1 of Calotriton arnoldi. Taxonomy (NCBI): domain Eukaryota; kingdom Metazoa; phylum Chordata; class Amphibia; order Caudata; family Salamandridae; genus Calotriton; species Calotriton arnoldi. Next base: position 1,039,653 of record CAWUFW010004403.1, on the reverse strand, counting down.
CCGTGCTCCAGAGTCAGCCGCCCTGGCCGTTGCGCCACACCTCTTCCACAGCCAGCTGGTACACCTTGAACTGAGAAACATGAATGGCAACTTCAAGCGACTAGAAAGGTAATGGCGCACCAGCAAGTAGCGCAGACCGTACCACCTCCAAGACATCCCTCAACCACTACCACAAACTCCTAAAGGAGATGAAAAGGAACGCCCTAGCCAACTGCATCGAAGCCAATTCGGACCACTGCAAAGAACTCTTCAGCATCGTCAGGGAGTTCTCCAACCTCTCAGCCACTGAAAACATCAACACCGTGGCAGACGTCTTCCACTATAAGATCTCCACCATCTACAAACACTTCGAACGCCAACCCGCCGCCTCTGACATCCTCAGCCTCCCCACTCCCACAGACAAACGCCAACCACCGGATCACCGCTTGGGACAAACTCACCACTCAGAGCACCACAGCCATCAGTCACTCCATCCATTCAGGAGTACCCATGGACCCCTGCCCCCACCAAATATTCAACCTCGGAAGCAGGACCATCAGCAACCAGCTCACCACCATCTTCAACACATCCATCACCTCCTCCACCTTTCCAGAAGAATGGAAACATGCAGAAACCGCTCCTCAAGAAACCGTCCGTCCACCCAAACAAGCTCAAAAACTACAGGCCCATCATTCTGCTCCCCTTTCTTGCCAGAGTCCTTGATAAGGTCATCAACCGCCAACTCACAGAATACCTGGAGAACAACGATCTTCTGGGCTCATCCCAATCCAGATTCCATATTAACCACAGCACTGAAACTGCCCTGATCGATGCCAACGACATCGGACCGAGGAGAAACAGCAGCCCTAATCCTCCTTGACCTCTCTGCAGCATTCAACAATGTGTCTCACCACACCCTTATCAAGAGGCTCCATCAGATCAGAATCCGAGGGGATGTCCTCAAATGGATCACATCCTTCCTCCAACATCATCTGCGGCGTCTCTCAAGGTTTATTCCTAAGCCCTATATTGTTCAACACCTACATGACCCCCCTGCGAACATCATCAGAACCCACGACCTGAACATCATATCCTACGCAAGTGTCACCCAACTCATTCTCTCTCTATCTGAAGACCAGTCCACCACGATGGCCATCTTCCACCTGTGCATGACCAGTGTCGCCGACTGGATGCAAGACAACTGCCTCAAACTAAACACTGACAAAACAGAACCACTGCTCTTCGGAAACAACACCCTTTCTGTGGGACGACTCTTAGTGGCCTGCTGTACTAGGACTCTCACCCACTCTCACAGACCAAGCCCAGAACCTCAGCATCATCATGGACAGCAAGCTCACCATGAAAAGCCAGACCAACTCAGACTCCGCCGCCTACTTCCTCACTCTTCGCATGCTCCAAAGGTTCTTCAAATGGGTTCCCGTCAGCACCAGACATACCATCACTCAAGCCCTGGTCACTGGCCGATTGGACAATGGCAATGCACTCTACGTAGGAATTACCACACACCTCCTGAAGAGACTGCAGACCATACAGAACTCAGCGGCCAGACTCATCCTTGACCTCCCCAAATGGATCAACAGCACCCCAACCCTCAAGAAACTCCACTGGCTCCCCATTCACAAGAGATGTCAATTTAAGATGCTGACCCACTCCTACAAAGCCCTGCACAATTAAGGACCAGAGTACACCAACCATCGTCTGAGCTTCCACCAACTATCCATACACCTGCGCTTTGCCTCCCCCTCCCTTGCTTACACCCCCCCCCCCCACCACCACCACCGAAGCAACAGTGGAGGACGCTCCTTCTCCTACCTCACCGTGAAGTCCTGGAACAGCCCCCCCCCCCTCCACCTTAAACTCACCATCTCTTCAGGAATCAGAAAGGGACTTAAGACCTGGCTGTTCAGCCGATTCCACCCTCAGCAGCAAGGCCCTCTGCGCCTGTATACCCTCACGGGTGACTAGCAGCGCGTTATAAGTCCTGTTGATTGATTGAAGAAATCATGGCTCACTTTGCTTTAAAACGGGCAACACTGTCCGTTTATTAACCGCAAGATCTTTGAAATGGGATGTCACCTGTCCATACCATTTATTTTTATTATTAACATTAGGAGATTCCGGTCATGATCTAAAACATTTACTCCTGTACAAAGCTAATAATGCAGTGTGGATGGATAATTTAACTATGAAGAACTTCAGATTTTCTTTTCAGTACTGAAACACTCTGGAAAATAAAGAGTTAGCTGTGACGTCCTATCAGCAGTAGCTCGAGTTACGGCGAATACTTTTGATAACTACATGCATGTGCACTTTTGTGAACACGGTTGACGCTCCTAGTTATTTGCCGGTAATCTTCTTTACTCCGAATCCATGTCTTCCTTTACACAGTAATCACTGAATGAGCAATAGCTACTCCCCAGAACCTTTCAAGCGTCACAAAACAGTCTAGTTGTTCTTATCCCTCGCCTAAGATAACCGACTTCCTCTACCCTTAGAATGGTCTACAAAAGGAAGCTCCACCGTTTCCTCTGCCTGTTCCTTACCACGCCTCCAAAAAAGTTAATGAAGCCAAAAAACAGAGAAGGATGGGAAACCTGGCTGTGGCGAGGAAGACTTGGAGTAATGAAGATTATCGGTAAGTAAATGGGGAATTTCTTCTTTGTCAGTCTTCCTTGCCACAGTAATCACTGAATGAGATGATACCCAAGCAAACAACGGCTTAATGTACAGCTACAAACCACAGGCATACAAAACTTAGTAATGCCATCGCAATCCATACATTTTAATGAGCAATGCATGTATTATCACACCATGACATATGTTTATACTTCACATATTGCAGGTCTTTGCTTGCATGCAAAACAGCCGAAGCCAATTCATTTGAGGCATTACCATCCAACACCAGTCTATAATGATTCATAAATGTGTGGGGAAATGACCATTTGGCAGCATTACAGATGTCTTACGTTGACACCCCCTTGAATGAGACCCAAGAAATTGACATTTACCTTGTAGATCTCGACTGGATTTGGCCATCCAAGTCTGACTCTTGAATACGCTAGCTAAATAGCTTGCATAAGTCAACTACTCAGACAGGAATTACACAGTTTCAGACCACTGCCAACTGGTCCAAACATCAAAGATATTCACTTTTCTGAATGACTGTTCTGTGCAAATAGCATAAAACAGCTCTCCTCACATCTCACAGTCGCATCCACTGATTTGGGATTCAGGAAAAACACTGGTAAGACCACCTCCTGTGATCTATTGACTACTGAGGGGATTTTAGGAAGAAAGAAAAAAAAACGGGCTGAATCTCAATACAATCTTATCAGGACAGATTCTCAGAAGCGGTTCACATTTAAAAAAAAAAAAAAAATACACTAATTTGTTTGGCTGACACAATAGCCACGAAAAATAAATCTTAATCACAAGACCCTTCGACTCTACTGTATCCAGTGGCTCAAAAGGTGGTAGTTGGAGTGCTCTAAAAACTACAGGAAGATACCAAGCAGGAGAGGGACATAACACCCTGAGTCTCTTTAGAAAGAAAAGTTTCAACAGTCTTCAGATCAAAGGATCCAGATGGTCAAGAGATGGACTATGGAAGAACCTAAGCACCGTCCACTGTGTCCTTAAGGTTGACGGGGCTAACCCCAATTAGAACCCATCTGACAAGAAATTCAGCACTCTAATAGGTTAAACTAAAACTGGGTCTATTTCTTTTCCAGTGCACCATTTACAAAACAATTCCAATGTCTGGAATAGGATCTCAATGTTGAAGGTCCTGTGGAATTCAATAGTGAATCCATGACATCTGCTGAACAACCCTTTGCCAAAAGGTTTACCCTTTCACCAGCCATGCCTGAAGGTATAGGTTTTGTAACATCCCCACTGGAAGAGGAGTCCCTAGCTAAAGATAAGAATGGCTTGTGATCTCCCAAAGGGGCTGGGCTGCCATCTCAAACAAAGGGAACCAGGGACGCCTCTCCCAGCCTGGCATTATCACGAGAACAAATGCTTTGTCTTCCCTGTTTTTTCAGAGAACTTGGGATACCATCGGAATGGGTGGAAAAGCATACACCAGCTCCTTCGGCCACTTAAACAACATTGCGTCCAACTTCCATGCTTTCACACAGGGAAAAATTGTGCAAAAGCGTGGAAGCAGAGCATTTTCCCTGCTGTCAAACAGGTCCACTGTCGGATACCCAAACCTCTTCTGCAATATCTGGAGCACCTCCTTCTTCAAGGATAACGCACTGATTGGGGGGGGGAAATCCGACTCAGATTGTCTTCTGCCTCCCCAGAAGATAAACAGCTCTCAGATAATCCAGACTGGAATCTGCCCAGGCAACAATCTCCCATGTCAAAAACCACCGAGACTTGACACTGCAACCCCTTTGATGATTCAGTTATCCACATATGGAAAGATCTGACTCCCTTTCTTACGCATGAACCCCACCAAAGGTGCCAACACCTTCGGAAACATCCTTTGCGAAGAGAGCCTAAATGGTAATACCTGGAATTGGTAATGCTGGTTGTCCACACAGAACCTGAACAATCTCTGAGATGACAGATGCATTGACGCATGAAGATAAGCATCCAACAAGTCCAGGGATGCCAGCACGTCTCCCTAGTTCAAACAAAGCAGAATCTCGTGAAGTGACACCATCTTGAACGTGAAATGAGGGATGAATGAATTTACCCTCTTGAGGTCCAACACAGGTATGTACTCCCCTGAAGCCTTCTGTACAAGGAACAGCATTGAATACACTCCCCCACCCATAGCCACGTCCCACTCCTCGAAAGGGCGGATTAGACTTGCCCTTAAAAGATGGTCCAAAAGCTCTTTTAAAGCCATAAAATGTCTCCCGTCGTGCCTTTGTTGGTGCTAGAAGCTTACGGTGCTCTACTGATCTATTAATGATCTCCTCTAAAGGAGCTCCAAACAGTTCAGGACCTGGAAAGGGGATTTTCATAAGACAAAACTGTCTTCTGGCCTGTATAGTGAAACCAGCTATGGCAGCCACAGCATTTAATCTGTCGGATGAAATATCAGATAGCATTCTCGTCTGTTCCATAACTGCGAGACATAATGTAATGTCTGCCGTCTACTCCATCAACTCTGCCAAACTTTGAAAGTCCTTTAACAGTGACTGTATAGCATAAGATGAATTTGCAGCTACATTGCGCTTAACTGCTGTATCCACTTTCCTATCAATGGGGTCCGATGTTAAAAACTCCTCCTAAATAAGGGTGCCCTGCGATTACAACCCTGCCATTAAAGAGTCTACCTTAACAGACATTGGAAAGTCCGTGGGAAAGTTCTGAATGCAATACCTCTTTGCAAGATAACCGGGAAACGAGGATTTGTCAACATCTTTACACTCATTCTCCATCTGTCTTTTTACGAAGGCATGAAGAGGGAGTGCCTCCGGCAACTTTTTTGATAATGGCAGAAGAAATCATCGATATGCTCCATAGTGGCAGTATTTGGAAATCTCATACCATCTCATACTAGTTAAAATGTACTGGAGCACCTCCTTTAGATCCTGCACAAATCTGCCTTCAGGATCCTCCTCCTCCTCCCCCTCCCTTCCAGATCATTACTTGATAGAAGGATCTAATTGAGGCTTCTTGTGAAAGGAAGGCGACTCCCCTTTCTTTAAATGCAGCATTCACTGCAGCCCGGGTCATCTTCTGTAAGACTGCCATCAAAGGTGTGGCAGCAGCAGCATCAGGCTCAGTGTCATGGGTTTCCTTAATTGGCCCCTCCATAATGCTCTCAAACCAAAAACACCACGGGAGCGGTTACGTCCTGCTTTTTATAGTTGCCAAGCAATTAGCCCAGCAACAAAGAGCTCCGTCTGATCGCGCATCTCAGAATGAGATGGAAAGCTCAAGTCAGCAGCTCCCGCTGCCTAATGAAAGACCGGACAAGCTAGTGCGCACCTTCCCTGAGTAAGTCAGCCCCACAAAGGAGCAGCAAGATCTCTACTTTTAAAATGCATGAGACAGCAGGGCCTCTATGCCGCACGCTTCTTTGCCCTCAATCAGCATGAACAGGTGCAAGGGATACATGAGCTTGTTAAAGCAAAGCCTTACCCCATTAATTTACTAAATACACTTGCCTCAAAATTTGCTTGAAGGTGGTCTAATGAAGAACAAAAAAAACAACACAGGAAAGGGTGAAGTTTCCTTTTGTAGGCGGTTCCAAGGGAAAAGGAAGCATGCCATCTTAAGGGAGGGATGAGAACAACTAGACTGTATTGTTAACCCTAACAGTTTTTAGGGAGGAACTTTTGATTTCAGTGATCACTGTGGCAAGGAAGACTGGCCAGGAGGTAATGTCCTAAGAACCAAGATGTTAGTGTGGAGGTCCACATGCATTGGAAGACAGAGGTGGGTGGTGGCATTATCAAGCCCTGACTAGGTGTTCCAGCTGTTGTGGAAGGAATGTGTGAGAATTGGTTACTGCATGTGAAGTTATTTGTCCCATGTCATGTTTTAGAGCTGAAGTAATGATGCAGAGATAAGTGGGGCTAGTGGAAGGGCATACTATGTATGTGTGCAAATATCAAGTTATGCACAAGACGAATTGAAGATTGGGTCTGTCATTTGTTTGAGGGAAAGGTAGGATATCGAACCCTTACTCTTTTTTCGAGAAATTTTGAATGTGAAAGGAGCTAAAGGCGGACCCAAACCTGATAAGGGATACAAACAAGAGAGCATTAGCCACACCTAGTTGCTTTTTGTCGAGGGACTAAATGCACCTATCTTGTGTGGGAAAATATAGATTATCCACATCCTGGTGGGTAGAAAATCTGGATTTTATTAAAGACACTGAGGCTAAGATTATGCACTACCTCTTTTATTGCTCCACTCACAGCAGCAACAATAGAAAGAAATTAGACCCTAGCAAAACATTCAAATAGTCCATAAAGTCTAAGAACATGCAGCTCTGTTCCTTCTTTATATGCAGTGAACAAGAAAACAAAAATAAACAATGCCAAAACTCCAACAAAAATAAATCTTTGTCTGCAATATTCCAATGCCTCTCCCTCAATCTTCTTTTTCTCTGAAATACTCAAAAGACAAAATGTAATCCATTAGGGTGGGTTATAACTGTGGTGGGATAATCTTAGCCCCCGTGGCTTTAATTTAATTTATTTTAATCCAGATTTTCTTCCCACCAGGCTGTGGAAAATCTACTTTTTATGTCAAGCCAAGCAATGGTGTGGCGGATTGGTTCTCAAGACATTTCAAAGATTAAAGCATTTGGAGATTGGACAGGAAAGTATTTGAGGATTCAGGAGAAATTGGGTCCCTTCGGTGTCGAACTATTAGCAGACAGATTGAATGCACAGTTAGGGAAAAATTTCAGTTGGAGGCCAGAACCAGAGGCTTGGGGAGCGGATGCGTCCTGGCAAGATTGCAGAGGAATAGCTCCTTATGCATTCCCTCTATTTGCGATGTTGCCGAGACTTCTGGTGCAAGTATACAGATGCAAGAAAATAGTGGTTATTATAACTCCAGTCTGGAGGTCACAGGCATGGTTCCCTATCATGATGGAGATGACAATGAATTCTCTTAGTTTATAATTTGAGGTTCAGAAAAATTATTATGGGACCTCGAGGAAAGTATCACAGTATAGTAGAACAAGGACGTCTGGTCTTGATGGCATGAGAAATTTCAGGAGACAATAGGAAGTGCCGGGACTTCCGACAGGGGCTTTCAGGCTTATATCAGAATCCTGGGCTTCAGGAACAAGAAATGCACATAGATTGGTATAGCAAAAATGTGTTAGTTGGTGTGTCCGACAGGATTATAATCCTGTTTCAACAGATGTAGTTAATGTGGTTAAGTACTTGAAAGAATTGTTTGAAATAGGACTATCATACAGAACATTGAATGTCTATTGCGGCAAGATACTGTTTAGTGTTTGTTGCACAAAATATGGTGATTAGGAAGATCATGCGTAGTATGAGGGTATTGAAGCATCTGGTGGCAAAGTATACTTCATTATGGGATGTAGGACAAGTCTTCACTGTAGTGGGAAACTGGATGTCACAAGTAGGGCTTATCAACCAGGAGGAGTTTGTTTTTATATTAAAAGGAGAACAAAGACTTTGTCAAGGACAATATTTTATCCATAGTTAGAATGAATGAATGACTGTGCATGGTCAACTGTTTGAAGGCGTATGAGAGGAGAACTAAGAGTTGAGGAGGAATGATGTGGCTCAATTATTATTATTTGTTTTTTACAGATTACCCACATAGACCAGTTTCACCAGCAACTTTGGCAAGATGGGTGAAAGAGATGATGAGAGAGGCAGGTGTGGATGTGAGTAGATTTGGAGCACACTCAGAGGTGCGTCAGTATCGAAGGCATTCGTTTTGGGTGAAGGACTGCAAGACATTTAGAGAGCTGCAGATTAGTTGAATTAGGATACGTTTAGAAGTTGTTACTTTAAGCCTGTGGTTAACACAATTGATAATGAGCTAGCAGGACTTTAAACCTGAATAATGTTAGCCTCCTTGGCTTGACATAAAATTTAGATTATCCACATCTTGTGGGAAGAAAATCTGGATTTTATTAACGGCATGGAGGATAAGATTATCCTACAACGGTTATAACCCACCCTAATGGATTACATTTAGTATTTTGATTATTTCAGAGTAAAGGAAGACTTCAGGGAGAGGCGTGGGAATACTGCAGACAACAATTTATTCGTGTTCGAGTTTTGACATTGTTTTTTTTCTTATTTTGTTTACAGAATACAAAGAAGAAACAGAACTGCATCCCATTGCTGAGACCAGGAATATGCTCACAGCAGAAATCCCTTTGCTCAAATAGTATTCCCAAAAGTCCTTTGCCAAGTCTGCCAAGTCCTTCGATCGAGGTCCACCCATCATGTTGACATACATTACTGCCGACACATTGTCATTACACAGCACTGCATCATTCTCTGAGAAAAAGCAACGAATTGCAAATGAGCCTGCCAACAGTTGATATGAAAATTCTACACTTGTTCTGTCCAATGTCCACACGTGGATAGGTTTCTACATCTCACTCCCCATACTTCCAAACTTGCATCTGATTCTATCACAACCTCCGGATCCTCCCTGAATATAGCTCTGCCATGCCAAGTGCCTGCATTTTTGAGCTACCAGCTTATCTCCTCTTTCGACTCCTGATCCAAAACTACTTTCTGAGAATACACCCAACTCTTTCTCAAACACCTCATTTTACACCTCTGAAGGGCCAAGTAGTACAGGGGTCCGGTAAATACTGCCTGAATAGATGAAGATAATAGACCTAGAATCCTTAACAAAATCCTCAAAGATACTTCTTCCATCCTTAATACTCTTCTCAGCTCATTTCTTAACCACTTCAGCTTCTCCCCGGGTAACTTCAACTCTGTACGAAACATATCCACAACAAAGCCTAGAAATTGAGCCTCCTGACTTGGTATTAAACAAGATTTCTGCCTGTTTATATCCCAGCAACTACAACCGTTCCATAGCCATCACTGCGTGTCCTAAAACAACCTCCTGGTCCTGATCCATCATTATATTGTCATCCAAACATATAATCAATTTCCCTCCTCTCACCCATAGTCAAGCTGCTACCGGACGAAGCAGATACGTAAAACACCAAGGTGCGGAGAAGAGACTGAATGGGAGTGTCCTGCATTGCTACAATTTTCCCATCCATTTGAACTGAAAGTATGTCTCAATTGGAACCATCAACTATGCATCCTTCAGATCTAACTTTGTTAACCAATCTCCTTTACTTAACATCTCTCAAAAGATGGTTTCCTTCCATCTTGAAATGATAATACACAACCCACTCATTTAAATCTTTTAAGCTTACCACTGGGCGCATCCCTTTGTCTTTTTTCTCTACCAAAAATATGTAGCTGATAAAACCCAGAACACCATCTTTCACCTCTGCTATTGCTCTCTTCGCAGCCAAATCCTCCACTTCCTGTGTTACCAACCTCCTCCCTTCTTTCGAAAATGATATCTCCTGAGGGGTCCTCCTCTGTATTGGTGTAACTACAAATTTCAATCTGTATCCCCTGACAGTCTCTAGAACCCATGGGTCTTGAGTCACTTTCCTCCAGTTCCTAGAAAATGGGGCTAGTCTGCACCTAACTTTACCGGGATATCTGAATGGCCTTGTAAAATTCTTACCTGTTAAAAATGTTCTTTGCCGCCTATCTCCTCTGGTTGATCTTCCTCTAATTCGCGGTCTTTAAGAGTAAAATCCCGGATAGGTTCCATTTCCCATCTGAGCATTGTGTTTGCCACGCCCCAAAAAGGGTCTTGCTCCACCCTGTCCACGGCCGGGGAACCGACCCCTTGTTCTCCCAGCCCTAGCAAAAACTATCTCCAAACACCTTCTTTATATCTTTTTGCGATTTTTGTATTGAGGTAACAACTTCAACATATTTTGCCATATCTCTAATAGAATCATCCCAAAAAGACAACCCTGAAAGGATGGATCCCATTTTTTATTTGCCAACTCTATTAGTTTAGGGTCAATATTCAAAAGAATGATCTGCCTCTTTTCATTTGATAATGCTGTATTCACATTACCAAATAAACAAATGGTTCTTTGGACCCACTGGTATAACGCTCATGGATCTACAGGGCTCTCATTTAGATGAGCCTCCTCGGCAATTTCACAATTTTTTTGTTAAGGGTCCGATAACATCTAAAAGATGGCCCTGAGAGGATCTTAATCCACTACCTAGACCCTTTCAAGGAGCCTTTCCATTTTTACTTATGAATGCTAAGCATCCAAGTCCGGTGTCATGGCAACCTTATGCAGTAAAGATGGCCGCAGACAATCTGATCTCAAATGAGATCTGACCTCTTACGGTAATTCCCTTCTCAACCAGAAGGTGATATAATTTGCCACATGTTGAAATGGTGCTCACTCAAGGGACAGAGGATGTTTTATCAACAGAGGATCAAACATTTCATCAAATATTGCTATCTTTGATCCTGAGGCATTACTTGCCTCGTCTGATGTTCCCTTTTTCTTGACCTCTATTACGCCATGGTCCGAGTCAAAATCCGATGAATATGACAAGTCAGTCTCCGCCTCTGAAACCTCATCAGAAACAATTGTCTGTGAAACATCTTTGGGGCCTTTGTCGTGCCCATCCTCAGTGCCTTCTGCATTAACCATTTCATTCACACCATCTTTCAAATTACTTTCATCTCAATCAATCAATCACTGCATTTATATAGCGCACTACTCACCCGGAGGGTCTCAAGGCGCTTGGGGGGGGGGGTCCGCTACTGCTCGAATAGCCAGGTCTCCTACCTTGACCTTCTTTGATTTTCCAAGGTATGCTTTCCCTGATGTTCTTTTCCTCTGAACCTTTCCTACCCAACATGAACATTCTGCTACTTCACTACTTTTTGCTTTCTTTTGAACCTGCTGCCTTAAAAATACTCTATTTTATGCTTGTCCATAATGAATCAAACTTTTTATCAATTGTGTCAGATATCTATCCCCATTAAGCTTTGTTCACCATTCCCTCACATTTTTCTTCCTTTCTGCCCGCTAACTGCTCCTCTGACATCCTTTTCAAGTTGTAAAAAATATAATTTATTATAAATCCTATAATAAGTATCAACTCTCCCTCTAAACCATATTACTGTTCTTGTTCTAAACAGGACAACTGCCAATATTCACCTTACAGGCCGTTATCTTATCAACTTCTCCTCAAGCTATCCCATTCTTCTAAAATGGTTGCCAAATTGTTCTGTTTGACTGTATCCCAACCTTTTAAAATGGCCGACATGCTGGTCACGCTCAGGCGTGCAGGTATTTTCCTTTAATGCTAATTGATTTCACAAAGTGGCTTCCAATCCCAAAATAAAGACGGGAAGCCTTCTCTCGCACATACCCACAAGGGCGGACTAGAGTGAGTGTAATAACTAACTCTACTCGCAGCTGCGAACGCTTCAAGTGCGACCACATCACTCTGCAGCCCGCCTTAGCATGAAGACGCGCTTGCCCCTTTGAATACGCGACAACTGAAAGGAAGCGCAAGACCTACAGCCACCCTCTACCTAATCCTGCGCTTTCCGATTCACACAATCAGGTAAATTTTAAACAACAATTTATTTCTAACAAATCCTTGTTAATAATGATACATAATTTTCAGACTGTTAACATTCCTAACATTTCAAGGCAATCTAATTAAATCTAACGTCCCTCAACGCAACGCTTGAAAAGACGTAACCAGTCATATCGTTCATTAAACAAAATCATTAGCTACAAATCCAATATCAAAACACTTTAAAAAAATGTCTTATAAGTATTCTAAATAAAGAGTACTTAACTTGTGAGCAGCAGCAACAAAAGGAGTTGTGTGTTCTTCGACTTTATAGACTGTAAGAATGCTTAAAGATCTAAATATTTCTTTCTGTTGTTGCTGTTGTGAGTGGAGCAATAAAAGAGGCACTGCTTAATGTTAGCCACTGTAACTTGACATAAAATCTATAAGAAGGACTGAGACAAGTGTAGCCACATAGGGGTAGAAAAACAATATAAAAAGGTGAGGCGCATGAGAAATGCTTTTACTATTGTGTCAATAGATGACTGATAGTAAGAGCATAATTTCTGATGCAACAATTCCTTTCGCCCAGTGCTCAACTGAGAAAGCTTACTTTTTATTTACTTTTAAGGTGAAGGTCATGTTATTCTGCTCCTCTTGGGAAGCTATTCCTGCTGGCCCTTAGAAGTGGGTCAGTCTGGAGGGAAATCCAAGTGAGGATCTACGCGGGGAGGGGTGAAATAAAGGTAAGATCTGCAGAAAAGAAACGTCAGATATACATGTATATGGAAAAAGTGCAGAGGTTTATTGCTGCAATTCGTTTTAAAGGCAACGATGTTCACTGACGTTTAGCAAAAAAAAGTCAAAGGTGAAATTGTGTTACTTTTGCTTAGTGTTGTAAGTGGCAAGGTCATTCACTTTGTAAGTTCAAGATGAGAATAGAAATGTAATGGTACCGACTACCACTACTTCTCTTCCTCATTGTTTTCATGGTGAACAACCTAGCAACACAGGTTTGGTACTGAACCCAGTAGCAATTAAGTGGAACAGGTCTTGCTCTTTTTTTAAATTCACCTTACATGAAACAATGGCAGGACTCTGTATTTTACACACTAAAGCAGACTTTCCACAAAACTGACATTGAATGACACTAGCCATCTCTATCCTAACTCCACTGCTTGCTTTCATCTGAGCTTCCATGACTTGTTAGAACCTTTATTTAAAGTATGTTGCTGGCTACGGTTACTTGCTGGATCTGTTTGGCACAAAATAATCCTTGGTCTCTGCAAGTGACATCACCCAGTCAACATTCTCCAGACCGGTATCTGAAGAACCAAGGTGGACATTGATAGACCGAGTGTAAACACAAGGGTCTGCTGGTCAGCCAAACTCAGCACAGACCCAAGAGGTGTGCTGGTCATAAGAAAGCACCCTCCAACCCACTCACCATCAGTACAAATTAAAGACTGCATGCTCAACTTTGGTTTTTCTAAAGGACAGTTCAATTTTCAAATCATGCTAACATTCTAAGCATAATCTGAAAATTAAGCTATCTCCAATTAAGGAAAATAAAAGCTCATATTGGGGTTAACTTGGCTGAAATCAAGAGTACCTTGAACCATTCCGATTTACCAGGCCAAGATACCCTTTGTTCTGATATTTAGCCACATCCTGGAGGAATACAAGCTCATTCTTCTATGATGAATGGGGCCATAAAGATATGGACCCCTTTGAGGAGTCTATAAAATGCAGAATGCAGCAGGCACGTATGGTTGAATTTACGAAGGAGCATTCCCCATTTGTGCCTTCTGAACCAGAGGTAGGTGTTAATGTCATCAGGTACTACAAGACATCAAGTCTTGCAACAGGTCATTTTCCTTCAAGAGGCACTCCCCTCAAATGGCTCCAGAAATTGAGATGGCAAATTTCAATTATACACATGCAACAGCTTACCTTCCACCACCAAGTTGTTCACAGCCCCCTTCGGGGGCAACCTCTACTTGGACAGTGACCAGAGATGGCCCCCTCAGCTCTAAAGCATTGAACTCCAGAAAAATGCAGCTGCTGAAAACTATGTGCTGCATCTAATGTACTGCCAGACGCCCATTTTTAACAGCAAGTGCAGCAGTGAGAAATTAGGTCTTGTCAAACCTAAACTAAAACAAAATCACACACCTTACAGGAAGAGTAGACATTGAAAAAAAATAGGAAGGTGCCAGAGAAGCAAATTCTTGTGTCCAGCCCGATAGAAGGAAAAAAGACGGGTGTAGCGGTTGTTGTTACACAGGTGAGGGTGGAACTCTTGCAAATGGTAGAACGTAGATCAAGACTGGCCATCCTGACACTCTGGAATTTCCCCAGTAGGTTAGACAGCTGTTTGCATAGCAGGATGGGTTGCCATGTCCCAACTATACACTTTAACCTCATTATAGTTGCAGCGGTGTGTGGCTGGTTTGAATATTGCTGCCAGACCTGAGGGATGCTCTCAAATAGGGGGCTTCAGGATCATTTAAAGTGACAGTGCTTTTTTTTTAGAAGCTTTTTCTTGTCCTGGGAGACGGTGTTGACAATTCACAATTAGTTGGGAACCAGAGAACAGGGCAAAAAACTACAGCTAGAAACAAAACTCCTTAAAGAAATCAGTTATCAAATAGGTTTTCCATTAAAAAATGTTGCTGTAATGCAAAATGTCCACTTATATTTTCTTTTCTTCTCCTTTGGTAATGTCTGGCTCTGAACAAATCTCTTGGTATTCTCTGGAGGTTAGAACGTACCCTGAGATGGCCCGCAGAAAGTCTTCCAGTGGGCAAAAAGCAGATCTGCATCCTCTCACCACTTGCTCCTAAACAGAAAACCAGGATAAAAACTTGAGAAACAGAACATTCACCAGTGAAAGTAGTAACAGGTAGTGTGTGAAAGTTTCCCATCTTTTGGGAAAAGCTTTTGTTATTTGGTACAGATTTAATTTCAAATAAGATTTGCCTTCGACTTAAATAAAATATCCTAGAAATCCTAAAGCATCCACAATCACTAGATCAAGGAGAAAATGTTACGTTCCAATTACAGTAATTAGACATTCTGCCCTAATATTTATACAAGCATTAGGATAGGTTTAGTCCATAATTCGCAGTTATACGTGGGCAGCATTAGATGACATATGCAGACATCAGTCCCTGAGGCCGTATAACCTCAGTAGCTTGCACTCCATCTCCAAACCAAACAACCCCTGAGGACTGGAAAGAAGAGATCTAGGGGTGAAGAGCAGGCAATAACCCTACAATCTCAATCTGCACTGTTACTCATATGTTTCTTGATGACAAAGACCTAGAACTGGAGTAAACAGTTATTGACATATTGTGCCATACTTATTCACATAGAGCTTCTTGTTAATAAACAGTGCTCCCAATTTAAAGATGAGTAAATGTGAAATCACATTGTCCATCACCAGCTCGGAGATGAAACCTGTTAGACCAGACAGCCTTGGGGTGGTCTTGCATCCAACTTTTTGACTTCCGCCTCCATTTTTCTGACCTGATTTTTGCTGATATTAGGACTCTGCACACTTAACCCCTACTAACCAGTGCTAAAGAACAAGTTACTTCCCTTCGGTAACGCCTTATCTGGTAGAGACTATGTCTAGCTGCAGATTCCTTACTTTTGAAATTCCCAGGCGTCAGACTGGATCCGGAAGATTTTTCGAGCAGTACCCTTGCACGCTGGTAGGTCTCAGTGTCCGTCGACCATGCCTGAATGACGTTGCGGTACAACCCAGGCGTGATGACATCAGTTACTTTTTAACTACTTTGGATCAACCCTGACCCTAGAAATCTGTCCGCAGAGTGGGGAGAATGGGTGGGTCGGTAAGGAATCTGCTGCTAGATATAGACTCTACCAGATAAGGTGTTACCTAAGGTAAGTAGCTTGTTGATCTGATAGAGATTTCTAGCCACTGATTCCTTGCCTTTGAATAGATACCCATGCAATAACATTCGCAGAGAAGTCCTGTAGGACCGAACGGGGGAAGTGCCCATCCCTGCAGACCGGACTGTCCAGGCAATAATGTTTAGTAAACATTATTGCCCATGTTGCTTCCCGACAGATATCCAGGACCAGAACTCTGCATGCTAACACAATGGTTGCAGCTTTCAGCTCTGGTGGAATGAGCTTGTAAGCCTTCAGGAGGTTGCTTCTTTGCCAGTGCGTAGCAGATCCTGATGCAGAGTATGACCTATCAAGAGATGGCGCGCTTCTGCGCCGCCCGACCATTCTTTGCACCAACATACCCCACGAAGAGTTGTTCGTCCACCCAGAACTCGTGTGCAGTCAAGGTAGAACGACAACGCTTTTTTTTGGGTCCAGACGGTGCAGACGCTCCTCTTCTTTGGAAGGATGTGGAGGAGCATAGAAGGTAGCCAAGGTGACCGATTGGCCCACATGAAATGGTGTAACCACTTTTGTCAAGAAAGAGGCCCTAGAGCAAAGCACCAGTTTGTCACGGTAAACCGAGAAAAAGGGAGACTTGGATGACAAAGCCTGCAGCTCACTCACCCTCTGGGCAGATGTAATTGCCACAAAGAAGGGGTTTTTAATTGTGAGCAGCCAAAGCGGGCAATTGTGAAAAGGCTTGAAAGGAGCACACATCAAGAATGTAAGGACCAAATTTAGGGCCCACTGAGGCATATTAAGAGAAGGGGGAAACAGATGTACAAGGCCCTTCAAAAATCTATTCACAATAGGGGACTTAAATAAAGAGGGTTGGTCAGGTAGCCGGAAGAAGGCAGTCAGAGCAGAAAGATAACCCTCAGAGTGCCCACAGCAGAGTCCTGCTGGGCAGGGGTAAGAATAAAAAGTAAAATATCAGAAAGGGAGGCAGAAACTGGGTCAATGGACTTTTCTCTACAATATGATACAAATCGCTTCCAACGGCAGGAGTATACCGTCTTGGTGGAGGGACGCCTGACTGCCAGAATAACACAGCAGACTTCGGGAGAAAGGTCGAAAGCTATCAACTGCCGCCGCTCAATCTCCATGCAAAAAAGCAGATGACAGGTTCAGGTGGAGGGCCCTCCCCTGTTGCTGTGACAGAAGATCCTCCCGAATGGGAAGCCTGATAGGAGTATCAATGGCCATGCTCAGTAGCTTGGGATACCAGACTCTCCTTGCCCAGTCTGGAGCCACAAGGATCACTTCGGCCCGGTCGTTCCTAATTTTCTTGAGAACTCTGGGTAGGAGTGGTATGGGCGGAAAGGCGTACAGGAGGCCTAAGCTCCATTTGAGAAGAAAAGCGTCTGCAAGCGAGAGCCACCTTGGAAACTCCAGCATGCAAATCTGCTGACATTACGCGTTCTCAGCGGCGGAGAACAGATCTAACCAAGGATCTCCCCACTGCTGAAAGAGAACATGTGTCACTCCGGTTGGAGACGCCATTCGTGATCCGCCAGGCATAGACGGCGGAGTTTGTCCGCCCTGGCATTCAGGGAACCTGCCAGGTGTTGAACCACCACAGAAATGTCCTGCTGTGCCAGTCATATCCAAAGACGCAGGACCTCTTAACAAAGAGTCCATGACCCCACCCCGCCCTGTTTGAATCAGCACCACATGGCGGTGGTGTTGCCGTAAACACTTGTAACGGCCTTCCCTTCATGGAGGGTAGAAAGGCTTTCAATGCCAAAAGGATCGCTCGGAGCTCCAACAGGTTGATGTGGAGTCAGCATTCCGCCAGAGTCCTCTGATCTCCACCTCTCCCAGATGGCAGCTCCATTCCAGAAGTGACACATCAGTCACTACTGTGAGGTCTGGTTGAGGAAGGGAGAGGGGTCTGCTTTTGACCCAATCTCGGTTTGTTAGCCACCACTGCAAATCCTTTGCAGCCCCCTCCAAGATCTGGATCAGGTCGGAGAGATTCCCCTGATGCTGGGCCAACTGGAACTTCCCAAAGAACGCGCATATGCCATCTGGCATGTGTAACCAGCAGTATGCAGGAGGCCATGAGGCCAGGCAGCCTCCGGGTCAGTCTCTCAGAAATCCAGGATGCAGGCTGAAAATCGGTATCATAAACTGAATATCTTGGCCACTCGGGAGGTTAGCCCGAAACTGCACTGTGTCCAGAACAGCTTAGATGAAAGGGAGCGTCTGAGAGGGAATCGGGTGTAACTTCGGCACGCTGATAGTGAACCCCAGCTAATGCAGGAGGTCCGTTGTAGTCTGGAGGTGGGAGACAGTCTGGGGCAAGACCGCCTTCAACAGTCGAGATAGGGGGAAGACTGGCACCCCGGATCTCTGCAGATGAGCTGCAACCACCGGCATCACTTTTTTTTAACACTGGAGGGGCGCTGGTAAGGTCAAAAGGGAGCACGGTGAACTGAAAGTGCTCATGGCCTATCGTGAAACGCAGATAAAACGGGTGAGTAGGCAGGACAGGTATCTGGAAAGAAGTGTCCTGCATGTCCAACGCTACCATCCAGTCTTCTGGATCCAGGCAGACAAGACCAGAGCTAGCGTGAGCATCTTGAATTTTGCCTTTATGAGGAAGAGGTTGAGGCTCGAAGGTCTAGGATAGGAAGAAGGCCCTTGTCCTTTTTGGGGACCAGAACATAGCGGGAATAATAACCACAGCCAACTTTTGGCCCTGGAACCCTCTCTAGGACTCCCTTGGCCAAGAAAGCCATGACTTCCTCACAGAGCAAGGACAAATGATCCCCCGTTAGCCGGCCGTAAGATGGAGGCATGGAGGGAGGGGTGGTCTTGAAGAGGAGGGAGTAGTCCCTACTGGATGCCCATTATCTAAAAGGGCAAGATTAGAAAGGTTTGGAGGATGCAGCTGCTGGTGGGGTGGTGGCTGGACCAGACCGCTGGCTACCCGACCCACGAGGCCGGTTGGAACCGCGCCCTCGCAGAGGTAGGGAAGCTTGCGCGGCTCCGTGACTGGGATAGGGTTGGCGCAGTTGAAAACCCCTTCCGTAGCCACAAAAGTAGTGAAAGGCAGAATGGGGATGACGCGAGGCAGCCGAGAGGCCAAAGGACTTGGTCGCGAGTCCTTTTAGCGCTCCAGCACCGAGTCTCCCCTGTCTCCGATGAGACAGTGCCATTGAAGGGCATGTAGATAAGGAAAGCTCGGACATCCCCTGAGAAGCCAGTCGATCTCAACCAGGCATGGCGCCTCAGGGCCACCGCCGAAGAAACCATTCTGCCCAGCAAGTCGGTTCTGTCCAGACCCAACAAATCGTGAACTTTGCTGCATCTCTCATCTGCAACAGCTTGGGACAAAGTGGCCCGTGCCTCTGCCGGTACCTGCGGCAGCACTTGCACAACCATATCCTACAGCGTTTGGGAATAGCGGCCCAATAGGAATGCTGTCTTCACATTCTGGCAGAAGAAAACATTTTCATCCCCAAGGAGTTCAGCCTCTTGGATTCCCTGTCCAGGGGTAATGTAGGAAATGCGCCCTGCGATGTGGAAGCTTGGACCACCAAGCTCTCCGGGGTAGGGTGATGGGAGAGGAACTTTGGGTCCCCAGAAGCGGGGCAGGGGCGACGGACTGGGTTTGGACCAGATTCCCAGAAAGACGTCAGAGAGGGCCCGATTAAATGGGAGTAGGGGTTCTAAGGAGGAGACTCCTGATTGCACCACCTCAGTCAAGAGATTAGTCTTGACAGCCAACGAGGGCAGCTGCAGGTCAAAGACCTCAACAGCCCTCTGCACCACCATAGCATAAGAAGCTCCCTTCTCCGTAGCCACGGTAGGGGGAGAAAGCATGGCTGGATCTGGAGAGGTATCCAGTCCACTGGCATCACCCAGTTCCTCACACCAGGCCATTTGAGGCTCGTATGGCTGGTATTCTAGAGGGTCTAGCGACCTCCTCCCCAAGGCCTAGCCTGTAGGAATAGGGCTCAAAATCTGACTTAGGTCCCAAAGGCCCTGCCGGCTGCGTTGTCGGGCAACACGGTTTGGGGATGATAATGGGCTACTGTCGGCAGTGCTGGGAGCATCGGCACCGGCGATGGGGAAGGTCAAAGTGGTACGAACGGCGCCGACCTGGATCCATTATCAGATCCACAGGGGCCCACTGGAGCCACCAGTGGGGGACCAGATGGGCCCCCCCTCTACCCCATGGGTCAGACCGCCAAAATATGAGACACAGGGCCTCATAAAACTCTAAGTTGGTCAGGGTTCGCTAGTAGCATTAACTAACCGGCCCTGGGCACAGGAATATTCGGGGAGGCGTGGAGCCGACCCAGGCACAGACTCCGAAGAACCAGGCCTTGGATACCGATGCTCCTTCGTTGCATCAGCTGACGGACAAGGGGAAGTCAAAGAGCACTTCAACTTCTTACGTCTTCTTCTTGTGCCTTTTACCTGAATGTCCCGGCGATCTAGAATGGGATGAAGAGGACTTTGGACTCCGTGAACGATCCCGGGACCTTCTTTTCGACCGGGACTTCGACATCCGTGGAATTGCATGCCTGGCCGCAAGCAGCTTCAAGGATCGCTCCCCTCAAAGCCTTCAGAGCCATGGTCCGGCAGCCTGAGCATGACTTGGTGTCATGGTCGCTCTCCCAGCACCACAAACAGACAAGGTGCGGATCCGTCACCGACATTGCCCGGTGACAGGCTCTGCAGGGCTTAAAATCTGTCCTCGACACACCATGAGGAAATCTAAAAATCAGAAGACAAAAAGTCACAAAATTCTTGTAAAAAAACAACGGAGGTGTAGCTCTTCACCGGATCAGCGATGGTTGGCACGGAAAGAAAAGAACAGACGTCAGCACGCCTGGGTGTCATCTAAATACGTACCGCAACGTCAGTCTGACACGGACAACACAGACTATGGACGAGGGGCTGATTGACGCCACCTACCTGCGCTCAGAGGTACTGCTCAAAAAATCTTCGAACTGAGTCCGACACCTGGGAAATTCAAAGGTAAGGGATCTTCAGCTAGAAGTCTCCATCAGATGTGCTTGTGCTATCTCCCCTAAACATGGTAATATTGGCTCATACCCAATTGGCATATTTAATTTACTTAGAATTCCCTAGCAAAGTGCACTAAATGTGCCCAGGGCCGGGTAATTAATGTTACTAGTAGGCCTGCAGCACTGCTTGTGCCACCCACTTAAGTAGCCCTCTTACCATATCTCAGGCCTGCTATTTCAGAGCCTGTGTGTGCAGTTTACACTGCCATTTCAATCTGGCAAAATAAGCCTTTTGCCAGGCCCAAATCTTCCCTTTTCATATATATAGGTCACCCCTATGGTAGGCTCTAGACAACCCAGAGGGCAGGGCGCAATGTATCTAAAAGGTAGGACGTCATTATTAGTTTAACATGTTCTGGTAGAGAAAAACTCTTACATTCATTTTTCCTACTGCCTGGCCAATATCTCTCACAGGATAACATTGGAAATACTTTTTATACGTGTAATTTCCAAATGGGAATAAATAACTGGTTCAAGTTTACTGTCTCTGGAATCCTAATTTAAAATCCTAACTTATGGTAAAGTCGGATTTTAAATTACAATTCTGAAAATGCCACTTTTAGAAAGTTAGTATTTTCTTGCTTTAGCCATTTGGTGGCGGTCTCTGATCACATGACTGGGTGTAGTTGACAATTGGGCTTTGTGTGTTCCCTTAGGCGTGTTTCAATGGGCCATCTCTGGCAGGATAGTAGGGAGGAGCTGGGCACAGCTTCACTTACACCTGAATAGGCTGTGTCCTGACCACACACAAAGGGCTGCATACCCCCCTACAGTAAGTCTGGAGCCAGGGCAGGAAGGACCTCTGAGCACTCCAAAGGCATGTCTTTGAAGACTCCTCCGTTTCAAAGGCACCACTGGGTAGAAGTACTGGACCTAAGACACCACCACTTCAGTACACTTCTGGACCAGTGAATACTCGGACAGGAAGAAGAACTGTTGTGCTGCTGAAGGACTGCCACTCTGCTGGACTCCAGCTTTGCTGTGCTGATCTGCTGCCCTCTTAGCTGGGTGAGAAGGGCTGGAACTGAATCTCTTGACCCCAGAGTGACTCCAAGGGATTGTTGGCTGGCCTCCTGATATGAAACCTCAGGGATATAACAGGCTTTCAACCGCTGCACCTGGACTCTGCCCGCTGCGAGTCTACTCTGACACATGGTGCCACCCCAGTCCTGGACCCTTGGAAGAGGGCCTAAGTGCTTGCCAGCAGAACCAATGCATTTTCTCTGCTGAGCAATACACCCCTGAGCAGAACTGATGCATCTCCTCGGCTGAGCAGCACATCCCTGAGCAGAACAGATGCTTCGCCATTGTTGCGTGGATTGGACCAGTCACAGAAAGCTCATATCGCCACTGCCTCCCGCATCCTTGGATCTACGCATTGCCTTTGGAACCGTCACTGCGCAATGCTTTTCTCGGCGCAAGCTCCTTGCATCCCTAGTCAATGGCAGCCTCGACGATGACGCAGAAACACTGCATTGCAGCTTCACCACTCATCGGAACCGACGCATCACCTCTGCTGCGCCTCACATCCTCAACACCGGCCTTCGCATCGCAAGCCCCATCAACCGGATCCATGATGCCAATGCAAGAGGACCTCGAACCGCAGTCTCATCACATCTCGGTACCGATGCATCAGGCATCTTCAACGCGGATCCACACAAGGCTCCGGAACCAGGATTTAAGGTAGTCTGTTGAGTGGACCTAACTAGGTCCCTGTAGCCGGCCCGCACTCCATCGCGGTCGGCCTGAACTTGTGACTTTGTCCGGATCCGACGCGACCAGATATCCCCAATAGCGCTTTCTGCTTTTTGGTGCTATTTTTCACTATAAACTTTAAAAATCAATTACTTTAGTTCTACTAACTGGATTTCTGTCGTTTTGGTCTTGTTTTATTTATTGAAGTCAGATCTAGTCTTCTAACTTAGAATCATTTTGTGTGGTGCTTTCCCTGTTTTGCTGTTTGAACTTTTGCACTAATACTTTACAACACTGCCTCTAAGTGAAGCCTCACTGCTCTGTGCCACGCTCCCAGAGGGTGAGCACAGATTAGTTTTGGGTTTGCCTGCCTCGGACCCAGACTAGGATTGTGGTTGCTGCTTGACCAGGGCTCATACCCTAGTCAAACAGTAACCGAATTTTTAACAAAACCAAAGTACTGAAACCAAGCTGCTGCTGTGAAACCTTTACTTCTGTGGATCAGTTGATAAGTGAGTAACTGACATCTTTAGAATTACATGATCTCTGGGAATCACCCTCGATAGCAACCTGAACATGCGGGACTACATAAATTCAATGGCCAAATCAGCCAGATTCCACCTGAGCTACCTTAGGAAACTGAAACCCTTACTCGATGCTCCCGACCTAAAAATGGCAGTCCAAGCACTTGTCATCTCTAGACTGGAATATGGCTGCTCTACCCTCTCGGGCCTACCCAAGATCTCCCTGGCACCTCTAAAAGCCTGCCTCAATGCGGCCGCCAGACTACTCACCGACTCGAGGAAATACGACCATATTTCCCCACACTTGAAAGCTCTCAACTGGCTTCCCCTGGAGGCAAGAATACAGCTCAAAGTAGCATGCATCACGCACAAAGCCTTATATTCTAACTCTCCTGCATATTTGAGGCAGAAACTTGTGATCTCCGGAGGAATCAGAAACTCACGATCTGCCAGAGACCTCTTGCTCCAACCTGCACGCTTTCGGGAAAAGAAAAAAAAAAAAAAAAAAAAAAACTTACAACCGGGTTTTCTCCGGGGCTGCTCCAAGAATATGGAACTCTCTCCCACCGGACATCAGAAGAATCCCTCTCTGACTCGCTTCAAAAAGGATGCCAAAACATTCCTTATGGGTACATTTCTCGTTTAAACTTTGCCTCTACAACTACTACAGCCCTGATCTATGGCCATCTATTGCCTCCCTTCGGATTATCTAGCTCACCCCATCAGAAACTGGGGGCCTTGTCGCGAACATTGGTTAACGTAATCTGTAAAAATGTTACCTCGTTCCTGAGTATTTGGATATTTAATCTGTAAATACATGCCCTATCTCCCTTGTGTACCCTGCACCTTACCCTCTCTCATTCAATCCGCAACTGGATGATGCTATGCCTAATCTGTACACGGCTATGTTTTCCTGTAAAGCGCTCTGATACCCTAACGGGTCAAGTTCGCGCTCTATAAAACTCATAAATAAATAAATAAAATCTCTGAAGACCTGGCTAAATACTGTCAAATCACGCTGCTTGCCAAAAATGTAGACAATGGTAGCTTCATCCAAGAAGTAAGACTTGCAGGCATTGCAACAGCTTGGCAAAATAGTAACAGAATAACATCAGCAAATCACTTCATACTTAACGAACAAGTTACTTACCTTCGGTAACGATATATCTGTAAGAAACATTAGTAGTGATAGATTCCTTACCTTAGAATATCCCCAGGCGTCAGACTGGATCCGGAAAGTTTGTCAGCAGTACCCCTGCGCGTCGGTAGGTGGCGTCGTGCAGCTCCGCGTCCGTCGTTGGCGTCGTGGTCGCCGAGATGACGTCGCGGGTGCTACTTAGACGCCGCCCACGCGCGCTGACGTCAGTTCTGTACACGACTTTCCGCGCCAGGAACGCAGAGCCATGCAAGATACTGACCACTGGTGCATTGAAACTAGGGCCCTGAAAGGGATGACCTTAACCCTAGAAATCAGTTCGCAGAACGGGGAGGATGGGTGGGGCGGTAAGGAATCTATCACTACTAATGTTTCTTACAGATATATCGTTACCAAAGGTAAGTAACTTGTTCATCTGAAAGAAACAGTGATAGATTCCTTACCTTAGAATAGATACCCCAGCAATACCAACCCCGGTGGTGGGTCTGCGAACCAAGATCACACCAGAAAGTCACGGAGAACAGAACGGCCAAAGAAGCCGTCTCTACGGACTTGGCTGTCCAGGCAATAATGCTTGGTAAACGTGTGCAGCGAGGCCCACGTGGCTGCCTGACAGATGTCTTGCAGGGGGACACCACGTCCAAATGCAGTAGTGGCTGCAGTAGCTCTGGTGGAATGAGCACGCAGCCCCACCGGAGGTTCTTTTTTAGCCAAAGAGTAACAGGCTTTGATACATAAGACAACCCAGCGGGAGATAGTTCTCGTGCACCGCCCGACCTTTCTTAGTGCAAACGTAGCCAACAAAGAGCTGGTCATCCACCCGGAACTGCTGTGTGCGGTTGAGATAAAAGGAGAACGCACGTTTTGGGTCCAGGCGGTGGAGCCTCTCTTCCTCTCTGGAAAGATGCAGAGGCGGAAAGAAGGTGGGCAAGGTAATAGTCTGCCCAATGTGAAAGGCCGTAACCACTTTTGGCAAAAAGGAAGGACGGGGCCTGAGCACAACCTTGTCCGGATGGACTGATAGGAAAGGAGGCTTACAAGAAAGAGCCTGGAGCTCACTCACTCGCCTAGCGGAGGTGATGGCCACCAGGAAAGCAGTCTTGAAGGTCAAGAGACGAAGAGGACAGTTATGAAGTGGCTCAAAGGGAGCACACATCAAGTATGTAAGAACCAAATTCAAGTCCCACTGAGGCATCACGAAAGGAATAGGAGGAAAAAGGTGTGTAATGCCTTTGAGAAATCTATTTACAACAGGGGACTTGAAAAGAGAGGGCTGATCAGGGAGCCCGAGAAAGGCCGAAATAGCAGAAAGGTAGTCCTTGACAGTGCCTAGAGCAGAGCCCTGCTGGGCCAAAGAAAGAAGGAACAGTAGAACTTCAGAAAGAGGGGCAGAAAGGGGATCCACAGCCTTTGCTGTGCACCATGCCACAAACTTGTTCCACCTGCAGGCGTATACCACTTTAGTAGAGGGACGCCTGGCTGCCAGAATGACATCACAAACTTCAGGAGGCAAGTCGAAAGGAGTCAACTGCCGCCGCTCAATCTCCACGCAAAGAGGTGGAGGCTGGACAGGTTCGGGTGGAGGACCGTCCCCTGCTGCTGCGACAGAAGATCCTCCCGAAGAGGCAGTCTGATTGGGGTATCAATGCTTATTCTGAGTAGCTCGGCATACCATACTCTTCGAGCCCAGTCCGGGGCCACAAGGATGACTTGTGCCCGGTCGCACCTGATCTTCTTCAGCACTCTGGGCAGAAGTGGTATAGGCGGAAAGGCGTACAATAGACCGCAACTCCACTCGCGACGAAAAGCGTCGCCGAGCGAGTGCCGCCTTGGAAATTCCAACGCGCAGAACTGATGACATTGCGCGTTCTCTTCGGTGGCGAATAGATCTAACCAAGGCTCTCCCCACTGCTGAAAGCGACCTTGCACCACCTCCGAGTGCAGACTCCATTCGTGATCCAGCATGCACCTGCGGCTGAGTTTATCTGCCCTGGCGTTTAGAGAATCTGCCAGGTGTTGAACCACCAGGGACATGCCCTGATGTTCCAGCCATGTCCAGAGACGCAGAGCCAGAGGGTCCACGACCCCACCCCGCCTTGCTTGTTGCAGTACCACATGGCGGTGGTGTTGTCTGTGAACATCTGCACTACTCTCCCCTTAACAGAGGGAAGGAATGCTTTCAGTGCAACCCGTATTGCCCGAAGCTCCAGAAGGTTGATATGGAGCTTGGACTCCGCCGGAGACCAGAGGCCTCTGATCTCCGCCTCTCCCATGTGGCAGCCCCATCCCAGGAGGGACGCATCCGTCACCACTGTAAACTCCAGTTGGGGAAGGGAGAGGGATCTGCCGTCGACCCAATGCCGGTTCGTGAGCCACCACTGCAACTGTTGTGCAGTGCCCTCCGAGATCTGGACGTGATCGGACAGGTTCCCCTGATACTGCGCCCACTGGAACTTCAGGTCCCACTGCAGAGCCCGCATATGCCATCTGGCATGATTGATCAGCAGGATGCAGGAGGCCATGAGGCCCAGCAGCCTCAGAGTCACTCTGACCGAAACCCGGGACAAGGGTTGAAAGATGGGAATCAGAGCCCGAATATCCCGGACTCGCTGTTCAGGAGGATAGACCTGAAACTGTGCTGTGTCCAGAACCGCTCCGATAAAGAGGAGCTTCTGAGAGGGAATCGGGTGCGACTTCGGCACGTTGATGGAGAACCCCAGCAAGTGCAGGAGGTCGGCCGTAGTCTGGAGGTGGGAGACGACTGTCTGGGGCGAGCCCGCCTTCAACAACCAGTCGTCAAGATAGGGGAAGACTGAAACCCCTGATCTGCGCAGATGAGCTGCGACCACCGCCATCACCTTTGTAGACACCCGAGGGGCGCTGGTAAGGCCAAAGGGGAGCACGGTGAACTGAAAGTGCTCGTGGCCTACCCTGAACCGCAGGTAACGCCGGTGAGCTGGCAGGACGGGGATATGGAAATAGGCATCCTGCAAGTCCAGCGCTACCATCCAGTCTTGTGGACCGAGAGCAGACAAGACCTGAGCTAGAGTGAGCATCTTGAACTTCTCTTTGAGGAGGAAGTGATTGACGTTCCGGAGGTCTAAGATAGGACGCAGGCCCTTGTCCTTCTTGGGCACCAGAAAGTAGTGGGAATAGCAACCACGACCTACTTCTGGCGTCGGAACGCGCTCGATGGCCCCCTTGGCCAAGAGGGCCACAACTTCCTGCTGAAGAAGCACCAAGTGATCCCCCGACATGCGGTGGTACTGAGGTGGCATGGCTGGAGGGGTAGTCTCGAAGGGGAGGGAGTAGCCCCTCCGGACTATTTCTAAAACCCACCTGTCCGAAGTGATGGTGCGCCAGTGGGGGAGGTGATGGCGAAGCCTGCCGCCCACTGGCGTTTGATGGGCCTAAAAGTTCGGACTAGGAAGGTTTGGAGGCAGTGGTGGCCGGGGTGGTGGTGGACTGACCCGCCCGCTGGCCCCTTGGTCCGCCACGGCAGAACCCGCGTCCGCGCTGAAATGCTTGCTGCGCAGGCCTGCGGCTCTGTTGCGAACGCTGCGGGGCGCCCCTTCCGGTACCACGAAAGGAGCGAAAAGCAGAAGGCGGAGGAGGGCGGACTGCAGAGAGTCCCAAGGACTTGGCCGTAGCCCGTAAGTCCTTAAACCGCTCCAACGTGCTGTCTGCGACAGCCATCAAAGGGCATGTCCTTAAGTGTGTTTTGGACATCCCCCGAAAATCCAGTGGTCCTCAACCAGGCGTGGCGGCAAACCGCCACCGTCGTTGCAATCGATCTGCCCAGTGAGTCGGCGGTGTCTAGGCCACAACGAATCATGAACTTAGCTGCGTCTCTCCCCTGTGCAACAGCCTGGGAGAGAGCTGGCCGGGCCTACTCCGGACAGTGGGGCAGCACGTTCGCCACCGTATCCCACAGAGAGTGGGAATAACGGCCCAAGAGGCATGCGGTGTTCACGGACCGCAGCGCATAACTGGTGGAAGAAAAAAATCTTCTTTCCAAACTGATCCAGTTTCTTGGATTCCCTATCCAGTGGTGCGGTAGGGAAGGCGGTAGGGGAAGCAGAGGCTTGGACAACCAAGCTCTCGGGGGTAGGATGTTGGGAGAGGAAAAGGGGGTCACCCGGAGCCGGGCGATGGTGTCGGGCCACGTTCCTATCCACAGGAGCCCCTGTGGTGGGCCTGGACCAAGTGCCCAAAAGAACGTCAGAAAGGGCTTCATTAAAGGGAAGCAGCGGCTCCGCAGAAGTAGCTACTGGCTGAAGCACCTCTGTCAGGAGGTTAGTCCTGACGGCCACCGTAGGAAGCTCGAGGTGTAGGGCCTCGGCCGCCCTACGCAACACCACAGCAAAACTAGCACCCTCCTCCGTAGCCACGGTAGGAGGAGGCAGCATGCCAAGGTCTGGTGAGGTATCCAGACCACTGGCACCCCCCCCCCCGCCAACTCCTCAGCCCAGTCCTGTTCAGACTCGCAAGCAGCTGCGAGAGGGTCCTCAGACCCCTCCCAGTCCTCCCCTAGCTCCTCAGGCTGTTCAACAGGTGTAAAATAAGGAGCATGGACATGGGTATAGAAATCCCCTGAAACCGGGGTCGACGTCGTCCCAAGGAGCGGGCGGCGTCAAAAGTGGTGCCGGTGGGGGTCGACGTCGGTGGAGGTGTTATAAGGTCAACCGGCGTCGACCGGGATCCAGGCCTGGATCCAAGGGGGTCCTGCGGCGCCGAGGCCGGAGCCGACAGCGACGCCGGAGCCGACAGCGACGCCGGGGCCGGAGCCGCCGGCGATGAAAGGCGAGGACCCCCAGTCGGGACCGCGGGGCCCGAAGGCGCACCAGCGGGACCCGACGGCCCAAAGAGGCGAGCCATGGCCGACAGGAATTCCTGTATTTGGGCCGGAGTCGCCGACAAACCCGGAAAGGGCGGGTAGCCCGGCGGCAACTGCATAGGCTCCGCCGGAGCCCCGGGGGAGGCACCACCCGCACCCTCAGCCGCGTCGCGCGACCGGTGAGGGGAAGTCGGAGAACGATGGCGTTTCTTCGACTTCTTGTGCTTCGCCTTACCTGACCCCGAGTGCGAAGACTTGGATCCCGAAGACCGATGGTGATGACTCCGCGCACGGTCCCTCGACCTCCCACGGGATCGGGACCGCTCCCGCAAAGTCTTCGGCGCCATGGCTCGTCAGTCGTGGCACGACTTGGGGTCGTGGTCGCGCCCCAGGCAGAAAAGAGACACACGGTGCGGGTCCGTCACCGACATCATACGGGGACAGTCCCCGCAGGGCTTAAAACCGGGCATTCTATCTGCACCAGGAGTCGAAGACTCGATGAAAAAACAGAGACAAAAAGCCTCAAAAAGTCAGTCAAAAATTGACTGGGGGTTCCTGCTCTTCCCGGATCTGCGCTTGCTGGCGCGGAAAAAGAAAGAACTGACGTCAGCGCGCGTGGGCGGCGTCTAAGTAGCGCATCCGCGACGTCATCTCGGCGACCACGACGCCAACGACGGACGCGGAGCCGCACGACGCCACCTACCGACGCGCAGGGGTACTGCTGACGAAAACTTTCCGGATCCAGTCTGACGCCTGGGGATATTCTAAGGTAAGGAATCTATCACTATGTGTTTTTCAGATATGCCAATTACATAAACTTGACAGGCCCTTAAACAGACACAGAAATTAAAAACAATCTTAATCAGCTGTGTAAACAGACAATAAACTGTGGAATTTACAGACTTCAGTTTGTGCCAGAAAGTTCCATGAATAGTTAAATTGAGCATCAATGGATAGAAAAGAGAAAAGTCTTAGTTTTTTACCTCTCCATTGTAACACAGCCGTGTAAACCACTCATGCGAACGCTTGTGCTGGTACAACTCCAGGGTCAAGTCGGAGGCATATGGAGGCCATTTTTTGTCAAAAATTCCGAAGACCATAAGAATGGGGATGATGGTAACATCATGGACAGCATAGAGGAACAGTTTTCTACAGGGATAGAAAAGACCAACCGGCTGTCATGATTGCAAGTACTCTTCACGTGAATCTTCGTTAATACATCTGTAAGGAGACTGATCATATTATGTTTTCATGCACAAAGCACTATTTTACATGCATCCACTATAGAGGGGACAACAACATAGCAGAACACCAGAATGCATTTCGATCCAAAATAAAATGAAACAAAGTGCGATGGAAGATATGGGACTACCAGATTCAGTTACTTGGTCAAGTTCCTTCACTACTCTAAACATATCCTGCAGTTTGATCTCCAACCTTACCCCTTGTTAATCAGTGCTTATCCCTCTTTTATTCTGCGTTTGTCTGTTTTGAGTTTAGCGACAGGATTTCCCATCAACGTCTATAGCAACATTAAGTGTCATGCATTTACTGATTGTTTCTTTGAATACGAGATGAATTTCATGTGTGGAAGGTCCACTCATAA
Source organism: Calotriton arnoldi (assembly GCA_963921515.1). Classification (NCBI taxonomy): domain Eukaryota; kingdom Metazoa; phylum Chordata; class Amphibia; order Caudata; family Salamandridae; genus Calotriton; species Calotriton arnoldi. Next base: position 1,008,783 of record CAWUFW010004403.1, on the reverse strand, counting down.
CTGGATGACTTAAGGAAGCTGCAAACTTTCTGATGAACACAAAATAAGTTTGGTAAATTTACACCAATGTCCTTAGCTCTTCACGAGGACTGCTGAAAGAATACACTGAAAACAAAATGTTACTAAGGTCAAACAGACTTACTGAAGTTGGAACAACACACTGGAAGAGACCAGGAGCTGTGGAAAAACCTGCCAAACAATCTTAGGAGGAAGGCCATATGGCTGATTAATAGCTGCTGCTGGCTGATAGCTGTACTCTTCGAGGAGAATTTCAATGAGCAACCTTGCTGCCTTCAAAGGCAGAACCCCAACTTTCATTAACTTCGGTGTGGGGTAGATCATACACGCAGTGAAAACGCTATTCTCCTGTGAGAATGTGCAACAAACTAAACATATGATACACTTAAATTATGACTAAGAAACCAACACCCTCCTTTGAATATGATTCAGCACCTATCTAGGGCTGAAACTGTACCCACACAGAGAACATTATTCCAACGCAACCAAGTGTCATTCAGTTCCACGTTTAACAATGTAAGACGCGTTGTCCCTATCCCAGCCCCTTCTAGCAAGAAACTAGAAGGGGCTTAGTATCTGCTTAAGCTTGCACATTATGCTTTTTTCTGCCAACATCTCAAGAGACACAATATTCTTGAATGTCAAGCATTTAATAACAGTCAGTTTTATTCTAGTGCTGCAATGCCACTTTAAAATAGCATCTGACAAAACACTGAGTCACCTTACAGCAAGGCAAGCACCTCTTATGCTTTCTTCTTAAAAAATACATTGTTCCTCACATAAAATATTAAACAATTGTCCCTAGATTCCATTCATCAAATTGAAAAATATTTGCATTAATTATCACTCGTTACCTGCAAAATCCTGATCAATGTCATAGATCCATTCAGCATCTCATAACATTTTCCTTTCGGACCCTCCAACACGGCACCAAACTTACTCCCCTGGAAACTTTGAAAATACCTTTAAAGCTACTCTCAACTTGTTGCAAACCTATTTAGCTACTTCCACCATAAACCAGAGTATCATCATTAACTCATTTGTGAAAGATCGGACCCTGCCTCTATCGAAAGAACACTACTACAGCCAAGGAACATGGTTTTAGAATTCTTAAATCAAGAATGAAGGTATCTATGAAAACAAACTAAATTATGTGCCAAAAAAGCGCCTAAACATTTAACGCACTTACAGTCTGGAAGATACAACTACAAAAGAAAACATCTACAAAATAGATAACACGTGGTTTGGAATGCCTATAAACTTTTCCAAACTCTTCAAGCCAACACAAAACTCTAAATTATCCAAAATTAGCTTTTAAAGAAAAAATGCACTGAATATGTAAATGTCAGAAGAAATAAATCACAGAAATAGAGCAAAGCAAATTATATGCCTCTGAAATGTAATCTCCCTGAATTTAGAAAGTTCTGGTCTCTGTGTACTGCCATAACAAAGCAAGACCTAACTAAGATCACCATTGCCCTCTAAAACTTCACCAAATACTTTGCTGATCCCATCTAAGATACTTCTGTAAGCACCTTACTAAACGTCAATATCCACATTAAACTTCATTCACATCAACTGTTGCCCTCCCACGACCTTCCCTGGAAATTCTGTTAAGAGACATCTCTCCTCCAGCCTCTTTAAAAGAAATGATCATGTTGATTCTGGACTGGGTAGAAAACGTTTCACGAAGCTCCGCAGCAGTTCCACAGCTCTCCACACCATCGGAAAGGCCGTTTCACATGCCAAAGACAAAGAATATCTCCCAAGTTTCCACCAATCTGGCTTCTACCCATGTTGAAGCATGGAAACAGCTATCAAAGATATTCAATGATATTTGCTGCATTTTGGATGGTGGTGGGCCCTGAACCTCTGAATTTTGATGAAGAACCTAGGCACCAATGTGTGGATGGCACGCAGCTCTAACCAAGGACATCTACTAACATTTGCACAGTACACTTTAAAGTTTACCTAGGGAAAAAGTCAACCCTGAGTGACAAAACAACCTCCTAATTCTTAATCCACAAAACACATTTTCATTCTTACTCTTAGGTATTCGGATGTTTTTTTCAAACACCAATGTCCTAACCATTCATTATTACCACCACAGCATCTTGAGCAAAATCGAGCGGAACTCTAATGTCAAATAAACTGCTTATTCCACACATTTTTAAGTTCATGTACTCAAAACTACTACATTTTTTTTTCTTGCAGTCGAATTCTGCACTGCAGTGTAAGCTCTGGTCATCTTTTGCATACACTAAAGCAGTATTGAAATTACACATTTGCTCACCTAACAACTGTTCCACGCTCAGAAGCCTGTTCCAAGTTGCTACATTCAAATTGGTGTATGGCAGAAAGATCTTCTAGGGATCCCACAGGAAGCAGGATTCAAGTTTAAACTAGTTTGCCAAACTTACTTCACAACCTTCAAATCTTCTAAACATCTTAGGAAGCTCTAGAGGCCTTCAATGCCTAATCACCATCTCTAAATTCAAGACTAACATGCATGCAGCCAAAACTTCCCAAATTCAGAATTTTCCATTGGGTCTCTCCACCAAAATGATGAACTCTACTGGCCCTACAATCGTTATAATAGGGCTTGAATTAAACGATTAGGCAATAATTGCCAATATATATTCCTAAACCACAATTTTGGATTGTTGGACTGTGGCTGACAAACAGTAGGAGGGAAGATAAAACAAATAAAAGGGAACTCAGTGTTTGCAAAGGGCACTGTTTAAGTCTGGGTGGCTGTCAATTTGACTAAACATTTGAATAAGTGGAAAGGGCTGAGTGAAAACTAAGCATTTTGAAACAGAGACCAGACCATTAGAAGTAAAGACATTAAAGGCAACCCTAAATGTTTATAATAATTTTACTGCCATGAAATCATCAGACTTAAAACTGTGTCATTACACAAATTCATGCACATAAATAACAGTGGGCACTCAGGTAGGTACATTGACTTCAGGACTCAGTATCCAAGTTCAGATACAAGCAACTCACTCGGCATTACATGGATCACTTGGCCCCTGAACTTGCATTCTACCGAGATCACTGCTTGATCACAATGGTCATGTTTAACAGTCTAAAAAGAGAGCAGATTTTAGTCCCACTTTTACCTGGACAGGTTGGGCGGATTAGAAGACTCTACAACTTCCAATATATTCTGTTGAACAGTATGCAAAAACGGGCCCACGCTCATCTGGAGAAGTTCCCTGGAAGACATCAAACACACACAAACTTCAAGCCACATTTTTATCATGGTGGTTCATGTACACTTAGCATTCACCAATGGCTTTCTTTGTTTACAACCTGAAGTGAAACATGCGTCTTTTTGGCCTTAGGCCTATCTTCAGGGTCACCTCCAAACGTTTTGCCTTCACCCCTCTGGTTTTCTAAACTCGTTTTTGTTGGCTTTCAGGACTTTGCCCACTTTACCAGTGCTAACAAGTACTAGTGCTACCTCCTATAAACACGATACAATTTGCTTATACCGAATTAGAACATTTAATTTTATTACAAGTCCCTTGTGAAGTGGTACTACCTGTACCCAGGGCCTGTAAACTAAATGCTACTTGTGCACCTGCAGCACGTATTGTGCCACTCACTTAAGTAGCCCACATAACGTTCCTGCGATGTCAACGCTGCAGATCTAGAACATAAAAGGTTTAGAACTAACAAGTGCATGTTATTTACTCTGCACAATAGCCTATGTTAACCAAATAGTCACCTATTTTCCATGATGTAGGACACCATGTCAATGACTCTTTTCTCGGTTCGACGCAACAAGTTCTTCAGCATTGGTGTACCTGACAGACCGTGAACCTTGAAGTAACAGGTAAAGAGAAAAATACATCAGCATTGGACTTACTATTGCTACATTGTCACCAGTGCACAGATGCAAATATTCCAAGGAGCACTCTGTGCCATGCTTTACACCTTGACATTTTCAAATTCATACATCAAATATCTAACCAAAGCATCAGCCACAGGTCAGCAAAAAGACGGTCACTGACAATCACAACATAGACAGAATAAAAATAAATTCAAAAGGTACGATGCAGGGACCACTTAACAACAATCTTCATTGTTTAAAGCCATATGCCAATTTGCAAAGATGTTTTCAAGCTTGGACATAAGCCTTACCCACAAGCATAGAAAGTAAAGGCTATGGAACCAGGAAATGGTGACCTAAAGCTGTTAAATGTATGGGGCATATAAATAAAGGGGTTGTCACCCTGCAAACTCCAGAGACAGAGGGCAGGTTAAGAGAGAACATTTTTTACTTTTCTCAAACCATTCTGAGAATACCAGTATGTTTAATTACTACCAACACTAATAAATAATATTAGTGCCATTACAACAGAATTTCTCCCAGAAATAAATTCTCAATAATGGTTCCTGTGTTTTTGATGTTTACAAAGATAAGATGGTCCATTCACCAACTTGGAAAGTGATGCATTGTGTTGGGCTGGGAATTAAAAGCGCAAATTTTCAAAGTTGAAAAGTAAAGAGGAGCATACTCGATAGCTGTACAGACATCTGTAACCATTTTATTGATATTTCACAGAGAAGGTAAAAATCGGAGGAGTACAAATGGCATGTTCTCGATTCAAAATCTGACCCACTAAACTTATAATAACTACATGAACAAAAACTCTCGCCTGATGTAAGATTTGGGAGAGTGCTCTGTCATGGCAGAAAGGAGAAGCTTGAGCTTCAGGATTTTCTTCAATTGAGGACTGACCGCCTCTAGAAAAAACGACAGCACTTCTGCTATTGGTGCAGAAGGCCGGATATGATGTTCTCCTTAATTAGGAACAGGGAGCCCTGTTAATAAATCAGACATAACTATGGGGCATTTTTTCCACCATCACCTTTGAAGTCCTCCTCTGTTATCATTAGTCAGAGAAAAAGAATAATAACTAGGTATTTATTTAGAAACTTTAAAATGTAGTTACTTTGAGAGCTATGCTTGGAAGACAACCCTCCATTTGGTTGGGATGCACATTATCAAAGGAAACCAACAGAGTGAGATTCCAGAAATGACATGCTTTTATAGCAAGCCAGAGGGAATAGCAACTTTCCGAAATCATTCTATGCTTTATGGTTTCAGAAGTGCAACACTGGCATTAAGTACTTAAGGAACAGGTCTAACGGGTAGCTTCAAAGGTCATGCCGAGTAAAATAGGAAATGGCATGCAACTGCTGCACTATAGCCAGTACTGCAAGGAAACACAACCAGGTAAAGGACTACAGTCAATCACTAACTGCACAACTAACCTACACTAGACAGTGGTCATGAAAGTCTCAATGAATCCAGACCACGGAGATTCAGGTAATGGCTGTGTCCAAAAGCAGTGCAGACTCCCCTATGAACAACCGGTCCATGAGGTTACTGACCAGCTCCAAGTCCTTGCCCCTTCAAGCTGGTGTTGGTGTCTGAGAGTGAGGGTCTACAGAGGCCAATAGTGCGCACATAGGTTTTAAAGAGCTCTCAACTGAAGCAGCCATTTTCGAAATTTGCTAAGCTGCCTAAGATTATTATATTTTTCTCTTGCAGGCTAATTGCTTTTGAAAATGTAACTTTATTTGTCACCATAGCCTACAGGAAGGAGGCACGTTTTACACTAACTGTAGACACATTTCCTCACTGGCATAATGGTGTTTATTACAATGATACCTCACATAGCTACGTTTTGTGGGCTGCTGAACAACAGAAAATAGACAAAAAGAGTTTAAAGCCCATCAAGTAGAAGGATTAAAAATCCTATTTATGAACTTTCTGTGACAATATTAAAAATGCTTCATCCAGGGAGCCAACCCCATTACATAACCTCTGTTGCTTTCTCAATGAAAGGAGGTGAAATATATTAGGAAGCTGTTAAATTCTGCCCTGGGGCATCTGTGTAGTCTTACAAGGGAAACGTACTCCCTGTACTTAGAGTGAAAATAAATTGAGCAGAACTCTCTATTCATAGGGTCTGTAAAATAAAGTACTGACATAAGTACCGAGAGTAACACGTTTGCAATGCACACTGCAAGCGCCATTATTACCTGCGAACAAGTATGTTACAACAAACATACCAATATTTTAATCATGCATTATAAATTGTACATACCTGTAATCTATTTCGCCTCCAACTTTTAAAATTAGTCCTTCCACCCCTTTTGTACCTTATGTCGGCTATCGCGCCCTGCCCACACTGAATGATTCTACTCAAGCTTGAACCATTCTGAGCAAGACCAAAGAATGGATGAGAACGAAACCGAAAAAACAACAGTCCAAATGCAGGGCCCCAGGACCATCGGAGCACCTTCAAGAGACAGAGTACTCAAACACTGGAGGCTGACCCAGAACTGGCGAAAACCAGTGCTCTACTGCAAACTGAAGTTAAAGGAGGTAGCAAGGATACAGGTTGAGATGTGAGCCACCGACTTATCTGACCCTGCGGACTAAGCCCATCTTTGTATGCCCAAGGTAGAAAATACAGGACTGCCCAACCGGACACAAAGAGCAATGATATATCCTGAATTCTGGAATAATGCAAGTACTGGCATAGTCAGAGCCTGGCCATTCATAAGCAGAACCTCTGCACGTGGAGAGCCTGCGAGCTCTGGTTTGTTTACAACCTGGTATAACAGGAAATGTGTAAGATCACGGCCCTGCTAGAATCCAAACCCTGTCCTAATATGAACCCGGGCGTAATCTGAGACGTTATTATCATATCCCTGTTATAATGAGAATGCAGCAATAATCTCTCACCTTATTATATAGCTCCAAATGGCACACGTGGATTTTTTACAGGACAAGTAGATTCCCGAAGCAGCTACTCCCTTGGGCAAGTAGATGTTTAATAAGGTTCCAAACTCCTCTAATGGAAGGTTCTATTTTAGGTGCAAGGGATTGCTGCAAGAGTGAACCTGATGAGACTAGTACAGGACTAGTACTAGACTGATGAGACTAGTACAGGTATCTAGTCTATCATAAAGGAGGTGTTTGTGACAAAAGAAAATATGCAACAGGTGCTACGAATCAGGAATTTAGGGTGGAAGGGAGGTGTAAAGTTTTATGGTTCAATAGTTGTAATGGTTCACTCGATGTTTTCTTTGAAGCAGTGTACTGGATAAATGGTTAAATGAATAATGCTTGGAAAAATGTGTCATGGCTAGAGATGCATCTAGTGGCAGCCGCATGCCAGTAAAGGTCATGAAATGGCATGTAAATGGTCTATATTGGTAAGGCTAAATGGGGAGCAATACTCCGGGGAAGCACTCTGATCTTGACCTTTGATGCTTCAGGAAACGCACCTCCAAGGCAATATTTGTAATTTCTTGGGGCGTTTCGGATTTGGAAAGGCATGGCATATAAGGTTTGCGAGGGATTTGAGGAGAGTGGATATTTTTATACGAAGTCACTTCACATATCGAGAGACTAAAGTGTGGCATTATAAAATGGGGAGATATCAGACAATGACAGGAATACTAGAAGGGAATCTCCTGACCTTAACTGTGTATACACCTGACCCTACCCAAGACCTTCGTGCATAAACTAAGCTTGATCTTGGTTCAGTCAGTCAAAACATGTTTATTTAGACCTTAGTCTTTAATATTGTACACAACTTTTGATTGAGTTATACATAATGAGTTATACATAAAACTTATAAAACGGCTCCAGCTAAAATCTTGTCTAAAACCGCAAAAGGTTGGTTTAAAATTACATTCGATATGTACACCAATAAAATCCTCAAAGATTTGATAACAATTCATTCACAGACAATAAAAATCGTCCCAAAGCACAGGATATGCCCAAAAATTGAACACTCAATAGTAAACTGGCCGCTTGCAACCTATCTCTAATCCCATATTTTTGTAAAATTGGTTTCAGACATATTTTCCGTTGTCCTAAAAACCACAGGCAATCTAGTAGGATGAGCATTAAGTCCCCTTTCATATTAAGGCCACATTTACACATTTTCTTCTTGTCCTACACAGCCCTGCACTTGAGAAATTAAAACCTAATTAATGCCATATCTAAACTTTAAAAGGCTTCATCTTAGACGTGCATTTAGTAAGCTATCCAAATAGGGAAATTAATCTTCCTCCAGCCACAAGGTCATCGGGGGGGGGGATACAGATTTCCTGTTCTGTAAATATCTCATAAAACCGCCCCTGGCTTTTGTCAGCCTCGAAACTCGGCTTTACTGACTTGTGATAAGTCTATCATATAACTATTTAATGTTAGTTTCCCTGCAAATATCATCTATCCGTGCCCTGGCAGATCTTGCCCAATATAATTCACTTTAGATAATTTCGTTTTTACAAAGTGTGGATATTTTTTGGTACTCATCCTTATCTATTCTGGGCCAGAATTTTAGCATTTCTGGCAAAGCTAAATAGCTCCATGCAGTTAGCCCGGTTTCTATCCTAATGGCCTGGACCATGGTGGAAGGTGGTAGGGATGTTGTACGGCTTGTACTTTCTCAGTACAAACTGTGCATTTGTTGGACAACATAAACATCAAAACTATGCAAGACTGATTCTACGCACACCAACAGGATATGTTGGCCTTAGTCATGCTAGCTCATAGGGCACCAGCTCTACCCCTAACCAGGAAAGGTAACAGGTGGGGAATATGCAACCTCAGAACAGGACAACCCTGACTCCCCAAGGAATCATGGTAACAGATCTAGAACCTTTTTGTTTGGTTACTCATGCATACCCAAATAGATACACAAGAAATACATAACATGAAGTTTCAATATTTATTGAAGCATTGCGATTGAGTAAAATACATGTGCTACAATAATCAATAGAAGGAAACAGAATAGTGTGATCAGCAATACAAGAATGGTGAAGATGAATAATTGAACTATCGTGCTGTTTACAGAGAATATATGCAAACATATAAATACTGTTATATTTTGCTCCTACCTAGTGCTACCTATCCTAGTGTGCCTAAGATGGGTGAATCTGCCAAATTTCTGTAGGGTGATCTAACTCCCCCGTTACCTGTGGGTGTCATCAGGAATCCCGTCTTGGTGGAGATCTGGGCATCATCCTTCACAAGAGGTAAACGGGAATCAGCTGGGATGGAATTCCGGCATGTGGTGACGTTTCAGTGCCAGCAAAATGCTCCTCTAACTAAACAAGGGAGTGATGTCGTTTATATAATAATCATCACCCATGATGCCATGCCGAAGTAGCAGTCGGGCCGCTATTGTTGATTCTATTGTGATAGCTCAAGCGCCGAAAAGACAAAAACAACATTTTGCGCAGTGAACTTAGCCCTTGTACAAAATGTTCAAGGTATTTAATAATATGCCTACGAAGTGGAAATGCAAGTAAAGCGGCTTCAGGGAATATTATCCTGCACAGGCACGCAAGCAAATGTATGTCAAATGTCAACGTGTTAAAGAAAAGAAGGCAACTTAAAAACGTGAGCATGTAAAATGGTAGTGTTTCTACTCGGGCCTATAACGTGACCACATGACAAGGAGAGTAATCTTTTTAAATATCTACCCTGTTCGATATCTCAATTTGATTTCCCACTTCTACAAAGTACCTCCACGCCAAATTGGAACTGTGGCTGAATCATCCCCATGTATGCCATCAATACTGGTCTTAGAGAGGGACCTCATACATTTTATCAAATTTCTTGAGTCCCCCTACTGAAGAAAGTGCTTTTGCCTGCAAGAAATTAATATGTTCTTTCCAAGACAGGTTCCTCAGAAACCATATCTCCAAGTACTTATAACTATTAACAGTCTCAATTGTGACATTGTTTAGAAATCAGTTAAGCTTCAATTTCTTGTTCCCAAATGGAAGAACCTTTGTTTTCTCCAGGTTGACTAAGTTTTTCTTGCCACAATAATCAGCAAAGACATCCAGCTTTCTCTGTAGACCAATTTCTGTTAAGACTATGATCACTAGATTGTCTGCATAGAGAAGACAGCTTATATGTGAACGATTCATTTTGGGACTAAGACTGTTCGGTAGATCTAATATTTTTGGTAAATCTGCTTAAAATATGGAGAACAATATGGGTGCCAGAACGCAGCCTTGTCTAAGGCCATTTCTAATCTCTATTCTCTGTAAGAGACCCATCAACATCCACTTCCACCTGGGCCCAATTGTCTCCTGCAATGTCAAAAGTAAACCATGTGGGATATCATGCATTCTTTGTGCTTCCCATAACAGGGCCGGGCAACGGTATCAAATTCCAAGCGGAAATCCACAAAACAGCATTATAACCCTCCACGTTGCGCTATTGCTTTATTAGCAATGGCCCATAAACTGAAGCAGTGATATGCTGTTGAATGCCCCCCCCCCCCCTTTAAAGCCACCTAGCTCTATGGGAATTATTGAATTTACTTCCGTTCATTCTTTCAATAAACCAAGGAGGATTCTGGATAAAACTTTCCCACCCACGTCCAACAAGTTTATTTGCCTATAGCTTCCTGGGGAAGATGTTTCACCTTTCTTATACATGGGTTTGATCAACACCCCCTACTAACTGTCTGGGAAAATGCCCACGGAGAGAATATTCTGGAAAAATAGATTAAACATACACAACCACCAGTCAATATTTGTGTTTATTATAACCGTTGGCAGATTATCTGGACAGGCTACTCTTGTAAGCTTTAACAATGAGATAGTCTTTTTGATAGTTTCTAATGTGAATGATGCTTTCATTTCTTTGTATTGAAAATAGCTGGAGACAAGGAGATTAACGCATCTTTATTATACATTTTCTCCTGGTATGCGACACTTGCTTCCTCTCCCATCTGGCATTTCAGCTTTCCCGTGCTGTTCTCTAGACCATGTTGTACTAGTTCCCAGAATTTTTTAATATTGTTCGACTCTATTGTTTCTAGCATGATTTTCCAGCTTTTTTCCTGGAGGGCCGGCTTTTTAGTAGCTATCAAACTTTTAAGCTTTTTCCTTAAGTCAATAAGTCTGATTTTAACCTCTTTAGTCTGCGAGTACCTTATATACTCTTCTAATTTCCTTATCCGCGATTTTACATTTCTGCATTCTGCATGAAACCAAAGGTTCTTTATTTGATTCTCAGCCCTTATTTCTAGTTAACTTATTGTTAAATACTTTGAGCTCCACCTTTAGACACGCTACCACTTGGTTTATTATATCATCATACTATGAAATAAAGTCCGTGGATATTTCCTCTACTTTAAACTCCTTATACTTATATTGAAAAGCCTTTAACCAATTTAAGTACTTCTCCTATACTTAAACGTCTCGGAAAGTTGATTTTTATGGGGAGCACTGGATTTCTTTTACGGATAGTACCTAGGTTTATCGTTGTACTCAGGGGATAATGAGACAATCTGTCGTAACTCGAATCTCTCCAGATGCCTGTAAGCCCAGGCTTGGACAAACACGTAAATCGATAGGGCAGTTCTGGTTACATAAAGAAATGTTTTCCTTGGTGGTGGGTCTGTAGGTGTTCGACCGTTAAGACTGACAAAGCCATTTGAAGCAAGGAAATGTAACAGACATGTATCTCTTTTCTGTACTACATTTACCGGAAAGCTACAAAAATGTATACTAAATATAGTAAGTCTTCATACAGTTGATCAATTATCCCAGGGATTCATTTGTGATTAAAATCACCTAACAATACAAGCAAATGTTGGAGGTACAATGAACATATTTTAACCAAATCCTCCTTAAACATAACCAAATTCCCCTCATAACCAGATGGATTTTTTTACTTGCATATAAACATTAGGAACAATAATGGTATTAAATCCAGACCTAACATTGGACAAAATTACTCTGCAAGCTAACTTCAAATTAGCTCTGGTATTGATTTTCCACATTTTAGAGGCAATTTGTGTTGATATTAGGGTTAATATGCCCCAGAGGAGCGTCCCGATGGGTTAATTGAGGCTCAGTGTGAAATTTGAGGGAACTCATCTATTTGCGGATGCTCTGTGCACAGCCATGTTTCCTGGAAACACAGAATTTTATAAGGATCTATTATTTATTTGAATATCTGCTGTTTTATTAAATCTTTAAGACATGCGTGTTCCAGGAAGACATTGTGATGCTGTGCATTGAACACCATCTCTAATTGATATCACTTAATTCCCCCCATTCTTCATTATCTTCATCTTCCCATCTCAAGGGACATACTTATTCTGGTGTAGCTGGTGCTGGCCCTCGTTACTGTGTCCTCCCTGGAGCAAGGTGATTTTCAAGGACCCTTCTCTTTCATTTAATATACACAGGGTCATGGGCAATGCACCCAGTGTGTCAAGTCTAACTTGAGTTATTTGAAGACCCCCATGGCATTGTAGAAAGCTCACGCTGGGGACGTTCTTAAGTTCAAGCTCTACATCCGTAGAGATGGTTATGCCCAGTTTTCAATTCTTTTCTGGCATTTTGATGGACATCTCTAATGCTGAAAATAATAAAACCCTACCTGCTTTAGATCATTTGATGATATTGTGTGCATGCTAGGCCATTTTGGAAATATCTTGCGTAACCTGTTCTTGCGTAAACCTATTTAAAGGGTTTAGTTTTCTGCGCCTTTTGCCACTCATTGTCTAGGTCAGGTTCCATAAACACCCATAGGCTGTTTGATTCTTTATTTTTGGCTTCTACTTTCTTTATTTGCATTCCACCTACTTCACTGCCCCTTGCTGTGTTGGGAATGGCCTGTGCCTTTGGTTCCAGACGTTTCTAGCTATCTTCCTTTCTCCCGAGGACCCTTCCACTTTGCCCTATCCGATTGCCATTCTGTTTTCTGGTTATCCTTTGCTTTCTTAGCGTGTTAGTCCCTGCTCTTACCACATCCCTGCCCTTATCATAAGATGCCTTCTTGGGCTTAGTAGTTACACTTTTAGTTGAGGTATTTTCTACATCTATTCTCATGCCTGTGACTGAGCCTGGGTCTGAGCCTGTGGCTAAATTATGGTCAGGTGCTCTTTTTGTTCTTTTTGTACTTTGTTATTTTGGGGTTACTCTCATTACCAATCTCCATCTTAGTTGCTCTTAAATGACCTTTCCTTCTTCTCGGATTCAGCACAGATCACACTAAAGCATATGGAAAGCAAGTGGGGTAACAACCCCACCTCTTAGCATTGGGCATCTTGAAATGTATAAAGTGGGTGTTAAGACTGGTTGGTCGATAGTGGGGTCTACTTTCCCCTCCCTACCCTCCTTCCCCAGTCAGACCAAGTACTCCACAGGCCTTACCAACTGCGGCATGCAGCAATGCATCTGTTGAAATTCTGTCGATATTGCCGGTAAATAGGTTTTATGGGACTTGAGTATCTGTATTCAATACTACGGCTTCAAAAACATCTTGAAGTTCTTTCTGCATCAAAAGCATTATATCCAGCATGGAGGAGGAGGAGCTGGGTGTTCTATCCAAGTAAATATCCAAGTTAGGGGGTAAAGCTGGTTTGGGGGTTTTCTTGGGACAATGATTTCATCTTCTAGGTCTACTTTGATAGGTGCAGCCTCTGTTAACACTCCAGTAACCTGTACCCCTGAAACCTCCTGCATCATATGCAAGACACTCAGACTATTGGCACTATTGGCCCCACTAGACTGTATACCCGAGGTGCCTCCCGTTAACCTTTTGGCTGGGCAAGGCGACAATGACAGTCTGGGCACCAAGTGCTGTACACCAGCCTCCATTATGTCCAAGATCTCTGGCATGTCCAGGGAAGAAAAGGATATGTCATTAGTTTTTTGGAAAGAGAAGGGCACCTCCGTATTTTCCTTCCTTGCCGTTCTACTCTTGAAGTGCCTCCCCACAAAGTCTCTCAGAGTTTACCTTGGGGATGCCCTACTTGTTCCCAGAACCGTCTTTTCCAATCCCGTATTTATTATTTTGTTTGAATCAGTGGACTCTCCTATAGTTGCTTTTTCGGGCTGAGCTTTGTCAGCTACATTCTGAAAACCCTCCAGGCCAGGCCTCCCGTAGTTTCACCAGTTCCAATCTGCGGCATTTCTCACCACTACTACTGCGTCTGTTATTATGTCCACCTCCAGATCCCTAAACTCTTGACTCTTATCCATGGGTATCTTTTTATAATGGCGTTATAACATTATGGTTGTTATTATAGCCGCCGCCGCCACCACCACCACCACCACAAGACCAACGTAGCAGGATTCTCCCCTCAAGAGTCAATATTAAGCGCGATATAGGCCGAACAGATGGACTAAGTTGATCACAGTACTCAGGGAATCTCAGGAAATAATCCAGGGACTGTTCAAATGCCGTCCTACTAGAAGCAGGGCTGGATCTACATCAGATGGTCCATCCGGCCTACTATAAACCGGTTTACACAAGCTGGCTTATCTATTCCAGGGGCCTCAGCCGATTAAGCACTGCCAATTATTCATCTTTTTCAATACAAAGGGGGAAAACAGGGGTGCTCGCTGCCGTACCGCCACATGTCAGAACCCCACCCCAGCTCCCCAGAGTGGGTTGGCACGGTTACAACACCCCCAAAATGACATCCCCTCAGACGATAACAGTTCACTCAATGTACACTCAATGTACATGATGGCTGATGACTGATGGACAATACCTGCTTGCCTGCATGTCCTGGTGGCGGAGGTCGTGGCCTGTCCGCATGCCTGTATGAAATGCATGTAGTTACGTAGCTTCAATGAATCACACTGACCATGATGTCTCCAGCGGGGGGGTTGTCAGGCCATTAATAGCCCTCTCAGGCTATATACAAGTCCGTTTTTTATTGTAAAATGCAAGGCTATCGAAAGTAAATTCGGAAGGGCAGCGATTCCCCCCCTTGGATGAACCTCTGGATGTGCTGCACACTCCCCTGAGCGGCGGCCGGTGTTCCGCAGAGACGTTGTCCTGCAGCAGGCACGAGCACGGCCTAGTACGAGTGAGGGTACACTCTCTCCGTCCATGGTCACGAATGGGTTGTGTGCACACTGGTTTCTCGTCAATCTTCATTCAGGCTCCTCTTGGGGCCACCGTTATTGGGGGGATTTTAATGGGGTAATGGACAACATCTTAACTGCCATTCTAGGGCGCTGACCCACCAAACATCCCAAACACTAACATCCATTACAGGGCCCTATGGTTTGCTTCATGTGTGGGGAGTGCAACATTAACATTAACAAAACTACACATTCTTCTCAGGAGTATTCATCTGCGTCCTGCTTATATTTTTTTGTGCTTTCTATCGATCTTGAAGGAAATGTTATGACTTATATCCATATGAATGGTCTTTCCTATAATGCCCCATTAGAGCTCAAAACTGGGAATGTAGTGGGCTGCAGTGACGGACTCTGACCACTAAAATAATGGTGGCTTTCTAAAATGGAGTTTAGTGATACTCTTGAAGAACAAACAGAGCAATATTTTAGCTTGAATACCGGGTCAGTTGACTCCTGTATGTTGGTGGAGGCCTCCAAAACTGTAATATGTGTTGGGGCCAACAGAATATATTGTGAAACTCCCAAGCGAATAAATACAAGACACTACAACAGCTAGAGACAACTCTCCTAATCTTGGAAGAATACCAAGATGAAGTGACAGAAGAGCTCCAGGAATTACAAAGTACCAAACTGAAGTATAAACAGAGTGCCCTAGGAGAAGAAAGAAAAATATGTATGAGCATGGGAACGAATCAGGGAAAGTACTCTACTTGTTGAAGTAAGAAGGACAAAAGGGGCAGGCATATAGGGAAAGTGACAAATTAGATGGGCAAATAATGACCGACTCTTGGACCACAGCACAAGAATTTGCTACTATTACAACAAGATCCAAGGCCATTATTTGGTGGCTAACCTCTCAGCAGCCCATGTATCAGACACAGAGTCAACCTGGAGTGCTTATCAGTACTGGACAGATTACCGAAGCAACTGATCAACCAAAGTAGGGCAAAACACCTGGCCCCAATGGCTTCTCATTAGCCTTTATTAAGCAATACTCAGACCCGTTAGTAATGCATTTGCATGCCATGTACGTAGCTTCTGGCCAAAAGGGAGCATTACCAAGGAGTATAAATGAGGCAGTCATTAGTTTGATACTAAAATCGGGGCTGGGAGATGTGGCTCATATAAAATAATATCCAGACTTAATGTGGATGTTTAAATAGTGGGCAAAGTACTGCCAATCGGTGGTGGGGGTAACAAAGTCTTTTATTCATCAGGGTCAAAGTTTCTTTATGCCAGAACGGTCGACCAGACATAATATCAGATAGTCATTGCTTTGCCTCTAGTAGAGAAAAATCGATGACCCAATAGAGACCCTGTGATTGGACTTCGAAAAGGCCTTTGACATTCTGTCATGGTATTATTTATTCCAAGTCCCGACCTAGATGAATATCTGGCCGATGTTTGTAGCGAAGGCAAGAGTAAGAGTTAATGGAGAGCTCCCACAACCATTCACTATAAGCCGCAATACTGGGCAGGAATGCCTACTGTCACCCCTGCTATTTGCCTTAGAGGTGGTGCCGTCGTCTGAATGACTGAGTGTGGGTGGGGGTGGGGGGGGTTCTGGTGGGCCCTTGATGTACTAGGAGTCTTTGTAAACAGATGGATGCACATTTATTTGGCCCACCCCAACAACCCTGTCCAAGTTTGAAGGAATCCTTTTTGAATGTGGTTGATGCTCCGGCCTCAAGGTGAAATGAATGACAGGCTAAATCCTCCATACTCCTGCTTCAAATTAAGAGAGTCTGGAGACTGGCTATCAAGATCTGCCCAGGCAGTGGTAAAAGGCCCGTTTTAAAGGCCCATCTGAAGCTATGGTCTGGGCAGCGTACACCTATGCTTCACTTATTAAACCATGATTTACGGCATTGAAGCCCGCTTCCGCTGTCTATCTAAGGGAAGGTGGCCTATTCAAGATGGTGACTCTGCTCAGGATTCTCCATCATGCAGAAATATCCAGATGGCCTACCCACCCGTTTTTGTCTGACACATACCATCCCTGCTCTGCTCCTTTATATGGAATAATGAGGAGGGTTAAGCTATTAAATAAAATGAATGAATTTACAATTTATAAATTGCACAGCTACTCCATGAAGTGTCCAGGCGCTAAATCTGCAGTGAAACCACTACACAACCTGCTTACCGGGAGCAAAGAGAAAGGTTTAAGAGCTTTCATGAAGGTGAATTCATGGGCAATGGCCCTCAATGAACGTGACAGCCAATTGCACTCTTTTATTGATGGTCAAATGCTATAAAATGACCTATAATGGAAAGTTCGTGGAAGGCAGATGTTTAATCCTCCCACCTGGTGGTTGCAATTGACTGCATCTATGGCTCAGGCTTAGACCCGGCTTACAGGAGTAAGCTGTGGGCAATGAGGAAAGCATCCCCTCTCCACGTCATGTATATGGGCAGAATTCCACCTGGCTTGCCCTATCAACTAGGGTGGTTCTTCAGATATCGAGGGAATCCCAGAGGGAAATCGGATAGCAAGGTAAAATGACTGGAATTATCCCATTACGGATGGAAGCACGGCTAGCTCAAGTAACCTTAAGGCCTAGAGGGCTTCCAGGGGTAAGACTCCTTAGAAATTTACACATAAGGGTTTCTGGCCACTGCGTCTCACAACATATGCAGAGTCGCAGGAAGAATTCGGGCTTGCTGCTATCCAATTCTATTACCTACAACTGAGACACACTGACACCCGACCTCACTTCAAAAAGGAAGATAGTTGAGTTGAATCTCGTTGAGGCAATGCAAATTATGGGGAAACTACCCAATAAAATGATGTCCAGGATGTCCAAGACCTTAATAATAAATACACCTGCCAATACATTCTGCATGGGCGGAAGATTTAGGTTCACTGGACGATGACGACTGGTAAACTGCACTAATGGCCCATCAGACACATCCCTCTTCAAACGCATTCAATTACTTACACAGGGAGACCTTTAGGAGATCTAGTCTGTGGTGGACGGGGCAGGAATCCTCATCGAAGGGCCTTACATTTTGGGAGACTGATGGAGATTTTCACCACAGGGGATGCCGGGAAGGCCAGCAATTCTGGGAAGGGTGACAGACACATTCAGTGGTGTTGGGAGTCAAATCATTCGGATCCTATAAATAGTGTTAATACATAAACTAGAAATCGCTGTGGCAAGCCATTTTGGCGTTAGGTCTAGTCTTGGTTACAAGGGATATCGCACAACAGTGGTGGTCAGCTGAGACACCCATGAAATGGAGGACAGAGCTAGACTACTGTAGGATGCTGGAGATATATGAAGCTATAGGATGCCCACCTAAATAGCAGGTTTGTAGGGTGACCAGAAGTCCTGGATTTCCCCGCACAGTCCCGGTTTTCAGACGACTTTCCCAGTGTCTCGACACTTTTCGTAATTTTAAATACATGCCCCGATTTTTGGGACAAAGGTCATGTCATTCTGGGAAGCATGAATAAAATACATACTCTCCTTTCACAGGCTCCTCTGAAGACTGATGCAAAAAACGAGGCAGGCCAGATATAGAAGTAAGGCTAAAAGCGTTAGTCCTACTTTTATGTCTGTCCTGTCCTAGTTTTTGCTTCTCAAAATCTGGTTACCCTACAGGTGTGGGGAGCATGGGTGGTATCCCTTGAGGTTGCACATACTGGGTTACGTTTATAAGTACCAGCAAGACGCTTGGGTTTCTGTGCAGGGGCTGGTAAATATTGTACTGGATGTATTATAACGGGATGCTTATGAATGATTTGTATCATTGTGACCAGATTCACGCACTACTGTTGGTTGATATTTTAAATTGTCATTTCAAGAGAGTCAATAACATGTTTTATAAAAGCAAACATGCACTATTCTAGAGTTACATTTCTGACAGACAAGCTCACCAATGCGCAGGCAAACTCACCTACATAGAGATGAAGTGGCTTCGAGCCTGAAAAGATAACGCGAGTAATATATGTAATCTTCTGGCAAGGAAGATACACGCATACCCATTTGCTTGTTAATTAATTCAGTCTTCTCCATACTTGTGGGTACAAGACGAGGCTAAGGGTCTTGCGAGATGCACTGAAATAAAAGCAGAAAAGTACTCAAAAGATGAGCTTTATTTAACATCTGCTTCCAAGCTACGGGAACAATATTCTGCAAGGGCCTTGGAAACCCATTTCTTTGGGATAATGTGCAGATTGTGCTCATTGAAAAGACTGACTGTTCACCTTATCCTAGCGCTAGAGTCTGTGAATGAGCACCCTCTCCTAAAGACAGACAGACAGACCTTGGAACGCTTCCTATCTCAGGGAATCTATAGTGCAGGAGTCTACAGCCCTGGGCTGTCCCTGGAGATAGGGCTGATTAGGAATATGAAAGTCACACGCTTCCTGCTATTTCCATCAATAACCAAAGCAATGATATTTCTGCACAGGGTTAAAAAGGTGTATTTTGAAAAAGGACTGTGTAACACCTAAAGTCGCCCTTGATGTAAAAGCATACTTAAGCACCTTTATACGACTGTTACTCAAAATGACTTAACTCTGCACTGGCTGTACTTTCACACCATATTAATGCACCATCTCTAAGTTCCACTCAAAACATCCAACAAAAGACACAAGTATCTATCCAGCAAGTTCATAATGAAATTCAGTGCCCAGTCTTTTTAGAAACTGCAAGTCACACAGGGTATGCAGTTCAAGTGGGCATCTCAAATGTTCACAATTTGGAAACCATGAACTACACAGGAACTAAATGATTCCAAGTAAGGTCCACTTAGGCTTATCCAATTTTTCCACACATTCCCCAATCCACTTTTGTTGAATCCAAGTAATGAATCTAAGGGCCTTATTACGATGGAAGTCGGATGAGCGTCCGATCTCTATCGCCTCGGGCCGGTGTCTGACCGACTATATCTCGGCGGTCCCACCTGCCCAATTATAATGCAACCGCCGTGCAGGCAGTCGGAAAACTGCTCTTTTCCATTGCGGTTTGTGCTGCGGCACTAGAAAAAAGCCGCAGCACAAGCCGCAGTGGAAAAGGGCAGTTCACAAACATCCATGCACCGTGTGCCAGGCACACGCGGTGAATGGATGTTTGGGGGGGCACCACATGTGCCCACCTGAGCCCATAGCGGAGGCCCACTAGGGACAGGGGCCCTGCTAGGGTCCCCCAATGTCCCATTCTGTCTGCCTTTGCATGACGATCACATGCCATGTAAAGGCAGAGGGAAAAGGGACATCGTAATCCCTACGGCTGTGCCTCCGCAGGCACCGCCTACATTGTAGGGAATGTGCTCCGACCGACGCTCAGACGGGCTCCTTGAGCCTGTCAGAGGCATCAGGCGGTCCTTCCCCACGCTGCGCTCCGACAGACCGCATCATCATTATGCGGCGGTCAGACCGCAGCCTCAGATGGACCGGCACTGACAGCCTGTCGGTGGCGAAACCGTCCAACATCATAATCTGGCCCATAATGTCAGGTTCCATTTCCAAAGTGGTCTGTCCCTCTCATTCCGCATACACCCAGCGTCTGCTCCCCTTCTGAATCCTAATGCATTAGCAGTGTGGCTCAACAGTCAGGTTTGAGTGCACATTCATTCTGGAACTCTACCTGCTACCCAGCATTCACATCTGACAGATAAACGTGCATCCACCGTCAGTCGAGGGAAATAAACACTTGCAGTGGTCTATTCCAAATCGGATTTAACGCTGCTCTAGTTTGAAAAGCCTAGAAACCAATACTTGCTCGTCATAACCTGCAAGAAACAAGCAATAGCATCATTCCTGGGTGCATAGCTGCTTCACTGGCAATTTCCTAAAGACCTCCTCGGCAGAGCCTACAGGGGGGATTGAATCAGGAAGGCCACCGGAGATTGCAGGAAATCACAAGAACAAACAGATCCGTAATTAACCCCCAAAATAACAAACCGACAAACACCGTATCTCCATCCCCCAGGCTACAGCACAGCAACAACTCCACATATGGACAGCGGGCACGGAAGGGGATTTTATGCACAGACCCCATCTCATGGTGTTTTACTTATACAACAAGGTATACTGAAGTTGAGGAGACAATTTAGCAATTTCACAGAGGAATTCTCAATTCACTCCCTGCGGCACAAAAAGATTAAATCAGGATATCATATAATTAGCATGGAATATTGCAAAACTGGAGGCCACAATGGCACACCTTAGTATGCTGATTAATTAATCATAGGCCTTTAAATCTGGCTCACGATGAATTACCCTTAAAATGTTCAATTACATCAAAAAAGGAGATCATGCTTGATAACATCCGCTCTGCCATTTCGATGGATACATTTCCACAGGTACACAACACTGCAAGCTTTACCCTTCCTTTTCACAAATATATTACTCCGCAGGTTTCATCCTCGGTCTTCAAGAACTCATTTTTGTGTAATACAGAAAAGTAATACAACCTACCTTTCTTCCTGTTCTGACTCTTCCTATACAACACTGCGCGTCTGCTCGTCCCACACCATACTTACACTGTATGGCCTCCCACACTGCGCTACCGCAGGTCCTCATCAAGATCCAGGATGCCCATAAATAGCAAGCTACGGACACGTACATCGTCAATCTAAACAAAGGCACAAATGACTAACAGCAAAAATATTTTTGGGGGTCTAAAAACCACACGGTGCCACAGTAGTTCTTCCCACTGAAGGATACTACTTTGTGTGTGGCTGTGCACCATGTGAACTGGTAGAATGCCGTCACTCAGAGTAACGTTAGCCAATGGCTGAAGTGGGATGATCTATTGCCCCATGAAGTGTGCTGTAGTGGGCGGGAAAAATGTTAATGACAATAATGGCTGGCTGAAAACCCCTATAATATTAGTAAATTGAAAAGGTCATGGCTTATGCCAGACCTAAAAATGTATTTCACAACAGGAAACGCAATCTGTAAAAAAAAAAACAGATGCATATCAGGAATAATTTCGCAGAAGGCTGCCATGGCACAAACATAAAGAGGAGCATGTTGCAAATTCATAGATGGCTTCGGAAAACACCAAACAGACTCGCAATGTGTGGCAAGCTGGCCCGGAGAGTTAAGCACTCGCTATTTACATTTATAACATCTGGGGTGAGCTGCAGATCTCGAGTTCGTAATCTGCAAGGCCAACTCGCTCTTTAGAACCCCTGAGATCGATCGACTGACAGAGCACATGTTATTTACAGCTTGTGAAAGTAGCACATGGAGCGCTATGTACAAAACAAGAATTGGCAAAGCCAAGAGGTCTCACCTATGCGAGATCTATTGTCTTTGTTAATGTTTTTTAGACATGTTGTACAGCAACACAGCTGCTGCACAGCATGGCTGAAAGTAAAAAAGAACAAGCATTTACAATGCAATAGGTCTCGCAGTTGAGAGTTTGAGCTATTGGCATTGTAAATGGCAATGGCTTTTATTTACGTGTTGGTTTTTAAAACTACAAAGATAATAATCCCTCTAGACCTATATTTCTTTCATTAATGGCTTCTCAAAGCTCAAAAATAGGGCATAAGGAACATCATTCTCCACACAAGACAATTGGTCATTTGTATAAATTTTATTTCATTTTTTTCTTTTTACTTATTTTTCTGATATATGTTATAAAAAATATACATGATTCTTTGCAATTAATATCACCATTTCTTACAAACATGTGACTGTTTTCATAATTCAAATAATGCAATACATAAAACGCAATTAATTTCAACATTTATAAGATCATACCTAACTAAAAATATATATGGTTCAACTCACCCCCACATACAATCACACCTCTCTTTGCTCTACAACCACACCACTAGCACACTATACTCTCATACTCTACATCCCAGAACAACACTGCATGCACAGATGGAAAAATCCGGGTGAAAAAATCAACCCTCGATTGCTGTGCTGATAGCTGGGATGTCTCACTCTAACTGGTCGACGTACGTTTCGATGGAATGATATAATTCATAGACCATCTTCTTCAGGACCTGTTATTTTATGATTTATAACGGGTGGAAGGAGGGGGAACAAATCTGTAACAATAACACGGAGAATATTTAGATATTAATTATTTTCATTTACACAAAAGCCCCAGGAGATATCTTACATTTCTCCTAATATCTACATATAAAACAAACAACAGTGCCACTAATAAGTATTTTCAAAAAGGAAATCACCCATTATATAAAGTTTGTAGTATTCCTTATCAACCCAACATATAAAAAGAATTTAGACATCTTAAAAGAAGAGAAGACAAAATCATGAGCATCATTATATATTAGTGATTCTATACAAGATGAACATTGATCATGATTATTGTTAGAGATGTAAGAAAAGCAATGAGAAGAATTTTGTGGGAGACAGAAAGAAACGGAAAGGAAGAATTGTATTAAGTAATACATTCATTCGAATAATCTCCTTTCTTTAATTGGAAACATACTACTAGCTGTCTGCAATACCACATATTACTAATTACCTATAAAAATTAAAGTTTCTAAAAACACACTGGTGCCATGAACAGGCAATCAATTGTGTCTATGCCTCTGCAGGCCCTAATGTCACAAGATAGAATCTTTCAATTATCTACAGACTTATGTAGAGCAAGAGGACATATCTATCAAATATCTCATGGTGATAGAATTAGTGAATTTCAAACCCTTATATTATCATCTAATGGTTTAAATCATTACCTTTTATTCACGGTATCCCGATATGTATCTGGGGTCCTAATAAAGATTGACATCGCCGTTTAGTTTGTAATCATTCAATATCTCAGCAGAATGCAACAGGCGTGCTCTCCTGAACAGCCTCTATGCTTAAGGAAAGAATGCAATGATTAGAACACCCTCTCCGCATATTTTTCCTTTTTTATATATAGATTGGCTCTAGAGATAGTGTCCATCTATGCGATATACAACACAGAATTATAGAGTGGCATACCTCCAAATATTCTGGTCCTTGTACCAGTTATTTCTCTAGCTGTCCTCCAAAAAATTGCCTCCACTGTTTAACTTCTCGCTCTGTGTTGTTTCGCCAAGATAATATGGATGTACACTCATTTGGATATACGCTCATTTATAGCCTCTATATTAGAAAAAGAGCGCGATGATTAGGGTAGCATAATCCACATATCTTAGCTATTTATTGACACTGAGATAATACGCCCCTATCTGACGAACAACAAGGGGAGCCAAAATGTGAGGCTGCATACCTCTGATTTGTCCTGCTCCAGAAAGAGTTACCTCATTGTTTATGCAGCAACATGATGTTTTTATGGCTCCCAGATTCTAGCCTCTCTATGTGTATCTTGTCCCTTTAAAAAGGACACAAGGCGTGCTGAAAAATGAAAAATAAAAATTGATTAAAAACAGAGAGTTGACTACCCCTGGGGCACTATTGTGAATACAATGATCTCCTTTATGTATATCGGTGTCTATTTATTAGTGTCGACCTAGTTGTCTCTATATGGCCCATATTCCACTATTTTGATCTCATAATTGTCTTGCCCAATTGTAATAACTGCTCGGTAATGGGAACAGTGCACGGGGTACTAGAGTTTACGCACAAACTATTCCTAGTGTGGTGCTGACATATTTAAAGTTAAATCACAGTCACCATATCGCGGCCCGTAAACGAGCAACCCACATTTAAGGACATAAAAAATTGCGAGTGTGTCTACAAAATTTGCCTCCTGTTTGGCGGACCCTTACGGCGGTTCCTGTTTCTTCGGGCGTGCATCGGCGGGATATTAACAACCCGCTTCTGATTTCTATCCCCTATGAGACCATTGATCGGCTCACAAATGAGCCTGGCCGCCAATTACAATAACATGATGTCCGGTTAGCCGGAACTAATTATAAAAGGCATATGTTAGATTTACTGATACACTGCTCGATGATAAAAACAATGCACGGGATATTCTAGTTTCACACAGACTATTACTAGTGTAGAGCTTACATGTTTAAATTAAACCACAGTCCCATATCGCGGTCCGTTAGCGAGAAACCCTCATTTAAGAACATGAAAATTTGCGAATTTGTCTACGGAATTTACCTCTTGTTTAACGATCCCTTACGGTGGTTCTTACTTCTTCGGGCGTGCATCAGCGGGATATTTCCAACCCGCTTCTGATTTATACCCCATGTAAGGCCATCAGTCTATTCACAGGTGGAACTAACCACCAATTACAGTGACATCATTTCCGGTTAGGCCGGAACTACTCATCGGAAGCAGTTCCGGGTTTGCTAATAGAAACGCCATATTAGAACGGTGTTCATATCTGGCGATAGCTATCATCGATAATGGATTTAGATCGAGCCTCATCATGATAAGGGGTACTATGTCTATGTCTATTTAGAAAAAGCTCCCAAGTATACTAGAGTTTTATATATAAATCCAAATTTTAAATATCATAGTGTTTCTATCTAGTTTTTCTATTTTTAACACGAACAAAACAGGGGAACTAATGCCATACGAGACTAGTATACAGTATGTATTTATGCAAGATACAATGTCTCAAAAGGGAACAGCGAGCGGCCCTGAGTTGTCTAATTGGATGTCATCGTGCCGGAATCGATAAGTTTGTAAGGTATTTACCGTATAGTAACTTAGACCTCACCTAAAGTTCTAAAGTTGTTAGGTATGTGGCCAGATGTTAATATCTCTAATATAAAGGCTATCAAAGTCAGAGTACCGACATATATAAATATATGTATGTTGGTACTTGAAAATCACAGGAGTTCAATGACATCCGTGTGTTTTATCTATTATGAGTGTCATTACAGACCCCTCATATTAATACCTTGGTCTCCTTACTTTCAGTATATGATCTGTATAGTTCATCGTATCCAACCATTAGGTTGTCTGCCAGATTATCTCTTCGCTTAAGCCGCCCTTGATTGAGTTAAGGGTATAAATCCAAAAAGTTTCTCGACATTTTCGCATCATCATCAATGTTTTTACCTGGAATATTTTTAACTTTTTCCAAAATGAGCCATCTGAGCTCATTCTCATTGTGGTTTAGATCGATACAGTGTTGAACCATAGGGGACAAGATTTTCCGAGTTCTAATGGCTGATCTATGTTCACTGTATCGAATTCTAAACTCACGGCTCGTTTCTCCCACATACCCTTGATGACAGGGGCAAAGGATAAGGTAGACCAGATTATGACTTCTACAATTTGTAAAGTCCCTAAGTTTCCCCTTCTTTCCTTGATATTCCCAAAATTGGGTAACAATTGCTGTGTCACAAGCTACACATGTGCCACATCTATGATTTCCCAAAATGGGGGGACCTATAATTGTGGTTTGTTTCTCTCGTGAAATCTGTCTTTCCCTTGTGTGCACCAAATTATCCTTGAGATTTTTATTTCTCCGGTAAGCAATGATAGGTTTCTGAATGATTTCATAATCTTCATTAGTATTTAAAATGTGCCAGTCTTTGATGTTAGAACAATTTCGTCTAATCCTTGTGGAATCCACAGCTAAAAACACGATTCTATCACATGATAGTTACCACCCCAATTGTCAAAAAGACTCTATTCCTTTTGGAGAATTCCTAAGGATTAGACGAAATTGTTCTAACATCAAAGACTATGACATAAATGGAAATGGAAAAGAATTGAAATTAAGATTACTGCAGAGGGGATATCCCAGACGTTTGATTAGGACAGCCTATAAAAGGGCGCGTTATTACAATCGTGAGGCTCTCCTAGCAGGCAGTTCACGCCCAAAAATGACAGAATGGTCTGTGTCATACAACATTCACCTTTGAATTTCAAAGTCAAGAAGGTGTTGGACAAAAATTGGCACATTTTAAATACTAATGAAGATTATGAAATCATTCAGAAACCTATCATTGCTTACCGGAGAAATAAAAATCTCAAGGATAATTTGGTGCACACAAGGGAAAGACAGATTTCACGAGAGAAACAAACCACAATTATAGGTCCCCCATTTTGGGAAATCATAGATGTGGCACATGTGTAGCTTGTGACACAGCAATTGTTACCCAATTTTGGGAATATCAAGGAAAGAAGGGGAAACTTAGGGACTTTACAAATTGTAGAAGTCATAATCTGGTCTACCTTATCCTTTGCCCCTGTCATCAAGGGTATGTGGGAGAAACAAGCCGTGAGTTTAGAATTCGATACAGTGAACATAGATCAGCCATTAGAACTCGGAAAATCTTGTCCCCTATGGTTCAACACTGTATCGATCTAAACCACAATGAGAATGAGCTCAGATGGCTCATTTTGGAAAAAGTTAAAAATATTCCAGGTAAAAACATTGATGATGTGCGAAAATGTCGGGAAACTTTTTGGATTTATACCCTTAACTCAATCAAGGGCGGCTTAAACGAAGAGATAATCTGGCAGACAACCTAATGGTTGGGTACGATGAACTATACAGATCATATACTGAAAGTAAGGAGACCAAGGTATTAATATGAGGGGTCTGTAATGACACTCATAATAGATAAAACACACGGATGTCATTGAACTCCTGTGATTTTCAAGTACCAACATACATATATTTATATATGTCGGTACTCTGACTTTGATAGCCTTTATATTAGAGATATTAACATCTGGCCACATACCTAACAACTTTAGAACTTTAGGTGAGGTCTAAGTTACTATACGGTAAATACCTTACAAACTTATCGATTCCGGCACGATGACATCCAATTAGACAACTCAGGGCCGCTCGCTGTTCCCTTTGAGACATTGTATCTTGCATAAATACATACTGTATACTAGTCTCGTATGGCATTAGTTCCCCTGTTTTGTTCGTGTTAAAAATAGAAAAACTAGATAGAAACACAATGATATTTAAAATTTGGATTTATATATAAAACTCTAGTATACTTGGGAGCTTTTTTCTAAATAGACATAGACATAGTACCCCTTATCATGATGAGGCTCGTCTAAATCCATTATCGATGATAGCTATCGCCAGATATGAACACCGTTCTAATATGGCATGTTCTATTAGCAAACCCGGAACTGCTTCCGATGAGTAGTTCCGGCCTAACCGGAAATGATGTCACTGTAATTGGTGGTTAGTTCCACCTGTGAATAGACTGATGGCCTTACATGGGGTATAAATCAGAAGCGGGTTGGAAATATCCCGCTGATGCACGCCCGAAGAAGTAAGAACCACCGTAAGGGATCGTTAAACAAGAGGTAAATTCCGTAGACAAATTCGCAAATTTTCATGTTCTTAAATGAGGGTTTCTCGCTAACGGGCCGCGATATGGGACTGTGGTTTAATTTAAACATGTAAGCTCTACACTAGTAATAGTCTGTGTGAAACTAGAATATCCCGTGCATTGTTTTTATCATCGAGCAGTGTATCAGTAAATCTAACATATGCCTTTTATAATTAGTTCCGGCTTAACCGGACATCATGTTATTGTAATTGGCGGCCAGGCTCATTTGTGAGCCGATCAATGGTCTCATAGGGGATAGAAATCAGAAGCGGGTTGTTAATATCCCGCCGATGCACGCCCGAAGAAACAGGAACCGCCGTAAGGGTCCGCCAAACAGGAGGCAAATTTTGTAGACACACTCGCAATTTTTTATGTCCTTAAATGTGGGTTGCTCTGCTTACGGGCCGCGATATGGTGACTGTGATTTAACTTTAAATATGTCAGCACCACACTAGGAATAGTTTGTGCGTAAACTCTAGTACCCCGTGCACTGTTCCCATTACCGAGCAGTTATTACAATTGGGCAAGACAATTATGAGATCAAAATAGTGGAATATGGGCCATATAGAGACAACTAGGTCGACACTAATAAATAGACACCGATATACATAAAGGAGATCATTGTATTCACAATAGTGCCCCAGGGGTAGTCAACTCTCTGTTTTTAATCAATTTTTATTTTTTCATTTTTCAGCACGCCTTGTGTCCTTTTTAAAGGGACAAGATACACATAGAGAGGCTAGAATCTGGGAGCCATAAAAACATCATGTTGCTGCATAAACAATGAGGTAACTCTTTCTGGAGCAGGACAAATCAGAGGTATGCAGCCTCACATTTTGGCTCCCTTGTTGTTCGTCAGATAGGGGCGTATTATCTCAGTGTCAATAAATAGCTAAGATATGTGGATTATGCTACCCTAATCATCGCGCTCTTTTTCTAATATAGAGGCTATAAATGAGCGTATATCCAAATGAGTGTACATCCATATTATCTTGGCGAAACAACACAGAACGAGAAGTTAAACAGTGGAGGCAATTTTTTGGAGGACAGCTAGAGAAATAACTCGGTACAAGGACCAGAATATTTGGAGGTATGCCACTCTATAATTCTGTGTTGTATATCGCATAGATGGACACTATCTCTAGAGCCAATCTATATATAAAAAAAGGAAAAATATGTGGAGAGGGTGTTCTAATCATTGCATTCTTTTCCTTAAGCATAGAGGCTGTTCAGGAGAGCACGCCTGTTGCATTCTGCTGAGATATTGAATGATTACAAACTAAACGGCGGTGTCAATCTTTATTAGGACCCCAGATACATATCGGGATACCGTGAATAAAAGGTAATGATTTAAACCATTAGATGATAATATAAGGGTTTGAAATTCACTAATTCTATCACCATGAGATATTTGATAGATATGTCCTCTTGCTCTACATAAGTCTGTAGATAATTGAAAGATTCTATCTTGTGACATTAGGGCCTGCAGAGGCATAGACACAATTGATTGCCTGTTCATGGCACCAGTGTGTTTTTAGAAACTTTAATTTTTTATAGGTAATTAGTAATATGTGGTATTGCAGACAGCTAGTAGTATGTTTCCAATTAAAGAAAGGGAGATTATTCGAATGAATGTATTACTTAATACAATTCTTCCTTTCCGTTTCTTTCTGTCTCCCACAAAAATTCTTCTCATTGCTTTTCTTACATCTCTAACAATAATCATGATCAATGTTCATCTTGTATAGAATCACTAATATATAATGATGCTCATGATTTTGTCTTCTCTTCTTTAAGATGTCTAAATTCTTTTATATGTTGGGTTGATAAGGAATACTACAAACTTTATATAATGGGTGATTTCCTTTTTGAAAATACTTATTAGTGGCACTGTTGTTTGTTTTATATGTAGATATTAGGAGAAATGTAAGATATCTCCTGGGGCTTTTTGTGTAAATGAAAATAATTAATATCTAAATATTCTCCGTGTTATTGTTACAGATTTGTTCCCCCTCCTTCCACCCGTTATAAATCATAAAATAACAGGTCCTGAAGAAGATGGTCTATGAATTATATCATTCCATCGAAACGTACGTCGACCAGTTAGAGTGAGACATCCCAGCTATCAGCACAGCAATCGAGGGTTGATTTTTTTCACCCGGATTTTTCCATCTGTGCATGCAGTGTTGTTCTGGGATGTAGAGTATGAGAGTATAGTGTGCTAGTGGTGTGGTTGTAGAGCAAAGAGAGGTGTGATTGTATGTGGGGGTGAGTTGAACCATATATATTTTTTAGTTAGGTATGATCTTATAAATGTTGAAATTAATTGCGTTTTATGTATTGCATTATTTGAATTATGAAAACAGTCACATGTTTGTAAGAAATGGTGATATTAATTGCAAAGAATCATGTATATTTTTTTATAACATATATCAGAAAAATAAGTAAAAAAGAAAAAAATGAAATAAAATTTATACAAATGACCAATTGTCTTGTGTGGAGAATGATGTTCCTTATGCCCTATTTTTGAGCTTTGAGAAGCCATTAATGAAAGAAATATAGGTCTAGAGGGATTATTATCTTTGTAGTTTTGATTGTATTTCCCCTTGTTCCCTGGCCTACCAAATATTTCTCTTTAGGGGGGTGCCTTGCTAACTCTCGTGTTGGTTTTTAAAACATAAATAAAAGGCATTGTTATTACAATGCCAATAGCTTAATCTCTCGCAAATGCGAGACCTATTGCATTGCAAATGCTTGTTGTGAGATGTAGATAAAATTACGTTGTCCTGGGCCACCTTTACCGGGAGGGGCTCTGCTCTTTTTGAGCAGCACAGCTAGCAGTAATGTTACGTGGGGGTGGGGTGAAAGGGGCCTATGCAGGGAAACATATTATATATAAGTGGTGGCCATCTGAAAGGCCCTACTTTTGTCTGTAGCAGCAGACAGACGAGCCCCTCATTATCCACGTAAAAACTGGGAGGGTACTCCAGTTCAGCACTGAACAAAAAATTAAAAAAAGGCAAGACCTATTGGCTATGCCAATGCTTGTTTTCAGTGGTCATCATGGTCCAAGGTCACACGACTTCTTCCTGTCCGCAGTTGTATGACGTCACTTCGTGTGATATCATCACAGGTCAAAAGCGTCATATTACTAACGCTACTCCAGACGTTTTTGTGAATCGACGTCCATCTTGAAATCCATCTTTGTTTCAAATCACATAGCCACAAAGGGCGAGGTATTTTGTAACTCTTTACCCATCACAGTAGTTTAAAGGACTCATGGAGTTTTATGTGCATTTCCCATCTTACCATTTTAATTTTTTTTAATTTAATCAAAAAAATAAAACAATGTAAATGCACGTAACCAAAATACACACAGATAATGACAATGGCACTGAAATGCATTCGCTTTATCACTTAGAACACATAGCAAAAACACAGAGTGAAAGCGTCATCCTCAATACTTATAAAAGCATTTCATTTGTTAGTTTTAGAGATTTGTGTTAACCACTAGATGGCACCAAATAGCAAAAAACATCGCATTGCGTGCTGCTGATATTAATTCAATACAGTACCATACTGCCATAATGGCTCGACTAATTGCAGAAGTATTGCCAGAGCTTAGTTATTTACACATTTTCTTCACGAGCATCTTATATATATTAACTACTGAGAAGGAACAAAACAAACTGGGAATAAGGTGGGTAGTCATCCTATAAGTGCCTGGACGTTTGTGTGTACTATGCTGTTTGTTACAAGCAGTTTTTTCCACCATTCCACAGATTTTGCCTAGCCTGATCACATTTTCAGATATAAAAATCAAAGGTGAAGAAAAACAATCATAATGAAAGCACTTTGACTGTCGAAGGCGTGGCCCCCTGCCTCCTGAATTCCAATTGACGCGCATCATGGGCGGCATTCTCTCGCGATCACTATTGGGATCGTCAGCAAAATATGGGATAATCATAGTAACATCAGATGTTTTAATTGCCCTGCCTTGTTCTGTGGGGTTATGTGCTCTGTTGTGCTGCCAGCATAGGTTTGTTACTCCATTGCGGGCATTTCAACAGGTTTAAAGTTCTTAATATTTTAAATTAACATTGGTGCACCAGAGAGCTACACCAGGTTTTATCAACCCCCCCGACTGGAAGATAGAACGTTCCCTGTAGACGTCTGATCGGAAATAAACCGAACTGGATACAGTTCGATTAGATGAGACGCAGTAGTGACTTCTGAGAGGTCCCAAAAGCCCAGAACGCGGAAGTAAGCTACATCCATATAACTCCGCATATCTAACCTATTACAGAAGGGGGGACTCTTTTCCGTGATTAGCACAATTAGATGCGTCTTCATATTTAGTTTGATGGGACTATGTAGATGTTTAGTGTTGTAGCATTTTCATAGTTTCCTACCCCTTGGTGCGACGTCGAAGTGTATTAATCGGCGAGTGGCATGCTACACTATAGGCGAGTACATGATTGGCGGAGTGTTGTGGTCCTATTTGGGTGGCTGAGTGGTGTTGTGTTTTAGTGGCCACAGAGGTGTTCTTATCTTCTTGTGTGGCGCAACACCTAGCAGTGAGATGGACCTGGAGGTCTGAGCGATAGGGGTGCAAATCGTAATAAGCTGGCGGCCATAACTTACTCTGCAGACACCATGTTCTATTTCATGGTTTCTATTCTGCTTTCAGTTTATATTCCATGGTAACCAATAGTTGGGTCATCCGCTCTATAAAGTGTTGTGAGTGTGGGAGGAGAACAGGGGACAGAGGCATGGGAAATAAGCACAGACGTATCGGGCGGTCTGCATAAAAGTAAAAGTAACGCGGCCGCGAAAATACTGGCTCACTGAGAACATCAAAGCGGCCGCGAAAGTGATCGTGATCGCGATCAAGCACGGCGAGCGATGCGCTTAATGAGCATGACGAGGAAAGCCATATGGCGCCTCTGCTCGTAAGCGCGCGCCCGCGCACATGCACGCAAGCTGTAGGCCAGCCATGGTAGCATTTTTTGAAGCCCTTACTAAAACTCTCGCCAGACCAGCGCATGCGCTGGGTCAGGCGAGACCTAAAAAGCACTATGACATGGTCAACATTGGCCGGTCAATGCTGGTACCATCTCAGTGTACAGCAAGCAGCGCAATGCAGCATACCTCGCAGTTCTTATACAGCATGCATAAATTATTAAGATAGACCAGTAGGTATTGCACATGTTGCAGGGACCTGTGTGTAACCTGAGGTTCCAGATTTGAATTTATCTGTGTGCCGAATGCCTGTCATTGTAGTGTCTCCAGAGTTCCAGGATCTGCAACGTTCCTGCCCAGGGTTGCACTGAAAGTCCACACGTTAAGGTACAACTATGTACACACTTTACTATTTATGAGAGCGCAAATTACAGGACCATCACTTGCAACCCCTCCCCCCAGAAGCAGCGAAGCACCAGATGGTATCATCATAGCTCCTCAAGTAAAGCACTCCAAGTGACTTCAGGCGCTCTGCAAGCAAGGAGCACAGACACTCTCACACTGCAAATATTCCGCACACAGGCGCAAGGCCCCATCACAGACAGACAAACTCACAGCACAGTAAGTAACAACATATTTGCTTTGCTTCACAAAGAAGCCAACAAACAATACTAAAAGCAACAGAGAAAACATCGTGACAGCATTTAAGAGGATGGTAAGCAGCGCATTTGGCAGCAAGCTCCAGATGTGTAAAAGATCAGCTGATCAGGAAGCCATTTAATCAGCATGATAAATTAAATAAAGATAATGAAGCGACAGTACACTTTGTTGAAATGGTCGCTCAAGCTGCAGATACCTCAACGCGTCTAAGTGGCCGAGATTGGAAGAAAAAAAAAGTACCTTGAGTGCAACAAGTGGAAGGACACCAATAAATCCATTAAATCAGTAGTTGGCCCATACTCCATTGAAAAGACGAGCACACGAAAAGGAAGTCAAGTCGGAATGCACTGACCAGTGAGAAGCAAAGAAATTATCAAGCCAACCAATGGTAAGTAATGGGAAGGCTCTAAGCTTTTTTAGGGTCGAGCATCCGAGAGCATGCTCTAGCGCATGAGTCTCACTTGTGAGACACTCTTGTATACGGAAAAGGGTTTGGAGCCCGCCCGTTGCATACCATTTTTTGGCTTGCCTGGCACTCTTCTTTACAGCCTCGTAAGTCGTAAAGGGGTCCTAATATCATTTCCATTCCTCAATCTGGAGCAGGGACCAAACAACGATTGATTCAACGTAATCAGTGCCCGTCCTTTGCTCCCAATGTGATTGAGGTACTACTTTGTTCTTTTTAACTTTTAGTTCCCTGCAAATAGAAGACCTGTGACTGGCAAAAACGTGCCCAGCAGGACAAACAAAATTGGAAAGATTCATTTTCTATAGTTAACTTTCTTTTATTTTGCCAAGTCTTCTTTTCTCACTTTGCACCTCTAAAATGCTTTTCATCAAATCCTGCTTCCAATTAACACCAGATTGCGCCCTTGACTCCAAGGGGAGAGAGAGGGTGTGGAAAATGGCCAAGCTGTCGACTTTGGAACTGGGGAACCAGGTTCCATTCTTGGTACGTCTTGTCTATGCGAGATCTAATGGCTTAGTCAATGTTTCTTTTTTAAGCTATGTTGTGCAGCTGCGTGGCTAAAAGTACAAAGAAAGTGCTATGATGCAGACAACGCTGGCTGCTTTATAGTGGTTTTTTGTACTTTCAACCATGCTGCACATCTCTACTATTAGGCTTTTCAGTATTTTCCTTGCCATGTTGTGCAGCTGCGTGGCTAAAAGCAGAAAATAAATTAAAAAAGTTTTTAAAAAGCACAATAAAGTGGCTAGCATTGACAGCATCATAGCACTTTTTTTGTACTTTTAACCATGCTACAAAGCACCTACGCTACTATACAGCATGTCTAAACAAGCATTGGCATAGCCAATAGGTCTCGCTTTTGGGACCTTATAAGTATTTAGTTATGCAGCACAATATCCTTGGTGCAACAACATCAACTGTTGCATGGGTAAACACTTATAAGGTCCCAAAAGCGAGACCTATTTGCTATGCCAATGCTTGTTTTTTGAGGGGGCATACACAATTGGAGGTTGAAGGTTGTGAACTAGTACCTGTATTATAACACTAGCAGCGGCCAGACGCTAGGGGAGACTCAACAGATGGCAGATTCCGAGAGCAGGCTGAGGTGGTGTTGAGTGATGTTGAGGTGGTAGTGGTGGTGACTGGTGCTGAGACTATGCTGAGGTGATGCTGAATGATACTTAGGTCTTGCTGAGTGATGGTGATGCTGTGGTGGCCCCGACTCATGCCGTGGTGGCCCCGACTCATGCCGTGGGGGCGCAGAGTGATGCCGTGGGGGCGCAGAGTGATGCCGTGGGGGCGCAGAGTGATGCCGTGGGGGCGCAGAGTGATGCCGTGGGGGCGCAGAGTGATGCCGTGGGGGCGCAGAGTGATGCCGTGGGGGCGCAGAGTGATGCCGTGGGGGCGCAGAGTGATGCCGTGGGGGCGCAGAGTGATGCCGTGGGGGCGCAGAGTGATGCTGCCGTGACACAGTGTCTTTGCTAGTTACAGTGGGTAGAAGGGGGGGGCAGAAGGGGGATAGAAGGGGGATAGAAGGGGGATAGAAGGGGGATAGAAGGGGGAAGGGGGGCAGAGGAGGGGCAGAGGGGCAGAGGAGGGGCAGAGGGGCAGAGGAGGGGCAGAGGGGCAGAGGAGGGGCAGAGGAGGGGCAGAGGAGGGGCAGAGGAGGGGCAGAGGAGGGGCAGAGGAGGGGCAGAGGAGGGGCAGAGGAGGGGCAGAGGAGGGGCAGAGGAGGGGCAGAGGAGGGGCAGAAGAGGGGTAGAGGGGCAGAAGAGGGGTAGAGGGGCAGAAGAGGGGTAGAGGGGCAGAAGAGGGGTAGAGGGGCAGAAGAGGGGTAGAGGGGCAGAAGAGGGGTAGAGGGGCAGTAGAGGGGTAGAGGGGCAGTAGAGGGGTAGAGGGGCAGTAGAGGGGTAGAGGGGCAGTAGAGGGGTAGAGGGGCAGTAGAGGGGTAGAGGGGCAGTAGAGGGGTAGAGGGGCAGTAGAGGGGTAGAGGGGCGGTAGAGGGGCAGTAGGGTAGTAGAGGGGTAGAAGAGGGGTCGAGGGGTAGAAGAGGGGTCGAGGGGTAGAAGAGGGGTCGAGGGGTAGAAGAGGGGTCGAGGGGTAGAAATGGGGTAGAGGGGTAGAAGAGGGGCAGAGGGGTAGAAATGGGGTAAAGGGGTAGAAATGGGGTAAAGGGGTAGGAAAGGGGTAGGAAAGGGGTAGGAAAGGGGTAGGAAAGGGGTAGGAAAGGGGTAGGAAAGGGGTAGGAAAGGGGTAGGAAAGGGGTAGGAAAGGGGTAGAGGGGCAGGAAAGGGGTAGAGGGGCAGGAAAGGGGTAGAGGGGCAGGAAAGGGGTAGAGGGGTAGAAGAGGGGTAGAGGGGTAGAAGAGGGGTAGAGGGGTAGAAAGAGGGGCAGAGGGGGTAGAAGAGGGGCAGAGGGGTAGAAGAGGGGCAGAGGGGTAGGAAAGGGGTAGGAAAGGGGTGAGGAAAGGGGTAGGAAAGGGGTAGGAAAGGGGTAGGAAAGGGGTAGGAAAGGGGTAGGAAAGGGGTAGGAAAGGGGTAGGAAAGGGGTAGGAAAGGGGTAGAGGGGCAGGAAAGGGGTAGAGGGGCAGGAAAGGGGTAGAGGGGCAGGAAAGGGGTAGAGGGGTAGAAGAGGGGTAGAGGGGTAGAAGAGGGGTAGAGGGGTAGAAATGGGGTAGAGGGGTAGAAATGGGGTAGAGGGGTAGAAATGGGGTAGAGGGGTAGAAGAGGGGTAGAGGGGTAGAAGAGGGGTAGAGGGGTAGAAGAGGGGTAGAGGGGTAGAAGAGGGGTAGAGGGGTAGAAGAGGGGTAAGGGGTAGAAGAGGGGTAAGGGTAGAAGAGGGGTAAGGGGTAGAAGAGGGGTAAGGGGTAGTAGAGGGGTAAGGGGTAGTAGAGGGGTAAGGGGTAGTAGAGGGGTAAGGGGTAGTAGAGGGGTAAGGGGTAGTAGAGGGGTAAGGGGTAGTAGAGGGGTAAGGGGTAGTAGAGGGTAAGGGGTAGAAGAGGGGTAGAAGAGGGGTAGAAGAGGGGTATAAGAGGGGTAGAAGAGGGTAGAGGGAAGAGGGTAGAGGGGTAGAGGGGTAGAGGGGTAGAGGGGTAGAGGGGTAGAGGGGTAGAAGAGGGGTAGAGGGGCAGAAGAGGGGTAGAGGGGCAGAAGAGGGGTAGAGGGGCAGAAGAGGGGTAGAGGGGCAGAAGAGGGGTAGAGGGGCAGAAGAGGGGTAGAGGGGCAGAAGGGGTAGTAGAAGGGTAGAGGGGTAGTAGAAGGGTAGAGGGGTAGTAGAAGGGTAGAGGGGTAGAGGGGTAGAGGGGTAGGAAAGGGGTAGGAAAGGGGTAGGAAAGGGGTAGGAAAGGGGTAGGAAAGGGGTAGGAA
Organism: Calotriton arnoldi; assembly: GCA_963921515.1. Classification (NCBI taxonomy): domain Eukaryota; kingdom Metazoa; phylum Chordata; class Amphibia; order Caudata; family Salamandridae; genus Calotriton; species Calotriton arnoldi. The sequence continues at coordinate 971,154 of CAWUFW010004403.1, read as the reverse complement.
AGGGGTAGGAAAGGGGTAGGAAAGGGGTAGGAAAGGGGTAGGAAAGGGGTAGGAAAGGGGTAGAGGGGTAGAAGAGGGGTAGAGGGGTAGAAGAGGGGTAGAGGGGTAGAAGAGGGTAGAGGGGTAGAAGAGGGGTAGAGGGGTAGAAGAGGGGTAGAGGGGTAGAAGAGGGGTAGAAGAGGGGTAGAAGAGGGGTAGAAGAGGGGTAGAAGAGGGGTAGAAGAGGGGTAGAAGAGGGGTAGAAGAGGGGTAGAAGAGGGGTAAGGGGTAGAAGAGGGGTAAGGGGTAGAAGAGGGGTAAGGGGTAGAAGAGGGGTAAGGGGTAGAAGAGGGGTAAGGGGTAGAAGAGGGGTAAGGGGTAGAAGAGGGGTAAGGGGTAGAAGAGGGGTAAGGGATAGAAGAGGGGTAAGGGGTAGTAGAGGGGTAAGGGGTAGTAGAGGGGTAAGGGGTAGTAGAGGGGTAGTAGAGGGGTAGTAGAGGGGTAGAGGGGTAGAGGGGCAGAAGAGCGGTAGAGGGGCAGAAGAGCGGTAGAGGGGCAGAAGAGCGGTAGAGGGGCAGAAGAGCGGTAGAGGGGCAGAAGAGCGGTAGAGGGGCAGAAGAGCGGTAGAGGGGCAGAAGAGCGGTAGAGGGGCAGAAGAGGGGTAGAGGGGCAGAAGAGGGGTAGAGGGGCAGAAGAGGGGTAGTAGAAGGGTAGAGGGGTAGTAGAGGGGTAGAAGAGGGGCAGAGGGGTAGAAGAGGGGCAGAGGGGTAGAAGAGGGGCAGAGGGGTAGAAGAGGGGCAGAGGGGCAAAAAAGGGGCAGAGGGGTAGAAAAGGGGTAGAGGGGTAGGAAAGGGGTAGAAAAGGGGTAGAGGGGTAGAAAAGGGGTAGAGGGGTAGAAAAGGGGTAGAGGGGTAGAAAAGGGGTAGAAAAGGGATAGAGGGGTAGTAGAAGGGTAGAGAAGGGGTATAAGAGGGGTAAGGGGTATAAGAGGGGTAAGGGGTATAAGAGGGGTAAGGGGTATAAGAGGGGTAAGGGGTAGAAGAGGGGTAAGGGGTAGAAGAGGGGTAGTAGAGGGGTAGTAGAGGGGTAGTAGAGGGGTAGTAGAGGGGTAGTAGAGGGGTAGTAGAGGGGTAGTAGAGGGGTGGTAGAGGGGTAGTAGAGGTGTAGAGGGGTAGAGGGGTAGTAGAGGTGTAGAGGGGTAGAGGGGTAGTAGAGGTGTAGAGGGGTAGTAGAGGTGTAGAGGGGTAGTAGAGGGGTAGTAGAGGGGTAGTAGAGGGGTAGTAGAGGTGTAGATGAGGTGTAGATGAGGTGTAGATGAGGTGTAGATGAGGTGTAGATGAGGTGTAGATGAGGTGTAGATGAGGTGTAGATGAGGGGTAGATGAGGGGTAGATGAGGGGTAGATGAGGGGTAGTAGAGGGGTAGATGAGGGGTAGATGAGGGGTAGTAGAGGGGTAGTAGAGGGGTAGTAGAGGGGTAGTAGAGGGGTAGTAGAGGGGTAGTAGAGGGGTAGTAGAGGGGTAGTAGAGGGGTAGTAGAGGGGTAGTAGAGTGGTTGAGGGTTAGAAGAGGGGTAGAGGGGTAGAAGAGGGGTAGAGGGGTAGAAGAGGGGTAGAGGTGTAGAAGAGGGGTAGAGGTGTAGAAGAGGGGTAGAGGTGTAGAAGAGGGGTAGAGGGGTAGAGGGGTAGTAGGGTAGAGGGGTAGAGGGGTCGAAATGGGGTAGAGGGGTAGTAGTGGGGTAGACGGGTAGAAGAGGGCGCTTTGGTGCGGGAATTGGTTTCAGGCAGCTTCGCAGCGCGGACTCCAACGCACAACAACGCAGCATAGCCTAAAGTTTTAATAAAAACCACGCGTGCCTTTGCAAAATGTCAACGCTTCCAAAATGTCCAAAAAATGCTAAACGTGTCTATTTCCCCTCCAATATTTAGATATTTCAATATTCCCGAGGCAAATGAAACTGACGAAGAGGGAGGGGGAGAAGGGAGGGGGTAGTGCGAGCAGAGGAGCATGATTCACAGCGATAGAAGAGACAAATGAAGCTGACGAGGAGGGAGGGGGAGAAGGGAGGGGGTAGTGCGAGCAGAGGAGCACGATTCACGCGCTGTAAGGCTTAATAAGCCATTACAAAAAGCCACATGGCGGCTGCGCGCGTGCAAGCTCGCGTGAATGCAAGCTTGAGGCCAGCAAAAGCCTCTGGTAGCACTTTCAAAAAGCCACTCACTAAATTTCTCGCAGCGCATGCGCTGGCTCAGCGAGACCTAAAAATACTGACACCACCAAAGGATCTGGTATAGGAGAGACGCACTGGCTTTGCCAACGCTTGTTTTTTTAACGTTATGTTAACAATAGGCTCACAAGTGACACAGCATGCGCTGTGTCAGGCGTGACCTAAAAACCGGAGTTATTTAAATAAAGACAGCTGGGGCTGAGCAGGAGCAGGTTGCCACGGAGTAGTGCTTTAAGGACGTTCATCCCAGTGTGGCACTACTGGAATCAGTAGGGAAGTCCCGCTACATCTTTTTCCTGTTTTCTTTCTTTCAGGCTTTCTCTGGAAAATACACCTTGTGATCACGCTTTTGCTAGGTAACACAATGAAAGAGAACACTGGATATCAGATATAAGCGAGGTGCCCCTGGCATTCTCTGCCAAATCTTTTTGGGTTATTGGAGAAGATGCGACAGAGAGAACTGCTGAATTCTGTCTCTGAAACATGCGAGAATAAGGGGAAGACGACTCTGTGCAGAGACTGGATAGATGGGAAAGTTTGCCCAGTGTTGCACTGGTCTGCTTTCCAATCTGTTGGTGTTTAGGAACACCTCTACCTCGCTTGATGTCTCCTCAGTCCTCTCCCCAGCACGTCTCCCAGTCTGTATAACGTCTAGAAAAGAGAAACTTTGAGCTGTGCTCTAGACAACATCAAGCCAAACCAAGAGTGGCTCACCAGGGCAGAATGAGAATAGTGATTTACTTGCCAGTAACATCTAGAGCACCCACAAGAGAGATTTTGGAACAAAGAGACAGGGAACCAAATGTGCTTGTTCACTATAACTATTACAGGAAGTTTTATATTTTATTTTTAAATCATCCATACACTGTATTATCTTAACCGAAAAGAGAGGAGTCATGCGCAGGAATATGTCACCTGTACATCTGATAGTAAGATAGCAATGGACTACTGCATCCACTGGTGAGATCGGGAATAGCATAAAAGGTGTTTGAATCCCAGCAGGGCCCCTCCAGCCTCCCACCCTTCCAATTGACCATATTGCCAATCAGGCTCTCAACTGCTTACGGCACACAGGTATATAAAATCATTCCGCAAAAAGCCAGGTCCTGCCTCCAACTGGCAACCCATGCTGTTACAGCCACTCACAGCAGCGAGTCTGCGTCAAGGCGCTACATGTGGCGGACAGGCGCCCGCCTTGTGTACTGACTGGCCGCATGCTGTCATAATACCAGCAGGCCATTTTGCTAAGTATCTTTTGCTCGGATATCACGAGCCTGGTAGGTCTGAAAGTTTTATTTTACAGCATTTCTGAGTTACTCTGCTCAAACTTCAAACACCAACAAAGCAGCACTAGAAAAATTAACTTCCCTGTTTGATAGCTGCAGTGCTGAAAAGTAGGGGGATCTCACCAGATTTTGGTTTCGTCAAATACTTCTGTGCCAGATCTGGCTGACCAGGTAAACACGCTGAATTTGTCCAGGTGTTATTTAACGACATAGGACATAGTTCAGCAACACCCACACACTCGGAGTAGCAGTTTGAAGGCAGGAAGGGGGCTTTCATATTTTAACATCCAACTGGTCACAAAACAAAGGCCTGAATTAAAAGACCATCATCTTGGCTGGGAGTCTGCTGGAGCCTAACACCTAGACGTCAATGCAATGGAAGTAAACAAAGGCGCACAGCTTATTATGAATTCACAAGTACTTAAGAGAAACTATTGGAGACAGGTTTTTAACTTTGTTCAGCTCCCCATGTACGAGATGTGTGTGCACTGTAATAATGCAAGAATGATCTCTCTGTATGTACAATTCTACAAATATTTATTTAAATGGCACCAACTATTTTTTGTTTTTATTTAGTTCTTTTATAAAGCGACTCATCCCAGAGTATGTTGTCAAAGCACTATGCATCAAGCACAGAAACACAATGAGTCATACAAGTGTATAAACCAATGTGCAGGAAATATTACATAAGACAATAGGGGGTATAACGTGTATGAATCAAATATCAACCATACTTGTAGAATATGCTAAGTGTGAACAGTTGGGAGAAACACAAAGTCAGGATATACAACGTAGCACAGTGATAGAATATAATAAATAAAATGCATTATTTACAAACATGTGACATTGTGTCTTATAATTTTAACAGTCTTTTTATGGTTGTACTTTCATGGATATATTGTTTATCCGAATAAAGATCATGAATTGAATTGATTGTGGTTGTCTGTACTAACAAGACTTTACTACTTCCTAAAGGAACCCTTATTTGCAATCATAGAAAAACAACAGATTAAAGAAAAAAGACAATTTGATTTTAATTTTATAGAGCGTGGCATATGCCCTTGGGCGTCTTGGCGCGAAGGGTCTAAACCCACGACTTACAGTTTGTATGCAGCTATTTGGTGCCGGTAAATAGATCACTTTGTTATATTGGAAGGACTGCAACTTAAAAACTGGAAGTAACAAAATGATCTCAGAGTGAAAACCAGCAGCTCACTTACCTATCTAAATGAAATGCAAATCTATGATCTGCAAGTTACACGATGTGCTTTAAATCAGGCACATTAACCGTCAATGCTACTATACAAGTCAAAACTGTGACTGAACAAAACATAGAACTCTCCCAGAACTGTGTTAACCACTAGAGTTTTCACACCATGTAGGAAAGTGGCCCCATATATACTGCACCAAAGTAAGGTACAGTGTGTATAGGGTCCACGGTTCCCCAATGGTAAGGCAGAGGCTAAAGTTAGATATAACCTTACTCTCTAAAGTGGTAGCTTGGTCGAGCAGTAAGGCAGTATCAGAGGACAGTGTAAAGCATTTGTTGTACACACTCAATCAGCAAATGAAGTCACACACTCAAGAACTGAACTCCAGGCCAATTGTTTTGTATATAAAAAAATATACTGTTTTATTTTAGAACCAAGGAAGCTTGGTGCAGGTAAGCATGTAAAATACTTTTCGATTACAGGTTACTGTGATTGAAAAAGTATCTAAGTCAGTTGTACTTTGCACTTTTTAGTGTTTTAGAGAAGCTGTAAAAGAATATAGCCCAATTGCAGAAAACTCAATACATTGATTTCAATGGACTGTTTCAGGTAAAATGCATTTAAATTACTTTTGGATTACTTGTTATAACACAGTATTGGATCAGGGATTCAGCACTGGGGTAGGACCTGAAAACAGTTAAGTAAAATCGTTTTGGTTAAACGTATGATTTTTAAGCAATATTATACTGTTTTAAAAGTGAGCACTTAGAAATATTTTCCCACAGAATCACCAATGTTATCCTATGGAAGGAATTACAAATTACAGGTAAAGTACGTTGCTATTATTTTTACAACTCAAGCAATGGATCATGGATTCATCACTGGGACAGTACCTGCAAACAGTTGGAAAAATTCGGATTAGTGATTCGTGCGATTTTTAAGGAATTTCCTTAGATTTGAAAAGTGGACACTTAGAAACTTTTCCGGTAAAAATGTCTCAATGTTATTCAATGGCGAAAAACAAAGTATCGGTTTTGAAGGAGTTAATCTGTCTTGTTCGGATCAGTGCTGGAGCCTTTTCTCCAGCACTGGGGTCTCTCCTGGAGTCAGGTGAGAATTTTCGAATTCGGGCTTCGGTTGATTTTTAGAGAATATTTGCAACTTTCAAAATTGGACACTTAGAAGAAATCCCAAGTGCAGCCAGCCAATGTTACCCTATGTAGGAATTTCAAGTGGACGGTTTCAGGGCAAACACTCGACTGGCGAATTTGATCTTCTGGGGGTAGACTCAGGGGTCTCCCAGGGTCAGGATGATGTGATCTCTACACCCTCAGCGGCACTGGGGCGGCCGGATGCAGAGTGCTGTCGGGCGCCCAATGGTTTCCGATGGAGAAGCTGCCTGACGAACAAACACTGCAAGCTCGGGGACGGAGACTCTTCAGGTGTGACAACCTCTTCGAGAAGTAAGTTGGGAAGGTAGAGGACGGGTAGGCACCCAGGAGTTGGGCACAGGGAGCCGGGGGGCGCTGGGTGCGGGGGTGTCTTTTGGTGTCGGAAATCTTACCCTCTGATGATCGCGGTAGGAGGGGTCCCTTGTTCTGAGGCTGCAGGCGTCGTCAAGGTCGTCGAGGAGGGTCCGTGGGTGCTGGATACTGGGTCCCAGTCGCCGGGGGGGGACGTCCTCGTGGTGTTGGTTCACCTCAGCTCTGGCCAAGGTCGGCGGGTGCAGAGAGGTGTGGATTCGCGGTTCCGGGCCAGGGCCTGGTCTTGTAGCTTTTCTTTAAGCAGTACCACTGCTCGTGGGAGTCCCTGTCTTGAAGTCTGTGGCAAGGCAGTCAGGTCCTCCGGGTTTGGTGAGGTTGCTGACCACCAAGGAAGCCGGGGTTTCGCAGGAGCAGGTTCAGGGGTCGACAGGCCGGTAGGGCTGGGGCCAAGTCAGTTGTCGTCGCCTCTTTGTTAGCAGCTGCACGGCTGGTCTTCTTGCTTCGTCTTCTTTCTTCTTTTCTTCTCGGGATCTTCTTTGCTGTTTTTGAATCTGGAATCTGGCGAAGGAAGGTTCAGGGAGCCCCTAAATACTGAATTTAGGGGTGGTTACAGGTAGGTAAGGGCAGGGACCAATGGGTCCCTTCCCTGGGGTGGGTACACCCCCTATTCTGCCACTCTCCAGGGGGAGGGGGGCAGGAGCCTGTCCCTGGTTGGCTGGGTCCCCCCATCCTCAAGATGGCGGGGACTCGAGTTTGTGCTTCACCTCGCCTCCCCACCTTAGGGGTGGAGTTGGCAGAGGTGGGCACAACCCATTTCCTGCCTCTGGTTTTCCCGCCGGTTCTCCCGCCAGAAGTGGGGGTAGAACCAGTGGGGACAAGTTTGCTGGGAGCAGCAAATGGTCTGGGGAAGCTCAAAGGCGGCAGGCCTTTGAAGCTTCCCCTGCCCATCCTGGGGGAGGAGGCTTTGGCACCTCACCCCAGGATGCGCATTGTTTCAGGCCCCTGAGAGCAGAGGCTCTCGACCCAGGGGTCCAGAAACATGTCTGGTGGTGGCAGCCTGGGCAGCCACTCAGTCCGGACACTGGAGGTCGGGTTGGTTTCAGGGGGCATCTCTAAGATGCCCTCTGGAGTGCGTTTTACATTAAATCCCACACTGGCATCAGTGTGGGTTTAATGTGCTGAGAAGTTGGATACCAAACTTCTCAGTTTTCAGTGGGGCCATTATGGTGCTGTGGAGTTCGTAATGACAGACTCCCAGCACCATATACTCTTAATGGCAGCACTGCACTTACAATGCCCAAGAATGGACTTGGGCACTGTAGGGGCACAGGGCTCATGCCTCTGTGCCCTCACCACTGGCATAGTGCACCCAGCTAGAGGGGTGGCTGACCTAGGCCAGGGCAGTGGTTTGTAGGCATGGCACACAGGGATGTGTGCCATGTCGACTCTTCACTTTTGTTTTGCACCAAGACACGCAGCCTGCAAAGGCAGTGTGTGTGTGTGTATAAAGGTACAGGGTCCCTAAGGGTGGCACAACAAGTGCTGCAGCCCTTAGGGGCCTTTCCTGGTCACAGTGCCCTGGGTACCCATGGTACCATTTACCAGGGGCTGACCTGTGGCCAGGGGTGCCAATTGGGTGTAGGCATCAATGCAGTTTTAGGGAAGGAACACAGGCCCTGGGTACCTAGTTGGCAGGAGCCCAGGGCACACTCAGTCAAAGCACATCAGCAATTCAGCAAAAAGTGGGGGCATACCATGCAAGAAAGATGGCACTTTCTCACACACCACTGTTATAATCCTCTCAAAATTGTTGGGCATACAAAGATCTCTGCAGCAGGTGTCTTAACCCTGTAGGATATTTAAAATGCAGTCTCTGAGACCAATTTAGTAATCTAGAACAGATTTACTGTCACATTTGTCCTTGTTGCTTATTTCTTTGCAGCAGTTTTAAAAATAAAATAAATAAATGTATAGAACATACTATCCCACTGGGTTTCAGATCGGATCCCCACCTACTAAGGGTGGCTACACAGAATGTGGTATGTGTTGGGCATGGAACGTATCTCCCTCTCACTGTTAAATGTGGGGCAAACCTTTCTGGACCTTTGGCGCCCATTCCTTTCCCTGTTGAGCTCCGTGCGCTTACCTGCCTTCTACGGCTTACGGAGCCTCTTACGAACCAGGGTTAAGCCAAGCTGATGATCCAAAGCCCTGCTGGGGTTTAATTCCCCCATTTCTTTTCTCAACATGGTTCCCAGGGGGGTGAGGGGAGCGGGAGACTATTGCATCACCATAAGACTGCATTTATCTATATGCCTTTAATGCCAGATGCTGTTGGTTGATATATTCAATAGAAAGATTTCAACCTAAAATAAATGTATACATTGACTCTAAGGGGGAGATTTACTAAGATTTTATGCCATGTTTGCGTCATAAAAGTGACGCACATCAGCACAGAATCTTTTTTTTCCGATTTACTTTCCAGCGCTAAACTTGTTTAGCGCTGGAAATAACATGAAAGTAACTCAAAGCAGCACATAGCGCTGCCGTGCAATACTTAGCGCCAAGGGGGCGTACCATGGGTGGAGCCTGGTGTTCCCATGCAACCACCCAAAGTTTCTGACGCTAAACCCTACTAAATAAAGTGGAAAGGGTTTAGCATCAGAAATGCTTTCATTTCTCTTTCCTTTTCCGACTTTGTATGTGTGCTGCACACATACAAAAAGGGAAAAGGGTTAAAGTTAGTCTATGCATATTATTTTGTACTGGAAGGGTAACTTTACAGTTCAAAACCTATGCTAGACTCACAGAGACACCCTATGGCGCAAAGTTGTCTCTTTGGCACACGGCGCTGATTTCAGCGCCGGCACTAAGGAAACGGGAGGAGAGTGTCATATTTCTGTAAATATGGCGCTCTCCTCCTCTCTCCTTTTCACGCAGCGCAGCGTTTGCTGCACTACAGTGCGCTGCATGAGTAAGTGGTAAATCTGGCCCTCAGACTCTACTTTTCAAGCCCTGCCCCTTGCGACTCCACCCCCTCTCCTCTGTCACACCTTGATCCAAATTTATGGAATAGCTGGGGTGAGAAGGACACATGGTTTTTAATGAGCAGCCGAGGTGATGTGTAGTATTAATGATAAGCACTTCAAAGCGCTTCGCCTTTGTGATGACCTCCCAGTCACCTGCATAAATGATATATTACATCATATGGGAGTTTCCAATCAAGGAATAGCTGCTGCGACTTGTACCTCCATGTCTTGCACAACATGCTAAGCTGTGCACCAGGACGGCAGGGACACGCCTTGTGTGCATTCAGGCAGAATAGTGCATTTAATTGGGAATTAATCGAGCATGAGAGTCTGCAAGCCAGCAGAAGCATCGAAAAGTTTGCTGGTTTCAAGAAATATCGCGTTTAACTATTATCCCAGAGTTAATTTCATATTTAAAAGCACCCCATCAGAAAACACTATCAAAGTCATCAGTGCATCTTGATGAAACAAAACTACTACTTTCCTCCCTACCCACAGAAAACAGTCTAATGGTCCTTCAAACAGGACAAATTGGGCAAAATACTGAAGCAAGATGTATCATTGGGTCAGAAAGCCCCATCCTCAGTGGACCTACTTTACATCCCAAAGCAGGAGAGTTTTAAGTCGCAAATGAGGCATCTGTGGACTGCGCCTTCTCTAAAGGAAAAGCACAACCTCCATACAATAAGAGAAGAGATCGCTTTAAAATAGCATTGTTTGTCTGATTCATGGTTGAAACCACAGACATGGAGGCCACTGTCACCGAGATGGGCTGTACTCTTTCTACTATAACTCACTTTAAGGCAGACTACCTACATTTCAAAAGCAAGGTACTAAACCACTAACCCTCTCTTATGCCTACTGCCGGTTTCACTCCATCGAGTTGGAAGCGATTGAATGAGGGTATTGCTCCCAAACCCCAGCTCTGTACATTGTACAAACAAATAATAGACTCCATCCAGGAAACAGCAATGCCTTTGAACTGTGCTGCTCTGTGCCAGAACTTGTCAAAACACAATTCTTGCAGCCGCTGAACTAAAGTCAAACAGCATAAGCAGATATCATTGGTGCGCGGCTGCAGCGGATCCCTAGTCGGACATCAGCAGCGACCACTTGCTAGTGAAACGAGGTATGCAGCAGTTGCACCCAACACGCCTAAACCCTAGCAATAAAGGAGCAGAAGACTACTGCTGTTCAATCATTGGATTTTCTGCTACAGCTGAACCTCAGGGCAGGAGATGAGCCGCAGTCCCAGCCCAATGACCTCCAACACTCTACACCTCGCCATTTACTAAGATAACAACTTGTCTTTTGTATAGGGCTTCACACCACATTCCCGCCTTTATAAACTTAGTAAGTAACAGATGTTACTATTCCTCGATGAAGGGTACTCAATCTCCCCATCTCGGAGTCCGAGTCATATGTGTCAGCAGCAAGTATTTAACTCATTGACCTACCCTGCCTGTTATTTATTCTTATCCACAATGCAAAGCGCTCTCACTTTTAACATTTCTGCTTGACTTGAGGTCCCTATTCACACACATCAATACAACATTTAAAATTCCAAATTCCTTTACCGCGAGGTAGTGGCTGCACCCCCAACACAGGCTAAACCCAAAATGGCTGCAGCAGCAGATCCCTATGCTGTGACCCTGCGCCTAGTTCTGCTGAAGGAGGCTGTGAGCCCTTGTGTAGTTTACGCAACAAACTGGGCTGAGGCTACGTGTCTTTTCTTAAGGAGCTCATACACGACAGCAAACTCCCCAATCATTATAGGGGCTGTCCAACACATACTTGTCCATGCATGACTCAACCAGGGCATAGTCACCACACATTTCAATGAAAAGTGCCCAAAATGCAGGAAAGCTATACTGCAGACCACAACATCCTTATGTTGCTGACCACAATAAACAGACATAGATCAAAGTAAGGGCAACAAAGAAGCCTGATCTAGAAGTGTTTCAACACAGTGAGACAGGGACCCACTTCCACCCCCCGTAATCATGCACAGGTTTCTAAACATCACAAACATTGGATGTTTTAATTGCCTAAAGCAACTAGACGTCTCAGGTTTCCACAACCTACGATGCATGGTGGAAGGGCAGCAAATATGACCATGCCAGAAATTCATGCATGCGATGACAACTTGGATAACAAAGTCACATTCTGGAGAATTTACAGTGAGCTTGGACCCAGTGGCTCTTCCCCCGGAGATTTTCTGGGTCGTCAAATACCAATAGGAAAGGCAGGTCCTGAAGCACTGCAGGACTCCTAAGTGCCTCAAAATAAAAGAGCAGACCAAGCACTGGACTCAACATTGTGCCAGTTAAATACAGTAACTCTGGGAAAATATTTTAGGCCTCAGGATGTTGAGACCACCTGTATACAAAGGACCTCTAGATGAGCGGCCCAAACACACTTATCAAAATACTGCCACTGTCAATCACACAGAGGACATGATACAGTCGAAGATTAAATGCTCCAAAATATGAACCAAGGGTTGTGTTTTCATCTGCTAATAACAGGACATTCAATCTCAACTACCGACAGCTCCATGGGCTTTGAATACGAACAGGAGTAGTCCACTGAGTCGTGCACTTTACCAGAAGGATTTGGTGAAGTGGGTGGAAGGAATGAGGTAAAAGAAATCTATAATATTGGCACAACAGTGAAACAAAATTTTCCCCTTAGGGAATCTTTCTTAATTACCATCAATCGAGGCCGATCAGAGGGGTGTTCCAGGCACTCCCATTCTGCATTTTTCTGAGGCCAGTAACAAAGCAATATTACCACTAGGTAAGTTGTAGCATATAGCCCACACAAGGCACTATTAAGCGATTACACATGTAGGAAGGCTCACTTCGTACAGTTCAGCACCCACCACCAATGCTTCAGGAAAAGGGCTTATGTTTAAAAAACAATCAAAAAGCACCAGGAATTCACCACGTATTGGCCAGGAAGTCAGAATTCCATAAAGAGCCTGGCATTTAAAATAAGGCAGTCGATCACGAGTATCTCAATTTGCTCCCTCCTTGACTCAGATTGCCACACTCCCAGAACTTAAAAACAGCGACACTGGAAGAACTCCGCCTATCCACTCATCTTAAATAGCTGCATGCTCAGCAAGCCACAGTCGCCAAACCATAAATGTGGCAGAGATGCAAGAAAGCCACAGCTACAAACACAACCACCAACCTCATTGTTTCGACAGAGAAGTAATGTATCTACTTCCATTGAATATGGTAAGGTACGATTCTCAAAAACAAAAAAAGAGAAAGATCTTTTTCAACATGTATCGCTCCTTAGAACTGATAAATGTTGTTACAACAAATGTTCTGTTTTCCAAAGTCAGCAAACAGTTGCACAACAATGCACAATGAATGACAATGAATTGAAGGCTGAAGAAAATTATGAAAGGAACTTCTAAAAACCAATGGGCAAGGGGGGTGAGCTCAGTGCTGTGTCTGTAAATATTGCAAGAACTCTGAGAGACTGCTAATGGTATAGAGCACTGTTCCTCACTAGAACATGGTCAACACTTAAGAAAACATTGCAACTGTAAAGTAAGCACACAGCAAACCAAAGTCCTCAGGAGCCTACTCTGCGATTTACAAGGAAACTGCTAAACGTACTGCAATGTATCTGCCTTAGACCGTGTTTTTAAAAGAATTTCTCCTCATGTTTTGTAGTGCGGGGACATATGGAACCTGCCAAAATACTCAGATCAAAAGACATGGACTACATCTACTAGTTTAACAAAAAAGGCAGATTTCCTTATGAGTAGCTCTAAACTTACCTAGTTAAAAACAGCTCTGCATACACCTGGTTATAGATAAATTAGGCTTCCTGATATACGAGTCAAATCTGACAATATCCTTTCTGCGATACTTTTACCTAAAGGCACCTAAAGTTTTTACACTGTCAGATGCACCAAATTAGACTGAACAGCATGGGAAGAGCCTGAACGTTTTTCTTAAAACTGTGGTTGCTGCAATTATTAGAACAGCTAAATCCTTGCTTTTCTTAAAAATGTGTATGCGCTCATTTATGGACATAAAGGAAACACCCTGGAATCTAACCACATAGGCATGCAGCTTATCCGGTATGCCAATGGTCACGAGGAGGGCGGCCCAAAGGCAAATTATGCAATTATGGTCTCCTCTACAATTGCTGTAATATCCAGAAATAATGAAAATAAGATACCTGAAATTACTGAACATTATTTTTAAGTGGAATTGTTTTAGGTTTTTCTAGCCACTACAATGCTCTATGATTTCAAAATTTGATTTGAAAATTTGTAGAGCGCACGAATGCCCAAGGGCGTCTTGGCGCTAAGTCGATGTAGACAAGACTGCCGATGATAAAGAGCTCTAACTAGGAGGTAAAAAGCCAGGTTTTTACAGCTTTCCTGAATGATAGGAGCGAGGGGCTATTTTTTATTGTGATAGGGAGCAGGTTCCAGGTCTTGGCCGTCTGCACCAAGAAGCTTCTCCCCCCCCACCTGACTTGCTTAAATTTAGGGACCTGTATCAATTTTGCCTGACCAGACCTCAGGCTCCTGTGTGGCTCATACCGTTTCAGATGTGTTTTTAGAAATTGTGGTCCTACACCATGAAGGGCCTTGTAGGCTAGGCAGACTGTCTTAAGCCTTATCCTTTTCTCCATTGGTAACCAGTGGAGGGCTCTTAGTCTGTGGGCAACTGGCTCTGATCTGGGGATGTCCAGCACCAACCTTGCTGCTGCATTCTGTAGACGCTGGAGTTTTGTCAGATGTTGGATTTGTATCCCAGCATACAAGGCGTGCATAGATCTATGGATCTATGCACATTAAAAGTATGCTTTAAAAATAACCCTTGTGCATTCAGAGTTCACCAGTGTTTTATGCAAATTGGAAAGGTGGAATTTCTCTGTCTGAATATCATTTTAGTACAGCTACTCACAGCACAAAGATAACGACGGGCTGGGATTACTAGTGTTAGGTAACTCACCTCTTGAGAATGAAGGTTGTCAAAAAGAAGAAAGAAGCCCGCGTTGTCATCAATGTTAATGCCCAATTCTCGTTGAATGTTCTTTAGCTCCTCCGACATCCCAGGTCGTGTGGAAGCATCTAACATCCTATTACTGAAAAGAAATGGAAAACTCAGCTGAATATAGGGACCTGCAGGAGCATATAGAGATGACACAGAAGTGATGCGTTTTGGGTACATCAACAATCGACATGTGAAAACCACAAAAAAAAAAAAAAAAAGAATTGTGGAAAGGACTATTTTACAGAGATAAAAGGATCTGAAAATAAACCTGATATAAGTGACATCCTAAGAGAAAAGAGTTCAAGTGCTTGAAACAACCGATCATTTAGTAACTTACTGGAATGAGTGGGATGTTTAGTCGTCAGCTAGGAGAAAATGTTTAAAGTGAAAGTGGAAATCTAGTCCAATATGTACTCCTATGTACTCCTTAGGAAAAAAGGTAACATTACTGTGAACTGATCTTGTACATGATGCTTATAGATGCGCAGATTACATAACACACCATAATTAATACAAGTCAGTTAACACCATCTCCTTGTGTAAGTCGAAATAACAGTTGCATGGCGCAGAAACAGGCTGGACGAATGACATCGTAGTTACCATGATGACAAACTGGCTGTAAGCTAGCAGAGAAGGGAGTTTAAGATTCAATGCTATGCGCAGTGGGCAATGACTACATGTCAAAAGCTCTTAAGAATTGAATAAATCGAATAAACTCCACTTTTGAAGAGGGATGTTTGGAAGCGAATAAACTTTTAGAGGAGGAGCTGTGCTGTGAAATTCTTGGATCTATGAACCCTTATCGAGCAAGAGTTTGAAGTTTACTCTTTCATCAAGACTTCTGTTTAATACTCTTTTGATCCACCTGCTCCCATTATCGACAACTTTCCTGCCTCCTGCCCCCTTCCTCCAAGACACTGTGCCCTGAAGAAGACCTTGAGAACAGATGGAATTACAGAACATGAAAACTCAATAATGTAGTGCCATCCCATGCAGAATATAAACACTGAAGAGAGATTATGGACTTCTGGACGGGAAATAATTCTAATCAACAATAGGGAAAATACAAATCAGTACAGAAAAGTTAAGGTCGAACTGTAAAGCTTTATGTTTTAATTAAACAAGATGCAGAGCACCCTGAAAGCAACCATCTGAACTTGGGTATCACAAGGCTGTAATTTACAGGGAAGATTATCCGCTAACAAATAAGAATATAAGAGTTCCTCTGAGCAGGGAGAAACAATCCAGAATAAGGGTAAAGGCCGTCCCCAAGAAGGAAAAAAGTAACCAGGTGCAGGGAGGTGATGGAGCTGGAAAATGACGGGGACCCCAGAATATCATAAATGTCCTGTCTGAGAGCGAAGGATATTAAGCAAGAAAGTCATTTAAATGACTTTTCATATGTAAGAGAGAGCAGTATGCGCTCTTAGTCGCAGCAGATGCAATGCTTAGCTCTAGAAATAAGAATGTTTGCTTTGTGAAAAGTACAAATTTCCAATTTTCCCGAAGGAGGTCTTATGGCCGTTGCCTGGCGGCAACACCTTGTAGACAGGAGACTGCTTATGTGCCGGACCCAATTTCAGAGAGGAGGTGTCCTTAAGGTATGTGTTGTATTACATTACCTTATCATCCGAGAAATGACATAGTGCAATCTAAAAGAATTCTGCAGAACTATGTATTCTACAGTCTTAGCCACAACATCCCTAACCAGAGAACAGATGTCTTGTTGCAGCGTCTTCAGTCCTGTTCTATCAAAGACACCACAAAGAATCAAACAGCAAACTGTGTCAGATACTTAAAGGGGGACTTACTTAGTCAGTCGCTTCAGGCCCCGGCAGCCATCGTAGTTGGGAAAGAGGATCTCATTCGTTGTCTCAGTAGTGAAAATAGTGACAGGTCCTACAGAAACAGCAAACATATAAGCATAATTGAGAACACGCGTCTCAAGGAGTGGTAAGGCTTTCATGCAAACAGGGTAGTTATATGAAAAAACAAGATTTGTGCACAATCCTGTTGAGTAGTTCCTATATTACCCATACAGGACCTGCGCGTTCGGATAACAAACTGTGGGTTTGGTGGCAGACGGATTCTGAGCACCCCCACCGAGAAGTGTTAGCCTGTTTGCATAAGCTAGCTCACAGTGCCACTAGTGTCTCCTCTTATCGGGGAGAGAATAGTTTTAGGCAACCTTAGAACATGACAACCCTGGTCCCTCAGGATCATAGAAACAATGTACTACTCTTTGCTCAGTCACTCGTGCTCACTTATCTTGTCTCAGAGATACACAGAATAAACAGCCTGGGCGTTTCAATAAGGGTTTATTGAACAGTCGTTATTCTTGTGTAGAATATATGAGCTGCAACAACCATTAGACAGTAGCAGAGATATATGATTAGCAGTACAGTGAATATAAATGGATAGTACAGCTCTACCATCTTGCACTACGCATGAATAAATACATGAATATAAAATGCATTGATAAAAGAAAGCGCGTACTCCTACGATGCCTAGCTAGATGTATCCAAGTGTACCTAGCATGTGAGTAGGTGTAAAGCCAAGAATCCCTCTAGGACTTAGTCGAACCCCATTACCTGAAGTGTGAGAATGTAGGAGCCCTTCTTCGTCTCTAGCTGGACACCCCGCGAGGGATGTTCAGACCACTGTCAGCTGGAGCGTCTGCATGCAGGAGCCTCAGCGTCTCTGGTCAGTGTGTCGGCCTGGAAGTCTCGGTTCCCTCTAACTAACACTAGCAAGATGTGCTGTATTTATACAGAAAGTATCTAGAGTTCCTTTGTTCCTTGTTGCTTGTATTAGCCATTGTTGGATGTGAGGATGACGTATGGGATGAACCGTGTACGTAGATATGGGGAGGAAGGTGGTGTAGCCCCAGCCTGGTTTCTAAGAACCCTTATGAATATTCATTCATACTGTGTGAGTCTATTGATGGAGTTATATGACTATTGTTTAGGAGAAACCCTCCTTCTGCACCCAGGACTAGAACTAGGTAAAGGTTCAATCCTAAATGGCCCGTTCCAGTGTAGTTTAGGGGAGGTAATGTAGGTGAAGGGGTATGATGATACCCGAGCCTATATTAGGGTACCTATATGGAACATAACACCCACTCCTCTTCCGAACAGTCAATAATGATAAAAACTGCTGGCGAACCATTTCCACTATTCGGTAGTAGCGCATTAAAACCATTAAAACCATCACAAAGTGTTGTAAAAACATTTGTCTTAAAATCATTTAAAAACTGTTTTAAGAGGTGGAAAAAGATAAAGATAAAAAATCTGTTACTTCGAAAATCAATTTTTTGGGATTGATACTTAAGCCGAAGTCCTAATTGAGTTTGTTTATATAAGTCGAACCACTACAAGCGTCCGAAGGCCATGCTTTTTCAGCGAAAGTGTCTACTTTAAAGGAAATGTTCCAAATTTAGTCGAGTTTTGGAGAAAAAGAAAAACTGAATTCTTTACCAGCACACGATGAGCCAATTATAGATTAAGTGTCCTGGCTGGGAGACGCAACATCGTCGTTGCTTGCTGCTGCAGGGGACGGTCCTTGTAACACCTCGCAAAGTAAGTCAATGAAGCATAGATGATATTCAGCACTGCCAACAGCTGGTGTAGAGGCAGCCGGTGCTGTAGTCGATACCTCTGTGCTAGTGGTGCAGTTGGAAAAGGCAGCTGCGGATTCTCGAGGAATGCAGCCATCAAGATGGGAATACGCTGGGGACATTGCCGAGCGTGGGCCCTCAGGGGTTCCAGCCGGGTATTCAAGTCCGCAGGCGTGTCCATTGCAAGTGTCAGACAGAGGTCCAACACGCATTTTTCTTCACCGCAAAACAGGCATCGAAGAACAGGTAAGATGCAGTCCATCCAGACTGGTCTAAATGATAGGAACCAAGAGGCGCTTAGTTCCCTTAGGTGAGGTGTGCCTAGATGTTGTACCATGCGTTCACGGTATTTGCGCTCCAGGAGCGCTTTTGCCATCTCGTTGGTAATTGGGCCGTCCATTGCGGAGCAGAAAAATGACAATCGGGATTCCTGCGATAGAAAGCAGGATTAGCCGAAGACCTCCAAAAACGCTTCCCAATACTGAGTGTATAAAATTTGGAATAACTCCGAGGAATGTCTGAAAGGTGCTTAGAAATCCTGACCCTATGGTCTTAAATAGGTGTACAATACCACTCGTATCAGACATGTTAAAGATAAGACCCACCATTTCTGCGAGATGAAAGTGGGCCGTTTGTACGTATAAGTGCCTGTATCTCGGTCGAGGTCCTTGCGATTTGAAGATCAAAGATCTCTCGAGCGGAGGTTAAGGGTACGGGTTGCTGCAAAAGCATGGCGTTCAGTCTGCTCAAAGTATCAAATTGTATAAAGGAAACATTCAACGAAGGCCATAACGGCGCCTTCTTCGACTGTACATGTTGGGGGAAATATACTTGCATACAGCAAGTAACCCTGGAGTTCACAGTGACCAGATAGGCAATGCCCGGAATCATCCCACAGCAACCTTGATCGTTCAGCATCAAGTAACTCCCATTCGAGAGTAGCTTGAATACCGGTTTAATCACGGCTGCTGGAGTTACTTTCATGTGGCAGGACAAGTTTGCCACTGACCCATTACAAGCTCCGTGCAATGAAATGTCCTGGCACATGAGAGAACCGCTTAGAGCGTTCTTGCAGTTTGTCCCGCTTAGAAACACTTCTCGATCCCCACGCCGGCATCGAAATCTGTATGGTAACTCCCAGGATTCCTTAATGCATTCCTTACCCATCTTCTCATATTTGCCCGCCTGCCTCTGCTCAAGGCAATATTGAAACTGAAAAGTAGTGACCAGTAGAGTGATGTGGCCATGGATAAGCCATTCCGTAGACGGAAATTCTGCCACCGTGAATGGTAACCGGTCCAGTTTTTCAATACGCAGCATTGTATATTTTGCTCCCCTTTGTGCCATTTCCATCTGTTTATCTGTTAGATTATATTCAGAAAACAGAGACGTACTGTTGATATAACGCCAAGGTACATAGCCTGCACGCAAAGATTGCAGCGTCCAGCTCAATAACATAACAGAATGTAACTGAGATTGCCCGTGTTGTAATATGGCTAAATCTTGTTCCAGTATGTCTAGCGCAGAAGATACAATGTTGCCTAAGGAATATATCCTGGAGGTCAAAGTTGTTAACCCGTTGTCTACCACTGCTAGAGATTTCTCCAAGTTAATAAGGTCTATTTTCCGTATTCTCTCTGCGGCCTCTTGTTGGGATATTTTCCAGTTTTCATTATAGGCAGCATAAATGCCAGCATATATGAAATGTTTCCGACGAGGTTTCCTGGGACCTAGTAAAAAATCCTTAAGATCCATGTCTTGTGAGAGTAAGGCTAAGTGTTGTTTTACTTCTGTGTGTTTTGAGGTTTCTAGCCAATCAAGGCACAACTTCCCAACACTGTAGGATGTCACTACCTCTGGATGTTCTCTTTGTACATAACGTGGGTCTGGCCTGTGGATACTGTACCCTTCGGTAATACCCAAGAATCGTTTCTGACATTCGTTCGTGTCTAAGGGCCAAACCATTCTTTCCAATTAGGGTCTGATCTATTGTACTTTAAAATGTCATCTACGGACGCCCCTTCCTGTGAAGTCGAATTTTGCCACCCCTCCATCTGCGATGGTGTTGGAAATCGAGGTGTGTTCAAGTCCTTGTTCTTGGCTAGTCCAAGACAGGATGTCTGTTGCACAGTGTTATTTAGAAATATCATCTGCTGTGGAATGAGGCATGCTCTAAATAGCGCTTCTGTTCCCTGGACTTGCCAGTCCCTAGAACCCCAGACTGATTTTAAGTCTATTGTGTCCTTCCATAGGTCAAAACCTTGTTCAGACAATTGGGCAATAAAGGAAGCAGAGTATATCTGTTTGGTGTTAAAGTCAACATAATTTTCAGTGCCGATGTAACCTTATAATATGAGGTCAGGTCAGTGGTGTTAAAACCTGAAAAATATGAAAATTTCTGTGCAAATGTATGCGAACTACCTTTTGGTGGTGTAGGGCAATGTTCCCACTGGTGGTACTCAAAAACATTTCTAGGCGAAATAGATTTGTGTAGGAAATGATGACCATAATGGTAACAGTACAATGTGTCATAGTCTGAATTACCTTCTAACATTTCAGTGTTCGGAAATGCAGCAGTTTTTTCTAGATCAGACAACATATTAACAGTTTCAGAGTCCCAATCATCAGAAAATGTACTGGAGGTAATGATATCACTTAATGAAATTTTAAATACATGTGAAAGTTTTAAAAGTTCAGTCGGACCGAATATATCAAAATCAACATTGTCCCAGACTATACCGTCCGGAATAGGAACTGCTGTGATGTTCACTGTTGACAAGTCTTTGTTCACAATGTGAAGATTGATGTGGTTTTAAAATCAAATTAACGTTTTGGGCTATAGAGCTTTGTTGTAGGTATCGTCCATTAATAAGCTTGCTAAAGTTATAACTAAACCTAGCCAGAAAAGAAAAAATAGAATCCCAGTAATTACCCAGAGTTCTAACCAAGGCGATACCAGGTAAGTCTTTAAGAAAGTTTAGAAAGTCTTTAACTTGCTGCTTGCGTGAATTTTGGGCTGGCGTCGTTTCCGGTTCACTCGGATCCAAGGAAAACGTATCAAAGTTCATGAAGTAGCCAGAAGCAGTTCGATCAATTGTAGGAATTGCATCGGGATTTGTTGAAACAGCATTTTGCTCTCGACGAGGAATGTTGACGTATAAGTCTGTATTTGGTCTGATTGCAACTTGAGTGTTGTTCTGAGTTTCATTTTGTAGATGAACTTCGGGTTCAAGGGGAACGAGTTCCACAGCATTGTTGCTTAGTCCTTCATTCCGTACAGGAGGCTCTTCAAACGTGATGAGTCTTTCTGTTTGAACTTCTTGGATTGTAGCGAGAGGAGGGCGTCTGCTACTGTGGAGTCCACGAGGCCTACTGTTCAGTATCGGCCACATAGTGTGGTTTGATTAAGTCGATTGAGACAAATCTTTTCTCCTTTTTTCCGGCAAGAGGCGGCAAAAGTACAGTTCTTGTTCCTTGAACTGCTAGGACAGGTACAGGCTTTCTGTATGATGGTCCAAATTCTTTTTTGTCCGCTATTTTTTCTCTAACCAGATCCCTGATTTTTGGGATCCAGACAGGTCTTGCCGTGTTTGCCTTGACTTCCCCAGTGGCGGTCTGTTTCTGGACAACGTTGCTTTGTTGTGTCCTGGATTCATTTAGATCCTGTAAAACAGCTAAACGATCATGGATATCAAATGGTTTCTCACCAGTCACAGCGCCTTCATAATCAAGATCAGGTACCCACATTCTCGTCCCAAATAGGACCTCATATGGAGTGACAACCCCTAGAGAATTTCTTGGCTGGTTATGGAGTGCTCTTTGTACCCCATAAAGGTGATTGACCCAACTACCGCTCTTGTCTAATACCCTAGCTGTTAAAGATTGCTTTAAGTCCCGGTTTTTCCTCTCCACAACCGAATTTCCCTCAGGATGGTACGGAGAGGAGTACCGCAGTGCAACGCCCATGCTTTTCATGGCCTCTTTGTAAGCCAGAGAGCTAAACGCCGGGCCACGGTCAGAATGTAACGTGTCAACTGCGTATGTCCCGATAAAGACTCACAAATCTTTTATAACAGTTCGAGCGTCAGCTGAGCGCTGTGGCCAAACCCATAGAAATCTTGAGCAGGAATCCACTGCAACCATGATATACTTGTAAGCCCCCATCAGATTGTATGGGGCCGCAGTGGTCCAGATACACGCATGCGAGAGGTTTGTCAGATATTAGTAATGGTGTCTGCGCTGGGCGGGTTCTGGTGGAGCCTTTCATCTGTTGGCAGATGTCGCATTTCAAGACAGTCTTTAGTTTGCTTTGTTAGACCGGGCCACCAATAGCACTGTTTCAACAATGATCTAGTCGCTGTAACGCCTGAATGTGCGGAGCCCAAACCCTCGTGTGCTGCTAGAATTAAACGTAACCTACGATCCATATTTGGTATTACTCAGTCCCCCACTCCAGGAATCTGAGCATATGGAATGTTGTTCGCATCTAACTTGTGGGAGTACTTGAGTGGAAATTTCTTTGGTACTGCTCCGCTGTTTTTAGGTCTCGCCTGAGCCAGCGCATGCGCTGCTCTGGCGAGACTTTTAGTAAGTGGGCTTCAAATAGCCGACCACAGCTTTTTGTGTGGCCTAGAGCGTGCGGTTACGCGCACAGTTACGAGCACAGGCACCATCTGGCTTTCCTGTCTCGTCATGGCTCATTAAGTGCATCGCTCGCTGGCACCCTTACAACCCGCGATCACGATCACTTTCGCGGCCGCGTCACTTTCACGGCCGCGCGGCCAATGCTTCTTTTTTTTTTTTCACTTTTAGCGCGAGGCGCGCGCACGCACGCACCACTCGCGTGCTTGTTTTCTCCCGCTTTCTATTTTCTCGGTGATTCTGCGCTTCTCTCGCTCATTCACTTTCTGTTTCTCCTTCGCCTCCCACCCACACATTTTGTGGTTCTGTCACTCTCGCTCTATTTTTATCCCCCTCTGTATTTCTGGTCTCTTTCTTCTCCGGCCACTTTAAATCTCTCCTTTCTTCCCTTATCTCTCTTGCCCAAGCCTTCCCTTTCCTCTATTGTGCTCTGTTTTTTCTTCGCACCTCTGAATTCATGTCTCCAAACTGTCTAGCTTGTCTTTTTATCACTCTCCATCTCTTTTTCTCCCCAGCCTCCTTGGTTAATCCTCTTCGAACTCTCTCCTTTCTTTCTGGTTCGGCTTCTCTTTGGCTGACTCTAGACCTCTCTCTGATTGTCCTCGCCATCTCTCGCACTCCCTCATTTTTCCTCGAGTTTATCCCTCTCTTTCTCACTCTCGCGCCTCATCTCTTTCTCTTCCCACTCTTTCTTCATTTCCCTCGCTCTTTCCCTCCTGACTTTCCTTCTCCATGCTCTTTCCTTCGCAACCCTACTCTCGTTAGTTTTCCCTTTCTACCCTTCTCTACCTGTCTCCTTTCTTGCCTCCCATTCTTTCTCTATATTTTCTTTTTCTCCTGCTCCCTTCTCTCACCCTGTATATCCTCGATGTATATTTGTCGTCCACTCTCTCCTACAGCCCACTTCCTTTCCAGCATGCCTTCCACCTCTCTCAGTTTCTTCCGAGTTCTCGCCTTGGCCACGCCTCTTTTCTGATTCTGTCCCTGCAGTGGACCAGACCCTTTTCTCCCCCGCACAGTCAGCTCCGCTGCTTCCTATTTGCTTCAGATATGTAGCACCTATCCAGCCCTAGCCAGTCTCTTTTCGGTCATTTATTCATTCTATGTCTCTTTCTCTTTCCAAGTCTTATTAAGTCTTCGGTCTCGCGCCCTGACTTTTTTATTTCCCTCTTCTTTTCTTCTCTCTATAGCTCTTCTCTTACTTGCTTCTTTATTTCCTGACGAGGGCCCCGTTTGTTCTTGTTTTCTAATGCCCTTCTTTTCATGCAGCCTATTTTTCTTTTCTCACTATTCTTTCCATTGTTTGAGTCTTCTCCTCTACCATTTCCTCCCTTCTTTTTTCTGAAGTCCATCTGTGGCTCCTCTTAATCTCGTCCATCTTCCCTTTCTTTCCCTTGCCTTCGATCCCTTCATGCCCCCTCTCCTCTTCCCGCCACTTTGCCTCCCCTCCCTTCTTCTCTCCTCCTTTCTCGCCTCCTTTGACACCCCTGCCGTTCAGCTTGCTTCCTTCCCTTCCCATGCACGTTTTCCTTCTTTTCCCATGACTCACTGCGTTTCATTCGTACTTTTCTGCATTAATTCCTCCGTTCACTCTCTTTGCTATATTTCTTTGTTCCACTGTCCCTACCTCCCTTCTAACACCCTGTGGCCCTGTGTATTTTGTCGCTGGCATTCTTTAGTGAAATGTAGCGCACATTGCCCCTATATATTTCATCTTGTGTGTATGGCGTCTTCCCAGCTCTTATTCTGTCGTTCTCGTTCTTGCTTTTCCTCTGCAGCCTCTTCCCCTCTACGTTTCTATATTATACCGAGGCACATCTCTTTACCAGGCACATGCACTTTTGTCACTTAGGGAGCATGCCGGACCGAGCAGGGCGTTTGCAATGCGTATGTTTGCTTGTTTGTTGCTGGGATATAACTGCGTGTTAAAGAGTCAGAAACACATGTGAGTGCACATGAGATTTGTGTGCGTCAGTGTTGCCGGTGAATGTAGGAGTGGCCATTAAAAGTAGAGACAAAGTAGCATCGGTGTGTGAGGGCTTACGTGCAATGTGTGTGTCTGTGTAGATTGCTTCTAAGTGTACAATGTATGCGAGCCTGTGTATGACTGTCTACGTCTGTAAAATGTATTTCTTTGTTTTCTATATGTGTGCTTGCATAGAGGAGCATGTTTTTCTGTGTGTACCCCACTGCACGTTACTTGTGAGCTTGTGCACGAGTCATTGTGTATGTAAACGCTCGTGCGTGTTTGCTTGTGCAATAAATGTGTACAATGATGTGTGTATCACATTTTATGGCGTGTGTGCTGTGCGAATGTTGTGCTTGTGCCTTTGTGCATGCCTGTGTGTTTGTGTAGATTGTGTACGCCTTTGTACTTGGTATATAGCTCCGTAGTAGTGCTACTATGTGTAAAGTATGACTGACTTTGAGCTGTGCGTTTGTGCATGTATACAAAAGCTTCTCTAACGCCTTTGCATGGTGCGAATTATTATTTTTTATATAGGAATGACTGTTTATAGATAAGTATGTGTGTGTAATATGTGTATGCACTGCGTGTTTGTATTCCGTGCTTGGCTACGAACTCGGTTGTTTTGTGTGCCCTTCAGCGTATGTATGTCTTTTTTGCGAGTACATGTCTGTGTGCATTTGTGTAATGTATGTGCCTTTGTGTGGTGTATGACTGCTACCTGTTTTTTGTATGCGTATGATATAATGTGTGCTTTCTATGTAGTTTTTCGTAAGTGTGGGGCATTGTGTTTGCTTGTGTGCGTGTTTTTGTTCAGAAAGATGACGTACGCATTTAGTATATAAAAGAATGCAGATGCATTTGCATAAAATATTCCCGATTGTGTGCGTTTGCAATATGTGTGAGATGAGCAAGACATTGGGAAATAGAAACATCAAGGAATTGTATTTCCAGTGATTGGTTGGAATACGCCATTTTATTTTTCGTACGAATAAAGAGATGTGCGTGGTAGGTGCGGTTTTTGTTTGCTGCAGGGCTACGTGACACGCATGCACGCCAAGACTCTGCATGTAGAAACAGGGCGCTCTGGTTTCCACAGAAATGTGGACACATTCAAATGTTTACAATTCACCATTTTAACATACAACATTTTATTGGCAATCAGTTGGCAAACAGATTGCTATTTTTAATCTGCAAAGGTCTGGAGCTCGGCCTTTGCTATACTAGCCATACATGTGGCAAACATCCACAAAAATGTGTGCTATCCATAGTGGAGAAGAGCTCCGTTTTATGTAGGGGTTAAAAGCCACACAGAAGACAACAATTCAAAATGTACTCCATGCTCATTCAGGAAGGCATCGCTCACAGATACCATCCCATCTCAAGAGCATATCCGAAACAAGCATTGGCATAGCCAATATGTCTCGCCTTTGGGACTTTATAAGTGTTTAGTTATCCAGCACAATATCCTTGGTGCAACAACATCAACTGTTGCATGACTAAACACTTATAAGGTCCCAAAGGCGAGACCTATTGGCTATGCCAATGCTTGTTGTTTGAAGCAATGACAGCGACCATAATCTCACCGTCTATCCTCGTTTTTGAACGAGTGATTGCAGCTACGGAAGCTGTGCATACAGCCCCTTTGCGGCTTCATCAGCCAATGAATTCCCTTCAACGTGAACGCCATCACACTGATGACTTAGTGTATGAATCACGTGAGCCCTCGGTAGTTCGTTCTTCAACTCAACTACCTGTTCCCATAGCATTTTATGCTTAATTGTGCCACCTTTTGCATCCTTAAACCCGTTTTGTTCCCAATGATATAAATATTCATTGTATGACTGTACACAGTAAAAGGAATCACACACAATTAGTGTGAGGAATTTGTGATCCGTATTTACAAGTGCCAGTATCAGTGCTTTTATTTCTGCTGACCCGTGCAGTCTCCTAGAGATTGCGTTTTGGTGCAACTTGGATGGAATTTTCTATCCCGCATGCGACCTTTAACGATTGCACATGCTGCGCTGTATTGTTGCTTACTCCCTATGGCCGGTTGAGCAGATCCGTCAGTGTAAATAATATATTCATACTGATCTAGAGGCAAAATTTCATTTGGTAGAGGGTATTCTTGTTCGTATTGCAGAAATGCTTGTGTTTTTAGATTTGCATCAAATCTGTATTCAACATCCGTAGCAGTAAGAGAATTAGCCCATTGTATCCATCTTGGATGTAAGGCTTTTGCGTTTGGAATGCTTGCCTTTGTAACAGCTTCTAAAGCTGGTACTGGGGTTACGACAATTATGCGTTTCCCCTGAGCCAGTGCTCTCTCTCTTGCTACAGCGGTCTGAACTGCAGGATTTTTCTGTTGAAGTGAAAAGCATTTCTGCGCTTGTGTACAGGTGTGATTTGTAAGTGATTGGTACGGTTTCGCCTTCACTGAAGGTTAAGTAAGTGTACTCGCATTGATCCGCTACTACTCGGATCACCAAGTTGTGTACATTTACGAGTGTCTGTAAGTGTTTGGAAGCTATCATGTCTTCTTTTAGTGAACGTAGGATGTTTGTGTGTTCCTGTGTCCAATGTCTGACTGAAAAGTCAGGTTTGATTAAGTCGTAGAAAGGTTTTACTTTTTCTGCGTAATCTAAAATGTATGTTCTGCCGAAATTTAGGAATCCCAGTATTGATTGTAGATTTTTTAATGATTTTGGTGGTTGAAGCAGCGCACACTTTTCTAAAAAGTTAGCTGCCAAGCTTTTCCCTTCACTTGAAAGCTCATATCCTAAAAACAGGACATTGAGGTGGGCTATTTTTGATTTCTTAAAATTAAATTTGTAGCCCTCAGAAGCGAATCCCATAATAATGGTGCTCACCCTGGTCAAGTGCTTTTTTAAGTTATCGTCCGTCAGATAAATAACATCCACATAGGACAATGCTTCCTCATCAAAATTTTGGAGTAACTCGGTTACTCTTGCCGAGAAAACCCCCGGGCTGTTCTTATACCTCTGGGGGAGACGACAAAATTGCCGCTGGGACCCCAACGCCGAGAATGCAGTCAAATACCTGCTTTCTGGCGCTATATTTTGGCAGGAAAATCCATTTGAGATATCTAGTGTAGTTTTGTACTTTTTCCGCACAATGTTATTCATTAATGCGGCACTGTGTGCGTTTTGGACAGCGAATGTCTTTGTGCATGAGTTTAAATGCCTGTAATCTAAAACTAGACGATATGAGTTGTCCGGTTTTGATACGGGAAACAAAGGGTTGTTCATTGGTGAGGTGCATGTTTCAATCACCCCTTGGTATTCAAGTTGATCTAAGATCTCCCTGACCTGTTTTTTAGCTTCTTGCTTTATTGGGTATTGCCTCTGAGCATTTGGTGAAACTTTTAACGGGATCACGTGGTGGGTTGAATCTTCATCCCAACCGGCATGATTTTTGTATAGTGCTGGAGCTAGGGCAACTGCCCACTCCTGTGCATATGCATGTTTAAGATGTATGGAAACGAGGTCAGAGAATGCTGGAAAAATTACCGTTTCTCCCCTAGGCCATTCCATAACGACTGCTGACGGCCTTTCTTGTTCTGCTAATAGGATGTCTTAACCAGATGACAGATTTTCCCAAAAGAGACCTTTAACTTTCCTGGGCTTGTCCCTCTCCATTTGGAGTGTTATTTCGTGTAACTTATGTGGGACGCTCACCCTTGTGTCTGGTGTTTCCACCGTGATGTAATCATTCAAGTCTGCTATCACCAGAAATTCTATCAGGTTCTGGCGAGCTATTGTTACTGTCTGCCGCACTGTCTAGCATCGTCAGAGCCCATTCCCAAGTTGCGTCCTCAGAATTCTGGGCATGTCTGATCCTTATGCCTGCAACTTTCTTCTTCTTCTTAAACTGAGGTTTTGATTTTGGCTTTTCTTCTTTTTTGGAAGTATAGTCTTGAGCATGCTGCTTGTCTCTGGACTTTGTACGCTCCTCTTTGTGTTCTGACCGTCCTTCTCTCTCGGAGTTTTTCGTCGAGCCCTGAAAGGAACGAGAGGAACGTGTATCAGTATCCTGATACCTGTCAGGTTTCCTAATATTATCCCTATTCCTAAGGTTGTACCTCTTTTCAGAGGGCTCCTGTGGAGGAGATCTGCCTCGGGATTGAGATCTGTTTTTAAAGTTTTGTTGTTTTTTTATTAACCCACATCTTTTTAGAAGAAGCAGGTGTCCGCTTGGTAGTGTCCTTTTCAGGACTGCCCACCAGTTGTGGTTTTAATGCTTTCCCACCCAAACTGTCCCTGCCTAATTCTGCATATGCAGTTTCTATTATTTTGGGCAGTTTGTGTTGTTGTTCTAACGGGCTGAACTCCCTTAGGTGTTGGCGGATTGCCACTGAAGTTGCTTCGCCTTTAATATTAGCTAGTATTATAGCTGATACCTGGTCATAGTTATTTAGTAACTTCATCCCCAAGTTCAGGGCAGGTTCTGCTCCGTACTCATTTTGTATTTGTCTCAATACGTCTGGTACTACTGCTAATGAAGGAATACCATGTGTTTTGGTATATATGGCATCAAAGACCGTACCCCAAGAGGTGCAGTCCTCTACTTGTGGTGTTATCTCCATGGTCAAGCAGATTGTTAGCATTCTGTGTTTTTCAAACGGGGTAGGATTCGGGAATACTGCCTCGAGCCGAGTTATTTTCTGAGCTACCCAGAGTGGCATTTGTTCACGTTTTGTGGGCATCTTGCCCATTACTGCGTGTAATGTTTGTGGTGTGATTTTAGTTGCTGTACTCTGATATTGAGTTCCATTTGTTGCAACTGATTGTTGGTTGGACTGTGAAAGTCCTCATGACAAACTGTGTCAGGTTTCTGTAGATTTTAATTAAATCCTTGTGTTGTAAGAGTAAGTCTGCCTGTGGCATTGTGTCAATGTCAGGATGTGGTGTGTAGGCCGCTAATATTGGCCATGTTGCCCCGTCTCCTCCGAGCGGGCCTAATCTTACTCTGTTTCTTATATGGGGTAGGGCGCCTTTAAACAAGTATAGGTGTTCCTGGTACGGGAGTGGAACTTCTATGTCCTCGAACGGACCATATTCCTGTGGTGCATCTCCTTCTACATAGTAGTG
Organism: Calotriton arnoldi; assembly: GCA_963921515.1. Taxonomy (NCBI): domain Eukaryota; kingdom Metazoa; phylum Chordata; class Amphibia; order Caudata; family Salamandridae; genus Calotriton; species Calotriton arnoldi. The sequence goes on along the minus strand of CAWUFW010004403.1, from coordinate 941,573 downwards.
AAATGTCTGTGACCTTGCATCTGCTGCTGGGAATGTAACCCACAAATAAAATACCTCTGTTTTATTTGATTTGTGTGCCTCAATCACGAAAGCTACAATGCCACCCCTAGCTTGTAAACCATTTTCTAATAGTTTCGGGGTGATAGTACGTCTAAATTTAGGTGCAATGAGAATTCCCTCCACCTCTTCTTCTCCTATTGAGAGGCGTCTAGCCACCACCGGGTTATCTTCGCTCTCAGTCATTTTGTACAGGAGAAGTTTTGTTCAAGGGAACTAAGATAAGGCGTTCTGCAGAATTTTGGGAACAAAATGTCCTTCAAGCTTGATTAACCAACAGCTAATACATAGGATATTTTGCCTACTTAGCTGTGGCGGAATTTGTGCCCACCCACTCCAGACGTCTCTGGCGTTTTGTGATTAGGGGTCTCTGAGATTTAGCACGACTGAACTACTCAGATTCTACTGTTAAATAAGAACCCAACCATCGTTGGTGGCGCCATGTCGTGTAGTTCCTATATTACCCATACAGGACCTGCGCGTTCGGATAACATAAACTGTGGGTTTGGTGGCAGACGGATTCTGAGCACCCCCACCGAGAAATGTTAGCCTGTTTGCATAAGCTAGCTCACAGTGCCACTAGTGTCTCCTCTTATCGGGGAGAGAATAGTTTCTGGCAACCTTAGAACATGACAACCCTGATCCCTCAGGATCGTGGAAACAATGTACTACTTTACACTCAGTCACTCGTGCTCACTTATCTGGTCTCAGATACAAAGAATAAACAGCCTGGGCATTTCAATAAGGGTTTATTGAACAGTCGTTTTTCTTGTGTAGAATATATGAGCTGCAACAACCATTAGACAGTAGCAGAGATATATAATTAGCAGTACAGTGAATATAAATGGATAGTACAGTTCTACCATCTTGCACTACATGCATGAATACATGAATATAAAATGCATGATAAAAGAAAGCGCGTACTCCTACGATGCCTATCTAGATGTACCTAGCATGTGAGTAGGTGTGAAGCCAAGAATCTCTCTAGGATTTAGTAGAACCCCATTACCTGAAGTATGAGAATGTAGGAGCCCTTCTTGGTCTCAAGCTGGACACCCCGCGAGGGATGTTCAGACCACTGTCAGCTGGAGCGTCTGCATGCAGGAGCCTCAGCGTCTGGTCAGTGTGTCGGCCTGGAAGTCTCGGTTCCCTCTAACTAATACTAGCAAGATGTGCTGTATTTATACAGAAATTATCTAGGGTTCCTTTGTCCCTTGTTGCTTGTATTAGCCATTGTTGGATGTGAGGATGACGTATGGGATGAACCGTGTACGTAGATATGGGGAGGAAGGTGGTGTAGCCCCAGCCTGGTTTCTAAGAACCCTTATGAATATTCATTCATACTGTGTGAGTCTATTGATGGAGTTATAGGACTCTATTGTTTAGGAGAAACCCTCCTTCTGCACCCAGGACTAGAACTAGGTAAAGGTTCAATCCTAAAAGGCCTGTTACAGTGTAGTTTAGGGGAGGTAACGTAGGTGAAGGGGTATGATGTTACCCGAGCCTATATTAGGGTACCTATATGGAACATAACATCATCATGGCACTCTACACACAAGAAGCCAACATTAGCAGAAAGGCTAAAGGAAAAAAAGAGAAGGAAAAATAAAATGAGGCATACAGATGTGATGCATTTGTCCTTGAATGTGTAGAATGCTTATACTAAAGACATATATAAATACTGACAATCACTGGCCTGAGCAAGAGGACACACAATAGCTAAAAACTTGCATGTCACTGAACCCATGTAGATAAATGTTGTGGAGATCTGAGGCCTGTGTAGTCAAGGAGGGAGAAATTCAAAGCAGGCCTAGCATGAGAGAAAGCAGAAACAGAAATGAGCATCCGGGGAGAAGGTTTGAGCCACAAATGTAACTGTAGCATTGAAATTCTCTGGTGCAGTGGCCATTTGACGAAATGCTCCTCATTTTAGCATTCCAACAGACCCAGTAGGTTTTCTTGCGCATCAACGGAGTGGTAGGCTTAATTGGGTGATAGGGTACCTCTAAAGGTGGTACAGCTACTGCCCTCTGGACCAGGCCATGACACTACTAACAGTTGGTGGCAGCTACTATGGCACAAGCTTTTTGCCAGTAATCAAGTGGGGAGCCCTTGTACATCTGGGCCATATGTCATGGCTGGACTCTCCGACTCCCTTAATTGTATGTGGTGTTCATGAGAGGCACCTATATGGCTCCTAAAATTGTAGGCGAGCCACAGGGTTTAGTGTTTGTTGGTGCTACTGTCTTCCCTTCTCTGTGCTATTCTCCCGATTTGCTTACCCAGTAGAATATTTTGTAGAATCAAGTTCAAGTATCTGGCTTTGATTTCACATCATCTTAATGAGAGAGAAAGCCGCTTCAGCAGGTCAACCTATGGTCTGACAGGAGCAAAACATGAATGACTGTCGTCAAAGGAAAGATCAAGTACTGCAGACTTTAGACAAAGAGATGGACACTGACCATACTATTCAATGTCCTATTCTGCTAGAGAGAAAATCCCATAAACAGAAGGAGATTGGAATGAGAGTCTGGAAGCCAATACACACTAGAAAGTGACAGTTACCCTTCAGCCGTGTCCCACTGAAAAGAAAATGCACTTTATCATGGCTGGCTCCCCTGAAAGTTTGGGGACAAATTTTAATCAGAGTGGACAGTTGGTTGTAGTGCACTGCCCTGGATCTAAAGCGGACCAATTTGCTGGATTCAGTATTCACCTCCTACTTTAGGGTGCTCTGCACACATGAGTAAAAGAAGGATGGGGCCATAAACAGAATCTTTAGCCGTCACCCTTTTCAGGGATAGAACCTATACCCACAGGACAGAGGAAAAGACTTTGTGCTGCTATTCAGGCAGGAGAGAAGGAAATAGACATCTCATCAACCAGAGCACTTGCCCTAATCAATCAGCACCCAAGTCCAGAGTTCCACGTGCTGATTTGAGGAGGACTGAGCATGCACAGATCAGAGGCCCCCAATGATTGCTTAACAAGACTGTGGTTCCCCGTTAAGAGAGACGCCTCTGTCCCTTTGCTGCTCCTGTGAATCCATCTTCAAAATGACTCTGTATGCCTGCACCGATGAACTGCCAATTACAACAAGTTTGTCAGCAACTCCGAAGTCCACATGAGGGCCTTGTGCCTGTACACACCGCAAAACTGTGTGCATTGGCGGGGACTGAATTAGGTGACTTACTGTGTAAATGAGAACACTAAAAGTAGACTTTGGTCTTGGCTATAGTGTAAGCTTGAGAACTTTACACAGCGCCTGAAAGGCACAAAGAAGGTTTAGATTAACTCGATACACATACATAAGTATTAAATATGCCGTTAAACTACTTAAGGCTATTAAGCATACTTCCTTCAAGTAAATGAAGACTTATAGCTATTGTTTTAAATGAATAACACTTCTTGAACATTATATGTAATGTGAGCAGACCAAGTGTGACCTGAACTTATCTTTGTACTGCACACTGCCCTCCAACAATAAGGTTTGTCTATCAGATCTTGCCACCCCTGAAGTGTAAAACCTAAAGACAAGGTACTTGGCTTGACAATTCAGTGAGCTTTGAGTGGTAAAAGGTTCCTGTGTTTCCAAGGGCAGTGGCAATAATGGTCACAATCAATGCTTACTTGCCACGAAGTCACACAGGCCCCATATAATTGGTGTGACTGTATGTCAAGTTTTACATTTCAAGTTTATATTTACTTTTAAACCAGCCTTACAGAGTAGGGAAACAGCACAAGAGGTGAATGGGAGTCAGACTAGCATCGACCTTCGAAATAGAGGGTGTGTAAGAAAGCTCTAAAGTTGAAGTCCTGCCAAAACACTCAAATTTTATCAGAAAAGCACTTTGCGACAAGAGATCAACGGGCCACTTCAGTCAATTCATTTTTAAAGAGACAACAGAGGCAAAAGACACAGCAATATTTTGTTCCACTTGGTAACTAGAACACATTGAAAAGAGTGTGGGGTGACTGAAAATAAAGGCATGGTGCAAGAAACAAAAGGCACCTGAGCTTCAACTTTGCAAAGCCAGTCATGGAAGAGAAGAACACTAGAGGGTTGGAAGAAATGTGAACAGATGGAATCAGAAAACTGAAATAAGAAAAAAACATAACATGAATACAGTCACTGACCAAAAGCAATTTAGTAAAAGCAATGAACTGAGGCCCAGAATAGGAAAGGCAATGGAGATCACAATTGGACTGGAAAGATTAAATATTAGAGCAGAAAAGGTAAACCCTGTCAATGTATGGAAAAAAAATGAATTGAAGAGAAACTGCCAGTCCCGCATTACTCTTTACTACAAGCGCGAGTGATCATGTACTAAGCAAGAGAGGGAAGTCTCAGATTTCTAAATCATCTTGTCTTGCAAAGTGTCACATTTTCCTATGAAGGGCAACATTTCCCTTTTTTTTTCTTTTTACATGTTATGCCACATCTCCCTTGAAGGGTAAATGCTATTGTTGGCCTTTAGCTGTAATGGAGTCAACCAACAGTCCAATTACAACTCGGAAGACTTATCCTTGTATTCGTAGGAGGAACAACACTAAAAGGAGCCAGCTTAAAGTTTTGTACTCGTGGGATTTATTAAAATCGCACTGCAAAACTCTTGCAAACAGAGCAGAAATCTTTGAGGACACCGAAATACCAGCCAAGGATGGTCTTGTGCATCGACATTTTACCGTTTCGGTACACATTCCCCTAAAGCAGTCATATCGACTTTTGTTTTTGGGTGTCAGAAATTGGTTGGGCGATGGAAACAAGCACACATTGTTTTGTGGCTACATGCTATTAGGCGGTGGTGCACAAGCTCTCATTTTAAAATCAGTGATCACCACATCCCAAACAGGTGTAGGTGTTACTAGTAACAAGAATAAAAGTTAGCACGAACTGGTGAATTTTGAAACAGACATAAAACTCTTCATTCGTGGTGGTCTTAATTGTTGCTTTTGGATACATCCACAATGTACCCTTTCTTTACATAGGATACTAAATCCCATACCTTGTAACTCAAAGCCTACAACAAAGGACAGTACACAACACAAAAATATACGTGCTGTGTTACTGTGTCATTTATATTGACACACAGGCACATCAGCAGACAACAAGGTAGTCAAACATGAAGAGCCAAACTAAAATGACCATGTAATCAGGACCACTTGAAAGAAGCTGCATACTAAGATTGAAGTTGCAGAATTGAATAGCACTCGTTACTTAGCATGCGTTTAGTACGCATGCCATTACAACGCGGTCGTTAGAACGACCGCGTTGTTAGTTCGCATACCTTTACTACGCAATTAGGAACAACGAATTGCAGTAGGGGGCGCTGGATGTTGGAATAGTATAATTTACTATTCCAACTCCAGTCTGTGCGGACACTAGGGAAGGTGTTGGATTTGAAATCCAACATCTTCTCCCCCCTAACGCAAGTCGTTCTTCCGACTTGCGTAGGAAAGGTATGCGAACTAACAACGCGGTAGTTGTAACGACCGCGTTGTAATGGCATGCGAAGTATCGCATGCGAAGTAAACGCTGTTTACTGCACAATTCGTGGTCTGCTGCCTAACCTACATACAGATTGACAAGAAAAAATATAAGTTTCTAGCTACATGGATCGAAAGTTCCACCAAACACGGTCTGACAAATCCCATTTCAACTAAAGGCTTGCAGCACAGCGCTACCCATGCCTACACTTAACTTGTCAATTTCACCATTCAGCCATGAAAGAGGTGTTCTGGGGTGTGGATTCCTATTGCCCAATGCCCAGAAAATATTGCTTGGGGTCAAAGACAACATGCCTGCATATTGATATTTGTCCACTGGAGAAGCAGGCTGGATGCCAGTTTACAGTGCCACAGAATGGGTGGAGAAAGTGGGCTGTCTACTGCCAAGGCAAGATGAGCAACTGTGTAAGATGTTCAAAATTGTATAAATGGCTCATTAATGTGGATATTTACAATGCACCCAAAATGCATATGTAAATACATGAAGGGAAGCAAGATTGGCGAATTTACTTTGTAAGCAAACAATGTACTTTACAACTTGAAAAAACAGTTAAAGGTTGTAGGCAGTGTTGCTAAACTACTGGGCAATTTCTTAGCTGTAACATAAAATGTACCCAAAAAAGTACCTTACAAAAAGGCCGCAGATCACAGTTTTTCTAAACTAAAACTATAATTATTAAAGCATCCTCACGTAAATGTGTCTGATGCCAATTATTAAAAAAAATTAATAATGGAAAATGAATGAAAAACAAATAAGGGTCTCTTCTTAAAGAAAGTTTTGAAAGCGCACGGGAGATCACCTTACACTGGTGTAGATTTACGACTTACGGGAATTCACGAATTTACATGAAGACTGAAAATCTGCAACAGCTGTGATATTTAAACAGAGCAATTATTTGCTACTAATATGTAATATAATTGAGGTTCAAGACATTCAGCTCCTGCATATTAATACCAACCATCTTGCTGCTGCTGGAACAGTCCTGCCAAAAGACATCGCGTGGACTCCATATTCCGCACAACATTTGTAGAGCGAACACTATATTAAAAAGAACCAGATTGGACATGTTAGAGAGACAACCTAAAAAGCACAGGGAAAAGGGAACGACCAATACCCCTCTAGTAACTCACATACCTATTGTTTGCAACTTTGTCATGTGTATGCAATTTAGCGTGTTTACCAGTCATCTTGCATTTTTACACTCAACCATGCCTGCCCCTCTGGTGGCCAGAAGGGAGTGTAATCTACAGGTGAAACTGAAACTTTCAAAAAGACATCACACTATTAGCTTACTTAAGAAACAAAGCTGGTGTCTGCCATTCAAGATCCAAGTTGGTGGAGCTGGTGTACCACAGCCATTTATAAAATGAGCTGCAGATCGCAGGTTATAGCTGTGGATCTGTCCTAGTCTACTGAGAAGTAGCAACATTGAAATTGGAGGCAGCATGCAGCCTCCCAAGAAGGCTTTCCAATGCAAGTAAATTCAGGTCGCTTCCCGGAGCCAACAATAACGGGGCCCAGCTTTAGGAAGATAATCCATGAGCTGAAAGGGGAGAAACTGAGCTATGAGCATGTGGTTCCCACACAAGAGGCAGTTGGTATTCTCTCAGCTTGGGAGATGGGGGCTCACAAACAGCATGCCAGTGAGTCAAGAGCCCTACGGTAGTGCGGGAGGAGTGAAAATGGTTCGACATTAATATTGCAGATCTATTAATTATTCTGTCAATCTCAGGAGATTAATCACAGAGCAATTAATTTCACAATCCTACACTTTTTCTTACATTTGCAAAAATATTGCATTAAAAACGTTGTTTCACTGAGACACTAATGTCATTTTGTTTTATGTCTCACCTAGACAGCGCATGGGCTCCCCCTGCAAGACATGGTGTTCACATACAGTGGGCTTACAGGCCACCCATAGCTTACCATTGACTAGCTTCAGCATCTCTCATTTGCTTCGCTCCCATTTCTCATGGCATGTGTGGGTCATGTCCTCTTCTTGTGCTTGGCCCTCCCTTGGAGAATAGACAAAGTACTTGTGCCCTTCCACTGCTGCTGTTTATGAAGCTACTTGTGTTTTGGGTTCAAGCACTCCATACGGGTACCTGTGTTTTCAGTCAGTCTCCCATAACCCCTCCAACCTGCCCCCCTTCCACGTTGCTTCTTTTCCCTCCCACCTTCTGCCAAACAGTGTAAGCAAATCTTCTCATCTATGACAGCGAATAGGTCTGTCGTTGGGGCACAGAATATGCATATCCTTGTGCTGTAATGTGTGACTGTGATTATGTGTGCCTTCCAAATAAAGAACACTGCAACATTATTTCTTGTCTCCCAAATATCATTTACAGAGTAAAGTATGGTTTCTGCTGCGTTGCTTCTACTTTCTCTAAAATACAGTGCTCACCAGTGCAGTGCCTTCGGGAAACATTGACAAAACCCATGAAAGTGGCTTCTCTTCAGAGATTAAGGACCCCATAGAACTTCAACTGAGACTCTGGCGTAGGCCTTTCACTACATTCCTCTAGGCCACAGCACTCAACTCTGCACCACTCCACTTTATGCCACTGCATCCATGCCACAGCACTCTATGCGCCACTCCACTCTTCTCTGCACCACCACACTATGCCACTGTACTCTGCACAACTCTACACCACTGCACTCTACGCCACACTATTCTACTCTGCACCACTCCACACCACTTCACTCTACTATACTATACACCACTCTACTCCGCGGCACTCCAGGCCACTGCACTCTACTCTGCACCACTCGAGACTACGCCACTCTTCTCTACGCCACAGCACTCTACGGCCCTTCTACTCTGCATCACTCTACGCCACTCCACACCTGTTTCTTTTAGTCTATGGACCAAAATGCCCAAAATATATAAAAAGGTGTTAACCCTTCAAAGGATAACCAGCATTAGACACACATTTCAAACTCCTCACAAACACATATTCACGGCACTACACCACCTAGGCCCCACCTACATAAACAATTACATCTCCTTCCACCAACCACCAAGACAACTCCACTACATAGGACTCTTACAGACATCTCAAAAATACACAGAACCAGATCAGAAGGACGGGAGTTCTCTTCCATCACTCCTAAAGCGTAGAACGACCTCCAACTTCACATCAGAGCCTCCAACATCTCTTTTTTAATTCTGCAAGAAGCTGAAGACCTAGTTTTTCAATTAACCAACCTAGAATAGACAGAGATAGGCACATACACCTGCTCAGGGCCAGGATACCCTTGCTGGTGTTAGTGTGTTTTACATATACACTTAACATGACGATTTCTTTTTTTATATGTCAATACCACAAAATCTTCTGAATAGAGGGGCACCAAACAAATAAAAGCACTACTATCATGCCATGTTGGGTGTAAATCCATTCTGTGCTTTTGACTGTAGACGCAAGCAACATTTCTGGTGTCTTTTTGACCCCGTCCTTTTAACTTTTTTCTTCCATACACAGAACTGCTCAAAATCTGGCATGCCATGTCTTAGCTAAGCAAGTGCCAAATTTGTTGAAGAACTGTCCGGGGTGTGGGGGAAGGGGGGAGGGGGGAGCAAAGTTATAGGCAAATCAAAAAATGCCTTTCAACTGAAAATAGCTTAACATTTTTCCAAAACAATTTGACAGATTTACGATCACTCATCTGCTACCTCTGGTAAAATGGCTTTTCAAAATTACAGTCCTTTACCTGCAGATTTAAATAAATTAAGAAATGCTAGAGGACCATTCACCAAGGAAATTGTGACATAACGTAGGTCATAAAACTATGGATTTCAGGTGCATTTGTACAAATTAACGATGATCACCAATGACGGCAAATCGTGTAGCATGTACAGAAGAGGGAAGGTGCATACAAGGCAGACTGTTCGCATCAGCTGTAAGATCACCTACTTTCCTGGTGGGAGGGAACTGGTACGAGACTAGACCATTTGAGATTGTAGTACTGTTGTGGTTCTCTGAGTAGGTGAAATGGAAGGGCAAAGTCATGCGTTAATCTGCTCCATGACATGGTCCATTGTAAAACTGGCTACTTATACTGGGCAGGACAACACTTACAACGTTTGTCATCTACTTGTGTTTCTGCTTCAATACTAACAAAACCTTTTCCATACCTGTGGTCTATTTCAACATGTTTCTCTACCTTATCCACTTTTTGACATTTTGCGTACAAGTTCACAATTATTTCCTTTTTCCTCTCACCCCCTCTCGTGCTTTACTCTACCTAGCTAGGTTATCACGATGTGCTGTTGGTAAATAACATTTTAAATGGTGTATGGTCAATTTTCTGAAGCACAAAGGTCAATTTTGTCTCAGTGCCTATATGTGTCATTAGACGTACTTTATTAATACATAATTAATGTAACCCTATTCTCCTTGTCACATAATCCAAAAGCCCTTGGCTAAAACCATCGTGAAAGCATCAAGAAACAGTATGAAAAAGCTCTCCTTTCCTTCTTGTAGTTCATGCAGGTCTGGAGAGGAAAAAAAAAACCACAAGGCATCGTTCCTTCAATAAAAGTAAAAACGAAAATCTTAGAACAACTACTATGCAACTTACAACACCTCTGAGGGTTTGAAAACTGGAGAAAGAAAGTTCTGTTCCTCAACATAAGTCCGTCTCAGCCTTTCACCAAGCCTAAACATCTGCATCATTCCAACAGTTGTGAGCTGACCAGCAAACGTACCACCCTAGAGAAAAAAAAAAGATCAAAAAAACAACGTATACACAAAGGGTGCAATTGTATGGATGAAGGTGCCGATTCAAAGGCTTGTGTTGTGCTCACCTTGAGCGTGGTTGACCTGTATCGCTCCTCAAGGTTGGAGGTAGGCTGTGGCCCACCGGTTAAACTGGTGACTATGTATTTGAACTGAGTGTGTTCAGGAGCATCTAATATGGAAGGAGTCCACACCACCTGCCATAAAAACAAAAGAACAATATACTCAGCAATGGAACCAGCCCGACAATGTCACATTAGCATAGAACAGCTTCCTCGTCTCTTCAATGTAACAGAGCACCTAGGAAAGGCCGGGTTTAAAGCATGGGACGCAGAAGCCCCCAGCATTCGCTACAGTTTCTACTATATCATATATTACTTTGCAGATATCACATTGCTGCATCAGAGAAGCATTCTACTAGAGCTAGTCTTCCTTCAACCAGGAAGTTAATATTCCGGGGCAGAGTGAAGCCACCTTCACAAGACTTCTCATAAGAATCACTTCTGAAAAATGCTGCATATTTGCATATAAAGTAAAAGAGCTCAGTAGATCCGGGGCCTCTTCAGTATGCATAACAACCCTGCATGAAAAACCCAGAATCAAGGTACCTCATGTGCTTCCAGAGTGATGATTTTGGCTCCTGGGTGAAACCTCAAACTGTCAGAAGCCCCGGAGAACCTGTTGCTGTGGCATGTTGAGGTCTTCTTGTTTTGGAACCTTAAGTGTCATTTCGGGCCTCCCGTCTTTTTATGCAATATTGGTGAAGAGGAAAAGGGACTACAGATGAAACTGTGAGCAGCCTATCACTTTGGGAGACACACAATATCCCAAGAAGCGAGCTGGCATAAGGGGCAGAAGAGGATCAAGTGATGCGGCTACGATCTACATGAAAAGGAGTTCATTTTATGCCAGCGGTGGAATTATAACGAACCAGTGACTGGAAGCCTGCGATGCTACACAAGCAGTTTTGGCTGGAGCTTGCTAAGGACAGCAGTGTAGCTAAGGCAATTAGGATTCTCCTTATCCCAGATCCTTTTTAGGGCTCGCCTAGGCAGCGCGCATGCGCTGCTCTAGGAGATGACCTTTAGACATCGGTCTGCTCCTTTTCAAGCACACTCGTGCTTGTGTTGGTATCCACCTTGCGGGAGCGAGCCGCGGCGTGCGTGCTAATTGAAAACATATGGCTCTCGCGCCGCCGCTGCTCGCTCCCGCAAGGCGGAGGCCAGCACAAGCACGAGTGTGCTTGAAAAGAGCTGTTTGCATTTGCCTGCATTTCTCACCAGGCAGTCGCCTCTCACGTCCCACATCAAAGTGTTAGTTTGCACACGCTGTATTCCTATGGCTCCGTTTGTTCGACTTACAATGCTTCAAGCGTGGGAATTGTACTGCACACAGTTATCTGTACTGTTCAATTAAAGGCATTATTTTACCTGCTTCAAAAAGTCCCCGCCGTCTCGTTGAAAGCATAGCGGCCCTGGTGCATCGATTTGCACAACCCATTGCAAGCCTGTCCCATTGGTAAAAGCAGGAGTTTCCCGAACAAATGTGTAAAAGCTCTGCCGACTTTTGACTGCACTGTCCCTATAAAAGGGAAATAGCTCTGTCTGCCCATTTTAAAGTGTTAATAAAAGCCTAGCAACTTTTCCAGCAAAACTGAGTACGTGTGAAATATGTGGCAGTACTGCGAGCCAGCCACCCCCTCTGCACTGTCTTGACCCCTCCCCCCACCTCCCTGCACCAATGGTCCGGTGCACTCTGCATTCCCATCGTCTCACCCCCGCTACAGTTCAGGCCCCCCCCCCATGATTCAGAATGTGACTCCCAGACTCGAGCCTGTGTCGTGTTGCTCTGTTATCCGGTTAAGACATGTTTGCCTTTATCACCCGATCTCATCCGTGCATTCCTGAATTTACTGCCTTTAAATAACTCTTTTCGTCTGCTCAGGGAGGCTAATGGACGGGTGTCTTCCGCATGGCTGGTCCTTTTGCAAGCAGTAAACACGACCAGAGAACTCTTTTGAACGTATGCAGATGCAAACTGTTGTAATCGGCTTATTGGAGAGTTAGGGAAACGTGCTCACAAGTTACATTTTGATGCAAATCATCTGACTAAATAAACAATAGCATGGTGCCGTTGGGCATCCTTGACTTTATCTGTTTTTATTTTGTTTTACTTTGCTATGATTCTCATATGTGGTACGGTCTACCTACTTGAGTAATAAGTGGCATAGGCTAACTGAATGGTACCTAGACACTATCCTGTATCTGCTTTGCCGCACTATGCGACCACTGTTATGTAGAATATGACTGAATGTTGTTTGCGTCCGTGCAGCGTAAGGTGTTCCATCGGTATGACGTCACATTGTGTTGTCTAGGTGTGACTTTCCAAAACGCTCCGCGTTTTCCGTTGCAGATTGGAGGCTGATTAGGCTTATGATGCGCTTCAAGTAGTATGTTCCCATATTAGGCGAATGTGTCCACTTCTTTCTTTTCTGTGTTGAAACCGGAGGGTGCTAATTGTTTGGCGGAAGCATAAGTGGCACAGGCGCTGTGATGCTGTAGAAGCCAATTGAGGGCATACTCGACAGTTCGTTTTATCCTGGCGTGCATGTGCTACAGTAGCAAATGATGGATGGAATGCTGAGTAAATCAAGCATTCACCCCCAGTCAAGAGATGGGTTGAATCCATCGTTCTTTTACTCACTATGCCACCCCAGTTTGGGTCCAGTCCAGCCCAGACTGCCAAGCCAGGTCCTTATTGGACCGTAAACAAGCATCTTGGGACCAGTTGGGGTTTCGCCTCTCATCAGCCATGCTAGCTTGAATCCAGTGACACCGTGAGCAAGGGAACCACGTCTCGCCTTTGGGACCTTATAAGTGTTTAGACATGCAACAGTTGATGTTGTTGCACCAAGGATATTGTACTGCATAACTAAATACTTATAAGGTTCCAAAGGCGAGACCTATTGGCTATGCCAATGCTTGTTAATCAGGATCCTAAACCTCTACCTACACACTTCTGGGGGATTACCACATATACGCATGCAGACAATACTCAAATAGTGGTCGGCCTTAGACTAACCTAGGACTTTAGAGACTCTGAAGTGCTGGATGGGAAATATTTCTCTAAGACTATAGCTATCAAAAACTGAAATCTTGGTAACGGCAAATAAAATCAATGCCTGGGATGCAAAAGGACCCCCCTCCCCTAACAAGGGAAATTGCCCCGCACCAGGGGTCCAGTTTAACACTAACAGTTTTTATCACACTTAAGTCATACCACTTCCACATTTGTACTTTAATTTTTTTTTTCTCATGTCTTACTTTTCCTTAGAGGATCAGTGTTGCCTACACTTTCATCCTCTCTTTAAATCGGCTTCTGTAATTCAATCTAAATGACAATAACAAAGGGACACTCAGAAGTTGCAGCAGATTCAACTTAAGAAAGTTTCATAGTGTCTCAACTTTTCTGAACTAACTACACTGGTTATCAGTACACAAACAAATTATGTTTAAAGCCACCTGTATAGTTTATATGACTTTATACAGCACAGGGTCTACTTTCCAGGTCAATAAATGTATTGGCGAGGAAAGCAGACCCAGTGACTAAGGCGTCCCCTGAGGTCACAAACAGTGGCTGTGTTCGCTATTTTGAAATTTAAAGTGAAGAGAGCAGGTGACAGAGCATTCAGGGTACTGGCAAGAGAGCAATGGAACAGAATTCAGGTTTAGAAGAAAGTGAAAATGTGGCTCTTTACCATCGAGCTATAGCTTTGTTCCCTCTTGCGGCTCAACTTACAGTTAACTGAGGGCCTTCGAGAATGTACATTTAACTTTACAAAAATCAATTAAGATATCAATGAGAGAAAGAGGATTTACCCAGATACATGTCTTATTACATACGCTTTTAGTAAGTAGATGCTAACACTTCTGTTTGCTTTAACTTGTGCTGTTACATTTTATTAATCATTTGCTATGTAATTTCTTTACTTCAGCTTGAACACCACCAAAATGGCAATATTCCTGCAAATTTATACACACTTTAAATGCACTTTGGTGAGGAAAATACATGTATTACAACGTACATTAACTGAACTGTGTTAGTAAAGCGTCCCCTCTTCCTGAGGTTGGCAAGACGAAGCGAGAATTTTAGAAAGTAGTGGAGTTCTCCTGTTGGTGTTTACTTGTTTCACATTGTCAAGGACTTTTTACATTCCTTCCCATGAGAAGATCCTGGCACCTGTTCATCAGCTGTTACCTTCAAGTTCTTGTTTTATCGCGTGTTCTTGCACCTATTCACTTGCATTGATAGAAAAAGTATAATATGTATTGGCAATACCTTTAGGTCTTGGCTTTAATCTGCTGCAGTCAGAGAGGCACGCCAATCGCCCATAAACGCTGCTTACCCTACACTCACACAGATAGACTGGTTACCTTAAATTAAGGCACACTCACATTACGCACTGAAGTATACACTAAAATCCTGCACTCAGGCACATGACTCACCATTCACACACCCAGGTATAATGCTCATCCTGTATTCACACAGACACACTATTAACCATACACTCACACATTCACACCCTTCATCCTGCACTCACAATGCACACCATTCAACCCTGCACTCACGTGGATTACCCCACACTCATACAGGTACATTGTTCAGTGTAACCTCACAAAGGTACACTCACCCTGCACTCAAAAGATGGCGCGCTCAACCTGCACTCCCAATACACATCACTCACCCTGAACACACAGAGGCACACTGAACTTATACAGACACTCCCACACCCTGCATTCAAACTACACACCACTCACCCTACAAGCATGCACATTGCTCACCCTGAGTCAAAGGCATACCCATCACCCTGCACTCAAACAGACACTACTCTCAACCTACACTACTAAAGGCACATCTTTCCATCTGCACTGACAGAAGCACACGTCAACTTGGACTCACACATGGACACCGCTCACCAGCACCCAGGAAGAGTCACTGGGGTGAGTGAGGCACCGAACAGGTCCTGCAAATCCCTACTGGGGGGAGCGGGAGGAGTGATGTAAACTACAGTGCCAGCTTACTCCTGTGTCCCTTTTTAGACTTAAAGGGATACAGAAGGAATTTAATTCAAGAGACAAAATTAACTCATTTAGCAGTAAATGCAAATATAGGGTGGTTCTGATATCACATGCAGCTAGGAAGGACAGGGTCAGTGACGAAAACAAGCACTTTGAAGCAAACCAACCAATCTATGGGAGAGATATTAAAAAAAAAAAAAAGGAAGAGCGAGAGGGTCTGCCCAGGGAGGGAAACTGCCAGGTGAGACAGAAATGATGGGGGAACTGGGGTTGGGAGATCTTTAACTGTGAGAGGCTGCTGTACAAAGAAAAAGAGACTGCTAAGAAAGGGGTGGTTACAAGGGAGATAGCAGTGACAGAGCGAGAACAGGAGCTGTGACATATATAACCATGAGGCACAACTGTGCAAAGAAGATACTACTCAGACACTAGGCTATCAGGAGAGACACCAACTGATAGAAAGGGAACAGAATTGAGACACTGTTAAGAGTCTGCTGTTCTGAGGGAAAAGAGAGTCTTCCCAGTACAGCAATGTACCCATTACCACCTGCCCACAACTGACTACAGTGCAAGGCACAGTGCAGAGTACACGAGCAGTTCAGTGTAATGGAGCAGGTGCCAATTTATTTATAATTTTATATGTGTGGGTGTTTTGTAAAAAGCCAATTGTGATCTTATGATTCCCTGAGAGCGTCACCTATGAGTGGGCAGACCGAGTTTCCATATTCTGCTGGAATCTTAGCTGCCCCAGCACTTAACATATACATTAGATGTGTGCACCACCAGTGTCAAGCCACAGTGCACCGAACAATGAGGGCGGTGTGGAGGTCACACATGGAATTCTGTCGCAATGCGAGACATGTGATCATGGGCCTGGATACCCTATTGGGTGATTAGCTGCGCTTTATAAATCCTGATTGGCTGATTGAGAGAAAGCAACAGAAAACATGAAATTATGATTCATGTGCCATTACAATGCAAGCCCTGTTCGGGAGACCACTCAAATGAAGTCCGAGAGCAGGCCTGGCACTCCGCATCGGACACTCTCCGTGAGGTGTACACCCCACTCCCCTTCTGTCAATGAACTGAGCTGCCCACTCGAGTAAACAACACTGATGTTCCTCTTTTTTAGGTCAAGCCTCGACCGACCTGTTGTATCCTCTTCTGTGGGCTTTTGGCAAACCCACCGATTGCCATTGGTTACTACCTGTGGCATTCAGAAATATTGGCTTGTTATTGGTACATTCGTTGTAATTGTCCTGCCTTTATGTGCCTGGTTCCCTCCCAGGCGATTTCACTCATTGTTAACTTTGTTTGGCCATCACTACGCGTTCACAGGTGCTCCTGGTCATCCGTGAGCCTTTTCTTGTATTTATTGCAGCTAGAACAAAGTGGACTTATCTACAGCCGCTGCGGGAGGAAAACATCATGTGACCCATAACCTCCTGCAACGCCCTTTGACGTCAGGCAACCACACCTCTCGGCTTCCATGACTCAGAGAGGTTAAGTCCTGAAGCCTGCAATATGAGAGAGAGACTCTGAGAACGCCCAGCATGTGCCAAAATGCGGACCAAGAGGCACGTTTCTTAATTGTTCACAATGTAGAGAGGAGACTTGAAAAGGAGACATTCGTGAACTTTTGCTTTGACTTTCCGTTGCCCCAGAACATGTTGCTTAGACAATTGCTGATATAGGTGCATATAATTGCCAAGTAGATTAGCTGAAGCAGTTTGTCGGTCACACCGGATGTGTGAAAAGTTTTACGCGCATTTCATTTTCCTGCGGTTGCTCAGGTTTACTCGGGAACCAGACGTGCAATTTCACACGAGTTTGCTATCGTCATAAGTTTGATTCTAGATGGGCGAGCGCTGCCCTCCTTTTCTTTTTCCTCTCATGAAACTTCACATCTTTAAAACTTTAATCTTTGTAAATGATGCACGTCTTCCCCAAAACAAGGATCGCAGAGAGTCGCAGTCAGGAGTGGCCAATATAATTAAGGGTGTGGCTTAAAAAACGTAATTAGAAATCTCTGCAACCATTATGTACCCCCGCCTGGTATTTTGCTGCTTCTCTCTTCGCATCCAGATATATAATACAATAAGTAACATTACACCTACAGCAAGCCAGGGCTATTGGCTTTGTCAATGGCTCTTAGTTGCATAAGATAAATAAGCAACCACAATGCTGTCTTTGTATAAAATGGTTAAAAAGCTTCAGTTCTAAAATGATGAGACTGTGAAAGCACTTTAACAAGTCCCTTTAACAATACATCAAATGCAGTGAATGGTGGTACTGCTGCCAAGTTAGGATTTGTTTTCTCAGGGAGGGCAATGATAGAGAGCCCGAAAAGGACTTGTCTCAACATCTGCTTTTTAGAACAGCCGGTGAGCACCGGCAGGACCCGGCCCACTTAAAGCCATGGTCGCAGTCATTACCAACTGTCTCTCGCCATCGTCCTAACTCCTCTCTCTAGGCTATCGTTACCAGTGAAAGCAAAGCACCACAACAATCGTTGTCAGCATCACGCCCGCAATCTTTTATGGAAAATGGAGAGCACTCTTGATTATATAGAAGGTATTTCTGTTTGATGGGCTACTCGTTAAGGCATAAAGTCCACTAGCCATGTCGCTTTATCTTTTTGAATTATTTTATTCTTGGTTTCTGGCTGGAGGACCTAACTGCATGTGCCCATGTGGGTGAGGGCCTTATGCAAGTGCAATGAACACTTAGTTGCACTGAACTCTGTACTGCGGGTTTGGTTGCCTGGGGATATTCCCAGATTGCTTGTGGTAATTTGCATTAGTTACAGAGGCAGGTTGTGATCATCATGAATGGTTTGCATCAGATTTGTGCTTCCTCAAGCGTTCCTGAGAGTCTAGGGATCCTGAGGGGGGCCACTTATGTTTTCCTTGATTTTTCAGGCCTTTTTCCAGGGTATCTGCTGAAAACATGGGATTCGTAGGATCCCTAGCTTGGCCACACTTTTTTATTTTTTTATTTCAACAAAGTGTCTTTAGAATTTCTGGGCGATGAGTTTTTGTGATTACAGATCATTTCCTCAAGTTGAGTACATTTTTCCAGGGTATCGGCGAGTGGTACAAGACCAGAGGTGGGTAAAGATCTTAAACTTGAGTATTCCACCAAGGTGTCCATGGAGTGAAAGGGTTCTTTGGATGCCACAAATATTTTTCTTCGATTTACTGCCACTTTTCAAGGTATCTGCTGGAACCCATGCGGAGTAGAGTCACATTAGTGGCCAAACATATATTGCTCAAATTCCTGCCATTTTCCCAGAATGTCTTCTGTAATCCTGGGAATGGTACGGTCTCTGAAATCTTTTGCATTATTTTTCTGTCATTTATATATGATGTTCAAAGGGATCATTGAAGTGGTTGGTGTTTCAATGGATGACCATACGTTTAGAATGTATTACTTTCATTCTATTTGCCCATAGCACTGTCTTGGACTTAGAGATTTTCATGAGGCCTCAAGGATAACTACTTGGTGATAGGCAGACCCATCAAAGGCAAGGACACTACAGCTGCTTTTTTTAACAGCAAAACATTGGTGAATAATTCTGGAATATGTCTACCTTATATGTATTGCATCAGCAATGACCACATCTCACATACTGCCTCCTCTCTGATTAGTTCTTGCCAGCAGGTACAACAAGACAAAGAATCTTCCTCAATCCTAAAATGTATTTGCTAAATTGAACAAGGTGTAAAAAGAAAATCAATCTGTAGTTGCCAAGAAAGTGGTCATTGCCACGTCCAGATAGACCTCCACCAATGTGACGTGCTAGGATCATGGCCTCGGCACATTATGGGAGAAGCGTGCAGTATAGTGCACATAGTGCATGGAGTATTTCTGGGGTGCAGCATGGAGTGTGATTTTCTAAAACCTATACACCAATATTCTTGGTAAGGGCTTTGTCAACAAAGACGTCAGTGAAAAGTGAGGCATGGCAAATGATTGTGATGAAGAGCATATGTTTGTTAATGAGAGTCCAGCGCCAAGACACCTCCGGGTATTCGTGCGCTTTTATAAATTTCATTAACATTAACAGAGTGGTACTGAGAGATTTGATGACACCTCTGGCACTTTGAAGCACATTCATGCTATCCGGGCAATCACTCCGTAAAGCCTGTGACCGCCTTTATAAGGGAAAGAGAACAATTGGAGCACAGGGAAGTAGGGCTCAACAGCCTGACTTATGGTACCGTGGTCAGAGACACCATAACCTGATGCTTAGAGCCTCTCATAAGTGCAGCTGTCCCTGTGCTCTTCCCAGCTGTGTCAGAGGCTGACATGTGCATCCACGGTGCTCAGAAGGCTTCCTGGGCCAGATTCGTACACTTTCTGACCCACACCTGCAACTGAGGCTTTGAGTGTCAATTGCACATCCTCACCTCATTTGTTTCTCTGCTGCCGGTGCCCACATTATTATAAGCTGTTAAATTGCCATAATGACAGAGTCCTGTTTTTTCAGCTTGCATTCTGGTACCTGTATTCCTACACCTATAATGTGATACCAATAAATATCAGAACGCAAAGTAAAAATATGGAATGTATAAGCTAGTCACTTGGAGCCTACAAGTTACACATCATTATATGCTGCAGAAGGTACTGCTTCAACCCCTTTTAACGCTCCATTAGGCTTCTTTTCTATGTGTACATAGGTACCGTGTATTTACAGTTTACTTGCGTGGCACCATATAATTTACTATAATATATTCCATCCTGTACATTGTACTGTTATTTTTGGAATGACCTAGACACCCAGATTAGCTGTCTTGCCAGTCTCAAGTTTTCCGAAAAAGTCAAAAATAAAAATATTTAGAGAGGATTTCAGTTCAATGACCTGATGAATTGTCGTTCACATTTTGCTTCTGCTCACCACAGCATGCCACATGGGACGATGGCACAGCTCACCTCAGGCATTGGCTGTCTCGTACTGTTAAAGGGAGTACTTTTCCTGATCACATGTGGACAGGCTGGAGTGTCTGCGCTGCTGAACAACTCCTTTACTTGTCAAACATACAAGTGTATGGGGGGAGTGGCCAGGCTACCGACCAAGATGGCCGCGTAGCTCTGGAGCTCCGCCATCAGACTCAACATCCTTTCCACCATTCGCCCTTAAAGCTAGACATCCTGGTCACTGGCGACCTGCTGGAGTGACTGCTGGGCTGCGGTGTGTTTGCCGGTCTCTCAGAGGCTCCAGTGCTACCTGCTTCCCGAGTTCCGAGCGATTTCGCCGGCGGCGGCCTCTGGTGCCGCGCGATCACGAAGGATCTGCAGGCCCCGAGACCCGCGTGGTGGAGGTCACCTGCTCCCACTCTGCGGCGGACACCCCTGTGTCGGCCGCTGTTGACATCCAGAGAGGCGGACCCTGACAGGAGCGCGGAGGCTGCGGTAGACCGGTAAGCAGAGCAGCCTCCGCCGGAAGGGGAGGCGTACAGTGGGGTGCACGCTGAGCCTTTCATTGCGGCTCCAACGATTCAGAAAAGGCCAAGGTATGCCGCCGTCGCGATCCGTTGAAAGGCCCCACCCCCTGCGACCCACAGGACGTCTGCCCTAGCAGGTGAGTGCTCTTGTCTTGCTCCGTGAGGCCCCGCGGCGTCAGGGGCCGCGGGTGAACCAGGCGGCCGGCCGCCCGGCCATCATACAGCCCTAGCGATCTACTCGGGCATACAAATAGGATGGCCAGCACCTTGGCGCCATAGCTTGAGACGGGCCCAGCAGTTATTGAAGTACCGGGTGCCTAGTGATTACAGCGACCACATCAAGAGGGGCCCCCACTCTACTTTCAGTGGCACAGATTGTTGGTGATCACTCCCTCGCTAATAGGCCCCCTGCCTCTGGCCTAGATTGTCACCCCTGCGCCACAGTGGCCCACGACTATTGGCTGGCACTTCTTGATGGCCATTTCAATGACCGAACTGAGCCCCACTGGCAGCGTTTTAATGCGTCATGGTCCGTAAAGATCCCAAACAGCGGGTCTTGCAATTTGCGAAACCCAGTGGCTTCCAGGGAGGCACTGACATTAGCATGGCAGAAGGTGGCCTGGAATCTGCCCCAGAGGGGCCCTCGTCAGCTAGCCCAGATGCGTTGATGGTAGAGCCGAGGGCCGGTTTCAAGGCATTGGATGGGCGCTTTGACGTCCTTCAGAAGGGGCTGGACAATATGGGTGCCAGATTTCATGGTCATGAACGTCGCTTAGATGTTGCAGAAGGAAGGGTTTCCGATCTGGAAGACGGGGCGCACAGTCCCTCAAGCGGCTGGATCGGACGGAGAAAATTTTAAAATCAGTTGCCATGAAAAATGAGGACTTAGAGGCCAGGAACCGGCGCAATAATATACGCATTTTGGGTGTTGCCGAGTCAACAAACACGGGCCGTATGGACACCTTTGTTGAAGCCCTGCTTGTGGCTCTCTTCGGTCAAGAATCCTTCACTTCCACCTTCCTAGTGGAGAGAGCGCACCACAGGCTTGGTCCTAAACCAATTCCTGGCACTCCACCGCGTCCTATATTGGCTCGCCTCCTGAACTACCGCGACAGGGACACTGCGCTTCGCTTGGCCCGAGAGGCGGGCCCCCTTATTTGGCAAGGATCTACAATTACTTTATTTCCAGACTTTACTGCCATGGTTCAGGAGGCGCGGAGGAAGTTCACTGGTGTGAGGGCCACTCTCCGTAATTTGGGACTCAGGTACAGAATGATCTAACCGGCACGGTTGCGGGTGGATGTTGCTGGCAGAACCAGAGTATTCGATTCGCCCACAGAAGTGCAAGAATTCTGCCGTACCTATAAAGGCCCTGTAAGCGCGCAGACTGGCACTGCTCCGGGGGCCTCTCCGCCGCACAGTGGCCAGTGTGGAACTTTTTTCAATCGAGTAACTTCAGTCCGCTTCCATGCTGTAATCTGCCAGTGACCATTGACAATTTATGTTTTATTTAAATGATAGGTAAATGGATTATTATGCTTTGTAACGCTTAGTAACGTTGAGTTAACGGCGGGGCGTTGCCTCCCTCCCCCCCCCTCCCCCAAGTGTGTATCACAGTATATTGATATATTGCTCAGAATGTATGTTCTTTCACTCTACTTCTCAGGGTTGTGTATAATTTCTATTGCATTCCACCTATTGCTCATTGGGGTATCTCCCTGCAGTTGGGGTTGCAGGGTTGGGTGGAGGGTGGTGGGGGGGGTTTTGTTCTTTGGGGTAGTTTAATTTTACACTCATCTATGGTCCCTCAAAGTCGCTGTTTTGTTGCTCTGCTGTCCATGAACACAGTTTGGTTTCCACCTTAGATTATGGCGGTGAAGGGTCAAATGTCCTACCTCTCTGTTACGCTGCTTACTTGGAATGTCAGGGGCCTCAATAATGCGAAAACAGGTGTTTAACTACTTATTGAGGCACCATGTTGATATAGCATTCCTGCAGGAAACGCACTTGCCCAAGTCCACGACAACTCGCTTTGCATCCTCCTGGGGTCCCAACAGGTATTTTGCTAATTACAGCACTTATGCACGGGGAACAGCTATACTTATGCATAAGCGATTGCCCTTCTGTCTCTCAGAAGTTCGCATAGATGCAGAGGGTAGATATACCATGGTAGTGGGACAGCTCATGGGGCGCCGGATGGCGTTAATCTGCCTTTATGCGCCAGATGTGGATGACCCGGATTTCTTTCATTCCTTGCATGCTCAAATCCTACAACTTGATGCGGACTACATTGCCATGGGGGGTGATTTTAATCTTTTGATAGATCCCACGCGAGACAGTACCTCTACATCTCCAGATACAAAGCCCCGTGCGCGTGGCGCCTTAGCTGAGCTCCGTGAAGCGTTTGGACTCATCGATGTGTGGCGTAGCTGCAGGCCCCGGGATTCGGCATATACACACAATTCCGCCCAGCATGATACCTGGACGAGACTTGACATCTGGTTGGTGACCCCCAATCTGGCTGCTTGGTATAATGACTACCTCCACCTCCCTAGGACTCTCTCCGATCATTCCCCAGTAACACTTTCGCTTAAGGTCCCTAGGCCAGAGGGCTGCGAACGGCAATGGCGATTCCCTAGCCAAGCCTTGCAAGATTAACTTTTTCGTTCAGAACTTCATGATGCCAATATAGAATACTTTGACATTAACAAAGGTTCAGTACAATCCTGGGCTACCCTCTGGGAGGCTTTTAAAGCATACGCGCGAGGGGTTTGCATTTCTAAGCACGCTGGGGTGTTGCGCGACTTGAGGCGTACTCTCTCCGACGTCGAGAAGAAACTGGCTGGGCTGGATCAGGAGCAACAGGCGAGCCCTAGGGCGTCTCAGCAGGGCCGGCGGTTGACGCTTTTACATGAGTTCAAAGAGGCAGCGGAGCGCGAAGAGCACTTACTCGGCAAATATGCCATCGCACGTAGATATGGGGAGGGAGACAGGCCGGGCCGCACGTTGGCCCGACTGTTGCGACCCTCGGTAGGTAACTCCTACATAGCAAGCTTGCGATCATCACAAGGGGAAATTCTGACAGGCACTCCTGATATTCAGAACGAGTTTCTGGATTATTATACACAACTATATACTACGCGTGTGGCCCATGCAGGGGCTGCCCGAGATGCTTATCTGGAGGAGGTGGCACTTGTTTGGCTGGAAAAAGCCAAGCAGCAATTTCTGGCGGAACCGTTCTCCTCGGAAGAACTAATCAGCGCTATAGACGCTATGAATGGTTCGACTGCTCCGGGTTTAGACGGGTTCACAGGCTGCTTCTACAAGGCCTATAAGGATATCTTAGCTCCTTACCTTATAGAAGTGTATAATGAGGCACTTGAAAGGCGGGAACGTCCCCCTACTCTGCAAGAAGCGGTGATCGTTCTCCTATCCAAGCCGGGCAAGGACCCGCTTTTATGTGGATCGTACAGGCCACTGTCACTCCTAAACTTGGATTATAAACTCCTTGCTAAAATGATAGCGATGTGACTTGCATTATTGTTAGATCGCATTATTTCTCCGGTGCAGTCGGGTTTTGTGCCTCGAAGGTCTACTGCCCTCTATCTCCGCACCCTCTTCGCCACTATCAATAGAATGGACCCCAACCTCCCAGCCGCTGCTGTGTTACTAGATACTGAAAAGGCCTTCAATTCCCTCGAATGGCCTTTTTTCCTGGCAGTAATGAGGAAGTTGGGGATGCCGAAACGGTTTATCGAGCTGGTTTCCCTGCTAAATACCTCTCCCACGGCCAGGCTGAGACTTAATGGGACCTTGTCCTCTAAATTTATGTTATCACGGGGCACCAGACAGGGTTGTCCGCTCTCGCCACTGTTGTTTATTATTGCCATGGGCCCATTGGTTCGACAGTTTCAGGAGCGGCACCTGCATAGAGGCCTGCAGTTTACGACGGGTCCTCCTTTAGTCTCCCTATATGCGGATGTGATACTTTATGTCCGTCGTCCCAAAGAAAATCTGGAACCGCTAATCCGAGAAATTATCAGGTTTGGTGAATATTCGGGACTAGGCATAAATTGGGGCAAATCGGAAATTTTTCCGCTCACGACCAGTACAGCCAGGTGGGATTGCGAATTCCCGTTGAAGTGGTGCGCCGACACAACCAGATATTTGGGGATTCAAATACATATTGAGGCTGCTCAGGTGGTGCTGCTTAATTATGGTCTGGCCCTGCACACCCTGGAACAACAGGTAGAGCATTGGATTAAGCTTCCCCTCACTAGCGGGAAGGGTGGCTACTATAAAGATGGTTGTTCTCCCTAAATTCTTATACCCGTTTCAAAACATACCCAATAGCTTTTTCCGCACACTCCGTACACATCTTATCCGGTTGGTTTGGGGTGGGAAGAGAGCCAGAGTTAGTTGGGCCACCTTGACACTACCATACGATAGGGGTGGGCTTGGGATACCAAATTTTCAGATTTATTACTTGGCAGCGCAGTGCAGTTATGCGCACTCTTGGTATCATCCAGATGCACGAATCCCATATTTAAAGTTAGAAGTCGACCTGAGAATGTATTTCTGAAAGGAAAGCCGCATATCACGTTCTACAAAAAACGTAAGCTTTGTTAGTACTTATAAGGTCCCAAAGGCGAGACTGATTGCATTGCAAATGCTTGTTTTAAAGAGTGTGTGTGTGTGTGTGTGTGTGTGTGTGTGTGTGTGTGTGTGTGTGTGTGTGTGTGTGTGTGTGTGTGTGTGTGTGTGTGTGTGTGTGTGTGTGTGTGTGTGTGTGTGTGTGTGTGTGTGTGTGTGTGTGTGTGTGTGTGTGTGTGTGTGTGTGTGTGTGTGTGTGTGTGGAAACAGGTGCTCTGAATTACCAATGCCATTTCGCAGAGAAGCGTTGCACTCGTGGCTGGCATCCGCTTTGATATACGGAAATGATTTCGTTTCATTTGGGACGCGTTTGTATAGGACCCTGTGATGCTCTGATTTTGGCAAGTTGAAACCAACCCCATCTTCCTACTTTCTGTCTACTGATCTAGCACTGTCACTCTAGTCTGGTGCAGCACCTCATATCTGGACCAACAACGCTTTACAACCCAGGCATCCTAAAATATAACTCTCAAACCTTCCCTCATACTATCTGCTGTAGGTATGGTATTCTCTATAAACCCGGGGAGACCAAGGAGTAGAAGCAATGGACGGAATTATGCGGCAGGGTCGACAAAATGATGCAGCTGGAAAAGGCTAATTATTTGGTGTAATGCAGCATATTTTGTGATGCTATTATTTCATTATGTTGTCATTAGGTTACCCTCCAAATACAGCAATAAGCAACTTAAAGGGTACCAGTGACATTTTGTGTTGAGCATTCACAGCAGCATGTGTTGCCACATTTTTAGTAAATTTTGATCTATTTCAGCTAGAAACAATTTTTTTGTTAAAATGGACAAATCATGCAGCAGATAATGGATTATGTGGCAAATTCGGCAGGGCCCTAATTATGCGGAAAACACCATGGCTGCAGATTCGCCTCATATGGCCTTAAGTATACCCTTCACCATTTGCCTAAACAGCATTACCTACACTTGTGTGTTATCCAATGTGATTAGCCATCCACCTGTTTTCTTGTTGAACAAGAAACTGTTCCAACTGGTTGCGCTGTCATGACCTACATCCAATAGCGGGGATGTCTAAAATGGCCTCCACCAGTTTCAATTTGTAGTAAACCAACAAAATTGACACCAGCGAGGGGCACTAAGGGACAACATGCAAATCCCCAATTTATGACTCTACTGTCATCTGACCCCACAATGGCGGTCATACTACCCAACATGCCAAACAGATGCAACTCCCGTCAACTAACTCATTGGGTCATGCGTTTAGTTTATCACAAAAATTAACTGAGCTCCAGAACAAAGGAGGAAAGACCCTCATACTCCCTGAACTAACTTCTATCGATGTTATATTTAACAAAATTGTAATCGATGTACTAAGGCCACACGTGATCATCCACCAGAAAATAAAGTGTGAGCTACCAATGCTATATAACACCACACAAAATGTACTTGTAAAGACTGTACCTGCCCCACAGGAACCTTGATAAAATAAAAAATTTTTAACATGGTATGTGTTTATGGATCTCGGATGGTATAGGGCTAAATGCACGTGCTAGCATTCAAACCTGTACTCATGCGTTCAAACCCATATGACTTTGATATGGAGTAAATATCCTAGTTTGGCAAACGATTGTCAATTTTAGAAGTACCAGAACCATTTGACTGTTTCTTGATTTATTTGTGCGCACGAGCTGCCACTTTGAAACCTGCATAATGCCAGGTCAGAATGAAAGCAGTTCTTACCAAATATTTTGAACTCATAAGGCCATAGTCCATAGATGTACAGAACCATATTAAAGAGCATTTAGTTTGTGATGCCTCCAAGAATGAAGGTGATTATGCCCAGTGACTGATCATTAAAAGCAGACACGAGAAAGCAAGGCATCGCATTCGCTGTACAGTCACACTGCCCTTCAATTAGTAAAGTTAACCCGGGGTGGAAACATGGTTGCAGGCCTAAACATCCTCGACATACCTAATGCCACATACCGCATGGCTGCGAACCAGGAAATGGGCTGCGAGTTCCATTACTGCTCCATTCTCCTCTCTTTCCTCCAAGTGCGCAGCACCTACTGGCAGCTTCCCTGCTCTGGTCATGGCCATCCAACCCTCCCCCACGCCCTCCTGTCTGCAGGAGCTCGGCCGCAACGCAAAGAGGACTGTGCAGTCACTGGCCTCTCATTTGTCCCAGCACTTACGGTTACCTGTTCTCGTCTGATCTCAGAAGCTAGGCATTCCGTTCTCGCCTAGGGGGCTTGGTGTTGTGCCCGCTCTCTGGCATGGCGTGGGCCTTGACGCTGGGTTTCACTGGTGCGCTGTGCCTTTGCTGCCTCTCCCTGGTTTCGAGCGGCGGTCCTTGGGTGGCTGGTGGCTATGGAGCTGCAATGGGGGTGCCCCTGGTGTGCATGGTTGCCAGTGTTGGTGTTTGCCTGTTGCCCTGCGCAGGGGTTGTGGGTTGCGCTTGGGCTGGCTAGTGGGGGGTGAGTTCCGTGTTGCTGTTTCTTCTCCTCTCTTTCGTTCCTTTCCGGGTGCCTTGGCAGGTTTTAGTGGTCCTCTGCCTCCCTCCTGCAGGGACGTTAGCCGCAGGTGGGGACTGGGTGTTGTGGGTCGTCCTTCGCATCTGCCTCTGCGACTCCTTTCTTTCTCCCCTGTTGATTGTGGCTGGTTCGGGCGTTAATGTGGGGCCAGTGTGTCTGGTGTGTGCCTGACCTGGGGATGTGTGCCACGTTGCGGCTTTTCCGGTTTTCGCTCCTGCTTGGTGGCCCCGTTGTTCCCTTTCTCCAGGGTGTGCCTTTTCTCTGGCCTGGCTTTGCCATGGCCCTAGGTCGTAGCATCGCGGGGGCTGTGCTCAAGGTGCCCCTGGCTCGGTTTGTGGGGTTCTTGTGGTGTTGGCTTGATCCGGTCACTTTGCCATTGGTCCTTTGGTGTTCCTGTGCACCTTCCTGCTGGTTTTTTCCAGCCGGTGCGTTATGGTTCAGGTTTTGTGCCTACGTTGTCTTCGGTCCCTAGTCTGTCTAAGTTTGTTGATGGCCCTGCTGTGCTATGACTACTTGGGTCCGGTTTCTATCCGGTCCCTGCTCCCTCGGTGGGTTGTGCGCCTGTGGGCCCACGATGCTGGTTCCTCCTTGGGTTGTGGTGTCGCCACGAGTCTTCCGGTCTGTTGGTGGGGCCTTGGCTTTGCCTCCGTCTGTCTTGGCCTGGCTGTGCCTTTGTTTGGCCCCTCTTTGGCCTGTGCGGGTCGGGTTGGCGGTGCCTACTCTGCCCTGGTCTCCTGGTTAGGGGCTTCCTGGTTGTGCAGGGGCCTTGCCTTTAGGTGGTGTCCGGCTCGGGCCTTGGGGGTTGCCTTTGGGTCTGCCTGTGATCCTTGTCTGGTTTTTCCTTCCTCTGGTCGTTTTGCGCCTTGCTTGGGTGTGGGTCTTTAGGCCACTTGGTGGTCGGCGGTTCTGCGCCTGGTGTGGCTGGGAGCCGGGCCGGCCTGCTTGTCCTTTTCCTCTAGCCTCTCCTCTGCACCTGCCTTCCCCTGGTGAGGGTTGGGCTGTGGCGCCGGCGTGCCGGTGTGGGCTGCTTGGCTTCCGGTCTGTCTTCCTCCTTTCTCTCTGCCCTCGGTGGTTGGGAGATTCAGGTTTGTGACTGTTGGCCCTGTGCCACTCCTTGCAGGCTGGTGGGAGCACCGTTTGGTGGCCTCATGTCTTGCTGGCGTGTCTGTTGTTCAGTCTGCTGGCTCCTTGGGGGTCTGTGGGGGCGTCTGCAGGGTTGGGTTGTGGGCCGCCCGGTTTGTCTCTCCTGTTCTTGTGGCCCTTCTGCAGCTGGTCTTGGGACTTGCTTGGGGTGGTTCCTTGGTGTCGTCTTTGTTCTCCGGGCCGGTTGGCCAGCTGGTGGTTCGGTTGGGGGTTTCCTCCCTTCCTGGTTCCATGGTATTTGGTGCTTCTTCAAAGGCCGGTGGCTTGGTCTTCTCTGGGCCGGTCTTTTTCACCTGTGGTCGGCCCCCGGGTTTTTGGCAGTGGGTGTCCCCCTTGGTGTGGGTTGTTTGGGGCGGAGTCTTCCCTGTTGGCCTTGGGGGTTTTGCCTCTTTCTGCTCTTGGTGCTGTGCCCTGGTCTAGTTCGGGGACTGTTGGGGTCCGCCCCTTGCTTTTTCTTGGGTGGGGTCCTGTTAGCCCCGTTTTGATGGGGGTGGGGGGTTTGTGCTTTCCCGGTTTGGGTGATGTGGGCTGGTGGTTGGTGCTAGAAGTTCCTGCCCTGGGGCCTGGTCCTCCTCTGGGGGTTTTCAGTGGCGGTGTCTTCTGGGCTCACTGGTGGTCGGGTCTGTCGGGTTGGGGGGTAGCTTGCTCTTGATCGATGCTCCCTCTGTTCCTGGTTTGCTCTGTGTGGGCCTGCCCGTGGTTGGTTCTCCGGATCAGTGTCTTGGCTCTGTCGGCTGGCCCAGACTTCTTTTCTCTGGGCTGGTCTGCTGTGGCTCTGTTTGTTCGGGTTGGTCCTGTGGTTGGCTGCGTCGCCCTCCTACTTTGGGCTGAGCCTGTTGGGTCTCTCCTTGCTGCCCCTCGACTCTTGGGTAAGGTCGTTGTGTGGAAATCTGAAATAATTTCCGTTAGCATAAGCTGAAGCCATCTTGTTTGTGGCATCCATTTTGTTAGCTATGTAATTCTTCCGTCTTCACTGTTGCTTGCCCTTCTATTCTGCTTGTGTCATCAACTCTAGTTAACTTCTTCTGTACTGAGCTAAAAGCAATGTGCTGAGCAAAGGCCTGAAGCTTCTAGAATGCACCTGGCTAAAGATATGACTGTCAACTTTTTTCTGCTGATGTAAACAGTTATGTTCCCCCTCCCACTCTGCTGACTAAGTGATCAAACCATCTGCCCATGTTTGTTGGTAGTTATTCCTGTGTATGCTTGTACCTTCTATTTGTAACTACATGCTTACTCTGCAACAAACTCTGTATATAAGCACCATGGTCTGTGACTTCAGGGTACTACCTCAGGCAGCACTTGAGAGTGCTGTGTGGACGTAGTCCCACTCATGAGTGATTAATAAACTTGTTATTTGAATTCCAGCTTCAGTGCCAATCTCTATTTTGTTGGTCTATGGACCCGTGGACAAGAGAAGGGTGACCCCTGCACCGGTGTGCTCATTAAAAAGCACATTTCCACAGTTGGCGCCCGATACGTGGGGCCTCATCGAGGACGCGGCCGTCTGAAGGAGTGGTCTTGACGGAAGAGTGGAATATTACTGAGGAGACGTCCTGCATGAGGAGACCCGTGTCTGTGCAGCCAAAGTGACTTTTCCGGTTTTTCGATTTGACCCTCCAGGTGGCGGCCGGTCCTGACTGAGGTATCCTTTGGCGTTATTTTTGCAGTGACCATTAGGTCGATCAAGAGATAGGCAGTTGGAGGTTGGAGACTTTTATTTGGTAAGGTCGCTGCAGCGGCACTCTTGTTTGCTTGGCCAAGATTCTGGTTTTGTTTGTTTGATTTATTTTTTGCAGAAAATAAAGGCAGGTAATGTGGAGATTTTTCTCTACTTTTGAACAATTTGGAAACGTAATATTTTACAAAAACTTGGTAGCATGCCTGTTTCCAGCACACTCCGTAGGTTGTGTTGCTGTCTTGGTGGTACCAAAATGGATTTAGAAAGAAGTCAGCCGGCTCCCTTAGAGGGAACACCTAATAGACATATGTATATTAAATACGGGATTTCTTCCATAATGTATAGTACACTGTGGAACAAATATACAAAGAAGGATCCTGATCTCCAATGGCCTGTGAATGGGTCATTTGACTTTAAAAAGATTCAATATGTAGAACAGTGTTTGTTTAACAAAAAAGTCGACAAGATATGTTTGATTGTGTACGAATGTGGGAGAAAGAAGTGAATGAAAGAGCGAAGAGAGAAGCAGCTATAGCAGAGAAAGAACAACGAAAAACAATATATCAAAAAGCGCTAGAATTAAAAAATAAGGAGATGACGGAAATAAAAGAAAAAGGAGAGGGAGCGTCGTTTAGAGGTAACTGGCCAGTACCCTATTAGGCGCCCCTTTATCCCATGCTTAATAAACCTCAAGATGATTCCATCTTATTAGATCGACCTCCGCCCCATATAAATTTCCCTCTGCCCCCGAGGAGGATCCTTCCGATAAAGACCATCATTCTTCCAACGATAAAGATATAGATAAGCAAGATGGGCAACAGACTCGCTCAACTTTAACTACTGATGAAAAAGCCACCATTAGATCCACTGTTCGTTCAGAAGCCCGTAAGAAAACTCTTCCTTCAGATCTTGTAGCAATGGTTCAGCAGTGGAAAGATTTAGAAGCAGTTATATTTTGCAGAAAAGTTTGCTTGGGAATTTATACTTAATTTTAGAGACCTTTCTAAAAACTTAGAGCCCACTGATATAAATTCTGATTATAAACAATTGAGTGATGGAACTTTCCTTTGTTCAAACATACCTGATTTAATTAGGCGAGTGGTTAAATTACGAGATGAAACATTTCGCTTAAAAGCGGAGAAAAAGAAGCTAGTAAAACTAAAACTGTACAAGTAGCCCAAACCCCAGCGCAGATAGTAGAAACTTCAGAGACAAATAATGGATCTAGTAGTGCTGAAGTTGGTATACGACCAATGCGCGAAGCTGCGCCTTTGTATGTTCCTCCAAAGGGTACGGGAAAAGATGAAGATAAGACTTCAGATGATGCGAAAGGGTATTTTATTTCTAATTGGGTTTATACCCCTTGGAGTAGAGCAGATGTTATGGCTCTTAAAGCCGCTTTGCCCGATCCGCGGAAAAATCCTGCCACTTTCTATGAAGAAGTAGAAGGAGCCATTAGCTCCTGTACTATGACTGCCAGATATTGATATGTTTTTTGGACTTATTTTGCCCCCTGATATGTGGAGAACAATTCGGAAAATAGATGATAATGTAGCATATGGTGATACTTGGGTGCATTTAGAAGAAATAGATGCGGCTAGCGAGCCTGCGCGGAAACCACAACAGGAGATATTAGATCTTCCTAAAGCTATTGTGACTAAGTTGAAAACTCTTATACCCCCTAAGAAAATAGATTGGACTACGTTAGAGTCTTGTAAACAGAAAGCGGATGAGTCAGTTTCTGCTTTCTTTACACGATTTGAAGAGACATTCCATGACTTTAGTGGGCAGTCCTTGACAGATGACACGGGTAAGCATCTGTTCTTCGACAAATTTGTCGCTAACATGTTGCCAGAAATAGCTAGTCGCCTTAAGGCCAGCGAGAGTTCGTGGACTACTTCTTCCCCAGTCTCCCTTTTGACTATGGCCCAGTATTATGAGCGTCAGGAATTGGAAGCAAAGGGCAAAGAGGATAAGAAGGTTAAGGATTTAAAAACAAAAGTTATGTTGGCTCAAGTATATGGTCCACCATTCAGAGGTGGTGGTAGAGGTGGACGTGCAGTATATACACCTGGTGTACCCCCTTTCTCTCGATCAACTTTGTCTTCTGATCAGTGTGCTTACTGTAAAGAGATTGGACATTGGCGTTCTGAGTGCCCCTTTTGCGAGGTCAGCAGTATCAACGGGGTAGAGGAAGTATGAGAGGACGCCCAGGGAATTCAGGAAATAGGGGAGGAATAGGAACTCGTCCCAGGTTTGAGGTAGTTGAACATGGGCCAAATTATTCTAATACTTTTGATAGACGAAATCAATATCAAATGTCAGATTATTCGGCTGATGGTCTTGGGGATTCTGATTATGCATAGGAATGCCTAGGATGGGGTAAGGAACCGGTTGAGGTCCCAGTAGATCAGAAGGGTCCTTATGTTGATGCAAATGTCTTGGGTTCTACTGATCGGTTTCTGGTTGATACAGGAGCTACTCGTAGTGCTCTGTCTAAAAATTGGTTCCTAGGGCTCCCTGTCTGGCACAATGATAACATCGATAGGATTCGATGGGACACCTACACCTAGCCCACTGTCACAGCCACTTGCATTTAGTCTTGATAAATTTACTGCAGCATGTCCATTTCTGCTTTCCCCTAACACGCCGGATAATATTGTGGGCATTGATATGCTTAAACATTTTCGTGCTACAATACGTTGTTCCCCAGAAAGTGTGCGTGTTATCTTAAATGATAACTATCCAATGGTTGAGAGGTCTTGTCTCATCAAAGAAGATATCGCTTTGGCATCTTTACCTAGTACTTTGTGGGCTACATCAGATACCGATGTGGGACACATGGTTATTCCACCAGTGCATATTCAAGTGAAGGAAGGTGCTTCATTGCCTCGATTTGATCAAGGTGGGGGTTGTGGAAGAAGTCCCTTATAACATTTGTAATAGTCCTATCCTTCCTATTTTGAAAAAAGACACGGATACTAAAATTTACAGATTATTGATTTGCGAGAGGTTAATAAAATCGTGGTGCCCCAATACCCGGTAGTCTCTGATATCACGACACTTCTCACAATGGTTCCTCCTACTGCCACTACATTTAGTGTAATTGATTTAAAGAATGCATTTTTCTCAATACCCATTCACCCTGACAGCCGTTATTTGTTTGGCTTCACTTTGAATAATTGATCATTTAGGTTCTGTAGAGCTCCACAAGGGTATACAGAGAGTCCTAGCATTTATAGTCAGGCGTTGAAAAGGCAGCTTGATTCTTTTCCTGTACCGAAAGGGGTGGCTCTTATTCAATATGTCGACGACATCTTGTTGGCTGCTGATACCCCTGAACAGTGTAAAGAAGGAACACTGTCATTTCTTGCCTCTCATCATCACAAAGTCTCTAGGAAGAAACTGCAATTTTGTAGACAGCAGGTTACCTATTTAGGTCACCTCCTGTCTAAGGAGGGACGTGCACTCACACCAGATCGCATTCAAACTAGTTTAGACCCTCCCATGCCCCGTACTCAGAAGGATGTCCGTGCACTGATTGGCCTTACTTCTTTTTGTAGGCAGTGGATCCCTAGCTTTTCTCACATTATTAAACCCTTGTTGGCCCTTTTGACTAAAGACACTCCGATGCCTCTCTCATGGACTACTGAGTGCCAGGATGCCTTCCAACAGTTACGTCAAGCTCTTTGTTCTGCACCAGTATTAGGAACTCCAGACTACACTAAGACCTTCACACTCTATGTACACGAGAGGGAAGGTTGCGCTCTCTCAGTTTTAACACAAACACACGGTGATAAACGTCCTTGTGCATATTTCTCAGCTGTCTTTGATCCAGTTGCCCGCGCGCTGCCTGGTTGTTCGAGCGGTGGCGGCAACGGCTGTGTCCATACGTCAGAGCGAGGGAATAGTCTTGTCACATAGATTGCTTGCGTTAGTAGCCCATTCAGTTGATGCCTTGTTAAATCAAACAAAAACACAGCATCTGACTAGTGCTCGCTTGACAGGATATCAATTGACACTTTTGGCCCCTCATATCACGTTAAAAAGATGTTTGACTCTGAACCCTGCTACATTATTGCCATTTCCAGCTACTCAGTCCCAGTCACAAGTTACATGACTGTATATCCCTTACTGAAGAACGAACAAAGGGTAGTGTTGACCTACAAGATACACCTCTTTCTAGTATTGATGGGGAATTGTGGGTTGATGGATCCTGCCTGAAATTGCCTGATGGCACTACATCTGCTGCTTATGCAATTACAACACTTCAGACAGTAGTTGAGACAGCTCGAATCCCACAGAAGTCAGCTCAAGCAGCCGAGTTGATAGCACTGACCAGAGCATGTGAGCTTAGTACAGAGCTGCTGGTTAACATTTACACTGATAGCCAATACGCCTTCGGCGTGGCTCATAACTTCGGGCAACTTTGGAAAGAAAGAGGCTTTCTCACTTCACATGGGACACAAATAGTGCATGGGGAATGAGTACATAATCTCCTTACTGCCTTGACCTATCCTAAGAAAGTGGCAATTGTTAAATGTAGTGCACACAAGAAAGTGACTGATAAAATAGGAGCAGGCAATACCTTTGCGGATTGCACAGCTCATGAGACTGCAATGCAGCGAACTACCACATCTATGTATGTAGTTAAGTCACAGGCTGAACGTTGGCATGATGCCAGGCAAGAGGTGCTGGACATGCAGCAATCTGCTTCTGTTGATGAATTAGACCAATGGTCCAAGGAGGGAACATTGGATGACGAGGGCTGTTGGAGGAATAAAGAAATGACAAAATGGAAGTTACCCGCAGCCTATTTACATCCTATGATTCACATGGCACATGGGCCGGCACATGTTGGAGCATCCTCAATAGCAAAGCAACTTATGCAAGTTTGGGATCATCCACATATTGCCGGTACGGCTAAGAAAAGGGAACACGAACTCCAACAGGAGGGTTTGCAATACCAACTGCACCTTTTGAGGTCCTGCAAATGGATTACACCCAGCTTGAGCGCTGTAACAACCTAAAGTATGTCTTAGTAGTGGTTTGCGCCTTCAGTAAATGGGTGGAAGCATACGCTACGAAGGATAATACAGCTCTTACGACAGCAAAGGTGCTCCTAAAGGAGTTCTTTCCCCGATTCGGCATTTGTCGAGTTTTGTGGAGTAACAACGGACCCCATTTTATTGGGCAAGTTGTTGAGTATCTCATGAAAGGATTGGGAATTAAGCAGAAGTTTCATGCTGCTTTCCACCCACAATCAGGACTAGTGGAACGTTAGAACTACACTCTGAAATTAAAATTAAGATACAGGCTTCCACATCTTTGAAATGGCCTGATGCACTGCCTTTGGCATTGCTATCCATTAGATCGATACCACATACACGATCTGGCCTCACACCGTATGAGGTGGTTTTTGGAAGGCCAATGAATATTTGGGGGGGGGATTCCTAAGCCACGCCCTATACATGATGTACCTTATGTATTGATGAATGACTATTTGTCTCAGTTGACTGGCAGTTTGTCTTCTATTTATCAACAGGTTCGGGAGACTCTTCCAGACAGGTCGCAAGGTGACGGCCATTGTTTACGGCCTGGTGACTTTGTGGTCGTAAAGTCATTCCAGAGGACCAGCTCTCTAGCACCAAGGTGGCGAGGACCGGAGCAGGTAGTACTGGTTACCAGGACTGCAGTTCGAGTGACGAACCAGAAGAACTGGGTCCACGCAACACACTGTCGAAAAGTGTTGCAAGACCTAGTGAGCCCAGCTGTGTTGGCAGATCACCGCGATATCCTGGTCACCGAGAAAGGACAAGCTGTGTCACCTGAAGGACCTGAGGAAGTCTTCCCGGTCCGCACGAATCCTGGTACATCTCGATATCAGCTTCGACCCAGGAAGAAAGACATTTCATTGAAAGAGACTGTTTGAGCCACTGTCCTGGGTAGTTAAAGCCTAACTACAAAGGGGGGTCTTCTATTAGTGATTACTCGTCTCAACGTTAGTGAAGAAATCAACGCCTGCCCAGGACCTTAGGGCACCATCTGCTTTGTTGTTTGTCGACGAAATGAATATGTCAAAGGAGAAGAAACCAACTGCTGCAAGAGTTTGTAGCAAAAGAACAATAATTGCTACTGGACTTACTTTGACTATTGTTATTGTTGCTATAATAACATGGATTGTAGAGGAAGTAGCTCCTGTCCGAAATCTACTGACTACTACTTCCTGTCCCAATTGAACATCATTATTTTACTCTACCGTTATCATGAGAAAAAGCATAGAATGTCCTACCTCAATAACACTTTCATTCAAATGTTCCATCATACCCACAATGCCACGAACGTTACCAATTGCTGGGTATGTGGAATGATGCCAGCTCATCAGAAAAAGGGAGGAACGCCTTTTATTCCCTTGCCGTTTTCACATAATGGCTCCTGCAGAGCCTGGTTTGCATTGTTGTGGGCTTCTGAAGTTGCTAATATTACTTATGCTGATGTAGGTGGACTAAACGCTCAGTTGAATAAAGTTTGTTACCCCGATGAGGAAGGAGATCCACAAGCTAAAGGAACTGTGTGGGAAATGGAGGAGTATCGCCGAGGAAATTCCTCCATACACTATGTTTTCCATAACACTCGAACAACTAAGGGGAATGGGCCTCCTGTTATTGCTTATACTAGAGCTCGAGCGGATCTGTGTGAGCAGTATTGGCAGTATTCCTGTGGGAAAAAGTGACTGTACTTTACTGTTGAACATTACTGGAATGAACAATAGCAGCTTTTTGTTCTCACACAACACCTATTTTATTTGCGGTAGTAAAGGTTATTACCATCTACCTATTGGTTGGTCGGGAAGCTGCTACGTGTCCTTTTTGCTTCCACCTGTGTTTTTGGCACCTGCATCCTACCATAAAGACTATAAACTGTATAATGACATTTCCAAGAACAGATTCAAAAGGACAATAAACAATGAGGTGGATCAAACTGATACTGCACTACAGCAGTATATTGACTTTAATTTGGGACTATTCTTCTTTGTTGGTGCGGCCTTAAACAGTAGAAAGATCAGGCGCTTGACATGTGTTGTAGAGGCTGTAACCAATCAGACAGCAATGGCGCTTGGAAATATCACAGAAGAACTACAAATTGCGAGAATTGCGGCGCTCCAAAATAGGATGGTCCTTGATGTCATCCTGGCCGACCGTGGTGGAGCATGTCGCATCATCGGGAGTAGCTGCTGTGTCTATATCCCTGACCACGCCCCTTCTGTTTTTGACGCAATTTCCAAGATGCACAAAATAGCCACTGAAATCCATCAGGATTCAGGAACTTGGACTTTGACTGGATGGCTATGGAACATGTTTACTGTATGGGGCTGGAAGCTATTGTCAGCCTTATGTATATTTCTTGCTATTCTTTTCACTTGTTGCCTATGTATTCAATGCGGCCCAATGCTTTGTTCCCTTTGTGTTTCTACTTGCACCTCGTGTATACCGACTAAACAAAATGTTACGAATGTAAATGCCCGATTAGCAAGTGATCAAGAAATTAATGAATTAATGCAGATAGATGTACATGATATTTTCTGTACTCCTTATAAAGCCTAGAAGATGTCTTCAGCATATGCTAAAAGGGTCATCTGTGGAAATCTGAAATAATTTCCGTTAGCATAAGCTGAAGCCATCTTGTTTGTGGCATCCATTTTGTTAGCTGTGTAATTCTTCCGTCTTCACTGTTGCTTGCCCTTCTATTCTGCTTGTGTCATCAACTCTAGTTAACTCCTTCTGTACTGAGCTAAAAGCAATGTGCTGAGCAAAGGCCTGTAGCTGCTAGAATGCACCTGGCTAAAGATATAACTGTCAACTGTTTTCTGCTGTTGTAAACAGTTCTGTTCCCCCTCCCACTCTGCTGACTAAGTGATCACCCATCTGCCCATGTTTGTTGGTAGTTATTCCTGTGTATGCTTGTACCTTCCATTTGTAACTACATGCTTACTCTGCAACAAACTCTGTATATAAGCACCATGGTCTGTGACTTCAGGGTACTACCTCAGGCAGCACGAGAGTGCTGTGTGGACGTAGTCCCACTCATGAGTGATTAATAAACTGGTTATTTGAATTCCAGCTTCAGTGCCAATCTCTATTTTGTTGGTCTACGGACCCGTGGACAAGAGAAGGGTGACCCCTGCACCGGTGTGCTCATTAAAAATCACATTTCCACAGTTGTGGGTTTTTTTCGGCAGTGTTGGGCGCTCTTCCCTCGTCTGTGGGAGGTCGCTCTTTTCGGCCTTGGCTGGGTGTCTTTACCTTCTCTCCTTCGGGGCTGGCCCCCTTCCGCTTGCCACTTTTGGGGGTTGGGTCAGTGAGGCATGGTTGCCCCGCTTCTTTTTTTCTATGGTCGTTTGTCTCCTTTGGGTTGCTGGTGCCTTCTGCTTCTGCAGTGCTGGTTCTTCCGGTCCTTGGTGATAACACCCTGTTGGTGTGGCCCTGGCTTCCTGGTGTGTCTGGTCGCCTTGGGTCTTCTTCCGTTTGCGGCCTCTTCCCTGCCCTTTTGTTGAGGGTGGTCTCTGGTGCTTCCTTGACGGTGCTCCTCCTCCGTTGTTGGTTCGGGGGTGTTTTCAGTGTGGGTTGGCTGCCATCTGGGTGGCAGCACCATGGGTTGGCTGCTTTTTTGTTCGCCTAGGTCGTCTCCTGCATGTTTAGGGGGGCGGGGGGGGCGACCCTGTGGTTTGGTTGAGGTCGTTGCGGGCCGTGTGCTCCTGTCTATTTTTCCTGTGGTTCTCCCGTTGCTTCGCTTGGGATGCTACTTTTCGGTGTGGTGTCCTGGGTTTCTTGGGGGTTCGGAAGGCCGTGTTTCTGTCTTTGGTACGCTCCATGAGTAAGGAATGGGACGGGGACTGGAGGGACCTGGGGGTAATGCCCTATTACTTACCGGTAATCTTCATTACTTCTGGTCCAGCTGTCACCGTCCCATTCCTTATGCCCCTCCCTCCCGGGCGGCTGGCCTTCCTGCTGGTGGCTTGGTAGTTCAGGCGGAATGCTGGGTAGGTACTAGTTATGTACTCCCAGTGGGAGGGGGTTGGGTTAGGGGGTCGCAGCATTCTCCTGTTCTTTTTTCTGTCAGGGAGATGGTCATCTCCACGAGTAAAGAATGGGACGGGGAAAACGGCACCAGGAGTAATGAAGATTACCGGTAAGTAATAGGGCATTCTTCTGCTGGCTGCCTCTGCAACCCCTAGGCTTTAACCCATCTACAGAGCAGGTATAGATCACCACCCTCTCCAGCACCAATGAGCAAAACCTCACAAGCCGGTGTGAAATACCACAGGCACTGGTGAATTTTAAATGGGGCAGCTTCATCTCTTCCCATCGCCTGTCCCTGCTCCATCTAGACTGTACGTTTTATTTTAAATTAAGGTGGTCGAAGTGGGCGGAATCGGCAGGGCATGGCGGGCCCCTACTTTTTACATTTCATAGAATCCATTCCCGTACTTTATTTTAAAAATGCATCCCAGGACAGCAGAAATAGCCAAGGCCTATAAATAAGGCTCGGCTGTTCGTGGCCGTTCGGGGATGGGCGGGGTGGGCAGAGAAGGAAAAGGAGTCTGCCCTTGTCTACTCTGGGCAAGAAGGAAGGGACAGAGTCCACTTCTCCTGCTCTGCCGCTGCCAGCTGTCCCCCCTCCTCACCATCTCTCTCTTCCTCTTGTTCCATCTCTTTCTGTGTGTGTGTCGTTCCTCCTCACTTGCTAAAAGAAAACGGGACTTCAACAACCGGCTCCAAACCTCTCTTTCCTCTCCTTTCCTTCATTCGTTCGTTCCCTTGTGGAATTGATCCAAAAAAGGAAAGAAACACTTTTGCTGGAAATGTCTTTTTCTGACTTTGTTCTACTCCGAAGTGCAGCCTCGGGACGGAGAGAAAAAAAGGTTCAAAATACGAAAAATAAATAAATAACTAAACAAAGCAAGACAGAGTGGTCGCAAAGTGCACAGATTGGTATGATTCACACCCAAACACATTAGCGCCACTTTACAGAGTTTGCCAGTGAAGTGCTACTTTCCTTTTATCGTGTTTCTTTGAACAGCATCGTTTTCCCCGGTTGGGGAAGTGCACCATT
This sequence comes from Calotriton arnoldi, assembly GCA_963921515.1. Taxonomy (NCBI): domain Eukaryota; kingdom Metazoa; phylum Chordata; class Amphibia; order Caudata; family Salamandridae; genus Calotriton; species Calotriton arnoldi. Next base: position 900,650 of record CAWUFW010004403.1, on the reverse strand, counting down.
CTTGGAGGTATTGCAATACCTAGTTGATGCCTGGAGTGGAAAACGTTTAATGTAATCCTTATTAGCTGTTTTCCTTATTTTCGTTTATAAAATGTGTACCTCTCTGTTCAGGGATGTGGTCTTTTTAAACCATACTGCTAACGTTTTGGAAGGATATAAGCAATGGGCATTGAAACGGGTCCCTTCCAGGCCCTGTAGTCACAACCTTAACTTTTCAGGCAAAAACACTCATTGATTTCTGAATAATGAATATAAAAGCGTTAAGATAACCATGTTGTTCCTGCTTACATTTCACATGCTTTACTTAATCTTGCATTCCCCAAGGAAGGTTTGCTTTTTCCAGGATGTTGCTACTTTTTTTCAGGCAGCATATTACTCGTCTAGTGCATAATTTGAATTGAGTCACATCCAGTTGTTTATAGCAGGGCACAATTGGGTTGTAGCTGAAAGCAGTGCAAGTTTCTCTCAGTGGGGCAGTATGGTGTTCAGTGGGGGGGGGGGGATGTGGCACTAAGGCCAGAGCTGCCAAATTTGGAACTGGGGAACCAGGTTCAACCTTCATGACCAGTCCACCAGACCACTCTCCTGAGGGAGCACATTCCCATGCAAGACCTTAGAAATCCCCACTAGACCTTATAAGCCCTGGTGTCTTAGCGTCAGCAGGTGGACCCTAGTGGTGGCAAGTGTGGGTTAACCTTGAAGGCCTGTCCACCACAATCCATACTGAAGTTCGCCTCAAGTCTTGCAGGCAGGCCTACGAAGCAGAACACCATAGAGTGACAGTGACTCTGTCACAGAGGTAACAGGACCCTTGAGGCCAGTCCGCCTCACTCATTGGTACCTCCATTAGCCTTGTTCAGCAGTAGTAATGCAACTCACCAAGGATCAGCAATGCACGATTTGCACTCACACCAAACTAAGTTTGAAAACTTCACGGTCTCTCTGCTTCTTGAACAAGCACTTTTAACCTGTGTTACCTGCTTTGGGGCCACTGGAATTATGCAGCAATGGAGGACAAAATTATGACACAGTGTTGACTAAATTATGCAGCAAAAAATGGCTGCAGCGTGATGTGGTACATTTTCTGATACTTTATTATTTTGACATTTTTACACACACCAACAGTCTCTCCAAAAATGTTGCCTCATTAGTACCACTGTAACATACAAATGCAGCAGTGACAAAGGTGACCAGTCAAACTTTGCAAAGGGACGTCCGCTTCGCAGCAACACAAGTTACATTTTTAAGTAACTTTTGATCCGTTTGAGCTACAAACAATTTTCTTGTTAAAATCCTCAGATTATGTATCAGATGATGTATTATGGGGCAAATATGGTAGAGCCACAATTAAGTGGAAAACATTTGCAAACTAGGATATTTTGCCATTCATGTCTGAACTGCTCTTGTGGAAAAAGGGAGGAAAAGTGCTGATGACAAAAAATGCATTGCTCGAAGACAAATGGCTTGTGATTCCACTTTTAAGCGCATTAGGAACATTCTGCGATTGGAAACGTATCCCACTTTGTGAATGTATTTTAAGGTCAATAACTCATATTAAACCTTAAATAAACATGTATATCCATTGGTTGAATCAAATAACGTAATAAGCTGTAACTGGGCAGTGAAATGCCAAACAAATACTAAAAATTGGGATGTTTTGCTCTTTCTGGCCACACCTGACTCCGCCCACTGACCCAATCCTTGGGTTATTCCCACCTTCTGACTCTCCGCCCACAGTTCCCCTACTTTTTTTTTCCCCACTTCGACCACTAAATGGTTATTATATTCTTTCTTCTTTGCCTTTGTCGCTGTCCACTTTACGAACGGGCTCTGATGTTAACAATAAATCACGCTAAAATCAACAGAAACTGCTTGTCTTTGGAGAAATGGACAGGGTGTGCTACCTGGTGCGATGTGTTTCTAAGCACTGAGTGAGGGAACAGCCGGTTACATTACTTCCGTGAACAAAAAAAATGCCTTGATATGCTTTAAATGTATCTTCACAGTACAGAGGTCCGGGGGCATAGCTATGGTCCCCTCTACTGCAAAAGCAGGAGGTGCAAAGTGGACAGATCTAACGCTGCTAGCAATGCATACAGTCAATCACTTTCAAGGCACTGCTGGCATGCGCTTGTGCGAAGCTAGTGAAGGGCACACGCAGGCAGCTGCTTCAGCATCACCAGTGTTAGACCTGGCACTGTTGGCGTGGGTCTCCCTTCCATTTTTTGCTGTTGCCTCATGTGTTTTTGCTGGTTATAGATGCTTTGGGCACTGTGCCACTGCTATTCAGTGCCACAGTGCAAGTGCTCCCTATGGTAAAATTGATGTATGGATTAGTGACTCCATGTTTGGCCTATTTGATTATTTGATTCACTGTCAGACCCTAGTACAGTGCACTGGTTGTGCCCAGGGCTTGTGACTCAAATGCTGCTGGTGGGCTTGCAGCACTGGTTGTGCCACCCACAGGAGCAGCTTGTAAAGTGTGTCTCAGGCCTGCCATTGCAGAGCCTGTGGGCAGTCTGGTACTGCCATGTTGACTGGGCAAGTGCACCCACTTGCCAGTCCCTAAACCTCCCCTTTTCTTCATATCAGACACCCCTATGGTAGGCCCAAGGGCAGGGTGCATTGTAAGTATAAGGTAGGACATGCCCTGGTGTGTGTGGCATGTCCTAATAGTGAATTACAGCCATTTTCGTTTTTCACTATTGCAAGGCTACCTGTTCCCCATAGGCCAGAATGGGCAGTTTGATTATTACATCTTATAATCCTAACTGACCCAGGGAACATGGTAGAAAAACTAATTTAGTATGCCTGAACTCAGAATGATAAAATACATCTTTTAGTGAAGTTGGTTTTAACATTGTGTTTGAAAATACCACTTTTAGAAAGTAGGTATTTTCTTGCCTAACTATCCAAGCCTGCCTCTGCTAGGTTGTGTATTCCATGTCTGGTTTGTGAGTGACAGGGGCTGGGGGATTCCAGGAGGCAGGGTGAGTCAGCACAGGGCTGAATAGAGAGATCTGCATGGAGATGGGTGGGAGGAGTTGCACCTGGGACCTGAATAGGGCTGTGCCTTCCCTCCACAATGCTGGCTCCACCTCCTGTGGTGCGTCTGATGTCCCTGGCCTACACTGTGAAAGGAAAGAAGGAGTCTTGTCAACAAAGTGCTCCAGGACTGACCAGAACTGGTTTGGACTAGGCAAAGGCCTCTCTGCCTTCAGAGAACAAAGGGAAAATGAGTATAAAAGAGGGGACCCAGACCCCAGAACTTTAGATCACTTTTGGGAAACAAGAAGAACCTTTGCTGAGGAGAGGAACCAGAGAAACTGAGGAGGAGACTAAGCGTGAGGGATTGGCCTGCAGTGGTTGCCTGACTGCCAAAGAAAGGAGAGAGGAACTTTGTGTGTACTTTCATCAACTTGTGAAGGATCTCCAAGGGCTTGAGATAGAGCTTGCCTCCTGCTGAAGTCTCAGGGACAACAGACTTCACCAACCAGCTCCCCAAGAGTCTTTTTGGAAGTGCCTGCTGCTGTGCTTTCTGAGGGACTGCGTGTCGCAAGGAGCTGGAAGCGCGACTCACGAAGAGAAGCGTCGCTGCCGCAGCCGAAGCACCTCGCATCGCCAGAGAAGAGGATCGACGTCGCATCAGACGCCGCCGCATCAACGGAGAACCGTGTCGCCACCGCTGCAGCTGTCGCATCGCCAGAGAAGAGTGTCGCCGTCGCATCACCGGGAAGCGTGTCGCAGGGCCTGTCGCGGCTCAGAAGAATCATTGAGTCGCCGCACGGCCGTCGGGCGTGCACGCATCGTGTCGCATCAAGAAGAAGACGCCATTTTTGTTTCATTGCACCGGATCTTCATCGCATCACGGCGCTGCTGGTCGCATCGCCACGGAAGCGCAGTAAGAAACCGACGCATCACCTCCCCACGCCGAGAAGAACCGACGCATCCCCTACGCATCAGTAGGGACCCGACGCATCACCGTTCTTGCGTGTAAGGAACCGACGCATCACCTTCCCTGCAACACTTTTGTTGTATAGCGTTACGCATCCAAAGGTACATTGAACTCAAAGTGTCGCATTTTACATCTAAAGAGAACTAAGCTATTTCTACCATTTTTGAAGTACAGTATTGTGGATTTTTGTCGTTTGTGGTCTTGTGTTAAATCTATATAAAGAATACTTATTTTTGATATACAACCTGTCTTGTGTCCATCTGTAGTGTTGTCACTATATTACTGTATGTGTTCACGAATGCTTTACACACTGCCTCTGAGATAAGCCTGCCTGCTCGTGCCAAGCTACCAAGGGGGTGAGCAGGGGTTATTTTAGTAGTGTATCCCCCTTACCCTGACTAGAAGCAAGGGTCCCTATTTGGACAAAGGCACCTACCTCTGCCAACTAGAGACCCCCAGTTCTAACAACCAGCCAGTGACAAGTTCTCAAATGACCAATGAGTGCTCAGTCTAGTATCAAGGAAGGAGCCGGGTGCGCCACTTGCTGTGGCAGGCTTAAGTGACCCTATTCATGGTCTCCGCTTCTACTCATAGTAAACTCTGTAAGAGTAGGGGTACTCTGGGGCTGGTGGTTCGCCCGTCTCCTCTGCCTGATGGCCATAAGTCTGCTGCAAGTCTGTGCCCCAGTGGGGGCTGTAATATGGAAACCCAGCATTTTCATGTTAAAAAATAAGCAGCGTGTATGAAGACGCCACATCACTACGTTTGAACGGGGCAGCCATACTGGGTGACAAAAAATCCCTTGTGAGCCAACAGGATTGCAACAAGCCCTCTATCTGTGCAAGCATGCAACTTCTGCCCAAACAGATTATGCAAGGATGTCCTTCAATAAGTGGCTGGAGCCACAGCCCCTCTACCAGTAGTGCTACTTGAAGCTCTTTTTTTCTGGTGATCACATCAAATCAAGTGACAGCTGAGCTGTCAAGTCACACCTAAAAAAAAGTGTCAAAATGTTATGGATTTTAGCAATACATGCTTCAAACAATCACGGGAGAAGCTCTGGTCCACTAAAATGGCAATTGTCTTGCATTCGTTTTTAATTGCTTGCAGGTGATTTTGCATTCAACATGTTAGACTTTATAGGCTTTCATGCGTTTTGGTTTTTTTCTTCGAAAAATGAATGGACAAGAGAAAAGGTGCAAATTACAGAAAATGGGCAGATTCTAGAGGTGGACATGCTGGTAGAGGAAGACCTACAGTAATGCACAATGTTCCAGGTTGAGAGGCATGAAGAGGCCCTTTCTTACATAAGAATTGCGCACAAAACCACCCGAGAATGTTAGCCCCGACTGCTGAAGCACACCACAAGTTCAGAAGCTGCTCCTCATAAAAGAGAAATTCTACACATATCAAAAGGTACATGTCGTCAACTCAACAAAAGCCAAAGCAGTGATATCCAACTTAGAGAAGTTCTGTCTGCAACCAGAATGCAGCATGAAATAATGGCAGCCAACACCAGGGCAGGATTTCTAGGGATACCAGAAGACTCTTTGTATCATCCATCCGGCCATTGCTCCCAAGTGGTTGAGTGGCCCGAAGCTTAATGGAAGAAAAGGCCATTAACTTAGAGCTTGCCATTTTCCAAGTATTCACATGCATCTGCCTATTCTCTACACCCCAACAAACCCACCTCCAGGCGCCATGCTCATAGGTCACCACCACCTTGTACCGCTTCTTTGATGCACTCTTTGCAGTGCCATGCTGATTGTGAGAAAAGGAGAAAACCAACAACGGCAAAATGAGCAGATGGAGGAGTGTCCATCAAGCTGACAGCATTGTGGGGGACTTGGTGCTTTTGAAAGACAGACATCCAGAATGCCTCAACACCTGACCAACGAAAGTCACCAACAAGAAAAGGAGGAAGGTGATGGTGAGGCAACACCAAGAACATATGAAATATCTCATCAATCAGAGAATTTTAAGGGAAACACAGCATTAACCATGTCACACCTGGCCCATCACTGGATTCTATGAAGAACACCTGCCTAGCTGATAAAATGACACATGAGACTCATTCAAGAGGAAAACTTCTTGAAAGTCGCTGGCAAGCACATGACTTGGTTCACGGAATTCATCACATTGTGGAAAGTGATACTTTGGCTGTTAGTTCCCTGAATACTCAAAAAGGGCTTGCTGAATGGTTGCCAAGTTAGAGACCACCATCCCTGAACCTCCATCTGTAACACACATGAACCTCATCTGTGATAAAGTAATAGAGGAGAAAAAGCGTTCCATGGAAAATGCAGTTAAACTCAGCAGAACAAACGATAAAACAAACAACTGTACTGGTAGAATACTACTTTCTTTAAAGAATAATGGTTTTTCCTGCGAGCGACTGATGGCCATTCGCTGTCAGGCTATGTCCCGAGTGCAGGTAACTGGAATTATTAGTGGATGCATGTGAGTTTTAAAAAACTCTTGCAGCTCAGTCCCTTGGTCTCTTCAAACAACCTGTAACTAATGGCGAATACAAAATTACTTTCAATGTTATTTTAGTTGATTTCCCACAAAACAACAGAAAGTCTGTATGAATTTGAGAAACCCCAAATTAATTCAGTCTTTGGTTAGTTTAACATCTACTGAATGCTTCACTATTTCCTGTCAATAATGTGCCACCTCAGATACATGGAGACCAACATATGAGATAAGCATATAAGCTAGTAAAATAGTCGCACCCGCGTGTACCACCTGCACAGTAACTAAAATGCAAGCAGGTGCCATTTTATTTTCTCTGCATAACAGAACACCAAAGGTTAAAGCTCTGCTACTCTATCACTGCAAACTCATTTTTCTCTGGTCCCTGCAGGGTCCCACTATCCAGACTTCTGAAAGTCTACAACCGCCACAGTGCCACAATCATTCAATAGGCAGCTCTCTGTAACACGTATGTATACCCTGCAATCACAAATGTATCCAGGTTCAAAAAGCCTATATCTACATATGAAAGAAAGTAGTGCTTAACCACTTGCCGACGCAGTATGTACAGCATGTCAAACACACCAACCGTACCCTGGAATAGAATCTTAATCAATCTAGAGCAGTATAGCAACTGAGACAGCCCATAAGAAGTGCAGCTGGGCCAACCCAGAGAGACTGGCAGATGTATGTAGTAATTTACCATAGTACAATAAAACAACACAGTCTTTCATGCAGAACAAAACTATAAAGTTAATTTTTAACATATAAATGACTGTACGGCAGTGCTCCGTGAAGAACAATAGATGTTCAAAAACCTCCAGGCGCTGGAGGGGAGGTTGCTTTTGATAAAACGAGTTACAAACAATATCAAGGCCTTTTCCCCATATTTTCCTCTGCACTATTTAACACTTGGCCTCTGGATCACTTGCCAACCCAGACCTGCCTTTAGCTACTTCAACACAAGACACTTGAAGAACAGGTTCCTTTTGCACACTGGATTGAGAGGTTTGTTGAGACTCGAGAAAATCCGAACCGTGAATATTAACTGCAATGTAGCAGCTACACTACAACCAGCACAACAAAATATACATTTATTGTTAAATCACGGTTTTGATATGACTGAATATTTCCGCATATGTGGTGAAGTTTTTAGTTGCTAAAGTGGAGCAAAAAGCAACGAGATATAACAATAAACAAACACGGTAATAAAAAACTACCTGAATAACTGGTTGAAGGGAATACAAGCCGTAGGTGTTCTACCCTCCAGAGGAAAAGGTCTGAAGGGCCCTATAATTAATGGGTTCGGTTGTGTGTATGTTGTAGACCGTTGCCATACAGTGAATATAGCCTTTCAACATATAGTTCAGGAAAATATATACAATAGCACCACTTTTACAGATTGTTCAAAGTACAGGTATATTGCTATATTTGCAGAATCTAATTTATGGTTCAGGAGTCTTGCATTGTCCAAAACCTCCTGTTTTGATATACAATATCTGTGTGCTTTAATTTTGCAAATTGTATTTACAATTGTACAATCAGAGCAACACTTCTTAAGTATAGCACGTAAAATTTGTATTTTGTCGCACATTTGTTTATTTTGGACTTCAAGAGCTGTAGCGGGGAAAGGTAAAGATTATTAGTGATCCAATACAACGTACCTATCTCTAATGGCAAAAATAAACAGGAGTTCAGGCTTTGCCTTTATGGTAAAGTTTACTATATCTTCCTTTATCCTAACTTCTTAACATCCCGTAAGGTAGCCCCTTTCCAGCTTTTGTTCAATGAGAGGAAAATTTAGATTTTTCACAGCCTGGTGGGCAGAAAATCTGGATTTTATTAAGGACACGGAGGCTAAGATTATGCAAATCTCCTTTATTGCCACAACTCAGCAGTAACAATGAAGAGAATATAGAACTTTAAACAACATTCCGTTATAGTATATAGAGCATGAGCACACATCCATCTTCCTTCTTTGTCTTAGTCCGGTGCTGCGAACAAGAAACATAACTTCGAAATGACGTGAAGGATTTTCTTTAAATAATAGTTATCCATAGGACGATTTATTCTGGAAGAAAAAGAGACACAATAGGTCAAAAGGAAGAAACCCAGGGAGGGTTAACAAAGAGGTGGGATAATCTTAGCCTCCGTGTCCTTAATAAAATCCAGATTTTCTGCCCACCAGGCTGTGAAAAATCTAAATTTTATGGCATGACACGGAGGCCAACATTATGCAAGTTTAAAGTGAATTAAGCACATTGTCAATCACATTATTGATTGGTCTAAAATAACATTTTTTAAACATACTTTCATTTGACCAGTCAGCGGCTCTAAGAATATCTTGGAGTCCTCCTCCTAACATAAAAGCTTTAGAAGCCGATGCGCCTCTGAGGGAGTGTGCACCGAAGATAGACACATCGACACCACTCTCGCTCATCACTTCTTTCACCCATCTTGCAAGCGTGGGAGATGAAACTGCTTTATGGGGAAATCTGTGAGAGATCAGAAGTTGAGATCCAACACCCCGCAAAGAGGCAGTTCTCTTTTCATACTCTTTTAGGCATTTGACAACACACAAACTTTCATTCGAAGAGAAGAAGGGGTAGAAAATAGAAGATGACATGGTTTTGGTCCTTTTCTTAAGATAAAAACAAACTCCCTCAGGTTGGTAAGCTCTGCTAGAAACATCTAAAGCCTTAACGTCAGAGGTTCGTCTAAAAGAAACTAAGCAAAGCAATACAGTAAGTTTGTAAGATATACGTTTAAGAGAAAGGTTAGCATTGTCTCCCCAAGAGGATATAAGTTGTAAAACATTTCTTACGTCCCATAAGGCCGTATATTTAGGGGTTGGAGGATTAAGAACTCGCATACTTCTCATAATTTTCTTTGTTAAAAGGTTTTGTCCCACCGAGACGCCATCAACTAAGGAATGACCCGCAGCTATTGCTGATCTATAGACATTAACGGTTCTGTAAGAAAGACCAGAGGCAAACAGTTCCGACAGGAAATTAACTACGTGAACTAAATCAATTGAAACGGGATCGTAGTGTTGTTGAATACACCAGCGAACCCATTTGTTCCACGCCAGTCGATATGCCTTCCTTGTTCCAGGTGCCCAAGACTCAGATATGAGTTGGAAAGCATCCTGCGAAAGCCCTGGGATTTTCCATTGTCGCCTGAAATCTTCCATGCCGTCAAGGTCAATAGACCCTGGTCTATTAGAGGGTGAGATTCGCCCTCCGGACCCCGAAGTATTTGCTTGAAAGGCGGTATTAGGATTGGAAAGTCTACAGTCATCTCTAAAATGACCGGGAACCATGCCTGCGACCTCCAAAGAGGGGTTATCACTACCATGTTCTGTAAGTAACGACGGGCATGTAAGAGAAGACGTGGAAGCATGACAAACGGCGGGAAGGCATAAGGCTTTAAGCCTCGCCAGTTCTGGAGGAAGGCATCCACCCCTGATGCTTGAGGATCCGGCTTCCAGCTGAAGAAGGTCTTTAGCTGGGTGTTCAGTCTGTCTGCGAAAAGATCTGTCCCGAACGGACCCCATCTGTCCTGTATTATCATAAAAACTCCTTCGTCTAGTTTCCAGTTGCTGGAATCCTTGAAATTCCTTGAGAACCAATCCGCTACGCCGTTGTTCAAACCAGGAATGTGCTCTGCTGTAACAGAGAGTCCCTTGTTCAAGCAAAAGCTCCAGAACCTTTTCGCTATTTCCGTAAGACCCTTTGAATGTGGTCCCCCCATCTTGTTGACGTATTTCACTGCAGAGACATTGTCCATGCGCAGCATTATGCAACATTTCATTGAATTCTGAGTGAAACTTCGAACCGCGAAAGAACCCGCTAGTAGTTCCAGGCAGTTGATATGTAGCTCCTTCTCGAGTTGAGTCCAACGACCCCCTATTGATGAGTCGCCACATGTGGCACCCCATCCTTCTAGGCTCGCATCTGATTCTATTATTAATTCTGGGGCTTCCCCAAAGATGGCCCTGCCATTCCAGGCTTCCGCATTTTTCAGCCACCAGGTCAGTTCCTCCTTCGAGTCTTGGTCTAGACATGTCATTTGAGAATAGGAGAGATTCGTTCTGAGAGCTTTCGCTTTCAGTCTCTGAAGGGCCCTGTAATGTAGAGGTCCAGGAAAAATTGCCTGGATGGTCGAAGAAAGGAGTCCCAGGATCCTGGCCAAGAGTTTCAGGGGAAAGGATTCCACTGATAGAATCTTCCTGAGCTCTCTCCGAAGTTTCTTTATCTTTTCCCTTGGTAATTTCAGTTCTGCATTGAGTGTGTTGACCATGAAACCCAGAAATTGAGTTTCTTGGCTTGGTATTATACATGACTTCTTTGTGTTTATTACGAAGCCTAAATGTTGAAGTAGGCGGATAGTAAGATCCGTGTGACGAGTTACCGTCGATTTGGACTGACCCATTATGAGGATATCGTCCAGATAAATAATTAACCTTACGCCCCTTTCCCTTAGCCATGCTACTACCGGGCGCAATACCTTGGTAAAACACCAAGGGGCTGAAGAAAGCCCGAAGGGGAGGGTGCAAAACTCCCAAAGTTTTCCTTCCCATGTGAATTGGAGGAATCTCCTGTGTGGGTGCCAAATCGGGATAGTTAGATAGGCATCCTTTAAGTCTAGACGTGTTAACCAGTCTCCCTTTCTCAAACGTCCCTTAGGAGGTATATTCCCTCCATTTTGAAGTGGTGGTACGTTACCCATTCGTTTAAGCTTTTTAAATTTATGACAGGTCTCTGTCCTTTGTTTTTCTTTTCCACTAGAAAAATATTGCTCACAAAACTTGTTTGGGAGCTCTCTGTTATTGCCCCTTTGGCTAACAGATCTTTTACTTCTTGAGAGACCATATTTCTCTGTTCCCGAGAGAAGGTTATTTCTTGAGGTCTCTTTGTTTGAATGGGGGTATCGAGGAATTCTATTTTGTAACCCTTGACTGTATCTAGAACCCACGGGTCTTGTGTTATCATAGTCCAGTTCCCAGAGAAAAGGGCTAGTCTCCCTCCCACCTTTATAGGGGAATCTAAAGGGTCTTTCAAGGTTCTTACCTGTGGAGAAACCTCTGTTTCTTCTCTCTCCCGGAAGGGTCTTGTGCGGTTTCTCTGTCTTGGCGGGAAGAAAGATTGGCCTCCATAAAAGGATGTCTGTTGGAATCTTGAGCCTCGTCCCAGAAAGGGTCTAGAGGATGATTGTCCACGGCCGGGGAACCGACCCCGCATTCGCCCGGCCCTTCCAAAAATTTTGTCTTGAAAAAATACTTTTTTGATGTCGCGTTGTGACTTCTGGATAGAACTAAAGGCGCCAACATATTTAGCCATGTCGCGAATAAAGTCTTCTCCAAAGAGGAGTCCTTGAGAAGAGGGTCCTCCTTCTTTATTCGCTAACTCAATTAGTTTTGGGTCTATTTTCAGGAGAATTCCTTTTCTCCGTTCATTAGAAATAGCAGTATTAGCATTGCCAATCAGGCAGATTGTCCTTTGGACCCATTGGCGTAATTCTTTGGGGTCTATAGGTGTCCCCTCAACATAGGCGCTTTCGGCTAGTTCAAAAATCTTGGTTATTGGGCCAATTGTGTCCAAGAGGCGGTCTTGACATGATCTGAGGCTCTTGTCAATCCCTTTCCTAGGGTCTTTGGGACCCTTGGCTATAAAAGCCACGACCTTAGGGTCGAGTTCAGGGGTCATAGCGATTTTGTCGGGAAGGGATGGGCGCGGGCACTCGGATCTCAGTTTCGATCTGACTTCCTTAGGGATTTCTTTCCTGAGCCAGAAGGTAATGTAGTCCGCCACATGTTGGGAAGGGAACCATTCTGGAGATAAGGGGTGTTTAATTAACAAGGGGTCGAACATATTGTCCCCGAAGGGGTCGGTAATGCCCATTTTTGAGCCTGAGGCCTTGCTTACCTCTTCAGAGCCACCCGGTGTTTTGACTCCTAAGTTCTCGTCGTCCGAGTCAAAATTTGATGAACAGGAGAGATCTATCTCTGCTTCATCTTGCTCATCGCTGTCAATGTGAATAGCGGGTTCAGAGTTTGTCTGTTGCCCTTCTGTGATGCCCAAGGCATCGTTCTCATCACCGCCTAAGAAGCGTGAGTCATGTGCTTTTGCTGTTTTCTTAGTCTTTTTAGCAGAATCAACAGGGTGTTCTGCTGCGGCTCTTTTCTTTGGGGCCTTAACTGCCCCTTCTTTTGCGCCAAAGGTATGCGCAGTACTGGTGGAGGGCCATGCCCTTGACAGCATTTGAAATTTTTATTAATTGTCTCGTTGAAAGAATCCATAGCCTTATCCATGGCCTTAGAGACCATGGATTCGAGCTTACCTTCAAGGTTGGAGTCCGGATTAAGAGACATTGTAGAGGAAATATATATAATAATGAATAAAATCCGGTATATTAAATCTTCCCTTTGTCTTTTTTTTTTTTTTTTAACACAGAGTAAGGGTTGACTGTTTTGTAGTAATTATAAGCTTCCTCTTTTTTTTATTTTTTTTTTTTTATCTAAAAGCGGGCCAGAAGGGAGATAACCTCAAGGGTTAATTTCCTCAGGCAAAGGGGTTAATTTCCTCAGGTAAGCGAAGGAGCGTAGCGATAATATCCGGGAGTGTCCTTTTGTCTAACAGCAGCAACTGCCAATGTTGCCTGCTGTAGTCATGGCAACCACGCACGTCTCTAGCGTGCGTGGTTGTTTTTTAATGGTCTTTTCTCTAATCTTCGTCCCCCCGCATAGGGCGATTGAAAACGCATCGCGGAGGGGGAAGAAGAGTCACGGTATGCTTTGAGGAGCCGGGAGTGGACGAAAGTGAGTAAGATGAGGCCGGGGCGGGCGCACAAGACAAGACGGTATGTGCGGTAGGGCTTGGGGTAATTGAGGTGTGGACGCGCAAGGCTTGGTCGCGTTGATAGGGCTGCTAGGCAACGGTGAGCGATCGCGTCTTTTGAAGGGACGCGTGCAGAAGGAAAGTGAAGTTAAGCAATTAGAAAATTCGGCCCCGGTGGGGCCACGGAGGGAAATAGATTATAATATTCCACGGAGAGGAAAGAAGAAGAGCGCAACAAGGCAGAATTGAAGGGTCTAAAGACCCACGGGGAAAGACACAGAAGAGTCTAAAGGTCTAAGTAAACAAGAAATTGAAAAAGGCATTTTCAAACAAGAGACATCGCATAGTAGGGTCAATGGGACCCAGTTATGCTATAAGCAGGCACAAGCAGGCAAGCATATGCATTGTAGAAGCACGAATAAAGTGAGGGTACTTATCTTGTTGAGCAGCAGCAACAAAGAAGGAAGATGGATGTGTGCTCATGCTCTATATACTATAACGGAATGTTGTTTAAAGTTCTATATTCTCTTCATTGTTACTGCTGAGTTGTGGCAATAAAGGAGATTTGCATAATGTTGGCCTCCGTGTCATGCCATAAAACCAGCTATTGTCTTTGACCCCGGCTTCTTGAAACATGGCAAGGGAACATCCCAATAAACCAGCAAAACATTCTTGACCCATCAGATGCTTTACAAGAGCAACGATTTTTTAACTCAGCAGTCATGAATGTACATTAGGAACATAATGTAATTGCCTTAAAGGAAATTAAACCAATCACACTTGATAAATATATTGTAGAGGAGCCAAGGAAATGTAACTCCTACTAGTGAGTATGACAGACCCTCTAGCCCTCAGTCAAAGTGCACATGATTTCTGATAGCTGGCCATAAGGCAAGGCTAAGTGTTCTGATTAATTGTCCTGCTGAAGTTTTTCTGTTAGTACTGCAGGGTCTAACTTCGCTGTCTTTAATTTCTATTTCAGAATTTATGTCCCATGCCAACGACAAAATGATGTGACAACATGACTGCATCACTCCAGCTTTCCCTGCAGCTGGCTATGTTCTAAATGTTTCCCTCATTTAGGAATTTCTTGCAGCAAGCATAAGGTCCAGGAAACACAGATGTCAAATTACAATTTTTCCATGTGAAGACCTAAGCTTTAAGACTCTTGTAGGCATCCAGCAAGGCAGAAAACTATCAATTTCCCAGAAAGGCTACTTTTTAGAAATGTGGAGCACTCTAGCTTAGTCCACAGCTACCTCATATGTGCCTATTTGAATACTACACCAGGGAAAATAGGAATCTGTTGTACTAATTGTTGCCAATTTGTTTGAAGATTATCAGTTAGGTAGTTTTTAGTGTAAATGTGTGCTTCTCAACCAAGGGGGTAGGAGGAGAAACATTGTGGAATTGATGCAAGTAAATCGATGATGTGGAACGTTGGGGGGAAGGAAGATGGCGGATTGAAGCCGCCGCTCGGAAGCGCGCACACAGAGCTGCTCCCGTCTCGCGCCCAGGGCTATGCATAGCGGGGCAAACTAGAACTACGCTGGGATAGAGGAAAAGGGCGATACCAAAGGGGATGATGGACGGAGCGTTTGAGCCAATCAAACACTCACCCCCAGTCAACTGATCTGGGTTTAATCCATCATCATTCTTTAGCTCACTCCACCACCCCAGTTCAGACATGGCCATATGCAAATCAGTCTGACCCTGTGCCTCATGGGAACAGTCCAGCCCGAACTGCCAAGCCATGTCTTCCCTGGACCGGAAACAAGCATCCTGGGACCGGTTTCTGGCTAATCAGCCGTCATCAGCCAGGCTAGCTTGAATCCAGTGGCAAAGTGAGCAAGGGACCCACGTCTGGGCATACCCTGCCAACTTAGGGCGAACAAAGCGATACCAAAGTACTGGGGTGAATGTATGACATTGTTCAGCATTCTGTCCATCAATTGTTCTTTTTGCATTGGTCACCCCGAGTGGGACGGGTATGCCCAGACGTGGGTCCCGTGCTCTCCATGCCACTGGAGTCAAGCTATCCTGGCTGATGAGGGCTGAAAGCCCGAAACCGGTCCTAGGATGCTTGTTTCCAGTCCAGGGAGGACCTGGCCTGGCAGTTCGGGCTGGACTGTTCCCATTGGGCGCAGGGTCAAGACTGATTTGCATATGGCTGGGTCCAAACTGGAATGGCATGGTGAGCAAAAAAACTATGGATTTAGTCCCAGATCTCTGTACTGGGGTAAATGTATAACATTGTTCAGCATTCTGTCCATCAATTGTTCTTTTTGCATTTATCTTCCTTTTGGGATAGAGGAAAAGAGCACTGCGTACCAAAGAAAAGAGAAACGACACTTGCTAAAAACTGAAGGAAGAAATACACGGAGCCTGCTTACATGATTTTGGCTGCTACCCGAATACCGTCACGAGCTTGGCTTTCTGCTCGAAGACGCTTGGTGGATTCTCGCCGGTCATTGCTTCACTGGTTTTACCGCGGCGACTCGCTTACTGAGCTACTCTATTCAGCGCAGCTGTGGGCGATGGGGCCGCTGAAGGTGAACATCCAGAGAGGTGGACGGGCTGGGTCCCGCTCTGCTGCAGCAGCCGCTGGAGTAACGGCTGCTACTTATGGAGGTGAAGGGGATCCTCATCTCTCTTCCACTAAAGGCAACTCAACTCGGTCTGCCTCTCAGGTTGGCCGCCCTATCATGAAGATACTGCAATCGGCAAATGCTTCGGAGGTAATTAACCCGGGGGGGGGGGCGCGGCCGCTTTCCCACCGGAGACTGAAAAGGTGAATGCACTAATGGGGGCTATACTGCCATCTGATGGGGATAAGGATCAGGGGATTGTAGAAACCCCGACTGATTTGGGAATGCTGTCACCCGTTCAGCGCAAGGCTGATAGCGTTAAACCACAGTGTGTGGAATTATCTGCTCTGACTGAGGAAGCGGGTATAGGTATGGCTGCTGGATGTGAGATTAATCAAAGGCTCTGCCAACCCACAACCTGCTAACCAAACGAACAAACAGTCAAACACTAGCTTGGCCTCACAGGATCAACCAGCGGCGGTGTTCCCTCAGGAAGCTGCTATCTCTATGTGCTTAGCAAACTCTGTAGAACTGAGCAGGGATTCAGATATTTTTCTTTCTTCAAATGGCATGAGCAGGGAAGCAGCCGTAATTCTACAACCGCTAGAACACTCTACTAGCCCCTTACCTGTTAGTAATACTGACCTGCTAGAAAGCAGTCCTGGGGGTAAGGAGGGCTCTCATATTGCTAATACTACTAACGATGGCTGGGTCACTATTAATTATGAGTGGGGACTTACAGAGCCTAATGAAGATGTGGACTTATCGATCAGACAAAATAAAGCCGGAGCTAAACCTAAGGCTCAGAAATCGCACAAAAAGAAGGGAACTGACAAACAATGTGATGCTAGCTCTGGTAAATTAGCATCAACTAGTAGCTCTTTCTGGAAATGGGTCACGAAGAAGGGAGAAGTTAAGAAACTAATTTCACGGCTGTCCGGTTCTGGCTCAGTTACGGCTATTCAACCTAAACAAACCCTTCAAGACCCCTTGGCTGCTCTACAAGGAAAGACAACTCCGGAACAAGGGGACTAAAGCACTAGTGGCAAGGGTGCTAGTAGTCTGATACAACTTCCGTCTTTTTTCCTCTCTGCCCCCTCAGCTGCCACCATGATCACAGAAGGGGACGATCGAACTAATATACAGTCAACACCTGACCAGGCATCATTGGTAGAAATCCTACATGCACTGCAAGTGCAGAGGATGGAGGCTCAAGATTATTATGCTCAAGCCAGGGCTGATAGCTCTGCAATTAAACAATTACTCCCTGAGGTTAAAAGTCAAGTGGCCTCTCTTACATCTGACATTACCGAGTTGCAGCAGAGGGTAGCTGACACAGAAGACCATGTGAGTAGAACAGCTAAACTTGCAGAGACACACGACATCCGGCTTAGGTCTATGCAACAGAAGATTGAGGATTTGGAGAACCGCCAACGGCACAATAATCTCCGAGTGTTTGGTGTCCCTGAAGGATTGGAGGGTGCGGATTCTCGTGTATATATTGTAAATCTTTTTCCCAAAAATTTCCCAGACTTAGCTGACTGGGACAGTCAAATTCAACGTGCACACAGGCTACCGCTGATTTCTAACAAAGCTCCTGGTCGCTTTCCTAGGCCTATCCTAATTTACTTCAGAAACTTTTTATTAAGGCAAGCGGTGTCTATCAAGGCTCGGCCTACTTCCCCTATACGGCTGGATTCTTTTTCAATATTCGTTAGGTCTGACTTTTGCAAGACCACAATGGCCAGGCGATGGACATTACGCCAGTTTATTGATCCTCTAAAAGCCGGAGGAGCACAGGTTTATCTTCAGGAACCCGGCCGCTTAAAAATTATTAAGGATGGTCATTCCAAACTGATATTTACAGAACAGGAGGCTCAAGAAGTCTTGGACTCTTGGCGACAAGGGACTGTGAAATAATTTGAAATGTCCGGTAATAAATTTCAACTGATAAGTTCTTATTTCTTTTTTGTATCCTTCTTCTTTCTTTCTTACTCTCTCTCCTGCTATTTTTCTTTTTCTTCCTCCCAGATGACAGATATTTATTTTGTGCTTCTTGTTAATTAAGATGGATAAACAGTTCGGTGGCACTCTATGTGCGACCTTCCTCCAAAGCGGTCTTTTTGTTGACAGCAATGAGGGGGGTGATTCCTTTCTTTAGATACGGGGTGGGCGCTAGGAGGGGGGTGTTGGAGGGTGTGTTGGTGCAGGGTAAAAGCAAAGGGGACATGGATATGATATTTTTTTGCGTTTGGGGGAGTGTTTCTGATTGGTGTTACTTTGGGAAAGTTTGATAATGGCGAGCTGTTTTCTGTTATATTATGGGGATGATCAAATGCTTATGTTGGAACGTATCCCGTTTAAATGCTGCACGCAAACGCCAACTTGTACGAGAAGAGCTAAAGATGTATCGTCCCCATCTAATCTTTTTAACAGAAACTCACTTAGCGTATAAAGATCGGGCACTGCTTAATCAACTTGGATATAATACTGCTGTTTGTTCATCTCAGACAGTCTCGATAAGGGGTGTGGCTATATTAGCTAGTAAGATCCTGGTATATAAAATCGGCTGAGTTCTAGCTGACTTCAGGGGGAGATGGGCCATTGCTCAATTAGAAATTTATGGAACTAAATATGTTTTAGCTGTTGATTATGGGCCCAACACAGATGATCCCGAGGTCTTTAATACACTCATGCTAAGTTTGTTGGAATTTCAAGTGGTTCTGATAGTCATGGGCGATTTTAATTGTGTTATGAACCAAACTACGGACTCAACTACCCGGCGCTCAACTCGAAGAATGCCGAAAGTACGGGCTGCAATTTTGGGGCTTGCACGCTTACATAATGTTCAGGATGTATGGAGGGTTTTGTATCCAAACTCCCCAGGGTTTACATATTACTCTTGTCCACATGGACAATATTCAAGGATAGACATGGCCTGGGCTAGTGATGCAGTATTGTCTACAGCCAAGATGGAGGTCTGCCCTAAGATTACTTCAGACCATAATCCCATTCTGCTGTCTGTTCAATTGCTACCCGCTACTAAGACAGGACGCTCTTTTTCTTTTCCATGTTACTTGCTATCGGATGATGATTCTATTTTACACATGGGGAAACTGCTGGCAGAATTTTTACATTTTAATGTCCATACTGCCTCACCCCATATGGTTTGGGATTCAATGAAGGCATTTATGAGGGGCACTACACAGCAATTTATACACGCTAAAAACAAAGCTAAAGGGGATTCTACTAAAGCAGCCTGTATGGCACTAACTAACTTAAAACATTCTCATGCGCTGTCTATTAGGAGACAAGACGAAAATCAATCTCAGACTTACATTAAATTAATAGAAGCGAAAGAATCAGTATTGGGGATAATCAAGGAGAGAGTGGCTACTGCTTATAACAAATTTCACTCGGCGCAATATGAATATGGTGAACAGGTAGGCAAGGTATTAGCCTATAAAATTGCTGATAATAAGGCTAAGAATAGAATCACTGCAATCAAAGGTGTGGATAATGTTCTATACACTGAAACTAACACGATTTTGGAACAATTTGCGTCTTTTTATGAAGATCACTATGCTCCCTCAGACTCAATAGCAATAGATGAGGTTTCTACTTATTTAAGTAATGCACGACGTCCTTCACTATTAGCTGAGGATGCTACCCGACTGGATTCAGAGATATCGACGGAGGATATCTGGATGGCCTTGTCATCACTCCCTTCGGGTAAAGCCTCGGGTGAAGATCAGATACCTGTTGAATTCTATAAAAAAAATTAAAATACTATAACCCCACTCTTTATCAAGGTTATTATAGAAATAGGCGAATCGGGCACTGTACCACCTTCCTGGGATATTACTAACATGGTCTTCTTCTTAAAGAAGAAAAAGCCACCAGCGGATTGCGGATCTTATCGCCAGATATCGCTTATTAATGCTGATGCAAAATTGTTTGCAAAAGTTCTGGCTAACCGTCTCTCTCCACTGATGCCGAAACTGGTTTCTACTCAACAACACGGTTTCATAGCAGGTAGACATACGTCGCCTCATATCAATACTGCAATCATGGCATTTGATTTGGCTAAACAAACCGGTGTTAACTTAGGCATGATATTACTAGACACAGAGAAAGCTTTTGACCGGGTTGCATGGGGTTGTCACTGGTCTACTCTTACCGCATTTGGAGTTTCTGGCCGGTTTTTGGTATGGTTAAAAAAGCTTTATCGCTTACCTCAGGCAAACCTAAGCTATGCTGGTCTACAGTCTAGGTCTTTCCGGGTAAATCGGGGCACGCGACAGGGATGTCCCCTCTCTCCAATATTGTTTGCTTTATATCTCGAACCTTTTATCCGAGCTTTACTGGCGAATTAAGGTATTTCACCGCTGTCTCCAGGACCTAATGAACTAAAAGTTCATGCTTATGCAGACGATATTGCCATCTTTTCCACGGACCCAGGCCAATCTCTAAAACTAATTATACAAGAGGCAGAGAAGTTCGCTCTTTCTCTGGATACACATTGAATACTAACAAAACCCAGGTCTTACTGAATTTTATGCCGGACAGTCCTATAATGGGAACATGTCTTGAAACTACTTATCTCGGTGTCTGCATCACCCCTCAGATTGAAAACATAATCAAACTAAATTATGATGCATTACTGGCGGAGGTTATCAAAAAATTTAAGAATTGGCATAAATTACCTATTAGTATAATAGGTCGATGTAATATTGTAAAGATGACAATTCTTCCAAAGTTTTTATACTTATTCCGGTCTATCCCCTTGAGAGTTTCTAATTTGTTTTTTTTTTAAACTTGATGGGGCAGTAAGCAGTTTCATATGGGGGTTATAAGCGCGCTCGTCGGGCAATCAAATTCTTAAAGTACCCATTCAATCAAGGTGATCTTACACTTCCTGATTTCACATTTTATTATTGGGCCTCCTTTACGCGTAGATTTTGCAGCCTTCTTTCTAACAGGGACCAAGATTTTAATCATAAACTTCTGCTGAGCCAAGACAGCTGCAGGTTTCTATATCGGATACATGATTTGTATTACATTAAGAGAGTACATTTTAAGACTCTCAGGGGGTTAGTTACTATTTGGTGAGAAATTGCTACTACGTATTCCCTACCGATCTATTTTACCAAGTTTCCACTGTGGGATAACCCACTTCTCCCGGGCATCTTTCATGACGGGGTAGCGAAACAATGGGCCAGTCTTGGGGTGGATAAACTGGAAGACCTTTACGATTGCTACGGTTTTCGTACTTTTCAAGATTTGCAGGATATTTTCTCGATACCACGGCAACATCACTATAAATACCTGCAACTCAGGGATTATTTTGTGAGATCACAATGTCTTAAAATCGGTAGAGACTCATCAATTACTGATATTTTTACATGAACCTCCTCAGAAGACCATATGTGCGGCATATCGGCTTTTCAGCCAGAATAGATCGGATCCTTTTACACATTTAGCTGTAAAAAGGAGCTCAATTCTCGTGGAGGAAATAACCCCTATAATGCTGGATGACGCATTATCAACATTAAAAGATGCTATCTGGTCTATTAACTTGAGGCTTCAGCAATTTAAGAGACAGTATGCATGTTGTGCTATACGCCCGATAAGATAGCAAGATGGGGACAAACAACAATCCATTATTCCAGTAAAAGGGTGAATTGCCCTAAATGTGGAGAGCATGGGGCTAATATTGCCCATATGTTTGCCACATGCCCACAGTTAGTGGTTTTCTGGCGCGAGGTTATGCTGGTCTCAAAAAACCGTCTTAGATTAGATATGACCCTTTATAACAAAGAGATTATGCTGGGCTATAAGAGTGATCCTAATCGGGCGAGGTGTGCATTAATGTCCATAATCATAGTCACTGCTAGATTGGCTATAGCTAGAGCTTGGATTTCTTCAAGACCTTGCAATGCAGCAGAATGGTGGGGTATTGTTATGGAGGTTTTTGAACGGGAAAAGGCTTTGGCTAAAGCTAGGGGCTCAAAGTCGATGCGGAGATTTAACGCTATTTGGCATGGTATGAGTTAGGATTGAGTTTGAAAACTCTATGGCATTTTACTTTGTAATATTTTCCTTTTTTACTGTGTTTTACTCCCCCTGTAACTAGAATGTATGGTTATTGAAAGCATGCAATATGCTGATGTCTTTTTTTTTCCTTTCTTTTTGTCCTCGTCTCCTTTGTAAAAAAATTTAAAATTAAAAAAAAAAAAGCAAGTAAATCGATGCAAGCGACCCCCGACTTGTATAGTTCAGGATGTGCAGACATTGCTTACCTAGCAGTGTGTGAGGAATAAAATAAATCTAGGGAAGAAGCAAAGTTACTTTATCATAGGCAATGCACCTCACCTGCTCTTTGTGTGGAATAGGTTTTAAGGGTGTCCTTGCTCCATGACGAAACATGACCTGTACTAGTTTAAGTTCATAGTCACGGCAACGGTTAGAGACATCTCTCCAGTGGTCATCACGATCTCTTCTGCGCGTGTCCCCATCCCCAACATGATCGGCGTACACCATCCTCTTCCTGTGCATGTAGTAAAACATTGAACCCAGTAGTCCCACTCGAGTCCAAATGCCCATGCTGTGCCAGACTTTGTAATACCACAAAGTGCCTCCTAGATATTACACAAGTTTGAGTAATGTATGGACCGGATCACACTAAAAAAAAAAAGTGGAGAAGAAAATACCGCTTTAGTGGAAATTCAAAAAGCATCCATATATAGATAACAAGGAGGAGTAGAAAAGAAGTGTTTAGAAAAACAAAAATTGCAAACAACTTAAGGGATGGGAGGTGGCAAAGATAAGAGCGAATGTCAAATCCCCCTATATAACTTAAGCAGAGATGCAGGCTGCTTTGTTTAAGCAAGACAGCAACACATAAAAGCGAGAAGGAGGGCTCGGCTTAGCTAAAGGTGTCAAGGGCGTATTAAATCCACCAGTACACAAGGGAAGGGCCATCTCACACCAGGGAAGGGGGCTGGATGCAACGCAGTTAAAAGAGTAAAAGTAGGGAGGATTCTATAAACTCCGCTCTTTCACCCGTGAGGAGGGAGACGGGATCAGAATGATACCAATGAGTGGAAGTGGGGCTAGAAAGAAACTGATGTGACCAGGGAGGTGACAGACCAGGATGCCGGCTCTACCCCGTCACCTAGGACACCGTAGCGGCGTAGACAATGTCAGCCACGGAGAGCATGGGGCTGGTTACAGTACTGTCACCAGGGAGAGAAGTTTCACCCGTTTACCAGAGAGAGCCCCTATTACAGCCAGTCCCTCGACTGAAGTGAACAGAGGAAGAGATCAAAAGATCTCGTTCGGCAGTCAGAGACGAGCGGGTCTTTCACCGCGGAAAGTAAGCTCCTGTGCCACTAGAGTGAGGCAGTGGAGCGGGACTGACCTTTCACCGGGCGTGTGCTCGCGGCACAGAGCTCACGGCGGCTTGGGCTTTTACCCTAGGTGAGGGACATACAGACTAAGTAGCAGACAGAAAGACAGGATGGAAAGCGTACTTCTTGCAAGCCGCGGCAGAACGCGCACATCCCTGGAGGAGTTCACAGAGCCCGCCGCGCGCCGGGGTCGACAGTGACACAGCTTGGCAACGGGCCAATTACTTTGAGCAGAAGTCGCTCCTTTACATTAGAGAAATAACCCTTAGCAGCGAGGCAACACCACGTGTACACGGTGCGTAATACGTAAGCGTCCACTGTCTCTGAGCTGCTGCCTGGCGCTGGGCTGGGACGTGTGAGGCAATTTTATGATTAACCCCTTCGCTGCTAGGCCTTTCCCCCCCCTGTGCTAAGCCTTTTTTTGGCTATTTGGGGTAGTTCGCGCTTAGGCCCCTGTAACTTTTTGACCACATAAGGTATCCACGCCAAATTTGCGTCCTTTTTTCCCAACATCATGGGGATTCTAAAGGTACCCAGGGTTTGTGGATTCCCCTGGAGGGGACTCAGAAATTAGCCAAAATACAGCTAAATTTTGTTTTTTGGGGGAAAAATGCGAAAAAAGGGCTACAGATGAAAGCGTCTGGTTTTTTCCCTGCAAATGGTATCAAAAAGGGGTTCTGGTGCTGAAATCACCATCTTCCCAGCTTTCAGGGACAAGCAGACTTTTGTCAGAAAACCAACATTTTTTACACAGTTTTGGCATTTTTCTGGGACATTGCCTATTTTTGCTATTTTTTGTGCTTTCAACCTCCTTCCAGTTAATGGTAGAAATGGGTATGATTGCAATAATGGATCCAGGAAAGCTATACATTTTGGAAAAGTAGACAAAATTCTGAATTCAGCAAGGGGTCATTTGTGTAGATCCTTCAAGGTTTCTTTATAGAAACTAACAGATAAATATAGGAAAAATTGAAAATTAGTTGAAAAAAACAGCCTTTTGTGTCAACGTTTTCACATGTAACTTCTTCTAATTATGACACCTCTTTGAAAGCAATATACCGTTACATCCGCTGGACCTTCCTGGTTGTGGGGATATATAGGACTTGTAGGTTCACCAAGAACCCGACGAACCCAGAGCCAAAAACTGAGCAGCGACTTGCAATGGTTTTTTTATTATGTACTGGGTATATAGCAATTATTCTGGGAAAATGTGTACATGGAAAAATCGGTATGAAAGACACCTATGTATTTCTGAAATGGGAACAAAATATAGAGTTTAGAAACAGTAGATATTTGCACATTTCCGAAATTGGGAATACTCATACTAGCATGAGAATTATCGATCATTTTTCAAAATTACTTCTTTTTTACACATTGTTTTTCATTTGGAAGGCAGAAATTCATTGAAAGTCAATAGGTAATAACAGTTGCTTTACAAATCTGAATTACCCTAAGTCTCCCGATAAAAATGGTACCTCACTTGTGTGGGTAGGCTTAGTACCCACGACAGGAAACGGCTCACAACGCAACGTGAACACACCACATTTTCACAATTAAAAATTTCCCTTTTTTTGCAAAGTGCCTAGCTGTAGTTTTTTAACCCTAGCTCTGCCGGCACCTAGGGAAACCTAGCAAACCTATACATTTTTTAAAACTAGACACCCAGGGGAATCCAGGATGGGGTGACTTGACTGGTTCACACCAGGTTCTGCTACCCAGAATCCCTTGCAAACCTAAAAAAATGTTTAAAAAAACACATTTTCCTCACATTTCTGTGGTGGAAAGTTCTGGAATCTGCGTGGATCCACAAATTTCCACTCACCCCACGTTCCCCAAAGTCTTCCGAGAAAAATGGTACCTCACTTGTGTGGGTAGGCCTAGTGCCCGCGACAGGAAACGGCGCAAATCGCAACGTGGACACACCACAATTTCACAGTGAAAAATGACCCTTTTTTGGCAAAGTACCTAGCTGTAGTTTTTGAACCCTAGCTCTGCCGGCACCTAGGGAAACCTAGCAAACCTATACATTTTTGAAAACTAGACACCCAGGGGAATCCAAGATGGGGTGACTTGACTGCCTCTCACCAGGTTCTGTTACCCAGAATCCCTTGCAAACCTAAACAATTGTCAAAAAACCCACATTTTCATCACATTTCTGTGGTGGAAAGTTCTGGAATCTGCGTAGATCCACAAATTTCCACCCACCCCGCGTTCCCCAAAGTCTTCCGAGAAAAACGGTACCTCACTTGTGTGGGTGGCCTAGTGCCCGCGACAGGAAACGGCGCAAAACGCAACGTGGACGCACCACAATTTCACAGTGAAAAATTACCCTTTTTTGGCAAAGTGCCTAGCTGTAGTTTTTGAACCCTAGCTCTGCCAGCACCTAGGGAAACCTAGCAAACCTATACATTTTTGAAAACTAGACACCCAGGGGAATACAGGATGGGGTGACTTGACTGCCTCCCACCAGGTTCTGTTACCCAGAATCCCTTGCAAACATAAAAAATTGTCAAAAAAACCACATTTTCCCCACATTTCTGTGGTGGAAAGTTCTGGAATCTGCGTGGATCCACAAATTACTAGGAAGAGCCCAAAACATAGGGATTTAGAGTATAGCACCGAAAATTCTAAGCGCTACATTTTTTTAAAAATACGTTTTTAGCCAGTTCTGTTTTGGACACCCACACAAGTGAGGTATCATTTTACTCAGGAGAACAAGGGGAACGCTGGGTCTTAGGACATTTGTGCCAGCACAGTGATTCCACGCAAAAATATGTGGAAAATATGTTTTTTCCAGCTAAATTTGAGGTTTGCCGGGGACTCTGGGTAGGGAAACGTTGGGGGATCCACGCAAGCCATATCTCTTTGGACTCCCCAGGGTGTCTAGTTTTCAAAAACATGTGGGTTTAGTAGGTTTCCCTAGATGGCGGCAAGCCGGGGCCAAAAAACCAGGTGCCCCCCCCAAAACCAGGTAGTTTTGTTATAGGTAATTTTGAAGTCTCCACAATACGATTTGGGCCATTTCCTGCTTCAGCCACTTTGCCTACCCACACAAGTGAGGTACCATTTTAATCGGGAGACCTGGGGTAACGCTGGGTGGGAGGAAATTTGTGGATCCACGCAGATTCCAGAACTTTCCCACACAGAAATTTGAGAAAAAAGTGATTTTTTTCAGCTAAATTTGAGGTTTGCAGGGGATTCTGGGTAGGAAAATGTTGGGGGACCCACGCAAGCCATACCTCGCTGGACTCCCCCGGGTGTCTACTTTTCAGAAATGTGTGGGTTTGGAAGTTTCCCAATATGGCCGCCGAGCTTGGGGCCAAAAACCCAGGTGACACCCCTTGCAAATCCAGGTTGTTTTGTGATAGGTAATTTTGATGTCTCCTCAATACATTTTGGGCCCTTGCCTGTCGCGGGTACTTGACCCACCCACGCGAGTGAGGTACCATTTTTATCGGGAGACCTGGGCGAACACTGGGTGGTGGGAAATTTGTGGATCCACGTAGATCCCAGAACTTTCCCACACAGAAATTTGAGAAAAAAGTTATTTTTTCAGCTAAATTTGAGGTTTGCAGGGGATTCTGGGTAGGAAAACATTGGGGGACCCACGCAAGCCATACCTTTCTGGACTCCCCCGAGTGTCTAGTTTTCAGAAATGTGTGGGTTTGGTAGGTTTCCGAAGATGACCGCCGAGCCCAGGGCCAAAAACCCAGGTGACTCCCCTTGCAAAACCAGGTTGTTTTGTGATAGGTCATTTTGATGTCTCCTCAATACGTTTTGGGCGCTTGCCTGTCGCAGGTACTTGACCCACCCACGCGAGTGAGGTACGATTTGCATCGGGAGACCTGGGGGAACACTGGGTGGTAGGAAAAATTGTGGATCCACATAGATTCCAGAACTTTCCCACACAGAAATTTGAGAAAAAAGTGATTTTTTTCAGCTAAATTTGAGGTTTGCAGGGGATTCTGGGTAGGAAAACGTGAGGGGACCCTCGCAAGCCATACCTTGCTGGACTCCCCCAAGTGTCTAGTTTTCAGAAATGTGTGGGTTTGGTAGGTTTCCTAAGATGGCCGCCGAGCCCGGGGCCAAAAACCTAGGTGACTCCCCTTGCAAAACCAGGTTGTTTTGTGATAGGTAATTTTGACGTCGCCTCAATAGGTTGTGGGCCCTTGCCTGTCGCGGGTACTTGACCCACCCACGCGGGTGAGGTATCATTTTTATCGGGAGACCTGGGGGAACGCTGGGTGGTAGGACATTTGTGCCGGCACGGTTATCCCATGCAAAAATGTATGGAAAAAGTGATTTTTTCAGCTAAATTTAAGGTTTGCAGGGGATTCTGGGTAGGAAAACGTTGGGGGACCCATGCAAGCCATACCTCGCTGGACTCCCCCGGGTGTCTAGTTTTCAGAAATGTTTGGGTCTGGTAGTTTTCCAAAATGGCCACCGAGCCCGGGGACAAAAACCCAGGTGACCCCCCTTGCAAAACCAGGTTGTTTTGTGATAGGTCATTTTGATGTCGCCTCAATAGGTTTTGGGCCCTTGCCTGTCACGGGTACTTGACCCACCCACGCGAGTGCGGTATCATTTTTATCGGGAGACCTGGGGGAACGCTGGGTGGGAGGAAATTTGTGGATCCATGTAGATTCCAGAACTTTCCCACACAGAAATTTGAGAAAAAAGTGATTTTTTCAGCTAAATTTGAGGTTTGCAGGGGATTCTGGGTAGGAAAACATTAGGGGACCCACGTAAGCCATACCTCGCTGGACTCCCCCGGGTGTCTAGTTTTCAGAAATGTGTGGGTTTGGTAGGTTTCCCTAGATGGCCGCCAAGCCCGGGGTCAAAAACTCCTGGGACCCCCCTTGCAAAACCAGGTTGTTTTGTGATAGGTAATTTTGATGTCGCCTCAATAGGTTTTGGGCCCTTGCCTGTCACGGGTACTTGACCCACCCACGCGGGTGAGGTATCATTTTTATCGGGAGACCTGGGGGAACGCTGGGTGGGAGAAAATTTGTGGATCCACGTAGATTCCAGAACTTTCCCACAGAAATTTGAGAAAAAAAGTGAATCTTTCAGCTAAATTTGAGGTTTGCAGGGGATTGTGGGTAGGAAAACATTAGGGGACCCACGCAAGCCATACCTCGCTGGACTCCCCCGGGTGTCTAGTTTTCAGAAATGTGTGGGTTTGGTAGGTTTCCCTAGATGGCCGCCGAGCCCGGGGCCAAAAACTCATGGGACCCCCCTTGCAAAACCAGGTTGTTTTGTGATAGGAAATTTTGATGTCGCCTCAATAGGTTTTGGGCCCTTGCCTGTCGCGGGCACTCGGCCTACCCACGCAAGTGAGGTACCATTTTTCTCGGAAGACTTTGGGGAACGCGGGGTGGGTGGAATTTTGTGGACCCACGCAGATTCCAGAACTTTCCACCACAGAAATGTGAGGAAAATGTGTTTTTAAAAAAAATGTTTTAGGTTTGCAAGGGATTGTGGGTAACAGAACCTGGTGAGAGCCAGTCAAGTCACCCCATCCTGGATTCCCCTGGGTGTCTAGTTTTCAAAAATGTACAGGTTTGCTAGGTTTCCCTACGTGCCAGCTGCGCTAGGGCCCAAAATCCACAGGTAGGCACATTGCTAAAATAATGTCGGAGCCTAGTGGGCTTTCTGCCGCCCTGGGGGGGAATCGGGGGAGGGGGGTTCGTCCCGATATGCCCCCAAGGGGGGCAGAAAGACTGTGGCTATTTTTTGTGGGGGTGGGGGCATTGGTATGACCATTTTGGGCAGCCCCCACCCTCACGCATAAAAAAAGCCTGCGTAATCGCTGGCGCCTAGTGGGCTTTCTGCCCCCCCCAGGGGGCAGATCAGGGGCCACTGCCCCCATCTGCCCTCCCGGGGGGCAGAAAGACTGGAATTTCTCTGGGGGTGGGGTGGGGGTATTGTCATGCCCATTTTGGGCAGCCCCTACCCCTACACGAATAAAACAAAAAAATCAGTGGTTTCTAGTGGGCTTTCTGCGCCCCCTGGGGGGGCCAGATTGGGGGCTACAGCCCCCATCTGCCTCCGGGGGGGCAGAAAGACTGTCATTTTTGTGGGGTGGGGATGGGGGCATTGGCGTGCCCGTTTCGGTCAGCCCGCACCCTGAAAAAAATTGCGCAAAAAAAAATCCCTGGTGTTTAGTGGCCTTTCTGCCCCTCCGGGGGGGGGGCAGAAAGGCTGTAATGGTGGTGGGGGGGTGGGGGCATTGGCGTGCCCATTTCGGGCAGCCCCCACCCTAAAAACAAATGCGCAAAAAAAATCCCTGGCGTCAAGTGAGCTTTTTGCCCCCCCCCGTGGGGCAGAAAGGCTGTAATGGTGGCGGGGGGGTTGGGGGCATTGGCGTGCCCATTACAGGCAGCCCCCACCCTAAAAACAAATTGTGCAAAATAAAATCCCTGGCATTTAGTGGGTTTTCTGCCCCCCCCGGGGGGGCAGATTGGGGGCTACTGCCCCATCTGCCCCCCAGGGGGGGCAGAAAGGCTGTAATGGTGGCGGGGGTGGGGGCATTGGCGTGCCCGTTTTGGGCAGCCTCCACCCTAAATAAAATTGCGCAAAAAAAAATCCCTGGCGTCAAGTGGGCTTTCCGCCCCCCCGAAGGGGCAGATTAGGGGCCAATGCCCAGAAAGGCTGTAATGGTGGCGGGTGGGTGGGGGCATTGGCGTGCCCGTTTCGGGCACGCCAATGCCCACACCCTAAAAAAAAATGTTCAAAAAACGAATCCCTGGTGTTTAGTGGGCTTTCTGCCCCCCAGGGGGGGGGCAGAAAGACTGTAATGATTGCGAGGGGGTGGGGGCATGGGCATGCCCGTTTTGGGCAGCCCCCACCCTTATTTTTATATGCTAAAAAAATCCCTGGTGTCTAGTGGGCTATCCGCCTCCCCGAAGGGGCAGATTAGGGGCCAATGCCCCATCTGCCCCCCAGGGGGGGGCAGAAAGGCTGTAATGGTGGCAGGTGGGTGGGGGCATTGGCATGCCCGTTTCGGGCAGCCCCCACCCTAAAAGAAAATGTTCAAAAAATGAATCCCTGGTGTTTTGTGGGCTTTCTGCCCCCCCGGGGGGGGCAGATTGGGGGCTACTGCCCCATCTGCCCCCCAGGGGGGGCAGAAAGACTGTAATGATTGCGGGGGGTGGGGGCATGGGCATGCCCATTTTGGGCAGCCCCCACCCTTATTTTTATATGCTAAAACAATCCCTGGTGTCTAGTGGCCTTTTTGCCCCCCCGGGGGGGCAAAAAGACTACATTTTGCCAAATTGAATTGGGGGGAGCAAAGGCCCTTGCCCAAGGGGCCGCTCCCCCCTCCCTGGTGTCTAGTGGGTGGATCCCTGCTTGGGGATCGCCCTCCTGTGGCGATCCCCAAGCAGGGATCCACTGGGTAGGGGTAGCATTGGAAAGGGGAGATTCTCCCTTTCCAACGATACCTCTTCCGTCTTTCTACGTGCTCAGGGGCTGAGATAGCCCCTGAGCACATAGAAACTGAAACTGAAATGAGCCTAAAGGCTCATTTCAGTTTCGGCTTCACTGAAATGACGTCAGCGCGACGTGCGCGCCGATCGTCATTTCAGGAAAACCAGGGGGCCTCGGGAGCTGGGAAGCTCTTCCCCAGCTCCCGAGGCTCTTTTGCGTAAGGGAATCCCTCTGGTGCCCGCACCAGAGGGATTTCCGGGGCGAAGTGTCATGACGGCCTGGAGCCGTCATGAGCACACGCCCACCGTGTATCATGAGGGCTCCAGGCCGTCATGAGCACGGAAAGGGTTAAGGTTGCAGCCTTATGATGTCGAGCAAAAAGCTTTTCTCGCACGAATGTGTAGAATTTAGCATGTTATTCGGCTAGCATCTTATTCTAAAGCTGAAGAAGTTAGCCTTTTCTTCGGCCAGCTTCTTATTCGCAGATTGAAGTTAGCTCTTTCATACATGCCACCATTTTAGAAGCGGAAAGAGGGAGATTTAAAAAAAATAATTGGGAGAATGTATTTCCCGCACTCACTTCTAATAAACTAGAGGCAATATCAGGCGGGAGAAAGCCAAAATAAAGCCATTTTTGGCTACAAAAAGCTGGGGACTCCCGCCTGAATCCGGTCTATGGCATGTATGTTCTTCATAGTTGGCATTTTTTCTGTTTGCTTCTGTGACATTTCCATGTTTTAGCGTGCTTATGTGCAACATTCCATGCCTTATGTATTACACTTCGAGTTACACTTTATAATAAGAAGTACAAACCACTTGTGGTAATGTAATAAGTAACAGAAAGGACCACTTCGGCGGAATGTGACAGCTGTTTAACATATAATAGTATTAGCATGATAATAAATAACATATCTGAAGCTGATTGCATTTATTCTAACATTTATTAATGTAGGCCTCTATTTCAAAATGGGTAACTACTTGCAGCCATCTCTCAACACAGTTATTTTTTCACTTCTGTTTCACCCAGCATACACAGGGACGTCATTTAGGGGTCTCAGTTGCAACCCCTGGCTTGCCCTTTGTGACCCCTGGCCCTGCTTTGCGACCCCTGGCCTCAGGGAAACCATTGTTTGCTTACAAACTCCAAAGTGTGAAGCTAGTCTGGAGCATGTAGTATTGTGCTTCATTGGTAAGTTCAGGGTTAATGTTAGAACTTTACTTATGCTCTAGAACTATAGTATTGTATGATGTAGTTTGAGTTCTCTATGTGGAGTTTAGTTCTGCTTGGAGACCGTTCGTGCTGGATGTAACCTGCTCTGCAGGGGTTGGAATAAAGGAAACCTACATTTTATTTCTTCACGTGTTCCGTCTTTATTCGAGGATCACTACATTATTTTGGCGACGATTGATGGTCCAACCCCTGCCAACTTACCAACCTTCCAACCCACAGAGTCCGGTTCCACCAAGTCGTGCAATTCAAAATTTCTACAGTGTGTGTTTATTCATATAATCCACACGAAGTTACAGAAGAGAAACCTCTTCGAGGGAACTCCGCCTGCGGCGTGTGAGTCAAATATTCCCTTTTTCTCGTCTTTCTGTCATTGCTGCGCTGTGCCTGTTTACCTTCAAATTGCTGTTGACCGTTGCTCCACGCGCAGTCTCCATTGAACGCGAGGACGAGTATGCTGCAGTTCTCCGAGTGCGTTCCATTGTGAATTCTGTCCCACTACTGTGCGTTTCAAGTTTCTACCCGTGTACATCAGAGCCTACGAGGTCACGCCGCGTAACCGTACTTGCGGCCATCTTTATTATTTTTTTTAGTTTCCAGCTGTCACCGTTCGTGTTGTCCAGCACTCGCGTCAGCGGTCTACGAACGCTCTGCATCAGCCGTCATCATTTGTCTTACCTGTTACCAAGGAAGAAACAGATTCGTTTATATACTGTAGTAACAATTTTTTTTTCTCTCTCTCCTTTATTTTCTCCTTACCCTGCATTTTGTTTGATTTTTTTTTTTTTTAAATGTCCTCAGACCTTCTCCAATCTCAAAATAAGCACCTTACGCGTTGTGATGACCCTGGTGCCTAGTGGATTGGACTAATTTCTTCAAGCAACAAAAAAACAACAAGCGTTGTTTATTGGGCCCCCTCTTGTGCGGCTTGCTTCCTAGGCCCGATGCTATGAGAAGATGTAATCATCGGACCAGTGATTTACCCAGTGCAAAATAGGTCCCATACCATGCTCCCAGCGGTTCTCGTAGATTCTCTCCTATCCACCTTCTCAAAGAAGGTCACTGAGCTCCTCCACTCCTGCCACGAGGAGACGGAGCTTTCAGTCCATAATTTACAAATTTCCCTTCTTGCTATGAGGATTAGGTAGAACATTAGATGCCTTTGTTTTACATTAAGACATGAACCCTTTAGATATTGCGGCCTTATCCCAAACATGATTAAATCCGTGCTTACCTCCACTCTGGTGCCAATCATGTCAGAAATGGTCTTACCAACAGCCAACCAAAACACTTCAAGTTCTGGACAGGTAGCGAAAATATGCATGTCGTCTCCGTCAGCTCTTCCACAGCGCTTGCATTTGGAGTCGCCATTTCTCTTAAATTTGGCCAATTTTTGGGGAGTCCAGT
Source organism: Calotriton arnoldi (assembly GCA_963921515.1). Lineage (NCBI taxonomy): Eukaryota > Metazoa > Chordata > Amphibia > Caudata > Salamandridae > Calotriton > Calotriton arnoldi. Next base: position 867,315 of record CAWUFW010004403.1, on the reverse strand, counting down.
ATATTCTGTGGAGAGTAAAAAAGTGGTTCTTCCTTAATGCAGCGGATTTAACTGTCATATAAAGTGTAGATAGAGATACTTGCCATAATTCTTCCAACTCGGCATCCGGCAAGTATCCTTCCCGTGGCGAAAAGGGAGCTCTCATCCTTTCGTTGGCAGCCGCAAGTAGATGTGAGTACCATAATGCCACTTCCTTCTTTCTTGCCTGTGGGTTTTGAAGGTCTGTTTCCATTTGGTTGGGGTTTTTACTTATCCAATCTTGATTTTTCATCCATGATTTTATTTGGAATATTTTAAATCTGGAGATTCTCCCTTCGGTCTTGTGATTCCAGTACTCCCAACTCAAGTTATAGTCTTCGTCTAGCAGGTGCCCCCATCTACTTTTCCCACTCCGTCTCAAGGCTTCTGCTAGGGAATGTAACATAAATTCTGGCGTGCCAGGGGAATCCCATATATATGACCACGAGCTGTAATATGGGATACCCACAACAGATTTAACTTCGAACCAGATCTTGGCTGCCGCTTTAAGGCATTTTAGTCTGACCTTGAAATATTTTGGGGCCCCGAATTTGTACAGGAAACCTTCCGCTGACAGCTCGTAAAGTATTGCTCTATACATTCCACCAACTAAAGTCTCATCAGGGCAAGATAATAACATTCTATTATTTTTGAGTTGAAAGGCCCAACAATATAATTGTAAATCGGGATGCCCTAGCCCCCCTACGCTAGCCTTCCTCCTGAACTTCTTTCAAGAAAGACGCACACCCTTATTGGCCCAAATAAAAGACGTTATTTTCCCTTGTAGAGCCAATATGCCTTTTTTTCTCAAAATTTAAGTGGATGTTATCAAACAGGAAGGTAATTTTAGGTAGAAGGGACATTTTAACCAGATTTATACGCCCTTAAATAGACAGTGGAAGATTCTGCCATCTTTTTAACAATTTCCCTGCTTCCTGGCTTATCTTCTCAAAGTTTACGGTAGTCAGTTTCCCTAGGTCCCTAGTTATATAGATTCCCAAGTACCTCATGACTGTAGCACTTCTTATTTCCCCTTCATTTTGGTTCCATCCCATTACTTCCGTCTTTTCCTCATTGATTTTATATCCTGAAACGGTACCAAATTCTCTTGCCTCAGCCATAAGTTGGGGTAGCGCTGAATGCACATCGGAGGTGAAGAGCATTAAATCGTCCGCGTATAACGCGATTTTCCTTGAAAGAGTTTCACACCTAAATGGTTTTATGCCCTCATTCAACCTCAAGCTGTGAGCAAACGGCTCAACATAAAGATCAAAAAGTATGGGTGAAAGAGGGCAACCTTGCCTTGTCACTCTTTCTATCATCACAGGGGGTGATAGGCCATCATTCACTAGAATGCGAGCAGTTGGACTATTATAAATCTTCTCTAGCATACCTATCATTGCTTTACCCAAACAAAAATGATCCATTACTGCCTTAAGATAACTCCAGTTGACCCGGTCGAATGCCTTCGCGGCATCTACCAGCACAACCGCCAGGGGGAGACCTTTGTTGTAGCTAGGTCTATGGTACCAATCAGGGCATGGTTCAACTACCTCAAATTCCTCCCGGGTATAAACCCCTTTTGATCTTCATGTATTTGGTTCCCGACTACCTTATTGATACGTGCTGCCAATATACTGGTAAAGATTTTATAATCAGTATTGAGTAGGGAAATGGGGCGGAATGATTGGCATTGGAGGATGCTTTTACCTGGCTTCGGGATAAGCGTTATAACTGCTTCATTCCATGACTCCGGTATAGGCATGCCTTCTACCAGGATAGAGTTAAACAGTTTAATCCAAACTGGAACAATCCCGTCAATAATTCCAGAATAAACTTCACCAGGGATTGTATCGGGCCCACCGCCTTGCCTTTCTTTATTTTCTTAACAGCTGTAAGTATCTCACTACCTGTTATCTCCCGAGATAGATAACCCTGCTGTTCTAAAGTTAATTTCGGGATCTGCTTCTCCTGGAGCCAGGCATCTATCTCTGCTCTATTTATTACGAGATCTTCTGCATATAGATCCTGAAAAAACTCCCTGAAGGCCTCCCTTATTCTGCTGCAATCTTCGGTAGTGAGCCCGGAATCATCCACTTCAATCCTTCTAACGTAGTTTCGATTTGTCTCTAACCTTGCCTTCCATGCCAACAGTTTCCCACAGCATTCCCCCTGCACTATATCCCTGGCTCTACTTACTTCCCATTGTTGTCGCACCTTATCTCCCATCTTAACCCTAAATTTCACCTGTAGTTCCTCCAGTGCCCCAGCTGTCACCTTCCCTATCTTCATCACTTAAACCCTCTCTCTTCAGTATATTTTCTAATTCTCTTATCCTTTCCTCCAGGCTGGAAAATTCCTTTCTCTCCTCCCTTGCCCAGTTCACTGATATACTTTTTAGTTCCCCTCTTAACCAAGCTTCATATGCATTCCACACTACATTCAGGGGAGCCGATAACAAGTTGATAGAAAAAACTCCTCTGAACCTTGTATCAATTTTGAGATCACCACCGCCTGTAGTAGAATCCTTCTATTGATTGTCCATCTCCTGGGACCCCGTGAATCTTGCAGTTCTACTTTGAGAAGGACTGCCGCATGATCTGAAAGGTGAATAGGGCGGTGCTCTATTTCTACCACTTTCTCCACTTCATTCCTGCCCATGAAGTAATAATCCAGCCTAGAATAATGACTATTTTTTTTACTGTGGAAAGTATAATCCCTACGATTCTCTTTAATTCTGCGAAAAACATCGCAAAGATTATAATTTTCTAACGTCCACCAGATATGCCCTCATATTCGGGGAATTAATTTGTAAACGTGCGGAGGATCTATCCAGAGTGTTATCCAAAAGGATGTTAAAATCCCCTCCTAAAATTATAGGTGCCTTAAAATCTACCAAAGTTGAAAACATATTTGCCAGATGCGAATTAGCGTCGATATTCGGACCATAGTAGCTCGCCACTGTGAATAACTTCTGGCTTATTTTAACTTCTGCCACGATCCAACGCCCCCCTCATCTGCCTTGTGGCGAACCAACTCAACTCCTGATTTAGCTCTGACTAATAGTGCTACCCCTTAGTGCAATGTGCCTGGTCTGTGACTACGAAACTTTCCACCCACTTTTGTTTGGAAAAGAGATCTTGACACTCCTGCCTCCTAAGATGTGTCTCTTGCAATAGGATTAACTGAGCTTTTTGTTGCTCTAGGTAGTGCATAATAACCTGTTGCCTCTTCCTAACCCTCAATCCATTCACATTCCAACACAAAATTTCAAAGAACGCTAACCCTTCACCCTCTGTGCTCATTCTTAATTTTTTTTTTTTTTACTTTGCTTCATTTTATTATATTTTCTGTCTTTTTCATTTTCGTTTAAGAGGCGGTTACGTCTAAATGGTGCTATTCTGCTGTACAAACATGATGACCAAAAATATTTTTTAAAAATGTTTCCCCTCTGCTCCCCACCCTCAGTGCTCCTCCCCTCCCCCCGCCCCGGGAACCCACCCCCTCCTGCATCTAGGCCTACTCATGGCCTATTTGAGCTGACCCCCGAGGCAATAACCAACACTATTTTTCCTGGGTCTCCCCCTTTTTCATCTGAATTAAGAAATTATTGTCCACGTCCGCCGGATCTAAAAAGTTGTGCATTTTATTCTACCACATCACTCTCAACGTTGCGGGGAATTTTAGTTGAACATTCGCACCAAGCGCTTTCAATTCCCCCATTCTGTTTCCCAACTCCCATTGCCTGTCTGCCATTTCTTTCGAGATATCTGATCAGATCTTGAAAGTAACCCCCATTGCTTGTAATGTTTTCTCCCTCAGGGCCAGATTTAAAAGGCTCTCTTTTACAGTGTATGATAGAAAATTCACCAAAATTCTCCAAGGGCTCTTCCGTCCTGGGCGCAAGTTAAAGGGGTCCCTATGTACACGCTGTATATCCACCTGTAAGTTAGCAAGCCGCTCTTCTTGTGGAAACGCACTCCTCAACAGATCTATCACAAAGCGTTTGATGTCTGTACCTTCTGCACCCTCCGCAACTCCCAAAATTCTAATGTTATTTCTCCGTGCGTTATTCTCTAACCTTTCCATCCTGTCGGCAAACATCTTCTCTCTCAATTTCAGGCGCACTACTTCATGGGTGTTTTCTTGCATTGCTGTCTGCAAACTTTAAACATTGCTTTCTAGTTCTTGAGTACGCTGTGCTAAGCTTTCGAGTTTTACTTCTATATTTAAACAGCTAGCTTGAATCTCTTTTTGATTAGATTCGGAAATCGAGAAGCGCTCTTTGATCTCTCTTGCTAACTGGCCTAACATGCCCTGCAGGGTGTCTGTCCCCTCCGGTCCCTTCTCAGCTAAAACTTCAGTCTCAGTGGGTACTATGCTTCCTTCTTTGGTCCTTACATCTTCCCCGCCCTGCTCCAGATCTGCCACCTCTAGGACGAGAATTTATTTTTTGTGGGAACTGCAAAATACTTTGATGTCTTGTCCTTTTCTGCCTCCCCTGCCTCCATATTAGCTATCTCACCCCCACTCAGCAAGCTCAGTTGGTTCCTAGTATTGGAGTTGCTGCTACACTTTGCGCTACTCCTTACCTCCCCTTCCCCCTCTTTCCTCAACTCCAGCCTGGCTTTAAAGTATGCTTTTAATGAGGGGGTAATTTTTTGTGACTTGCAATTTGACTGATTCTGCTTCTCCAGTCTAGCTGAGATCCCAGTAGTGGTTTTAGCTGGAGCGGACCTGTCTGCTGCCTTTCTATTTAGGTTGGATTTGTGGGGCTTATGGGTTTTTATATGCTTAATGGGTAGACTCACTGTGGGATTAGAGGCTTTCTCGAGCTCTGGGGTTATTAAATTGGCTGCCCATAAAGTTCTTTGCGACCTCAGAGAGTATCTATTTCTCTCCCCCCTGAGGATTACCTGCTTGAGCCTGTCTCCCTTGCACCCCAAATTCACTCTGCCGCCCTGCCTGCCTCTCCCCACTGTAAGCAGTCTGAGGGCAAGTTAATAGAGTGCACTTACCCTCAGAAACCGTGGGAGCAACATCCATTAAGGCATTTCTCTCAGCCTCTACACCAGTACACCATATCTCCCTCGACAAGTCCTTCCCTTCTCTTCCTGCGCTTGTGCTGACTCTGCCCGCAACATAACCGAGCGCGTCTCCGCGTCTCGGAAGAGGACTCCAGGCAACTTGGAACTTTCTTAGCCGAGCTGCCGCAATGTAGCACTGTGGAGCCTCCAGCTGAATCATCCGGTGTTCACCAGCGGGTTTTCCAGGCCGGATTAAAAAAACATAAGAATAATCTTGCCGAAGGTAGGAGACCCGATCCAGTCTGCGTTTTCTCCTACATAGCCTCAGTGATCGCTCCCGGCCGGCCTCAGCCGACCGCCATGTTCCCTAGCTCCTCCCCTCTGTTCCCTGAGCCATTTGTCTGCATTTTGTGTTTGACTTTCCTCATAGTTTACTTGTAACCATATTTGCTCTACTTTCAAAACTTCTAAATGGAAGGAAATTCTGCCAGCACAACGTCAGTTGCACCGAGTCCTACACAAACTTTGAATGTCAGTATTAACCTCAATACTCCCAAAGAGTTTTTAACCAGTCTTGGGGAACCTAATGTGAAATGGCAAGAATGGAAGGAGTATTTTGTGAATTAAATCGCTACCTTAGAAGAAGAAGACAATGGTAGTGTTATGTCACCTGAAAGAAAAAAAAGAATTTTAATGCACTGTTTAGGACCTGAAGGTCTAAGAGTATACAACCAAATGCAGAAAGTGGAAAGAAGCAGAGATTTTGACGTCTTCAAATGTGCTATTGCTGATCTTGATGACCATTATTCACCAGTTGTGTGTGTAGCAGTATCCAGACGCACATTTTACAAACGCAAACAAGATTCTAATGAGTCTATTGAAGACTATGTTTCAGCACTCAAAAATTTGGCCATTAAATGTAAATTTGGTTCCTTACATGATGATATGATCAGAGATCAGGTTGTCATGTGTACTAAGAATAAAAATATTCAGGACAGGCTTTGGATCGAAGGTGAAGCAAGCCTCAAGGATATCATCACTTTAGTCAAAAAAGCAGAACTGTCTGAAAGATGTGCCAAGGCTGTAACTCCTTCTAATGATGCTGTGTCAGTTAATAAGATCAATGACAGTAGAAGAGGGAAGACCCCTACATATAAATATCAAAAGACATATCAAAACGTCAACTCGAAGAAGGAGGAGAACACTTTAAACAGTCATTCTGGTTTTGTGTGTTTTAGATGTGGAAGTACATCATATACTGCAAGATTTGATAGATGTCCTGCAAAATCTGTTAAGTGTTTAGAATGTGGGATTATAGGACACTTTTCGAAAGCGTGTAGAAGGAAACGTTATAAGAAGACTCGTGTCACTTGTGTAACGGATAATGGTTCAGACTTGTCGGGTAATGACTCTGATGAGTCTCCTGAGAATTCTAATATCATTTCCGCTGGTGCTAAGAAATATGTTGTTGTGAATATTAATGGAGATGATAGTAACAAACCATTGTGCATGATCTCCTTTGGTGGCATAGTTCTACAAGTTACAGCAGATTCTGGTTCACCGTTTACCATTATTACCCGATCCATCTGGGAAAACAAATTTGCAAATTACCATTGGTCCTTGCTTAGAACCTACTGATGTTAATCCAGAAAGTTTCACTGGAGAAAAATTGAAATGTTGGGGTATAGATCCCTTGTTTTTGAGTTCAAATGCAGGAGGGCATGGTGTAAGTTATATGCAGCAGCGGATGGACCTTCTGTTTTAGGATGGAAGGATCAACGTTCTCTGAGTATCATCCTTGATCCTAATAGCCCTGAACAAGTGTTGGTTATGTGTGATGCTGAAGATACAAAAAGTGGGTCTTGAAAGAGTTTCCAAAAGTTTTTAGTGGTGGTATTGGGAAATTAGATGGATTTACACACAAGATTCGTGTTAAATCCAATGCCGTTCCCAAAATTCATAAAGTACGTCACATTCCTCTTATCGTACGGGATGAAGTAAAGAAAGAACTTAAAAATTACAAGGTGCTTGTATAATTGAACCTGTAGAAGCTTCTGATTGGATTTTTCCCATTGTGATTGCCAGACGTGCCAATGGGAAAATTCGCATGTGTATTCATTTAAGGTATTTGAATGATAACATCATAATAGACCAGTTCCCGCTTCCCAGAATTGACGATATGCTCTCACTGACTAAAGGTGCTAAATGGTTTTCAACCATTGACCTCTCCTCCGCATATCATCAGATTTCTATGCATCCCTTGAGTAGATGCTTTACCGCCTTTTGCACTCCCTTTGGTTGCTTTCAATTTCGCCGCATGCCATTTGGGTTGGCGTCTGCTGCGGCAGATTTTCAAAGGCTGATGTTCGAGTTGTTTGGTGATATGCAAGGAGTAGTGTTTTTCCAGGATGATATCTTGATAATGGGGGCTAACAAGAAGATCCACGATGAACGTTTAAGGAAAGTAATGAATATCCTACAAAATAAGGGGGTAACAGCAGAAATCTCTAAATGCAGATTCGCTGAAAAGAAGGTTACTTACCTTGGTCATGAAGTTAGTTCTTTAGGCATTAGACCAAAAACTAGTTTAGTGAATGCCATCACTGATGCCCCTGCACCCAAGTCCAAGGAAGATCTCAGATCCTTCTTAGGGCTTGCAGAATTTTATGCTAAATTTGTTGAAAAGTTCTCGGAGAAAACTCATGTCTTGAGGTCTTTACTTAAAAATAAAGTGCAATTCAATTGGTGTGTTGCTTGTCAACAGTCGTTTGAAGAAATTAAAAGAGCGATTGTACAAGCACCCAATCTACAAGGTTTTGATCCTCTTGCGAAAACCATTGTCACCACCGATGCTAGTAGCAAAGGTTTGGGTAGTGTTCTAACCCAGTTGGATGGTAACAATAAAGAAACAGTTATTGCCTTTCCCTTACTCCTGCTGAGGAACGGTATTCTGTAATCGAACGTGAAACTTTAGCGTGCGTTTGGGCCCTGGAGCATTTCAGGAAATTCCTATGGGGCAGAAAATTTATCCTGCGTTGTGACCACAAACCCCTTACTAAACTATTAACTACTGAAGGTTTGACCAATGCCACAGCAAGAATTGCGAGACTCTCCATGAGATTACAGGATTTCATGTATGATATACAATATGTTCCTGGCGTTAAAAATTTTACTGCTGATTTTTTGAGTCTTATGTCCTTACCTTTGACTGAAGTAGACAGAAATTCTTGGAATGATTTCTCTGTTGCTTTGGTATCTTTTGACAGAACCCAAAGTAGTTTCAGTAAAGAAGAATGGATCGAAGCTGAGAGTTCTGGGCAGATTTTTCTTGAACTTAAGCCGTTAATTGTGAATGGTTGGAGTGGTATGGACAAGAAGTTGGTGAATGATGAGCTCTGGGGTTTCTGGGAGGTGTGTGATGAACTCAGTTTGTGTGACTCGTTAGTTTTACGTGGTCATAAAGTAGTTCCTCCTAAGAGTTTAAGAAGTAAAATACTTGACTTATGTCATGAAGGGCATTCAGGCATTACACACACCAAACTCCGATTGAAAGAACTGTATTGGTGGCCCAAAGTGGACATGGAGGTGGAAAGATGTGTCAGGTCTTGCATCAAGTGTGAAATTTCTGATAAAACCTTTAAAACATTTATTCCACCCTTAGCTTCTCCAGTCTGTCCAAAACTTCTATGGGAAGTAGTTGCTTTAGATTTCATGGGACCTGTCTTATGGCAAGATGGTTTGCAAAAGTACATTTTAGTTCTTGTGGACACTTTTTCCAGGTGGTTAGAAGTTCGTGTAGTAGAAGTGATCAACACAAGAACTGTAATCACGTTTTTGGATGACATTTTCTTAAGGGAGGGGTTCCCAAGTATTATCTTGTCCGATAATGGGGTGCAATTCAAGTCTTCTGAAATGAAGAATTATTTATCTGCTTCAGGTATTCAGCAAAAGTTCACTGCATTGTATCATCCAAGTGGAAATGGCATTGTTGAGAGGGCCAACCGTAGCATTAAAGGTGTTCTCCAATTAGCTAATAAGGGTAGTTTGTCATGGGATGATGAGTTAAAGAAGTTAATTTGGGCTTATAGAAGTACCATCCATAGCACTGTTGGTAAAAGTCCCTTTTCTTTGATGAGAGGCAGAATTCCTCATTCCAAAGTAAATCATGGGTGGTTGAACAGAAGTGGAATGGTTTATTGTGACATGCCTGAAGTAAGAAAGTGCATCAATGAGTCTCAGATGAAAAACAAACTATATTATGATCAAAAGCATGGTACCAAGCAAGTTAATTTGTGTGAAGGTCAATGGGTTCGTGTTAAAAATGCTAAGAAGGTTCCCAAGCTAGAAAGCAAATTTGGTGAACCTAGGAAGGTTGTTAAAGTTATGAATAGCACAGCTTTATTGCAAAATGGTGAAGTTTGGCACTTTAGCCGCCTAACACCAGTTAAATCTGGAATTGATAGAAAAACAGAGAATGGTGAGAGTAAAACCAAGAATTTTTGGTGGTTGAATACTTCTGATTTTACTCAAGATAATCTGGAAGTTCAAAATTCTGACAGTGCTGATTTGGACAGTTGAAATATCGTGCCTGAACTTGTTGATACTCAAATATTTCGTCTACTTCCAAACATGTGCAGGATGAGAATCTACTGTGTTCTTCTGATTCTAATGTACCTACCTGTGACATGAATGTAATCAAAACTTCTAGTGGAAGGATTGTCAAGAAACCCAAGTGTTTAGAAATGTTTGACTGCAATTAAGTTTATTTTTTTATTTTTTATTATTATTATTATTTTTCTTTCTTTCTTTTAAGGGGGGGATTGTGTAGTATTGTGCTTCATTGGTAAGTTCAGGGTTAATGTTAGAACTTTAGCAGCGAGGCAACACCACGTGTACACGGTGCGTAATACGTAAGCGTCCACTGTCTGTGAGCTGCTGCCTGGCGCTGGGCTGGGACGTGTGAGGCAATTTTATGATTAAGGTTGCAGCCTTATGATGTCGAGCAAAAAGCTTTTCTCGCACAAATGTGTAGAATTTAGCTTGTTATTCGGCCAGCATCTTATTCTAATGCTGAAGAAGTTAGCCTTTTCTTCGGCCAGCTTCTTATTCGCAGATTGAAGTTAGCTCTTTCATACATGCCACCATTTTAGAAGCGGAAAGAGGGAGATTTAAAAAAAATAATTGGGAGAATGTATTTCCCGCACTCACTTCTAATAAACTAGAGGCAATATCAGGCGGGAGAAAGCCAAAATAAAGCCATTTTTGGCTACAAAAAGCTGGGGACTCCCGCCTGAATCCGGTCTATGGCATGTATGTTCTTCATAGTTGGCATTTTTTCTGTTTGCTTCTGTGACATTTCCATGTTTTAGCGTGCTTATGTGCAACATTCCATGCCTTATGTATTACACTTCGAGTTACACTTTATAATAAGAAGTACAAACCACTTGTGGTAATGTAATAAGTAACAGAAAGGACCACTTCGGCGGAATGTGACAGCTGTTTAACATATAATAGTATTAGCATGATAATAAATAACATATCTGAAGCTGATTGCATTTATTCTAACATTTATTAATGTAGGCCTCAATTTCAAAATGGGTAACTACTTGCAGCCATCTCTCAATACAGTTATTTTTTCACTTCTGTTTCACCCAGCATACACAGGGACGTCATTTAGGGGTCTCAGTTGCAACCCCTGGCTTGCCCTTTGTGACCCCTGGCCCTGCTTTTGCGACCCCTGGCCTCAGGGAAACCATTGTTTGCTTACAAACTCCAAAGTGTGAAGCTAGTCTGGAGCATGTAGTATTGTGCTTCATTGGTAAGTTCAGGGTTAATGTTAGAACTTTACTTATGCTCTAGAACTATAGTATTGTATGATGTAGTTTGAGTTCTCTATGTGGAGTTTAGTTCTGCTTGGAGACCGTTCGTGCTGGATGTAACCTGCTCTGCAGGGGTTGGAATAAAGGAAACCTACATTTTATTTCTTCACGTGTTCCGTCTTTATTCGAGGATCACTACATTATTTTGGCGCCGATTGATGGTCCAACCCCTGCCAACTTACCAACCTTCCAACCCACAGAGTCCGGTTCCACCACGTCGTGCAATTCAAAATTTCTACAGTGTGTGTTTATTCATATAATCCACACGAAGTTACAGAAGAGAAACCTCTTCGAGGGAACTCCGCCTGCGGCGTGTGAGTCAAATATTCCCTTTTTCTCGTCTTTCTGTCATTGCTGCGCTGTGCCTGTTTACCTTCAAATTGCTGTTGACCGTTGCTCCACGCGCAGTCTCCATTGAACGCGAGGACGAGTATGCTGCAGTTCTCCGAGTGCGTTCCATTGTGAATTCTGTTCCACTACTGTGCGTTTCAAGTGTCTACCCGTGTACATCAGAGCCTACGAGGTCACGCCGCGTAACCGTACTTGCGGCCATCTTTATTATTTTTTTTTGTTTCCAGCTGTCACCGTTCGTGTTGTCCAGCACTCGCGTCAGCGGTCTACGAACGCTCTGCATCAGCCGTCATCATTTGTCTTACCTGTTACCAAGGAAGAAACAGATTCGTTTATATACTGTAGTAACAATTTTTTTTTTCTCTCTCTCCTTTATTTTCTCCTTACCCTGCATTTTGTTTGATTTTTTTTTTTTTTAAATGTCCTCAGACCTTCTCCAATCTCAAAATAAGCACCTTACGCGTTGTGATGACCCTGGTGCCTAGTGGATTGGACTAATTTCTTCAAGCAACAAAAAAACAACATGCGTTGTTTATTGGGCCCCCTCTTGTGCGGCTTGCTTCCTAAGCCCGATGCTATGAGAAGATGTAATCATCGGAACAGTGATTTACCCAGTGCAAAATAGGTCCCATACCATGCTCCCAGCGGTTCTCGTAGATTCTCTCCTATCCACCTTCTCAAAGAAGGTCACTGAGCTCCTCCACTCCTGCCACGAGGAGACGGAGCTTTCAGTCCATAATTTACAAATTTCCCTTCTTGCTATGAGGATTAGGTAGAACATTAGATGCCTTTGTTTTACATTAAGACATGAACCCTTTAGATCTTGCGGCCTTATCCCAAACATGATTAAATCTGTGCTTACCTCCACTCTGGTGCCAATCATGTCAGAAATGGTCTTACCAACAGCCAACCAAAACACTTCAAGTTCTGGACAGGTAGCGAAAATATGCATGTCGTCTCCGTCAGCTCTTCCACAGCGCTTGCATTTGGAGTCGCCATTTCTCTTAAATTTGGCCAATTTTTTGGGAGTCCAGTATATTCTGTGGAGAGTAAAAAAGTGGTTCTTCCTTAATGCAGCGGATTTAACTATCATATAAAGTGTAGATAGAGATACTTGCCATAATTCTTCCAACTCGGCATCCGGCAAGTATCCTTCCCATGGCGAAAAGGGAGCTCTCATCCTTTCGTTGGCAGCCGCAAGTAGATGTGAGTACCATAATACCACTTCCTTCTTTCTTGCCTGTGGGTTTTGAAGGTCTGTTTCCATTTGGTTGGGGTTTTTACTTATCCAATCTTGATTTTTCATCCACGATTTTATTTGGAATATTTTAAATCTGGAGATTCTCCCTTCGGTCTTGTGATTCCAGTACTCCCAACTCAAGTTATATTCTTCGTCTAGCAGGTGCCCCCATCTACTTATCCCACTCCGTCTCAAGGCTTCTGCGAGGGAATGTAACATAAATTCTGGCGTGCCAGGGGAATCCCATATATATGACCACGAGCTGTAATATGGGATACCCACAACAGATTTAACTTCGAACCAGATCTTGGCTGCCGCTTTAAGGCATTTTAGTCTGACCTTGAAATATTTTGGGGCCCCGAATTTGTACAGGAAACCTTCCGCTGACAGCTCGTAAAGTATTGCTCTATACATTCCACCAACTAAAGTCTCATCAGGGCAAGATAATAACATTCTATTATTTTTGAGTTGAAAGGCCCAACAATATAATTGTAAATCGGGATGCCCTAGCCCCCCTACGCTAGCCTTCCTCCTGAACTTCAAGAAAGACGCACACCCTTATTGGCCCAAATAAAAGACGTTATTTTCCCTTGTAGAGCCAATATGCCTTTTTTCTCAAAATTTAAGGGGATGTTATCAAACAGGAAGGTAATTTTAGGTAGAAGGGACATTTTAACCAGATTTATATGCCCTTAAATAGACAGTGGAAGATTCTGCCATCTTTTTAACAATTTCCCTGCTTCCTGGCTTATCTTCTCAAAGTTTACGGTAGTCAGTTTCCCTAGGTCCCTAGTTATATAGATTCCCAAGTACCTCATGACTGTAGCACTTCTTATTTCCCCTTCATTTTGGTTCCATCCCATTACTTCCGTCTTTTCCTCATTGATTTTATATCCTGAAACGGTACCAAATTCTCTTGCCTCAGCCATAAGTTGGGGTAGCGCTGAATGCACATCGGAGGTGAAGAGCATTAAATCGTCCGCGTATAACGCGATTTTCCTTGAAAGAGTTTCACACCTAAATGGTTTTATGCCCTCATTCAACCTCAAGCTTTGAGCAAACGGCTCAACATAAAGATCAAAAAGTATGGGTGAAAGAGGGCAACCTTGCCTTGTCACTCTTTCTATCATCACAGGGGGTGATAGGCCATCATTCACTAGAATGCGAGCAGTTGGACTATTATAAATCTTCTCTAGCGTACCTATCATTGCTTTACCCAAACAAAAATGATCCATTACTGCCTTAAGATAACTCCAGTTGACCCGGTCGAATGCCTTCGCGGCATCTACCAGCACAACCGCCAGGGGAGACCTTTTGTTGTAGCTAGGTCTATGGTACCAATCAGGGCATGGTTCAACTACCTCAAATTCCTCCCGGGTATAAACCCCTTTTGATCTTCATGTATTTGGTTCCCGACTACCTTATTGATACGTGCTGCCAATATACTGGTAAAGATTTTATAATCAGTATTGAGTAGGGAAATGGGGCGGAATGATTGGCATTGGAGGATGCTTTTACCTGGCTTCTGGATAAGCGTTATAACTGCTTCATTCCATGACTCCGGTATAGGCATGCCTTCTACCAGGATAGAGTTAAACAGTTTAATCCAAACTGGAACAATCCCGTCAATAATTCCAGAATAAACTTCACCAGGGATTGTATCGGGGCCCACCGCCTTGCCTTTCTTTATTTTCTTAACAGCTGTAAGTATCTCACTACCTGTTATCTCCCGAGATAGATAACCCTGCTGTTCTAAAGTTAATTTCGGGATCTGCTTCTCCTGGAGCCAGGCATCTATCTCTGCTCTATTTATTACGAGATCTTCTGCATATAGATCCTGAAAAAACTCCCTGAAGGCCTCCCTTATTCTGCTGCAATCTTCGGTAGTGTGCCCGGAATCATCCACTTCAATCCTTCTAACGTAGTTTCGATTTGTCTCTAACCTTGCCTTCCATGCCAACAGTTTCCCACAGCATTCCCCCTGCACTATATCCCTGGCTCTACTTACTTCCCATTGTTGTCGCACCTTATCTCCCATCTTAACCCTAAATTTCACCTGTAGTTCCTCCAGTGCCCCAGCTGTCACCTTCCTATCTTCATCACTTAAACCCTCTCTCTTCAGTATATTTTCTAATTCTCTTATCCTTTCCTCCAGGCTGGAAAATTCCTTTCTCTCCTCCCTTGCCCAGTTCACTGATATACTTTTTAGTTCCCCTCTTAACCAAGCTTCATATGCATTCCACACTACATTCAGGGGAGCCGATAACAAGTTGATAGAAAAAAACTCCTCTGAACCTTGTATCAATTTTGAGATCACCACCGCCTGTAGTAGAATCCTTCTATTGATTGTCCATCTCCTGGGACCCCGTGAATCTTGCAGTTCTATTTTGAGAAGGACTGCCGCATGATCTGAAAGGTGAATAGGGCGGTGCTCTATTTCTACCACTTTCTCCACTTCATTCCTGCCCATGAAGTAATAATCCAGCCTAGAATAATGACTATTTTTTTTACTGTGGAAAGTATAATCCCTACAATTCTCTTTAATTCTGCGAAAAACATCGCAAAGATTATAATTTTCTAACGTCCACCAGATATGCCCTCATATTCGGGGAATTAATTTGTAAACGTGCGGAGGATCTATCCAGAGTGTTATCCAAAAGGATGTTAAAATCCCTCCTAAAATTATAGGTGCCTTAAAATCTACCAAAGTTGAAAACATATTTGCCAGATGCGAATTAGCGTCGATATTCGGACCATAGTAGCTCGCCACTGTGAATAACTTCTGGCTTATTTTAACTTCTGCCACGATCCAACGCCCCCCCTCATCTGCCTTGTGGCGAACCAACTCAACTCCTGATTTAGCTCTGACTAATAGTGCTACCCCCTTAGTGCAATGTGCCTGGTCTGTGACTACGAAACTTTCCACCCACTTTTGTTTGGAAAAGAGATCTTGACACTCCTGCCTCCTAAGATGTGTCTCTTGCAATAGGATTAACTGAGCTTTTTGTTGCTCTAGGTAGTGCATAATAACCTGTCGCCTCTTCCTAACCCTCAATCCATTCACATTCCAACACAAAATTTCAAAGAACGCTAACCCTTCACCCTTTGTGCTCATTCTTAATTTTTTTTTTTTTTACTTTGCTTCATTTTATTATATTTTCTGTCTTTTTCATTTTCGTTTAAGAGGCGGTTACGTCTAAATGGTGCTATTCTGCTGTACAAACATGATGACCAAAAATATTTTTTTTAAATGTTTCCCCTCTGCTCCCCACCCTCAGTGCTCCTCCCCTCCCCCCGCCCCGGGAACCCACCCCCTCCTGCATCTAGGCCTACTCATGGCCTATTTGAGCTGACCCCCGAGGCAATAACCAACACTATTTTTCCTGGGTCTCCCCCTTTTTCATCTGAATTAAGAAATTATTGTCCACGTCCGCCGGATCTAAAAAGTTGTGCATTTTATTCTGCCACATCACTCTCAACGTTGCGGGAATTTTAGTTGAACATTCGCACCAAGCGCTTTCAATTCCCCCATTCTGTTTCCCAACTCCCATTGCCTGTCTGCCATTTCTTTCGAGATATCTGATCAGATCTGAAAGTAACCCCCATTGCTTGTAATGTTTTCTCCCTCAGGGCCAGATTTAAAAGGCTCTCTTTTACAGTGTATGATAGAAAATTCACCAAAATTCTCCAAGGGCTCTTCCGTCCTGGGCGCAAGTTAAAGGGGTCCCTATGTACACGCTGTATATCCACCTGTAAGTTAGCAAGCCGCTCTTCTTGTGGAAACGCACTCCTCAACAGATCTATCACAAAGCGTTTGATGTCTGTACCTTCTGCACCCTCCGCAACTCCCAAAATTCTAATGTTATTTCTCCGTGCGTTATTCTCTAACCTTTCCATCCTGTCGGCAAACATCTTCTCTCTCAATTTCAGGCGCACTACTTCATGGGTGTTTTCTTGCATTGCTGTCTGCAAACTTTAAACATTGCTTTCTAGTTCTTGAGTACGCTGTGCTAAGCTTTCGAGTTTTACTTCTAGATTTAAACAGATAGCTTGAATCTCTTTTTGATTAGATTCGGAAATCGAGAAGCGCTCTTTGATTTCTCTTGCTAACTGGCCTAACATGCCCTGCAGGGTGTCTGTCCCCTCCGGTCCCTTCTCAGCTAAAACTTCAGTCTCAGTGGGTACTATGCTTCCTTCTTTGGTCCTTACATCTTCCCCGCCCTGCTCCAGATCTGCCACCTCTAGGACGAGAATTTATTTTTTGTGGGAACTGCAAAATACTTTGATGTCTTGTCCTTTTCTGCCTCCCCTGCCTCCATATTAGCTATCTCACCCCCACTCAGCAAGCTCAGTTGGTTCCTAGTATTGGAGTTGCTGCTACACTTTGCGCTACTCCTTACCTCCCCTTCCCCTCTTTCCTCAACTCCAGCCTGGCTTTAAAGTATGCTTTTAATGAGAGGGTAACTTTTTGTGACTAGCAATTTGACTGATTCTGCTTCTCCAGTCTAGCTGAGATCCCAGTAGTGGTTTTAGCTGGAGCGGACCTGTCTGCTGCCTTTCTATTTAGGTTGGATTTGTGGGGCTTATGGGTTTTTATATGCTTAATGGGTAGACTCACTGTGGGATTAGAGGCTTTCTCGAGCTCTGGGGTTATTAAATTGGCTGCCCATAAAGTTCTTTGCGACCTCAGAGAGTATCTATTTCTCTCCCCCCTGAGGATTACCTGCTTGAGCCTGTCTCCCTTGCACCCCAAATTCACTCTGCCGCCCTGCCTGCCTCTCCCCACTGTAAGCAGTCTGAGGGCAAGTTAATAGAGTGCACTTACCCTCAGAAACCGTGGGAGCAACATCCATTAAGGCATTTCTCTCAGCCTCTACACCAGTACACCATATCTCCCTCGACAAGTCCTTCCCTTCTCTTCCTGCGCTTGTGCTGACTCTGCCCGCAACATAACCGAGCGCGTCTCCGCGTCTCGGAAGAGGACTCCAGGCAACTTGGAACTTTCTTAGCCGAGCTGCCGCAATGTAGCACTGTGGAGCCTCCAGCTGAATCATCCGGTGTTCACCAGCGGGTTTTCCAGGCCGGATTAAAAAAAACATAAGAATAATCTCGCCGAAGGTAGGAGACCCGATCCAGTCTGCGTTTTCTCCTACATAGCCTCAGTGATCGCTCCCGGCCGGCCTCAGCCGACCGCCATGTTCCCTAGCTCCTCCCCTCTGTTCCCTGAGCCATTTGTCTGCATTTTGTGTTTGACTTTCCTCATAGTTTACTTGTAACCATATTTGCTCTACTTTCAAAACTTCTAAATGGAAGGAAATTCTGCCAGCACAACGTCAGTTGCACCGAGTCCTACACAAACTTTGAATGTCAGTATTAACCTCAATACTCCCAAAGAATTTTTAACCAGTCCTGGGGAACCTAATGTGAAATGGCAAGAATGGAAGGAGTATTTTGTCAATTAAATCGCTACCTTAGAAGAAGAAGACAATGGTAGTGTTATGTCACCTGAAAGAAAAAAAGAATTTTAATGCACTGTTTAGGACCTGAAGGTCTCAGAGTATACAACCAAATGCAGAAAGTGGAAAGAAGCAGAGATTTTGACGTCTTCAAATGTGCTATTGCTGATCTTGATGACCATTATTCACCAGTTGTGTGTGTAGCAGTATCCAGACGCACATTTTACAAACGCAAACAAGATTCTAATGAGTCTATTGAAGACTATGTTTCAGCACTCAAAAATTTGGCCATTAAATGTAAATTTGGTTCCTTACATGATGATATGATCAGAGATCAGGTTGTCATGTGTACTAAGAATAAAAATATTCAGGACAGGCTTTGGATCGAAGGTGAAGCAAGCCTCAAGGATATCATCACTTTAGTCAAAAAAGCAGAACTGTCTGAAAGATGTGCCAAGGCTGTAACTCCTTCTAATGATGCTGTGTCAGTTAATAAGATCAATGACAGTAGAAGAGGGAAGACCCCTACATATAAATATCAAAAGACATATCAAAACGTCAACTCGAAGAAGGAGGAGAACACTTTAAACAGTCATTCTGGTTTTGTGTGTTTTAGATGTGGAAGTACATCACATACTGCAAGATTTGATAGATGTCCTGCAAAATCTGTTAAGTGTTTAGAATGTGGGATTATAGGACACTTTTCGAAAGCGTGTAGAAGGAAACGTTATAAGAAGACTCGTGTCACTTGTGTAACGGATAATGGTTCAGACTTGTCGGGTAATGACTCTGATGAGTCTCCTGAGAATTCTAATATCATTTCCGCTGGTGCTAAGAAATATGTTGTTGTGAATATTAATGGAGATGATAGTAACAAACCATTGTGCATGATCTCCTTTGGTGGCATAGTTCTACAAGTTACAGCAGATTTGGTTCACCGTTTACCATTATTACCCGATCCATCTGGGAAAACAAATTTGCAAATTACCATTGGTCCTTGCTTACAACCTACTGATGTTAATCCAGAAAGTTTCACTGGAGAAAAAATTGAAATGTTGGGGTATAGATCCCTTGTTTTTGAGTTCAAATGCAGGAGGGCATGGTGTAAGTTATATGCAGCAGCGGATGGACCTTCTGTTTTAGGATGGAAGGATCAACGTTCTCTGAGTATCATCCTTGATCCTAATAGCCCTGAACAAGTGTTGGTTATGTGTGATGCTGAAGATACAAAAAAGTGGGTCTTGAAAGAGTTTCCAAAAGTTTTTAGTGGTGGTATTGGGAAATTAGATGGATTTACACACAAGATTCGTGTTAAATCCAATGCCGTTCCCAAAATTCATAAAGTACGTCACATTCCTCTTATCGTACGGGATGAAGTAAAGAAAGAACTTAAAAAATTACAAGGTGCTTGTATAATTGAACCTGTAGAAGCTTCTGATTGGATTTTTCCCATTGTGATTGCCAGACGTGCCAATGGGAAAATTTGCATGTGTATTCATTTAAGGTATTTGAATGATAACATCATAATAGACCAGTTCCCGCTTCCCAGAATTGACGATATGCTCTCACTGACTAAAGGTGCTAAATGGTTTTCAACCATTGACCTCTCCTCCGCATATCATCAGATTTCTATGCATCCCTTGAGTAGATGCTTTACCGCCTTTTGCACTCCCTTTGGTTGCTTTCAATTTCGCCGCATGCCATTTGGGTTGGCGTCTGCTGCGGCAGATTTTCAAAGGCTGATGTTCGAGTTGTTTGGTGATATGCAAGGAGTAGTGTTTTTCCAGGATGATATCTTGATAATGGGGGCTAACAAGAAGATCCACGATGAACGTTTAAGGAAAGTAATGAATATCCTACAAAATAAGGGGGTAACAGCAGAAATCTCTAAATGCAGATTCGCTGAAAAGAAGGTTACTTACCTTGGTCATGAAGTTAGTTCTTTAGGCATTAGACCAAAAACTAGTTTAGTGAATGCCATCACTGATGCCCCTGCACCCAAGTCCAAGGAAGATCTCAGATCCTTCTTAGGGCTTGCAGAATTTTATGCTAAATTTGTTGAAAAGTTCTCGGAGAAAACTCATGTCTTGAGGTCTTTACTTAAAAATAAAGTGCAATTCAATTGGTGTGTTGCTTGTCAACAGTCGCTTGAAGAAATTAAAAGAGCGATTGTACAAGCACCCAATCTACAAGGTTTTGATCCTCTTGCGAAAACCATTGTCACCACCGATGCTAGTAGCAAAGGTTTGGGTAGTGTTCTAACCCAGTTGGATGGTAACAATAAAGAAACAGTTATTGCCTTTCCCTTACTCCTGCTGAGGAACGGTATTCTGTAATCGAACGTGAAACTTTAGCGTGCGTTTGGGCCCTGGAGCATTTCAGGAAATTCCTATGGGGCAGAAAATTTATCCTGCGTTGTGACCACAAACCCCTTACTAAACTATTAACTACTGAAGGTTTGACCAATGCCACAGCAAGAATTGCGAGACTCTCCATGAGATTACAGGATTTCATGTATGATATACAATATGTTCCTGGCGTTAAAAATTTTACTGCTGATTTTTTGAGTCTTATGTCCTTACCTTTGACTGAAGTAGACAGAAATTCTTGGAATGATTTCTCTGTTGCTTTGGTATCTTTTGACAGAACCCAAAGTAGTTTCAGTAAAGAAGAATGGATCGAAGCTGAGAGTTCTGGCCAGATTTTTCTTGAACTTAAGCAGTTAATTGTGAATGGTTGGAGTGGTATGGACAAGAAGTTGGTGAATGATGAGCTCTGGGGTTTCTGGGAGGTGTGTGATGAACTCAGTTTGTGTGACTCGTTAGTTTTACGTGGTCATAAAGTAGTTCCTCCTAAGAGTTTAAGAAGTAAAATACTTGACTTATGTCATGAAGGGCATTCAGGCATTACACACACCAAACTCCGATTGAAAGAACTGTATTGGTGGCCCAAAGTGGACATGGAGGTGGAAAGATGTGTCAGGTCTTGCATCAAGTGTGAAATTTCTGATAAAACCTTTAAAACATTTATTCCACCCTTAGCTTCTCCAGTCTGTCCAAAACTTCTATGGGAAGTAGTTGCTTTAGATTTCATGGGACCTGTCTTATGGCAAGATGGTTTGCAAAAGTACATTTTAGTTCTTGTGGACACTTTTTCCAGGTGGTTAGAAGTTCGTGTAGTAGAAGTGATCAACACAAGAACTGTAATCACGTTTTTGGATGACATTTTCTTAAGGGAGGGGTTCCCAAGTATTATCTTGTCCGATAATGGGGTGCAATTCAAGTCTTCTGAAATGAAGAATTATTTATCTGCTTCAGGTATTCAGCAAAAGTTCACTGCATTGTATCATCCAAGTGGAAATGGCATTGTTGAGAGGGCCAACCGTAGCATTAAAGGTGTTCTCCAATTAGCTAATAAGGGTAGTTTGTCATGGGATGATGAGTTAAAGAAGTTAATTTGGGCTTATAGAAGTACCATCCATAGCACTGTTGGTAAAAGTCCCTTTTCTTTGATGAGAGGCAGAATTCCTCATTCCAAAGTAAATCATGGGTGGTTGAACAGAAGTGGAATGGTTTATTGTGACATGCCTGAAGTAAGAAAGTGCATCAATGAGTCTCAGATGAAAAACAAACTATATTATGATCAAAAGCATGGTACCAAGCAAGTTAATTTGTGTGAAGGTCAATGGGTTCGTGTTAAAAATGCTAAGAAGGTTCCCAAGCTAGAAAGCAAATTTGGTGAACCTAGGAAGGTTGTTAAAGTTATGAATAGCACAGCTTTATTGCAAAATGGTGAAGTTTGGCACTTTAGCCGCCTAACACCAGTTAAATCTGGAATTGATAGAAAAACAGAGAATGGTGAGAGTAAAACCAAGAATTTTTGGTGGTTGAATACTTCTGAGTTTACTCAAGATAATCTGGAAGTTCAAAATTCTGACAGTGCTGATTTGGACAGTTGAAATATCGTGCCTGAACTTGTTGATACTCAAATATTTCGTCTACTTCCAAACATGTGCAGGATGAGAATCTACTGTGTTCTTCTGATTCTAATGTACCTACCTGTGACATGAATGTAATCAAAACTTCTAGTGGAAGGATTGTCAAGAAACCCAAGTGTTTAGAAATGTCTGACTGCAATTAAGTTTTTTAAATTTTTTTTTATTATTATTATTTTTCTTTCTTTCTTTTAAGGGGGGATTGTGTAGTATTGTGCTTCATTGGTAAGTTCAGGGTTAATGTTAGAACTTTAGCAGCGAGGCAACACCACGTGTACACGGTGCGTAATACGTAAGCGTCCACTGTCTGTGAGCTGCTGCCTGGCGCTGGGCTGGGACGTGTGAGGCAATTTTATGATTAAGGTTGCAGCCTTATGATGTCGAGCAAAAAGCTTTTCTCGCACAAATGTGTAGAATTTAGCTTGTTATTCGGCCAGCATCTTATTCTAATGCTGAAGAAGTTAGCCTTTTCTTCGGCCAGCTTCTTATTCGCAGATTGAAGTTAGCTCTTTCATACATGCCACCATTTTAGAAGCGGAAAGAGGGAGATTTAAAAAAAATAATTGGGAGAATGTATTTCCCGCACTCACTTCTAATAAACTAGAGGCAATATCAGGTGGGAGAAAGCCAAAATAAAGCCATTTTTGGCTACAAAAAGCTGGGGACTCCCGCCTGAATCCGGTCTATGGCATGTATGTTCTTCATAGTTGGCATTTTTTCTGTTTGCTTCTGTGTGACATTTCCATGTTTTAGCGTGCTGATGTGCAACATTCCATGCCTTATGTATTACACTTCGAGTTACACTTTATAATAAGTACAAACCACTTGTGGTAATGTAATAAGTAACAGAAAGGACCACTTCGGCGGAATGTGACAGCTGTTTAATATATAATAGTATTAGCATGATAATAAATAACATATCTGAAGCTGATTGCATTTATTCTAACATTTATTAATGTAGGCCTCTATTTCAAAATGGGTAACTCTACTTGCAGCCATCTCTCAATACAGTTATTTTTTCACTTCTGTTTCACCCAGCATACACAGGGACGTCATTTAGGGGTCTCAGTTGCAACCCCTGGCTTGCCCTTTGTGACCCCTGGCCCTGCTTTTGTGACCCCTGGCCTCAGGGAAACCATTGTTTGCTTACAAACTCCAAAGTGTGAAGCTAGTCTGGAGCATGTAGTATTGTGCTTCATTGGTAAGTTCAGGGTTAATGTTAGAACTTTACTTATGCTCTAGAACTATAGTATTGTATGATGTATTTTGAGTTCTCTATGTGGAGTTTAGTTCTGCTTGGAGACCGTTCGTGCTGGATGTAACCTGCTCTGCAGGGGTTGGAATAAAGGAAACCTACATTTTATTTCTTCACGTGTTCCGTCTTTATTCGAGGATCACTACAGAGCAACATGTAAAAACATCCGTAGAACATGTACACGATACAAACGTCACAAATAAAAACAAACATTTGCAATGCAAGAGGTCTCACATTTTTAGAGTTAGAGTTGTTGACATCATAAATGGTAATGTTTTATACGCATGTGTTTTGTTTTTTAGTGTAGTGTATGTATGTGTTGTGTAGTGGAATTAAGTGTGTTGTTTTGTATTTGTTAGTTGTGTACTTGTGTGTGGTGCGTATTGTATTTGGGTAGTGAAATTATGTCGGAGGTTGTTTAGTGGAAAAAGATTATGGGATTAATAGATAGTGTAGATAAAGAAAGTATAAGTGGCTAAACTAAAGTGAGAGAGGACAGAAGGAATGTGTAGGTAGACTTAGCAAGAAAGGGAATTGAATGTGATTAATCAAGAAGAATGTACCTTTGTTAGGTCGAGCATCAGCGCACATTCGCTGTCTGCAAGACCTGCTCTAATCACTTGTACTGAGTGTAATCTCACCTGCTGCTTGCCATTGCTTTATTCCTGTGTCGCTTTTATTTCCTGGTTCCTTATTGGCCGGTGCTCCCAATACATCACTTCCATTTTTAGGGCAGGAACACCGGCCAACTACAGTTTCCTTACACTGTGGGTCTTTATGTATTTTTGAGGGAACTACTTATTTAAACCATGGCGTCCGCTTTACTCACAGCCACGCACATGCATTTTATATACACTGCCGCCAACGACTTATTTATTACCATATGAGCACGCTTAACTCACACGCACATAGGTTTTAAGTGCACGTGCGCCAACTACTCATTTATTCCCATGGCGCCTGCTTCAGTCGGAGTCACGCACATTCATTTGCTGACTACTCATTTATTCCCATGACGCCCGCTTCAGTCGAACAGTCGGAATCACGCACATTCATTTTATATACACGGCACACACTTTTTTTCAGCACGGCACCCGCTTTCAGGTTAAAACAACACCAGTATGCCCATCTTACAGGACACTGGTTTTGTGTGTTTTGTAATGAAACTGTTACTTTGATTACAGCATCCCAAGATTCCAGAGGTGCCTTTGGGCAGTCAAAGGGGAGAAGCTTCAGCCCTACAGTAGGAAGTGCTTAGAATGCATTTGGCAGCTGCTGCTGGACACCGGATCTTTTGCGGTCCACCTTAAAAAAGCAGCAGAGGCGCTGCCAATCCACTTCCTAGCACTGCACGTCTTCCGCTGCTGCCGATCCACTTCCTGGCACTGCATGTCTTCTGTGCCGTACCCGTACTGTACCTCTCAACATGGCAGCCTGCAGCAGGAGTACTGGGCGTCTGCCACAGTTCAGCATACCAAGACTCAGACATAACAAAATGTAATTTCAAGGTAATTCTTTTTAACTTCAATAAAAAAAAAATACACGCAACAACTTGCTCTTCATTTGTTTTGCAATGGCTCTCCGCCTTTCACTCTCAATTATCACGCCTCGTCCCAGCTCCCCACTCTACCTTCTATGCTCTCTGCAGACGGTTTATTTGAGTAAATTGCCAGCAAAGGTCCTTCTTTGGGATCTGTGGGATCTGGCACCGGGTCTTGGAGTCGGAGAGCAGTACAAAGGGCAGGTTTTCAGTGGTGGGTCTGCGCGGTCCTTGCACTCCCACGCTTATTATTATTTAAAAAATGAAGCACTGCCAGCACCCTTCCCTCGCATACAGTATTCCCGATATACCCTTGTCAGGAGGAGCCCGGATGGGGACCCCGTAATGCCCACCTTGATGTTCGACCCTCGGTCGCACAGAGAATAGCGTCCGGCATCCATAGGGTTAACAACTTCCTCAACCCCTCTCCTCTGCAGGACGACGCGGAGGTCACGAGGGACAACGTCCAATCAGGGCCGGGAGAGGCGTGGAAAAAGGGCCTCTCGCGAGAGGACGAGAGAAAGGAGGAAGCTGTCGAGGACGGGAACAGAGCAGCCACGGACGTCGAGGAAGGGGAAGAGCAGGAAGATCTCTGGACAGCGGAGAGGCGAGGAGAGCTGGAAGAGGAAGCCCCGAGGAGAGAAGACGCCGCCGTCTCCGAGGAACCAGAGACGTGGAGCGAGGACTGGTGGATACCCCCGGGAGACACGAGTTTGCCGCCGTGACTCAGGAGAGTTGCGGCCCTGGCAGTGAGTACCTCAGAGCAGGGAGAACAGGGGAGGAAGGAGGGATATGGACACGGGTGCCGGGACGGACGTCTGCTAGTGGCAGAACAGTCCCGCTTCTTTTTCTTTTAAGGCGATTTGCCTTCACCTAGGGGAGTCCTTAGGAGTATTATTTGTAGGCTGTTTAGGCCCTGACAGGTCTTTCTGGTGGGAGCGCCAGTGGGGGCGGGTGCTTGACCATCACTGAAACCGGACCAACCTTGCACCTTAAAAGCGAACTCTCATCATCCCCCCCCTTCACAACCTATCCCAACTCCTTTACCCCTTCCCTCACTTGTCTTACCACCATCGACCACTGTACAGCACTATCTGCACCGGGAATGGTGAAGGGTGTCGCAGTGTCAAAACGTTAAAGGCCGGAAACTTACCGCCACTTTATTTCTTGTCTTCCTTTGAATATCCTGGGGAGCCACCACGAAGAAGGAGACAACAAGATTCCGAAGGCAAAGCCACCATAAAGACATACATCCCCACCTATTGACGGACTGTATTGGCCTCAACCACCCACCGGCGTTGATTTTGTTCTCTACATCCTGCCATCCTATAAGACAAATAAAAATCTTTTGACATCACGCAACCTATCCGGCCTCCTAGCTTTCATTTCCGACCCTCCCTCCGACAGGTGGTGTCAGAAGTGGGATGTCGGAAATGGAGGCCGCTTTGAAGAAGATGGCCGACAATCAGGAGAAACTAGGACAAGTCATGGAGAAGTTCCTCGCGGTAGCAGAAGAAGACCGCGAGAAACTCCACAAGTCCCTCACAGAGCAGAGCCAGACTCAGGGAACCGTGATGACTCGACTGGCCGAAACCCTTACACAACAGCGGGGACATCCTGCCCTCCCCTCAGTCGTGTTACAAAAGTATGTCAGCGGGGAGGATCCGGACTTCTTCTTCGCTAACTTTGAGCGGATGGCCCGTGTAGCCGCATGGCCCGATGATAAATGGGGCCAGTATCTGGGCCCCTTCTCTCCGGGGAACCCCAAGCCGCCTATCAGGCCGCAGAACCCCCTTGGGGTTACCCCTTATCCTGACATAAAAAGACTATTCTCGAACGCATGGGTCTAGATCATGAGACCTACAGGATTCGGTTGCGCCAGATTAGGGAGGGGCCCCAAGAGACTCCACGGGCACTATATTACAGGGTGCGAGACATGACGGATCGCTGGTTAAAGCCCGAACAGTCCACGAAAGAGGAGATTATGGAGAAAGTGTACCTCGAACAGTACCTGACATCCCTCCACCCCCCTATTCAACGATGGGTCAGGCAGCATACCCATCTCACCCTGGCGAAGGCAGTGGAGATAGCAAGCGCGTACAACCGAGCGCAAGAAATCCAGAAAGGGAGGGATGAAGGACAGTGGAAATATGGAGGGGGGAACGTCAATCCTCGGGTACCTAGACCACCTCCTGGAAGAAAACCAGAAACTGTGACTCTGTTACCTGGACCACCCCCACCTACCTTTCGACAGCCAGCGCCCATGGGCCCTCAATGCTTTCACTGCGGTGCACATGGACATATTGCACGCGTCTGTCCCCAAAAGGAGGAACCCATGGAAATCGGGCTCACTCGGTCTTTCGTATGTAACCCGGTTCCGCGTGGGGCTCTCCCATATCATAAAGTAGTGAGGGTGAATGGGGAACAAAGAGGAGCCCTCATAGACACCGGATGCCTACAGAGCGTTATTCAGCCACAGGTCATACCAGGGGGGGTGAAGTCAGGGAAAGGCATAGTAACTATCCAATGTGTACACGGGGACCAGAAGCCCTATAACACCACCGAGGTATACGTCCAACACGACCCTAATTTTGACCCTGTTCCCCTCAAAGTGGGGCTGATTCCCCAGCTCCCGGAGCCCT
Organism: Calotriton arnoldi; assembly: GCA_963921515.1. Taxonomy (NCBI): domain Eukaryota; kingdom Metazoa; phylum Chordata; class Amphibia; order Caudata; family Salamandridae; genus Calotriton; species Calotriton arnoldi. The sequence continues at coordinate 839,916 of CAWUFW010004403.1, read as the reverse complement.
TCGTACTTGGGACGGACTATCCCCACATAAGCCAACTGGTCTTGGAAACAATACCCGAAGAAAAAGAATGGGGACAAACCGCACCCTTTTCCCGAATACCTGATTATGAACTGTGCCCAGGGAAGTCCCGAAAAAGCAAGAAACAGAGAAGAAATGAGAAGCATCAGGGGGTCCCTGTCTCCCTAACTCAGACTGCCACCACCAAGGTATGGGAACACGATCAGGGTTTCAGGGTAGCCCAAAGAGAGGACCCCACGTTGCAGGAAGCATGGAATAGGTCTTCAGAACAGGAAGACCCCGATCTCGCAGGTCCACAGTTTTTCAGGACCAAGGGTCTGTTGTATAGGAAAGGAGGGAAAGAGGCGAATCCCCAATTATTAGTACCACAGTCACACCGCAAGAAGGTTTTGTATCTAGCCCATAGCCATCTCCTAGGTGGCCATTTCGGGGGAGAAAAAACCGAGAAGGCCATCCTTGAAAACTTTTATTGGCCGGGGGTGTACCATCAGGTCCGGAAATATTGTAGAGAATGTAGTATCTGTCAGAAGAACAGTAGGGTTATGCCCCCACGGGTACCTCTACACCCCCTTCCGGTGATCGAGGAACTGTTCTCCCGGATAGGGATGGACATCATTGGTCCTCTTCTTCCCTCCCGTAGTGGGTACAGATACGCCTTGGTTTTAGTTGATTATGCCACACGGTTCCCGGAAGCAGTAGCCTTAAGACAACCAAACGCTACTCAGATAGCAAAGGCCATGATAAACATCTTTTCCAGAGTCGGATTTCCCAAAGAAATTATAACAGACCAAGGTACTCCTTTTGTGTCGAACCTAATGAAACAAGTGTGTCAACAGCTAAAAATAAAACAGAACAGAACAGCCGCATATCATCCCCAGACAGATGGACTATGTGAAAGGTATAACGCGACTTTAAAAACCACCTTAAAAAAATTGCTCGAGTTAGAGGCTCGGAGATGGGACGAAATGTTACCCCTGGCTCTTTTTGCTCTTCGCTGTAAACAGCAAAAGAGCACTGGTTTTTCACCATTTGAGTTACTATACGGAAGGCAGCCCCGTACCCTTCTAGATATGTTAAGGGAGGACTGGGAAGAAGAACCTGAGGGGGCGAGACCACTGACAGAGTATGTCCTGGGGCTGAAAACCAGGCTGTACAAAATCCGAAACATAGTAAAAACCCATCTGGAACAGGCCCAAGAACAGCAAAAAAGACATTACGACAAAAAGACCAAGGAGCGAACATTGCTTATCGATGATTTTGTACTGGTTATGAGGCCTACGTCAGAGCATAAAATGTTGGGACAATGGCAGGGCCCCTTTAGGGTCCTTGCACAAGTAACCCCGGTGACGTATCGACTAGAGTTAGACCCCAAAGAGAAAAGAAAAACCCAGATCTACCATATAAATCTCCTGAAAAAATGGGAAGGACCCAGACCGGTCTTTGTGGCTACCCCCGGATGGTTGTGACCCCTGTTTCAACAAAGCATAGATCACGATCTACCCTCCTTCCTACAGAAAGAACTGAGAAAAAGGCTGACGCCTCTGGAGAGGGTGTTTTCCCTGACACCGGGAAAAACCACCCTAATCCATCATGCCATTCATACTGAACCAGGGAAAAAGGTACGATTAAGACCATACCGAATACCTGAGGCAAGAAGAGGGGCTATCGAGGCAGAGGTTCAACAAATGTTGAAAATGGGCATTATTGAGCCTTCCAAAAGCGAATGGAATTCCCCAATAGTGCTTCGTGCCCAAGCCTGATGGTTCCATTCGCTTTGCATTGATTTTAGGAAGTCAACAAGATCTCTCGTTTCGACGCATACCCTTTACCCCGCGTTGACGAGATGATCGAAAAGCTAGGGAAGGCCAAATATATCAGTACCCTGAACCTGTGCAAGGGGTACTGGCAGGTACCCCTTAGAGAATGTGACAAAGAGAAAACCACTTTCTCCACCCCGGGAGGGTTATTCCACTTCAAGATGCTGCCCTTCGGTCTGCATGGGGCACCAGCCACTTTTCAGCGCCTAATGAATCTGATCCTGGAGCCGCACCAGGAATATGCCTCAGCATACATAGATGATATTGTTATCTACAGCGATACCTGGGACCTCCACCTGGTCCACCTAGAAAAAACCATTCAGGCACTGGAAGAAGGGGGACTCACCATAAACCCGGCTAAAAGCCATTTGACCGCTTGGTCAGTAAAATACCTTGGCTATCTTCTAGGAGAGGGGTTTATCAAACCACAAGAAGAGAAAGTAGCCGCAATATCGCAGATGCCATTCCCCACAACACGTCGGGATCTCCGGGCTTTCCTGGGTATATTAGGATACTATAGGAGATTCATTCCGAACTTTTCAGAAGTAGCAGCCCCCTTGACCGATCTCTTAAAGAAAGACGCTCTTACAGAGAAAAACCTGAGAAATCCCTCCCACAGTGTACAACAGGCCTTTACACACCTAAAAACCCTCCTTACTACCAAGCCGGTCCTCCTAAGTCCTGACTACAACCGGCCCTTTATATTACAGACCGACGCCTCGGAGAAAGGGCTGGGGGCAATTCTGTCACAAGAGGACTCAAAAGGCCAAGAGAAGCCCGTACTCTACATCAGCAGAAAGCTGTTCCCCAGAGAAAGCAAGTACGCCGTTATAGAAAAGGAGGCCCTGGCTATTAAATGGGCAGTGGAGTCATTGAAGTATTACTTGGAGGGTAAGGAATTCATGCTATATACAGACCACGCTCCTTTGGAATGGCTTGCCAGAAACAAGGGACACAATGACCGCATCTTACGATGGTTTCTGGCCCTCCAGCCATTCCATTTCACCACCCATCACAGAAAAGGCAAGGACCAAACTAATGCCAATTACCTCTCTAGGTATCCACTTGAACGGTATCCTGCTGGCAGGAAAGTTAGGGTAGGGGAATGTCAGGAGGAGCCCGGATGGGGACCCCGTAATGCCCACCTTGATGTTCGACCCTCGGTCGCACAGAGAATAGCGTCCGGCATCCATAGGGTTAATAACTTCCTCAACACCTCTCCTCTGCAGGACGACGCGGGGGTCACGAGGGACAACGTCCAATCAGGGCCGGGAGAGGCGTGGAAAAAGGGCCTCTCGCGAGAGGACGAGAGAAAGGAGGAAGCTGTCGAGGACGGGAACAGAGCAGCCACGGACGTCGAGGAAGGAGAAGAGCAGGAAGATCTCTGGACAGCGGAGAGGCGAGGAGAGCTGGAAGAGGAAGCCCCGAGGAGAGAAGACGCCGCCGTCACCGAGGAACCAGAGACGTGGAGCGAGGACTGGTGGATACCCCCGGGAGACACGAGTTTGCCGCCGTGACTCAGGAGAGTTGCGGCCCTGGCGGTGAGTACCTCAGAGCAGGGAGAACAGGGGAGGAAGGAGGGATATAGACACGGGTGCCGGGACGGACGTCTGCTAGTGGCAGAACAGTCCCGCTTCTTTTTCTTTTAAGGCGATTTGCCTTCACCTAGGGGAGTCCTTAGGAGTATTATTTGTAGGCTGTTTAGGCCCTGACAGGTCTTTCTGGTGGGAGCGCCAGTGGGGGCGGGTGCTTGACCATCACTGAAACCGGACCAACCTTGCACCTTAAAAGCGAACTCTCATCATCCCCCCCCTTCACAACCTATCCCAACTCCTTTACCCCTTCCCTCACTTGTCTCACCACCATCGACCACTGTACAGCACTATCTGCACCGGGAATGGTGAAGGGTGTCGCAGTGTCAAAACGTTAAAGGCCGGAAACTTACCGCCACTTTATTTCTTGTCTTCCTTTTGAATATCCTGGGGAGCCACCACGAAGAAGGAGACAACAAGATTCCGAAGGCAAAGCCACCGACCATAAAGACATACATCCCCACCTATTGACGGACTGTACTGGCCTCAACCACCCACCGGCGTTGATTTTGTTCTCTACATCCTGCCATCCTATAAGACAAATAAAAATCTTTTGACATCACGCAACCTATCTGGCCTCCTAGCTTTCATTTCCGACCCTCCCTCCGACAACCCTGCCACCAAAAGCGCTGCAGTGGTGCCGATAATGAACGGTGAGGGGTAGCGGCAGGGCCCAATACAAACTACACACATGCGTTCGCTCTATCCTTCGTGTCCTCCTGTTTTACTTTTCATTCTTACCTGTTTCCTCGATTCTCGTTCATGCCAGATTTCACTGCCTCTTTTCCTTTGTCTGCTGCTCTGCTTCTCACCGGCCCCTCGCAGACCATCTCCCGTTGTCCATTCTTTCATCGCCACAGATCCACTCTGGCATCTGCCCATCACTTTCACCAATCACTCAGTTTTAAATGTGTCACCCCCTTATTCAGTCTGGAATCTCACATTATCTGTTCACTCACTACCTAATCATCCTCTCTACAGCTACAACTGCTAACTTTCCTGTTGATCCAGCGCGAAGAGGCCAGGGTTGGATATTTTTACACAAAAACTGAACTTTTTCAATGGGCCCATATACATTTATCCAAATATGATCTTTTTTGCATTTCCCTGGCCAATTCCGCTGGAGAGGTCAAGTTTTATAATTCACTTAAGTTCTGATTAGTTATTTCCCTGTAACCACAAATCAATTACAGTATCATGTCCAACTAATCTTCACAAATCAACACTCTTCCTCTGGTCGATGGACCATTAGTTGAGTTAGTTGATGGTGATATTAACAACTTCTTAACTAAAATTCATAGTGAACTCTGAATAATAATAATAAGTTTATCTAAAATTTCAGTCATTAAGTTGAACGCTCATCAATTACAAGTACACAGTGCAAACTCCATCTTTCTTTAAGTGGGAGAGAGAACAATCATATAGCACAATACATTCAATTACACAAGCTCATTCAACAAAAAAAACCGCATAAGAGTGGATAGATGTAGAGACAAAAGGCACATTATAATACATTTGCAAAGAAATATGCAAATTTTGGATAGAATGACATTTACCTAATGAAGGTAACTGGAAAACCACCCCTCTGGCCAAAGGACTGGTGGGGGTCCCCTGACTTAGGATAAGGAGACAAAGATTATAGGATAGGATCAGGACAGGTCTGATACTTACCAGACTTCTCTACAAACCCAACGCACCAGGGCGATTCCCTCTCTTACACTCTCTCCCTCCTCGATATTCTTCCGCAATTCTAATTTAATCAGGCAGTAGTCTGGATCTTCCGAGTCTGCTCTCGTCTCTCTCTCTCTGTTAGACTTGGCATCTTTTGGCGTGTTTCCCCTGACTTTTTGCTTTCTGACCTCCCGGTTTTGACTCTGTTTTTGCTGGTGTAATGATTCTGCGCACTTTCCTCACTGATGTCCAGTGGGAAAGTGCAAGTGCTCCTGTATAAAATGTGTATGGATTGGTGTTTCCATGATTGGCCTATTTGGTTTATGTGTCAGTCCCTTGTAAAGTGCACTGCGAGTGCCAGGGCCTATAGATCAAATGCTGTTGGTGGGCTGCAGCACTGGATTGTGCCACCCACGCAAACAGCCCGTAAAGTGTAACTCGGGCCTGCCATTGCAGAGCCTGTGCGCAGCCTGGGGCTGCCATGTCGACTCTGGCAAGTGCGCACACTTGCAAGTCCCTAAACCTTCCCTTTTCTACATGTTAGTCACCCCTAAGGTAGGCCCAAGGTACCCCTGTGGGCAGGGTGCGTTGTATGCGAAAGGTAGGACATGCCCTGGTGTGTGTGGCATGTCCTGATAGTGAATTACAGCCTAGTTCGTTTTTCACTATTGCAAGGCTACCTGTTCCCCATAGATCAGAACGGGCAGTTTTGATTATTACAGCTTATAATCCTAACTGACCCAGGGAACATGGTAGAAATTCGAGTTTAGTATGCCTGGACTCAGAATGATAAAATGCATCTTTTAGTGAAGTTGGTTTTAACATTCTGTGTTTGAAAATACCACTTTTAGAAAGTGGGTATTTTCTTGTCTAACCATCCAAGCCTGCCTCGGCGAGGTTGTGTATTCCTTGTCTGGAGTGTGAGTGACAGGGGCTGGGGGATGCCAGGAGACAGGGTGAGTCAGCACAGGGCTGAATAGCAAGATCTACATGTAGATGTGTGGGAGGAGTTGCACCTGGGCCCTGAATAGGACAGTGCCTTCCCTCCACAATGCTGGCTCCACCTCCTGTGGTGCGTCTGATGTCCCTGGCCTACTCTCTGAAGGAAAGGATGGAGACTTGTCAACAAAGTGCTCCAGAACTGGTTTGGACTAGGCAAAGGCCTCTCTGCCTTCAGAGAACAAAGGAATTTGGGATATAAATATTGGGGCCCTGACCCCATGAATTTAGATCTCGCTGGAATCAAGGAACCTGTCAAGACGAAGAGCTGGAGAGCTGCTAGGAGGAGTACTGACCCTTTGCTGAGTGACTGCTTTGTTGGGTTGGCCTGCAGTTGCTGCTTCTGTCTTGGGCAGTGAAAGGACTGGACTGAACTTTCTACAAACTTGTGCTGAGTATCTCCAAGGGCCTGAAACCGAGCTGGCCTCCTGTTAAGAAGTCTCAGGGACTGCAAAAACTTCACAAGCCTCTGGGTACCGCTTCTGGAACGCTGTTTCAGTTGCCACAGAGGAAGGGAACTGCAACCGACTCCGTCAACCGAATCCATCCCTGACCGGTGACCTGTTTGCACCGCAGACCGCATCGCCCGCTTCGCATCGCAACCCTGGTCTCACCGTAGGCGACGTCCGACGCCGTCAACACCGAGCTGCTGCTTGCACCGTGACCTGTGGGCACCGCAGTTCGCATCGCATCGCTTCACTGAACCAGCCGGACCCGACCGACGCGGACGCTGCAACTGGCTCAACAGTCGTGACCGCATCGCATTTGGGGCACCGCTCGCACGTTTGCGACGCACCGCTCCGACTCGCACCGCTGTCCGACGCCAGCTCCCGCACTCCGGCTTGGTCGCCTGCATCGCAACCTGTCAGCACCACATCGTACACCGTCTCGCCCTGCACCGCACGCCTTGGACTCACCGACTCCGTCTGCACGACGCTCATCGAGCCGCTGCCTGCACCGCATCGAGGGACACCGCACCTTGCATCGCTCCATCTTGCACCGCAACCGCGACGAACGCCGACCGGCTTGTACACTCCGTACCAGCCACAACGAGAAAGGTACTGTGACCGAGTCTGTTCACGACTCTGCTGGCCCGTAGCGACGCGGTCGGCTGGAACTGTTAGACTCTGTGTATTTCAGCATCGCGGTAGACCCGGACGGGGCTACCGACTCGCACGAACTTTGCTTTTGTGTTATTCCTGCAAAGAAGAAGTTACCTTATCAAGCATTCATTGTGGATTTTTGTCGTAATTGGTCTTGTCTTGAGTCTATAAAAATATTGGTTATTTTTCTAAACTGGTGTGGTGTCCTTTTGTAGTGCTTACACTGTATTACTGTTGGTTATGTGCAAATGCTTTACACACTGCCTCTAGAATAAGCCTGACTGCTCGTGCCAAGCTACCAAGGGGGTGAGCAGGGGTTATTTTAGGAGTGTAACTCCCTTACCCTGACTAGGAAGAAGGGTCCCTACTTGGACAAAGGTGCAAGCCCTTGCCAACTAGAGATCCCATTTCTAACACTCTCTCTGCTCAGCTCCCAGCAGCAGTAGCTCTCTCACAGCTCCATCGAATCATCAGCATTATTCTACTTAACTCAAGTCACTCTAGTTATAGTCTTTATTTCTTCATGTCCCACCCTCAAGTGTTGCAAATTTACTAAACTACGGAATATGATTGGACGGGGTTAGGGGAGTCTTCATCACACCAGGCTGACGTATTCATTTTTATTAGTAAAACCTATTGTTTGCTAACCCTGCCCCTTCAACTCATTCATATATTTTGTTTTAACATGCATATTTTGTTGCAAATGCCATATTTTATTTAATACAGGCTTCATAGATGAGCAATACATCTTCTTCTTTTCCCATCCCTTCTGTCCTTGAATCTTGGCAGTCATTCAGCTCTCTCTCGTCACCGGGTCATCTCATGGATTCATTGAGCATGCGTAGCTTTCGCCATTTTCTTTTTCAGTCATGGATTAGCAGGCCCAAATGCACACTATTAATAAAGGAATCATAAACAGATGTTATTTTCTTAAACATGTAATTCTCACTGTTCACCACCCACTTCTACTCTATCCCATGTAATTATTATTACTCTTGGGCAAAAGCGTTAATAGCAGCAGCTTTCTTTTAAATCAAGCAAGCATATGCCGGGCATGCGGTACCTCAAGACTAAATTTTTGGTCTTTCTTGCGCATGCGTGAGGTTTTCCCTCTAAAAGCAAGTTAGTCACGTTACTTCTGCGTAATTCGGGTTTGCACATGCGCAAAGCGTTTTTGCAAGTTAAAGCGGGTTTTAATCGTGCTGCATTTTATTTCTCATTAATTCAAGCATGCGTAAGCTTTTTCTCCCCGTGTATCTGTGTCTGGTGTATGTTAGTTTCGTCTCATCTACTAATTTAATGATTAGTGACAGTTAATGGAGGATTCATTCGAGCAAGTTTCATTTTTCTCGAATCCTTGCTCCATCAATCCCCCCTCTGATGGCATTTTTGAGCCATCATAAAATTACCCATCATTACCAAGTGCCAACTTCATTCATTTAACTTTTAGTATCTTCCTTTCTTTCTTCTACCTCTTCAATTTTCCTTTTCATGCCTACTCTTTTCATTTTATCATATAAACTTCCTTTCATCTCTTCTAATTCGATTTCTTCTCTGTTTCTCTTTCTTCCCATTCTTTTATTCTTTATTTCGGCTACCATTCTTGCTTTTGTGTTATTCTTGCAACATCTATATGTCATTATCATTATCAGAGCTACTATTGTTATAGAAATTACTGGTATTAGGATTTTCCCTAATAGACTGCTCCCTAAAGTGGAAAACCAACTACCTATAGTGGGAATACTTTTACTAAGTCTTTCCCAAACACTGTCAACCTCCAGTTGGGTCAAATCGTCATGAATCTTTGTAATATTCTTAATATATCCCTCAATACCTTTACTTTTGTCTGGGATATATGTACAGCAATGTTGGACTTTCAACATGCCTCAGACTCCACCCTCTTTTGCCAATAATATATCAAGGGCAAGTCGATTTTGCAAAACCATAGATCTAATTGCAATAATTTCGGTATTAATCATTAAGAATCCCCCAGCAGTATCTGTCGATAGACGATCAACTACTGTTGACAATTTACGTATCTTATGTGAATTCAGTATGACTCCAACTGATGGTATCAGTGCACCAAATATATCACCTATTATTTCTGAAAAACTTGTTCTTTTAGTTCGTTTTAGTCCTTGACTTATTACATCCATTTCATTGTTCTTAGTAATGTGGTACACTTTTGGAAATACTATCCCAAGATAACAGCTACCATACCATTGTGTTGGCAACCTATAATAGGCATTCTTACCACACACATAATATATCCCCGGAAAGACGGGATCAGTTCCTCCTTTTATTCCCCATCCCCCCATAATTAGGAAGGCGTGCTCACATTCACTAGAACCAATGAAAATGTTGTTATAGATCGTTTTTAGTCTATGCAGACAGAATTTCCCCACTTTTGACAAATCTAGGGACATTGCAGCATGAGTCTCGCCTTTCTTATAGTCCCCTTCCTTATTAGCCCATTGAGGTACATTTGACTTCTGTTCAGCAGCCTTCTTTTGGAAATCCTGCCTTCTTTCCTCTATTAAATTTAGAAAATCTTTTTCTTCATCTCGTAACATATATGTTAAATTGTTCTTATGCGCATATGTTATGTCTATTGGGTTTGTTGTTAAGAAGAACTCACCCATGAATTCTGCCTCTTTGGCACTAAGTACTGGGTTTAGGTTTCTCTTAATAGGAATCTCTGGGAATACTAAATCCATGTTAGAATAATAATACTGCAATTTGCCTGTTTTATAGAACAGACTGGACATAACACTACATGACACACCATTTGTTAAAGGAAGATGGTGATAGGTTACTCCCTCCGAGACAGACAAAGGTAATTTAATGCAAACATAACAATCACTCACATCCATTGTATCTACGTATTCATATAGAAGTTTAGTAAACACATTTAATGACGACTCACTATTTAATCTACCATGTTGATACATGGTCTCATCTATTTGCTCTAAATTAGTGGTTGTTTTTCCTTTAGTACCTGCATTCACTTGATCACTTGTATTAGTATTATTTCTGTCGTTATTTACCATCAAAATAGGTATCACAACAGTTAGTAACAACCACATTAACATTAGTATCAAAATACTGCACAAACAACATTTAACACATCTTCGTTTTAAACTAGATTTCAGATGTTCAGTCACTTCTATTTCTACCATTTTAATTTTCTAAAATGTATTAATCTCTACATTTTCTTCTAGTTTCTAAATTTATTTTAAAACTAAAATATATATATAATAATCTTTGTGTGATCCCACACTTCAACAGCTTTTCGTCCTTTGCTTTCCCCTTTGTCTTTAATTTCTTTTCTTCATCTGGTTCTTTTATTCTCTTCTTTACTTGTTTATAAAATTTCCACCTTCTGTGTGTCAGTCTGTTAGAAACGGGTAGCGTGGTGCGGAGCGGGAAGGCTAAACCAGGAGCATTGTGTAAAGCATCCGCGCAGCACACACAGGCGACACACCAGGCACACCACAAAAAGGAGACCACACCAGTTTAAGTAAGAAAAATAGCATCTGTATTATGCAACAGCTTAACAGATGGTAACCACAGCGGTAACACAGCGCCAACCGGCACCCGGTAGACATAAACAGTGGGGACTATGTACAAGGCAGGGCCAATCGGGCCCCTGCCAGAATTATTATAAGCACCGGATGCAAAGGAAGAATAAATGTGAAGATCATTTGCATAAATTGCTTTCGCATGAGGCATAACCTAGACCATCAAAACCTGACGTTAGGCAAACTTGCATGAGGCATCTCAATAGGCATAAAAAAAACACATTATTCACAGCAAGGGACATTAACCTCATTAGCATAAACCCCGCAGTGCAGCCTCAGGGGGGCATTAGGCATCAATACATTATATATACCTCTTAGCCCTGTCACTGGGGCAAAGGCCTTTCCTTAGGCCCAGAAACACATTAGCATGTGGCATTGCGTTCGCAGGAACACATTAGGGCAAAGAGCCGCAATGCCAACCTTAGGGAAAAGCATTAGGTCACTTTAGGCGTAGAATCGTTGGGCATAAGGCACAGTAACCTGTGAAACCTATGCTGCATAACATTAGGCGTAAAACATGTGAGCATTAGGCATAACCATCTGCATTACCATATTAGGATGGGCCTAGAACGAAACCAGCATTGCATGGCATTAGACAAAAATCATACTTCGCATAGACCTAGGAATAAACCTCATTAATAGGGGGTATCAGGCACATTGGCATGGGGCAGAACCCCAACAGCATAACCACCTTAGCCTGTGGGCAGGACCCTGGAACCTCTTAGAATGAAGTTAGGCGCCCTACAATACATTACGCAACAGCCAGCAGGGCAACTATTAGGGGACAACTGCACCTATTATAAATGCCCCACATGCAGACTAGTCCTCGTTGTCCCTGCGCCTGGGGCCCTCAGATCAGCAATGCCCCAACCGTTGCAACTGCCTACTGTCCAGCGGGGCAGTTGTGGGAAGTACCGTTCAGTTCTGGGGGGAGGGGGGGTGGAGCCCCTCTTCCGGGACTCTAGAACAATAATGCCCCCAAAAGGAAAGTTCTGGCACCGGGGGCGGGCACCGACCATGTGCCCAGACACACCCCCCAGCTACCGGATGACCACTGGGCTCCGGCTCCCGCGGGGCTCTCTTCAGCTTAGGAGAGCCCCGCCAACCACAGCAGCACATCTCCTGCCTTCACCCGGGCCCCCTCCTGGGACCCGGGACTTCGACGCGGAGCCCACGAGGCTCCGGACCTCCCGCTTCCTCTTTGGCTGCAGGGCTCTCTCCACACGGAGCCCTGCAGGCCTCGCGCTGCTGCTTCCTGTTCCCGCCCCGCAGGCGGCAACTCCGCCCTTCACCCGGGTCCCTTGCCTGGGGCCCGGGACTTGGATATGGAGCCGGCGGGGCTCCGGCTGCACTCGGGGCTCTCTTCCGCTCACGGAGAGCCCCCACCTATGACGTCTCACCGGATTTCACCCGGGCCCCCTCCTGGGACCCGGGGCTTTGACGCGGAGCCCGCGAGGCTCCGGGAGGCTTCGACTCAGCCGATCTTCCGCCCACTGCTCTCGGGCGCTTCTCTCTCTCTGCGGCCCGGCTGCGGCGGTGATCCTGGGCAGTTTTAAAGCGCGGGGTGGGCACCCGCTTAATTAAAGGAGGCAAAAAGGCACAATAACGCGGGGTGGGCACCCGCGAAGGCTGGCAATGCGGGGTAGGCACCCGCTCTTCGTTCAGCAGCGCAGGGGGGAATCCCACACACCAGGGATCCCCTCGGGACACGGGGCAGCCTCAGCGCTGCAGGTGCCAGCTCCTCACCTCCTGTGCAGAGTTGTAGCGCTCACGAGGCGCTATAGTCCTCCCAAATTCAGCATCCCACAGGGGAAGGTCGCGCCCACGCTCCTCCCCTCCTTGTGAGATGGACAGTCTCAGGATGGCGCTCACGAGGCGCTAGGGGCCAGGAGACAGGTAGTGCAGGGTGAGATCAGCGGCCAGCAGGGCGGCACACCAGTCCTGAAGCAGCAGTTCCTAGGAACAGTCATCCTCCATTATGCAGACCCTCCAGGATTTCGCGATTTCGCGATTTGCCGCGAAATCGGCACTTTTGTAAAAATGCCGCGATTTTTACAAAAGTGCCCGCGAAATCGGCACTTTTGTAAAAATGCCTCAATTTTTACAAAAGTGCCCGCGAAATCGGCAATGCGCACAATTAGACAGTAACTGCTGGTGACTAAGTTTCATGGGGAGACGCTTCTTCCACATTTTAAGAGGGTGCCTTTATCATAGCAAACTCTGGCAGAAAGAGGACATCTTGGGAGCTAATCCCAGTGAAGGAACTGGTATGGTAATGGCAACATGACAAATGTAGGTGGCAGGCGAGAGAAGGGCAGGCGGCAAGCTTCCTGGTAACAGAGTTGGCACAAGTAAGGGCCAGGCGGACGAAAGGTGTCGGGCATCATGGTGCAAAAGGCAGCACAAGAAGATGAGATGAGATGAGGACAAAGACAGGAAGGAGTGGGATGGCAGCGAGCACCTTAGGGCAGAACCTGGCGCGGGTAGAAATCAAGAGAGAGGAGGACATTTTCCAGAAGGTGATGGGTACCATGGAGACAAGGGGCCAGAACAGGACACTTAGCGGGCAGGCAGTGAACCCAATGGGGCAGATCAGGTGAAAAGAAGTCACACTCTGGAAACTGTCAGGCGGCAAGGAAGTGGTGGAGAGAGGACAGAGCAGCAGCAAAATCCATCCATACATGTCCTGTGTAAATGTCTGTCACCCTAGCAGAATAGTAAAAACAAGCATTTGCAATGCAATCGGTCTCGCATTTACGCAAGTTTGAGCTATTGGCATTGTAAATGACAATGCCTTTTATTTATGTTTTGGTTTTTAAAACATAAATAAATGGCATTGTCATTTACAATGACAATAGCTTGAACGCGCGTAAATGCGAGTCCTATTACATTGCAAATGTTATAACGTTGTGCCCCCCGCCCCCTTCACCCGTGAAAACATAAACGGTCGGAGCCCTAGCCAGACCCTCCAGGATTTCGCGATTTGCCTTGAAGTATTGCACGGTTGTATAGTTCCTTTATTATGAGTTTCTCCTCTGCTGCTCCTAAGTGGATTCCACAGGTCATATACTGTGACTGGTTGCATAATTTCAATTTCTTTGGGTATCTCCCTGTCCCTCCAATCTGGACCCCCAGAGGATACACTAAGGTAGGTTCTAGAATGCCATTTCCTATGGGATGCTACCAGGCCATCTTTGATGGGCTTCTCAGAACCTATACTAAAGCAAATGGAGGATTGCATTTCCAAGGGATAACAGCCTTCACCTGTGGGCTGCTTCCTCTGTTCCATATCCCAGGTTGCCTATTCAAAGTGGAATACTCTGCTAAAACAGTTTCCATTGATTTAAGGCTGAAAATGAATGATTATGAGTAAAATAAAATGCCGCAAAAATGCCGCTAAATTTCCATATTTGTGCCGCTAAATTTGCTAATCCATGCCGCAATATCCTGGGGGGTCTGATTATGGTTGCAATCCTGCCAACACAGCAGCCTTCACTCCGGCAGTGTCTCTTTACTAGCCCAGGGGGACAACAGAGGGGTGCAGATGGGCACAGGGGCCAGCACACAGGCCCAATGTGGCGGTACCTCCTGGCAGAGTTCCCCCTCGTCACTTCTCCTGCTCTGGCAGCCCAGCCCCTCCTATATATCCGCCCCTCACCCCACCTACCAGAGAAAGCTGGCAACTTCTGGACGGTTCCCTGGGGAACCGGTCTTAACTGGTTTAGGGGGAGGTGTAGGGCACCCTGGCTGCCAGGTTTCCCTCCAAAAGCTGGGAGTGCTGGGAAACAACATCTAGACCGTCACTCAACTCAGTCAGGCGGCACAAGGGCATGCAGGAATGGCGTCCATTTTAAAAGTGACAGTGACACCATTACACAGTATTACCCTTTTACATTTTAGACACATCAGGTAAATACATAGGCCAGGGGGGGAAAAGCGAAAAATTTTGGGAACATAAGGGCCAAGTCCAACACAACCCCCTCCCAGCCAAAAGCCAGGGTAGACCGATCAATGCCTTGATGGGCTTCCCTGCTTGGGGCGAGAACACGTGGACGCGGGCCCACAACTGCAGGGGCACCCGCAGGTTCTTCGCCACTCTGGAACCCGATGGTTCCCTCTCTCAACTCCTCCTGGACCAACTAGGCCACCCCCCTGGTGCTCCCTAGTTGGCTGCAGCCAGGACCGGCCCCTAGGCCATCCAGATGTCTCTGGCCCTGGCTGTCTCACAGAGTGGGGGGCAGTAGCCCCAGGCCCGTAGTGCCCGTTGACCACTCTCCTCCTCCTCCTCCGTGCAGTCCCAAACTGCCACTGGTCTTCCCACCTGGGGACCACACTCTCACACTGTCCACAAGTCAGGGGCGAGGCTCTCCTCCCCCTACCTCTCCTTCTGGGGTTCCGCACGCTCCTCCTATGCGGGGCACCCTCAGACCACCACTCTCTCACTCGTCCAGGGCCGTGGCCCTGCAACCGATCCACCAACCCAGGGTCTAAACCCTTAGGTTGCCCCGGTGCCAGAGGCGAATCCTCCCTCCCTCTGCACCCCCTCCCAGAGTTCCGCACCCTCCCAACTGGAGTGGTACCCCTGGAAGACAGCTCCGGAGGAACACTGCTTACAGACGTCCCTCCCGCCAGGTCAGGCAATACCTGAACCGGGCCTCCCAACCCAGGATCGAAGCCCTGTGTTTGAGCCGGTGCCAGAGGCGGGTCCTTCCTCCCTCTGCACCCCCTTCCAGAGTTCCGCACCCTCCCACCTGGAGGAGTACCCCTGGAAGTGAAACCGGTAGGGACCTCGATTACAAGTGCCCCTCCCTCCAGGTCAGGCAGCCCTTGAACCTGGCACCCCAGCCCAGGATCTAAACCCTGTGGCTGAGCAGACCCCAGAACCCCTGGAGCTCGGATTATAGATGCCCCGGGTTCTCCTGACACTGGGGGATCCCTTCCATGGATGGCCCATCGGGACAGCCTAGGCTCCCAACCTGGGGTTCCCTTATGGAACTCTCCAGGCCCTGAGACTGCGGTTGGGGCACCTCAGGACACCTCCCCGTCTCACTCCTTCCTATAGATAGGATGTGAGGCCCTACAACCCTCTCACTATCCTGGGACCTAGCTGGGCTATTCTCCACCTCTCCCACCTCGCTGGGTTGGAAGATCCCTGCACCACTCCCTTCAGGATCACTCCCCAATGCCCTCTCAGACTCTCTGGCACTCACCCAAAGGTCTGCCTCCCGTGCAAGCTCCCTGGGGTCGGAGAGCCCACACTGCAACAGGTGGTGGCGCAACTTGGGAAAACAACTCTTGAGCACATGCTCCCTGATGATCAGTGTTGGACTCCTCCAGTGCGGTCCAACACACGTCCACATACTCCCCCCAAGACTGATGGGACAGTTTCTTGCCGCCCCTAAAATCCAACCTGCCCCCCTCCTCCTGGGGATCAGGCACCATCTTCCGGGCTCTGGGAGTGGGACTTCCTGCACTGGCTTCACTCTCGCTGCCACCACTGGATCCCACCCTCACTGGTGAATCCAGACCACAGACACCACTCTCAGGGGACAACCTACCCCCCTGAGCTAGTCTCTCCCTGGCGAAGGCCCTCTCCACCATCCTCTCCTGCGCTAGGACCCTCTCGGTCTCTAGCCTTTTTTCCTCAACCCTCAGCTGCGCTATATCCTTGGCGTGCCCTAACCTGAGCCTCTCCAAAGCCAGCTGATGCTCCCTTTCTTCCCTCCTATCTACCCACTCTTCTGGGGACAGGGAAAGGGGTGGGGCAGTGCCCCTGGGGCTGGACCCAGCACGGGATTCCCTCTCTATGGTGTCCTCATTCGCTACCGGTGTCTCTGCCCTAACATCTCCTTCCTCCTCAGAGTCGCCACCCTCCAGGGTTATGGACTGGGACCCCTCACTCTCAGAGTCCCCCTCACGGTCTCTACCAGATCCACACCCTAAATATGCGGAGGGGTAATCAGAAAGGTCCCCACAGGGCTCTAAGGGTTCCCCCCTTCTCAGGGCCTCATAGAGGAACAACTTCCTGCGGGTGTTGCCTACTGTGGGTATCCCTCTCTCACGGCAGAGGTCTAACACCTCCTGCTCAGTGTACTCCCACAGGCAATCCTCGTCGTAGGTAAACCCCATCCTGGTGATACCCTCGTGATACACCACCCACAGTGCAACAGGGAGACACAATCCCCAAAACAACACTTCCAGGAGGAAATACAGTCAGCAAAACAGTCCCCAAATCTGTGGTTACTCTCAAGTGCACCCTTTGTAGTGCAACCAGTTGTCGCTGTGGTACTGCGCAAACACAAGTCCTATCCCACCGCTGAGCACCAATGTTAGAAACGGGTAGCGTGGTGCGGAGCGGGAAGGCTAAACCAGGAGCATTGTGTAAAGCATCCGCGCAGCACACACAGGCGACACACCAGGCACACCACAAAAAGGAGACCACACCAGTTTAAGTAAGAAAAATAGCATCTGTATTATGCAACAGCTTAACAGATGGTAACCACAGCGGTAACACGGCGCCAACCGGCACCCGGTAGACATAAACAGTGGGGACTATGTACAAGGCAGGGCCAATCGGGCCCCTGCCAGAATCATTATAAGCACTGGATGCAAAGGAAGAATAAATGTGAAGATCATTTGCATAAATTGCTTTCGCATGAGGCATAACCTAGACCATCAAAACCTGACGTTAGGCAAACTTGCATGAGGCATCTCAATAGGCATTAAAAAAAAACCACATTATTCACAGCAAGGGGCATTAACCTCATTAGCATAAACCCCGCAGTGCAGCCTCAGGGGGGCATTAGGCATCAATACATTATGCATACCTCTTAGCCCCGTCACTGGGGCAAAGGCCTTTCCTTAGGCCCAGAAACACATTAGCATGTGGCATTGCGTTCGCAGGAACACATTAGGGCAAAGAGCCGCAATGCCAACCTTAGGGAAAAGCATTAGGTCACTTTAGGCGTAGAATCGTTGGGCATAAGGCACAGAAACCTGTGAAACCTATGCTGCATAACATTAGGCGTAAAACATGTGAGCATTAGGCATAACCATCTGCATTACCATATTAGGATGGGCCTAGAACGAAACCAGCATTGCATGGCATTAGACAAAAATCATACTTCGCATAGACCTAGGAATAAACCTCATTAATAGGGGGTATCAGGCGCATTGGCATGGGGCAGAACCCCAACAGCATAACCACCTTAGCCTGTGGGCAGGACCCTGGAACCTCTTAGAATGAAGTTAGGCGCCCTACAATACATTACGCAACAGCCAGCAGGGCAACTATTAGGGGACAACTGCACCTATTATAAATGCCCCACATGCAGACTAGTCCTCATTGTCCCTGTGCCTGGGGCCCTCAGATCAGCAATGCCCCAACCGTTGCAACTGCCCACTGTCCAGCGGGGCAGTTGTGGGAAGTACCGATCAGTTCTGGGGGGAGAGGGGGGTGGAGCCCCTCTTCCGGGTCTCTAGAACAATAATGCCCCCAAAAGGAAAGTTCTGGCACCGGGGGCGGGCACCGACCATGTGCCCCGACACACCCCCCAGCTACCGGATGACCACTGGGCTCCCCAGAAACGTGGCAGTGGCCCGCAACTGCGGCGCCGCTGTGGACCTCACGGGTCACTGGGTCCCCTCTTAAAGCTGGGGCCTCACGCGGACCCCCCCAAGCCAAGGAGGCTGCCCGTTGTAGCTGCCCGCTATCAAGTGGGGCCGCTGAGACGAAAAATGGGCCCTGGTCCCGGGGGCGGGCACCGGCAATGTGCCCCGATACAACCCACCCAACTACCAAGGCAAAGCGGAGCCCCACTCACCGGGCTCCCTGGCGGCGTCGGCACTCCCCTGCGTGGCAGGCCTGGCTCCCGCGGGGCTCTCTTCAGCTTAGGAGAGCCCCGCCAACCACAGCAGCACGTCTCCTGCCTTCACCCGGGCCCCCTCCTGGGACCCGGGACTTCGACGCGGAGCCCGCGAGGCTCCGGACCTCCCGCCTCCTCTTTGGCTGCAGGGCTCTCTCCACACGGAGCCATGCAGGCCTCGCGCTGCTGCTTCCTGTTCCCGCCCCGCAGGCGGCAACTCCGCCCTTCACCCGGGTCCCTTGCCTGGGGCCCGGGACTTGGATATGGAGCCGGCGGGGCTCCGGCTGCACTCGGGGCTCTCCTCCGCTCACGGAGAGCCCCCACCTACGACGCCTCACCGGATTTCACCCGGGCCCCCTCCTGGGACCCGGGGCTTTGACGCGGAGCCCGCGAGGCTCCGGAAGGCTTCGACTCAGCAGGCCCTGCCCACAGGGAGGCGCGGGGCCGATCTTCCGCCCACTGCTCTCGGGCCCTTTCTCTCTCTCTGCGGCCCGGCTGCGGCGGTGATCCTGGGCAGTTTTAAAGCGCGGGGAGGGCACCCGCTTAATTAAAGGAGGCAAAAAGGCACAATAACGCGGGGTGGGCACCCGCGAAGGCTGGCAATGCGGGGTAGGCACCCGCTCTTTGTTCAGCAGCGCAGGGGGGAATCCCACACACCAGGGATCCCCTCGGGACATGGGGCAGCCTCAGCGCTGCAGGTGCCAGCTCCTCACCTCCTGTGCAGAGTTGTAGCGCTTACGAGGCGCTATAGTCCTCCCAAATTCAGGGTCCCACAGGGGAAGGTCGCGCCCACGCTCCTCCCCTCCTTGTGAGACGGACAGTCTCAGGATGGCGCTCACGAGGCGCTAGGGGCCAGGAGACAGGTAATGCAGGGCGAGATCAGCGGCCAGCAGGGCGGCTCACCAGTCCTGAAGCAGCAGTTCCTAGGAACAGTCATCCTCCATTATGGTTGCAATCCTGCCAACACAGCAGCCTTCACTCCGGCAGTGTCTCTTTACTAGCCCAGGGGGACAACAGAGGGGTGCAGATGGGCACAGGGGCCAGCACACAGGCCCAATGTGGCGGTACCTCCTGGCAGAGTTCCCCCTCGGTCACTTCTCCTGCTCTGTCACTCCGCACATGGCAGCCCAGCCCCTCCTATATATCCGCCCCTCACCCCACCTACCAGAGAAAGCTGGCAACTTCTGGAAGGTTCCCTGGGGAACCGGTCTTAACTGGTTTAGGGGGAGGTGTAGGGCACCCTGGCTGCCAGGTTTCCCTCCAAAAGCTGGGAGTGCTGGGAAACAACATCTAGACCGCCACTCAACTCAGTCAGGCGGCACAAGGGCAGGCAGGAATGGCGTCCATTTTAAAAGTGACAGTGACACCATTACACAGTATTACCCTTTTACATTTTAGACACATCAGGTAAATCCATAGGCCAGGGGGGGGAAAGCGAAAAATTTTGGGAACATAAGGGCCAAGTCCAACACAGTCTTTTTCTCTTAAGGTGGTCTCAATTTGCTTTCGTCACTTCTTTCATTAGTGACATTTTCTTGTCCTTCGTTTAGATCAAGATTCTCAATGTCCTCGAGGATGATATATGTCCATTCAGGAGCCTTATATTTTCTATTTGGAACTCTCACTCTTGTAGATTTTCGTAAAGATTTTCTTCTTGGATGTTCTTCTTCAGTTTGACTTGATATTTCGTTTACTTGTTCTAATTCTTTCCCTGTGTTTCTTTTCAAAACATATCTCAGTTCTTTTACTCCACTTGGCCAATGATCACCCTTTCTGATTCTCTTTGTTTGCACTGCTTTTTCACCTTCTTCACCAATTTCTAACGTTCTTTTATTTTCTTTTTCTTTTAGTTGAGCTTGTTCTGGGCTTTCTAATTTTTGTCTTTCTGTCGATTGAATTTCTTCTTGATCTTTTAGTTCTTCTTTTTCTAATTCTGATTGAGCTTGATCTGAGTTTCCTGCAGCAGATTCTTCTGTTGACTGAATTTGTTCTGGACCGGTCAGTCTCTCATTTTCTTCTTCTTCTGATTGAGCTTGATCTGGATTTTCTGTTTCAATTTGTTCTGGTCTTTCAATCTCTTGCTCTTCCTCGGCCTCTATAGCAGTCTCCTGAGACCCAGTATCTAGTGCCCACCCTACTTGACTTGTACTTGGTTGTTCATCATCGATACGTTCTTCAGAGGCTGTTTCTCTGATTTCTTCGACTTCACAACTTTCAGCTTCTGGTTCTTTTCTTTGCTCTTCCTGTTGCTGCTCTTGTCGTTCAGGAGGACTTGGGACTCTTTTGGTATGACTGGCATGGATCCAGTTTGGGAAGCCAGCCCATTTCACTGCTGTCGTTGTGACCAATATAATTTGATGTGGTCCTTTCCACCTGGGTTCTAAGTACGATTTTCTTGTGTGCTTCTTTATCACAACCCAGTCTCCTGGATTCAAATCATGAGCTTGATTCGGCTGTGTTGCGGTTGCATCTTCTCCAACCTGGTGAGACACAGAACGTACCAGATCAGCTAGTCCTTTACAATAGTCCAACACTAGATCATCAGTTATAGTCATCAGTTTGTTTCCAGGTACAAATGCTTGTCTCATTGCTCTTCCCATGAGTATTTCATGAGGACTCAATCCTGTTCTTCTGTCAGGGATGCTTCTAAGACTCATCAAGACAAGGGGCAAAGCATCAGGCCATTTCAGTGAAGTGGATGCACACACCTTTCCTAACCTGGATTTTATTGTACCATTTAGCTGCTCAACCACTCCAGATGCTTCTGGTCGATAGGCACAATGTAGTTTCTGCTCAACTTTGAAAGCTGCACAAATTAATTGAATTATCTCATTGTTAAAATGAGGTCCTCTATCTGATTCCAAAGTGACTGGAAACCCAAATCTTGGAATGAGCTCCCTCAACAGTAATTTGGCAACTGTGAGGCTGTCATTCCTTCTCGTTGGATAGGCTTCCACCCATCAAGAAAACAGACACACAATGACAAGGACGTACTTCAAACCATTACACGACGGCAGTTCTATAAAGTCAAGCTGCAGCCTTGTAAATGGTCCTTCTGCCTTTCCAATTTTTCCCCAACTGACAAACGTTTTTCTACCTGGGTTCTGCTGTTGACATGTCAAACAGCGTTGGCAGAGACTCTCTGCAATAAGCCTAAACTTGGGATTGTACCATGTCTGCCTGAAGTGTCTAATCATGGCATCCCTCCCAATGTGTGTAGCTCCATGATATACTCTTGCCATTTGTGATAACAAACTGTCTGGCATTATCGGTCTTCCATCTGGACACACCCATACTTCATGATCGGCTCTTCTTGTGCAACCTGTGTTGATCCAGAATTCTTTTTCTTTTATATCTGCCTCATCCTGTAACTGTCTAACTTCATCCCATGTTTCAAAAGCAGAGAAAAACATTAGTTGGCAATTGGTAGTTTCTTTTTCCAACCCTTTGTTCAAAGACATTGTATTTCGAGCACAAAATTGTGCAACTTGATCAGCATATTTGTTGCCTTGTGTCACATAATCATTTCCTGACTTATGTGCAGCACACTTGACCACTGCGATTTCTTTTGGCAATTGTAATGCTTCCAACAGTTCTTTAACATTTTTACTGTTTCTGACAGGAGAACCTGAAGAAGTCAGAAATCCCCTCTGCATCCATAATTGGCCAAAATCATGCAAAACCCCAAAACCATATTGACTATCCGTGAATATGGTTACTCTCAATTTTTTCCCAATTTTGCAAGTTTTTGTTAAAGCTACCAATTCAGCTATTTGTGCAGACTTGACTCCTTTCAGTCAGGATGCTTCTATAATAGCAGATATAGTACATACAGCATAGGCAGCACTTAGTTCTCCATCTTGTTTTCGCAAGCATGACCCATCAACAAACAATACATAATCTGATTCTCCCAATGGGACATCAAAGATGTCCGGCCTGGGCTTTGTACACATTTCTGTTAGATCCAAACAATCATGATCAACTTCTTCTTTTACTTCTTCACAGAATGGGTCCGGCAACAAGGTTGCTGGATTCACTGTGGTGCATCTTATCACGCTTACATTTTCAGCACCTAGGATCACTCTTTCATACTTAGTCAGCCGACTAGGCGTCAAATGCTGAGTTCGAGTCCTTGTTAAAAGAATCTCGACAGAATGTGGCACATATACCTTCAAAGGATGTCCCATTACAATAGACTCACTCTGTTCCAGACTCACACAAGTAGCAGCTACTGCTTTTAAGCAGCCAGGCAATGCTGTGGCCACAGAATCCAGAGTGGCAGAAAAATATGCCACTGCACGTCACATCAATCCATGTCTTTGGGTTAATACTGAAAGCGCACATCCTTCCCTCTCACAACAGAACAAAGCAAATTCTTTCGTATGGTCAGGCATTCCTAAGGCTGGTGCTTAACATAAACAATCATTCAGTTTTATGAATGCATCCTCGCTTTCATCATCCCATTCAACCGGATCGGTCACATCCTTTCGTATCAATTTTATTAGTGGTTTTGCAAGCAATGAAAATCCACTGATCCACTGACGACAGTATCCAACCACTCCCAAAAACATTCGTACTTCTTTCTTAGTTTTGGGCAGATTCATCTGTCGAATCACTTTTATTCTCTCTTTCGTCACTTTTCTAACTCCCTTTTCTATCTTGTGTCCCAAATATTGGACTTCTTGTTGGCAAAACTGTAATTTTTCTGGCGACACTTTGTGTCCACCTTCTGCCAAATGGTTGAGTAAAGCAATTGTGTCTATGACACAGGCCTCTCTTGTCTTTGATGCCACCAATAGGTCATCGATGTACTGAACCAAAGCTGAATTTCCTGGCATAACCAATGTTTCCAAATACTTTTTCAAGATTTGATTGAAAATCGAGGGACTCTCTGTATACCCTTGAGGAACTCGGCACCATGCCAAAACACGGTCCTCGAACCGAAATGCAAAGAGATATTGGCTATCTATATGCAAAGGAATTGAAAAGAATGCTTGGCACAAATCAATCACTGTATACCAATGTGCATCCCAAGGTATCTGATAAAGAATTACTGCTGGATTTGGTACTACTGGACAACAGGGTACTACTATCTTATTGATTTTCCTTAAATCTTCCACTATCCTATATTTGCCACTAGGCTTTTTAAGCCCCATGATTGGCGAATTACAAGGACTGCCCATTATTTCTTTCAAAATACCTTGTTCAATCATTTGATCAATTACTGGAGTAACTCCTGCTTTTACTTCTGGACTCATTTTGTACTGTCGTGTGTTTGGATAAATCTCACCTTCTTTCACCATTATTTTAATTGGGTCTACATTTGCCATCAGACCAATTTCCTTTCCTGAAAAATCCCACACATCTGATCTCACTGTATCTCTCAGCTCATCAGGCAGACTGCTTTCAGTCAGAAGCGAAAACATCTCATCCACTTCTGTTCCTTGTTTTGCTAGCATCATTTTGAAAGCGATATCTTCATCAGGTGTTTGGAAAGCAATACCATCAGGTGTACAATAGATGGTACAGTTCATTTTACACAACAAATCCCTCCCTAACAAGTTAACTAGACTTGAATTACACACCACAAACCGATGCATGTCTTTGAAATTTCCGATATTCACTTATATTGGTTTAGTAACCAGTGTTTTTATTTGCTTATTTGAGACTCCTACAACTTGGATAGTTTCTCTCGAGAGGGGTAGGTTTGGAATTTCTGCTGCTCTCACAGTAGAACGGGTAGCACCAGTATCCACTAGGAAAGTGATGTCATTACCTTCCACTTTTCCATCAACAAATGGACCTGACTGATCTACCGCCAAAGATGCGCCAAGCACGCATTCTTCCTCCCCTCTCAGGCACTGTCATTGGGAAACATCCAGATCACTCTCATTACTTTGCACCCAATATTGTTGAACCGTTTGTGTATTCTTACCGCTCTCTCTACGAATCCGGTGTTCACAATGTATCTCTGCACTTGAGCGTTCATACAGTTGGGCATAGGGGCTTGTGGCACCTGTAACTGTGGAGTAACTACCTGTTGCTGTTGCTGCTGGTTCACAACCACCTCATTCTGCATCTGTGGATTAAAATTTTGATTTACCCCATTATTCTGTTGAACGTTTCTACACTCATTCTTCCAATGTCCATGCTTTCCGCACGCATGACAAGGATACTTCTTTTTCGCTTCTTCTCTACTCATTCGCCCTTTTCCTTTATTTCCATTCGATCCTTGACTATTCTGATTCTGATCATTCGACCGGTTATCATTTTGAGAACCAGTACTTGCCTCTTGGTGTTCTGCCAACTTCACTTGTGCCCACATCATCTTTTCTTTCAATTTCTTGTGTTTTGTGTCAATATCATCACTGCAATACTTTGCATACTTCAAGATGTCATCAATGGGTTTACTTTGCCAGCAAAGCATATGCTGCTGAATCATCTGACTAATTTCTGATCTCAATCCATACACAAACCTGTACACAAAATGTCCCATATCCTTATCACCAATATTTTCAAATCCACTATACTGTTTAAATACTTGCAACAACCTTTCCGAATACGCATGCACTGACTCCTTTGGTTCTTGAGTTGTTCTATCTATTTTAACCCAATCTGTTTCCTTTGGAGGAATTTTCCCTTTCAAGAAAGTAATCACTTGCTGATACTTTTTCATCACATCTTCTGAAGGTGCACCTGTCTTTGCATCTCTTGGGTATTCGCCAGTTGGCCAATCAACCGTAATCTTACATTCTGTCCACAAATCAGTTTGTACCACTATATCAAACAGACCATCCAAATCCTTTAATAATACCTTTGAAACTTTCACAAACCTCTCTACCTGCTTGTACCATTCAACTGGTTTCTCCCTTAATCTGGGAAAATCATTCGTAAAAGACAAAATATCCTGTCTAGACCAAGGATCATGAACATATCCACCACCAGGAACTTCTCTCATTGGACACACTCTTTCAACCTGTTCTGTTTCTCTTAATGGGAATGCAGATGCTTCCTTTGTAGCTGCCTCATCCCTTTTCCTTGTCCATCTACCTCTCCATCTGTCTGCATCTCCCCATTTCTTCAAAATATTCATTAATTCTTTGATCTGTAATCTCCTTCTTGACGCATTCAAACTTTCTAAATCCTTTTCAGTAAATTCTGCCCTATATAGTTTCTGCAATAATTTCGATTTTTCAACATCCTTTCCAAATTCTGAAGCAACTTCTACTATTTTCTCATGCAAATTCTTTGCTCTCCATGTTATACTTTTACACAAAAACAACAATCATCATCTCTGTATGTACCTAATCTATCTGGGCTTATTGTACCAATGATCATTTCTTCCAAATCCACTTTCAACCTGGCCACATCTATACTTGGTGTTTGAGGTTTCTTTTTGTCTAATCCTTTCGCCCACTCCTCTAGATCTTCTGGCGAAAATCCTTTAGAATTTCCTGCTACTGGAGTGTCAATCAGTTCCTTTCTCCTTTTATTCACTGGTGAACCTCTTTTCGGGGTTTCAGTCACTGTTTCAATATTAGGGAGATCTAGTAACGATATATTTGAATCACTCTCACTGGTTAGATCTTCCGACATTACTACCTCTTCTCTAACATTATTTTGTGGGACTGTCACTGTTTGTAATCTCGGGGTGTCTCGTTTATCCCCATATAATGGAATAACTGGACCTATCGTTAATGGCACTGTCAAGGCTTCAGCATTGAAACCTAACTGATTTATTTTCTGAATTATCTCTTCTTTTGTTCCATTCAATGCGTCCCTTTCCTTTTCCTGTAACACTCGGGTAACTGTTGGATCATATAAAACCTGTGGAACTAAGGGAGTTCTCATCATTGGTGCACTTGGAGTTGCCTCTCCAGCATTTTCTTGATAAGGCGGAGGTCTTTTAACTAAAATGTCCTCTAATAACTCATCATCAGTTTCATCACATTCTGTTCCTGCCATACCTGCGTGTTTCAATTTTTCTTTACATTTACTCCCTACTTGATCCTCAGCCATCAATACTGGATACAACCCTTCCGTTACTACAGCCCTTCTCCATCTTTTCATCTCATCTCCTCGAGTATCAAACGGATATCTTGGAAAAAATCCTCTAATTATTCTTCTACCTCCTCTGTATTTCTCTCGTTCAAATGCCTCAACTTCCCATTCCTCCAAAGCTTCATACTGCCTTAACCTAGGACTTGGTTCTAATGAATTCATTCGATTTCTCAAATTCTGAAGAATCCTTACATTAAACGTACCATTTTCAGGGAAAGCTAGAACACCATCGCCTTCCGTATACTCTTCCCAATTTTCCAACCAGACACAAGTATGATATCCTCGTTCCAACATCATAAAGGAAGCAGGCGTATTAGGGGGTGGCATAAGAATTCCTTCTCTGGTTACTGCACGCTTATCTTTTTTAAAGAAATTTTTGATTTTATTAATCCACTTCATTCTTCCGATCCCTGTGACTAAGTATTTTCGGCAATCTAAAACTAGAAACTCTTCCGTATTCTTACGTATCCTGTTTCCCAACACTCGTCCTATACCAGCGCGACTCACACCAACAGTCCAATCAGGGCTCACTACGTGTTCTCTTCCGCCACCAATACCAGCGCGGCTCTTGTCTGCTAACCAATCAGAGCTTTCCACACACCCACTTGTTTGACCAATACCAGCGCAGCTTTTTATGACGTCAGTATTACTCCTACTACTGACCCTCCCTTTACAATCGGCACTTGTTACACGCCCGCTGTCTCAACCAATACCAGCGCGGCTCTCTGTGACGTCAGTATGACTCCTGCTACTGACCCTCCCTTCACAAGGTAATACAACAATATATTTTCTAAAACTTTCTTAATAAATTTTCTGTTAGTAACAAGGTAAAAACAGCGCTACTCTGTCTGCTCCGCTAATTCAAAGATAGTTTATTCACTTGCTTCAAAGAGAAAGTACTTCCTTACACTACAAGTAAAAACCGCTGTTTACCCTTCACTTAAGCTCGTGGAGGACCTATTACTCCTCTAGGGATACTCCTCCTTCGGGTAAGGCCAAAGTTTCACAGGTGGACCCTTCGTTATCACTCACTCTCGGCTTTTATACGATATAGTCCCTAATATAACACCTACAGCCCTCCGTAGCTTTTAGGTATTATGACAACAGACGAGTAACCTTCTGCAGTGTGATTTCCTTACCACACTCTTCAAAATTCTATTCCCGGGATTCCCAGGTATCTCTGTACCTGTACTTCCAGACAACATAGAACAGGACACTAACTTTTCATGTTAAGAACATATAGTCAATAATCAATAATCACCAAACTAATCAATAATAACCATAACTCTGCTACCAGAAAAACTGATCCAGCGCGAAGAGGCCAGGGTTGGATATTTTTACACAAAAACTGAACTTTTTCAATGGGCCCATATACATTTATCCAAATATGATCATTTTTGCATTTCCCTGGCCAATTCCGCTGGAAAGGTCAAGTTTTATAATTCACTTAAGTTCTGATTAGTTATTTCCCTGTAACCACAAATCAATTACAGTATCATGTCTAACTAATCTTCACGAATCAACACTCTTCCTCTGGTCGATGGACCATTAGTTGAGTTAGTTGATGGTGATATTAACAACTTCTTAACTAAAATTCATAGTGAAATAACCACAGACTCTGAATAATAATAATAATAATAATAATAAGTTTATAAAAAATGTCAGTCATTAAGTTGAACGCTCATCAATTACAAGTACACAGTGCAAACTCCATCTTTCTTTAAGTGGGAGAGAGAACAATCATATAGCACAATACATTCAATTACACAAGCTCATTCAACAAAATCAAACGCATAAGAGTGGATAGATGTAGAGACAAAAGGCACATTATAATACATTTGCAAAGAAATATGTAAATTTTGGATAGAATGACATTTACCTAATGAAGGTAACTGGAAAACCACCCATCTGGCCAAAGGACTGGTGGGGGTCCCCTGACTTAGGATCAGGAGACAAAGATTATATAGGATAGGATCAGGACAGGTCTGATACTTACTAGACTTCTCTACAAACCCGACGCACCAGGGCGATTCCCTCTCTTACACTCTCTCCCTCCTCGATATTCTTCCGCAATTCCAATCTAATCAGGCAGTAGTCTGGATCTTCCGAGTCTGCTCTCGTCTCTCTCTCTCTCTGCTCAGCTCCCAGCAGCAGTATCTCTCTCACAGCTCCATCGAATCATCAGCATTATTCTACTTAACTCAAGTCACTCTAGGTATAGTCTTTATTTCTTCATGTCCCACCCTCAAGTGTTGCAAATGTACTAAACTACGGAATATGATTGGACGGGGTTAGGGGAGGCTTCATCACACCAAGCTGACGTATTCATTTTTATTAGTAAAACCTATTGTTTGCTAACCCTGCCCCTTCAACTCATTCATATATTTTGTTTTCACATGCATATTTTGTTGCAAATGCCGTAATTTATTTAATACAGGCTTCATAGATGAGCGATACATCTTCTTCTTTTCCCATCCCTTCTGTCCTTGGATCTTGGCAGTCATTCAGCTCTCTCTCATCACCGGGTCATTTCATGGACTCATTGAGCATGCGTAGCTTTCGCCATTTTCTTTTTCAGTCATGGATTAGCAGGCCCAAATGCACACTATTAATAAAAGAATCATAAACAGATGTTATTTTCTTAAACATGTAATTCTCACTGTTCACCACCCACTTCTACTCTATCCCATGTAATTATTATTACTCTTGGGCAAAAGCGTTAATAGCAGCAGCTTTCTTTTAAATCAAGCAAGCATATGCCGGGCATGCAGTACCTCAAGACTGCGTTTTTGGTCTTTCTTGCACATGCGTGAGGTTTTCCCTCTCAAAGCAAGTTAGTCACGTTACTTCTGCGTAATTCGAGTTTGCACATGCGCAAAGCGTTTTTGCAAGTTAAAGCGGGTTTTAATCGTGCTGCATTTTATTTCTCATTAATTCAAGCATGAGTAAGCTTTTTCTCCCCGTGTATATGTGTCTGGTGTATGTTAGTTTCGTCTCATCTACTAATTTAATGATTAGTGACAGTTAATGGAGGATTCATTCGAGCAAGTTTCATTTTTCTCGAATCCTTGCTCCATCACTGTCTTACCTCTGTAGGTAGTTGTTGGAGGTTCGTACCCTTCTTAATCATACAAGGATTTGTACAGAAATAAAGTTCATATGATATGTTTGTTGGACAATCAATAGTCTCTTTATTATCATGTGCAGGCAAGTTGCAGGTGCAAAACGAAAACGAAAAACAAAAACAAACAGCCGACACGTGTTTCGCCCAAAGGCTAGACAGCCGGGGGCTTTTTCAAGGCTGAGTACATAAATAATAATATCCAAGAAAAGCAAATGCATGCCACAAAGTGCAAGATACAGTGATTGCAAAACGTGAAAAAATATAAGAGGATAAGGTGTAGGGGACGAGCACGAGAAAAGTGTGAAAGTAAGGTAGGTACAGAGAGGGAGGGGACCCAAGAGGGAAAAACCCAAAATAGAAATAAGGAAGATGGGATAGTAAAATAAAGGAATTTGAGAAAATAGAAAAATAGAAAAATAGAAAAAGTGGGAGGGAAGATCGAAAAAGTAGAAGAAAAAATTAAAAGAAAAATTATTATTAGAAGAAAAATTAGAAAAATTATTAAGACGGCAAACATGGTACAGTTTGGATAACCAGGATAATCAGGTCTGATGACTCATACGTTCTAAGATATGGCAAAACTTAGTAAAAAACATTATGTCTATACAATACTGTTTGTAGGAGAGAGACACCACATAAGGTTAATGAACAGACACAATTCTGTAAAATTCAGGTCTAAAGAAACATCGGTTCAGAAACATAGCTACAATATCAAGCGGTCACTATTTCTATACAACGCTGTCACAGGAAATTGGGACACCCACAAAAATGGGGAACAGGTACAATCCAGTCATGGCACACATTTAAAAAGGTGCCTTATCAAACTTGACCATCAAGGTGCTGACAAAAACATACGAAACGCCCTGAGGTAATGACCCTTAACTGGAATGATATACATGGTACTGGGAAAACCTGTTTGAGATGGTCTGTGCAAACATCCAAAATGCACATGCATATAATTGGTAAAAGGAAAAGGTCTTACCAAGTTCTATCCATTAGCATCAAAGAAGTTCTATTAGTTAGCATCAATGAAGTTGCTGAAAGTAAAAGCGAGGGTATGTCAGCTCAAAATATGGGGCACAGTACAAGGCAGAGCCCAGCAATGTTTAAACAATCTGGGAGAGAATATTGCCGGGGTATTCCGGAAATAATCTCGTTGGTGCGAAGGTTAAAGCTTAAAAGTCTCAAAGAGCAAGAGGAGAGGCGTAACATCCTGCCTGGTTTCAACAAACTTAACAAGTAAAACAAACAAACTATTCCGAGATAATCTTATTGGCGCTTAATTTATAATTTGCATTCTTGAAGCGCAAGGGGAGAAAAGGCGCGAGACTAAAATACAAAAACCATCTACTTTCTATTTAATGTTATATGGGTCTGGGGACATGGTAAAAGACGGGAATAATTAGCTAGTGGAGAGGAGAAAAGAAAAGAAATTGTTATGCGCTTTAAATTCACGAAAACTAGTGGAACAGCGCGCCCCTCCCGTACATGAGTTTGATGATAAGTGGTGTGAGCGCGAAAGGGAAACGAATGTCTGAGATAATAAAACATAACATTTGAACAGAGTTGAGTACTTACAAGTCCAGGTCAAGGTTAACTCCAGGGCTTTAAGTGGGCCGGGTCTGACCGGGTCTGAGCACCGGCAGTTATTTTTAGGGGGCCTCGAAACGAGTCTCTATCGGGCTCTATTTTCGGGCCTCGCACAGGTAGTCCGTTTTCTTTTTTTTTAAATTGGACTGCAGTGAGAGCATGCACATCGCTCACTACTGAGAAGTGGAGACGTCATGCCAGGTGAGCCGCATTGTAAGGGAAGGGAAATCCTTTAAAGAGAGCCATTTTCTCTCAGGATTTCCCTTCTCTTTTTAAAACGCAGGAGCAACATCATAGTGGGATGATTAGGAGAGAGACGACCAGGCGCGCAACGCCCATTGCCCCGGGCTGAGACAGCTTCCCGGGCGCACACAGCCGCACCCGAGTACTTCACAGGTCTTTAAAAGACCATTTGCTTGTAAAAGAGGCTCTGTTGTTTTTCACCCCTTTTTAGAGCCCCTGCATCCCCACTCTGCCTATTGCTGGAAGAATTAGCCTCCCCCCAAATTTGGCTCTAGTTGCGCCTCTGGAGACGACCACAGGC
This sequence comes from Calotriton arnoldi, assembly GCA_963921515.1. NCBI lineage: Eukaryota > Metazoa > Chordata > Amphibia > Caudata > Salamandridae > Calotriton > Calotriton arnoldi. Next base: position 807,951 of record CAWUFW010004403.1, on the reverse strand, counting down.
AGCCAACTCCAGCACGACCCTGCTCTGACCTTTCACAGTGTCTTGTTTTAGTGCTAGGAAAACACACGCTTTGCCTGGCTCACTTAGTTCTCACACCCCCTCTTTAATATGAAGATAGTAGCTTTGGAATTACCTTTATATTCCTATACTGTGCTTCACATGGAAATATAGAAGGGCAGGTTCTCACCACCCCAAATTAGCTGTTTGGTATACTCTCTCAAATGTCAGAACTACAGGTATTCAGTGTCTGTCAGTCACGGCCAATTTAAAGCAGTGTTCCTATATAGAAATGGACAAAAGGTTATGTTTCTGAATAAGCGTCTTACACTGAAAAGCTGGTTTATATTTCTTTCGCTGGATCAACCTTTGTTTAAAACACCACCAGAGAAGGGTGGTGAACTATGGTCCACAAAGAGCAACTGTTTCTTGTTCTTTATCAGAAACATCTGCCTGTCAATGGTTATCACCAGCCTTTTCGGCCCATTAAGAGGCTGTGTGGATGAGTATAATACGGGGAGTTTAGGCTCGGGGCGGAGGATGCACGGAAAGAAGGACGGATAGGTGAATAAAGGGCGAGTGGATGGATGGCCAGATGGATGAATGGATAGCTGGATGGATGGATGAATGTATGGATGGATGGAAGGATGAATGGATGCATGGACCAGTACTTAGGATAGGCGGGTGGGCTGATAGATGCTTAGGATAGGTTCTGGGACAGATGTATGTATGGATGTATGGGCGTATGGATGGATGGATGGCACAGTGCTTAGGATAGGCGGGTGGGCTGATAGATGCTTAAGATAGGTCCAGGGACACATGTATGGATGGATGGATGGATGAATGAATGGGTTGCTGGCTGGATGAATGGATGAGTGGATGAATGGATGGATGGATGGAAGGATGAATGGATGAATGGACCAGTACTTAGGATAGGCGGGTGGGCTGATAGATGTTTAGGATAGGTGCAGGGACAGATGTATGTATGTATGTAGGTAGGAATGTATGGATGGATTGAAAGATGGTTGGATGGCGCAGTGCTTAGGATGGATGGATGCAGGGCTTTAAGTGGGCCGGGTCTGAGCACCGGCAGTTATTTTCAGGGGGCCTCGAAACGGGTCTCAATCGGGCTCTATTTTCGGGCCTCGCAAAGGTAGTCCGTTTTCTTTTTTTTTTTTTATTGGACTGCAGTGAGAGCATGCACATTGATATGCGCATGCTCATTTTGCTCACTACTGAGAAGTGGAGACGTCATGCTAGGTGAGCCGCGTTGTAGGAGGAAGGGAAAACCTTTAAAGAGAGTGTTTTCCGAAGGTAGGATAATAGGAGGGGATTTTCTTAAGCACACAATGCTAGTTATCTTGATTTAGACCACGCCCCTACTTGGATAGGCCACACCCCTTAAGAGGATTGCCCCGCCCCTTTTAGAGCACCCCCAGTTTTTTTTCCCCATTTAAAGCACTGGTTAACTCTATGTGTTCTACGCGGTCTCTGCGGTCCAGCAAGGGATTACCCTGCAGTCATTAGGGGCCGTGTTAAATAGCCTCTCAAAAAACGTGAGCCAACGTGCACTGTCATCCAGCCATGAAGGCTCTGAATGGCCATGAAAGAAAGATATATACACACCACAGGATGGATCAAAGGGAAACTAATACCATCCACTTAAATATTAAATAGCGTCTCTGTATGTCTGAGGCCTTTAGAAAACGGGAAACAGAATAACCAATTATAAAAATTATAATAAAATTGGAACCTTGACCTGGACTTGTAAGTACTCAACTCTGTTCAAATGTTATGTTTTATTATCTCAGACATTCGTTTCCCTTTCGCGCTCACACCACTTATCATCAAACTCATGTACGGGAGGGGCGCGCTGTTCCACTCGTTTTCGTGAATTTAAAGCGCATAACAATTTCTTTTCTTTTCTCCTCTCCACTAGCTAATTATTCCCGTCTTTTACAATGTCCCCAGACCCACGGAGGGATCCCTATATAACATTAAATAGAAAGTAGATGGTTTTTGTATTTTAGTCTCGCGCCTTTTCTCCCCTTGCGCTTCAAGAATGCAAATTATAAATTAAGCGCCAATAAGATTATCTCGGAATAGTTTGTTTGTTTTACTTGTTAAGTTTGTTGAAACCAGGCAGGATGTTACGCCTCTCCTCTTGCTCTTTGAGACTTTTAAGCTTTAACCTTCGCACCAACGAGATTATTTCCGGAATACCCCGGCAATATTCTCTCCCAGATTGTTTAAACATTGCTGGGCTCTGCCTTGTACTGTGCCCCATTTTTTGAGCTGACATACCCTCGCTTTTACTTTCAGCAACTTCATTGATGCTAACTAATAGAACTTCTTTGATGCTAACGGATAGAACTTGGTAAGACCTTTTCCTTTTACCAATTGTATGCATGTGCATTTTGGATGTTTGCACAGACCATCTCAAACAGGTTTTCCCAGTACCATGTATATCATTCCAGTCAAGGGTCATTACCTCAGGGCGTTTCGTATGTTTTTGTCAGCACCTTGATGGTCAAGTTTGATAAGGCACCTTTTTAAATGTGTGCCATGACTGGATTGTACCTGTTCCCCATTTTTGTGGGTGTCCCAATTTCCTGTGACAGCGTTGTATAGAAATAGTGACTGCTTGATATTGTAGCTATGTTTCTGAACCGATGTTTCTTTAGACCTGAATTTTACAGAATTGTGTCTGTTCATTAACCTTATGTGGTGTCTCTCTCCTACAAACAGTATTGTATAGACATAATGTTTTTTACTAAGTTTTGCCATATCTTAGAACGTATGAGTCATCAGACCTGATTATCCTGGTTATCCAAACTGTACCATGTTTGCCGTCTTAATAATTTTTCTAATTCTTCTTATAATAATAATTTTTCTTTTAATTTTTTCTTCTACTTTTTCGATCTTCCCTCCCACTTTTTCTATTTTTCTATTTTTCTATTTTCTCAAATTCCTTTATTTTACTATCCCATCTTCCTTATTTCTATTTTGGGTTTTTCCCTCATGGGTCCCCTCCCTCTCTGTACCTACCTTACTTTCACACTTTTCTCGTGCTCGTCCCCTACACCTTATCCTCTTATATTTTTTCACGTTTTGCAATCACTGTATCTTGCACTTTGTGGCATGCATTTGCTTTTCTTGGATATTATTATTTATGTACTCAGCCTTGAAAAAGCCCCCGGCTGTCTAGCCTTTGGGCGAAACACGTGTCGGCTGTTTGTTTTTGTTTTTGTTTTTGTTTTTCTTTTTCGTTTTCGTTTTGCACCAGCAACTTGCTTGCACATGATAATAAAGAGACTATTGATTGTCCAACAAACATATCATATGAACTTTATTTCTGTACAAATCCTTGTATGATTAAGAAGGGTACGAACCTCCAACAACTACCTACATTATCTCCCTTCTAATGGCTTCTGGGTGTAGCCATTTGTGAGGCACGTACCAACAACCAATTGGGTCTTAAGAAGAAGTGCGATAAATCCCTTTTGCACACCCTGGTTCTTACACTGTCTTACCTCTGTCATCTGCCCTTGCCCCCTGTACCACTTCCTCAAATCCACAGTGCTATTCCTCTCCCTCAGCCCCACTATTGATCCCTCCAAGCTCCCTTAAGCTACCCTTCCATTCCTCCTTCCATTCTGACATTTTTTGTTATCGCACCCACCACATCCCCTTTCTTCACTCTGGCACCTCCTACTATTGACTCCCCCTTCTCTCCTTATGTAAAGAAAGCTGAGTTGACCCATTGTAATTGCAACAAATACCTGTTGTGGAAGCATTCGTCCACTGAGACACCAGATCCGGCATCCAGTCGCTACTTCTTCCATAACCCCGCACCTCTCTGCCATTCCCAAAAGCTCCTCTTCCCTACTATCACATTCAGCCCACCTGATACGCCCCTGATGTTCCCCCCTATCCATGTCTAGGCCTGGTACAAGGAAGCCCCCAACACAGTTTTCCAATCAAAGCCCTGTCAGGGCATCTCAAACGGGAGCTTCCATTCAACCCAGCAGACAGTTCAAAAGGTAAACATAAGCTGCCAATAAAACGTTCATGAAATGCAAATGAAGGACCGCGGTTTACCAGCAGCAAAGCTTGGATGTGGCATAACTGCTTTCAGCCCAAAAAATAGCAAACGTGTAATTTGTAAAACTGCTTATGATGGGGAGTGGGCGACGGCAGAGGGGAGGACTCTTATTGTGCACAGAACAAAAAAAATAAAGGTATGGTTTTCAGGAAAATGATACCTATTTTAATCACGTCCTTGACATGATCGTCCACTAAATGAAAGAATGCCACTCTGTGTCGGTTAGTTGAAAAACGCAAATTGGTGTGCTAAAACTTAGAGGAAAATTATAGCTTTATTTTAGTTATTTATAGTTTATACGGGTCAAAAAACATAAAACTCGACTATATTTTTTAAAGTCAACTAAAAAATATTTTTTTAAAATGACAATTTATTTCTGGATGTGTTATTTCACAAATTATTTACATAAGGTGAATACTCATTATATTGAACTTGTATGCGGTCTCTAGAGCATCTAAGTACATATCATATGCGTAATTTTTTTATTGATGTTGGGGTGGGGGCTGCCCAAAAAGGGCATGGCAATGCCCCCACCCCCTCCCCAAGAGAAATGTCAGTCTTTCTGCCCCCAGGGGGCAGACGGGGGCAGTAGCCCCCAATCTGCCCCCCGGGGGGGCAGAAAGCCCACTAGAAACCAGGGATTTTATTTTTTTATTGATGTTGGGGTGGGGGCTGCCCAAAATGGGCATGACAATGCCCCCACCCCCAGTGAAATTCCAGTCTTTCTGCCCCCCCGGAGGGCAGAAAGCCCATTAGAAACAAGGGATTTTTTTTTATTGATGTAGGGGTGGGGGCTGCCCAAGATGGGCAGGCCAATGCCCCCACCCCCCCCCAACAAAATGCAACAGTCTTTCTGCTCCCCCCAGGGGCAGATGGGGGCAGTAAGCCCACTAGGCACCAGGGATTTTTTTATTATGATGTAGGGGTGGGGGCTGCCCAGAATGGGCATGATAATGCCCCCACCACAAAAACAATTACCAAAGTCTTTCTGCCCCTCCCTGGAGGCATATTGGGGCAATAGCCCTCATCTGCTCCCCCGGGGGCAGAAAGCCCACTAGGCCTCAGGAAATATATATTTTTTAAATTCAGGGGTGAGGTCAGCCCAGAATGGGCATGCCAATGCCCACACTTCCCCCCAAAAATGCCATAGTCTTTCTGCCCCCCCCGGGGGGTGGATGGGGCAGTGGCCCCTGACCTGCCCCCGGGGGGGCAGAAAGCCCACTAGGCGCCAGCGATTACGCTGGCTATTTTTATGTGTGGGTGTGGGGGCTGCCCAGAATGGCATACCAATGCCCCCAACCCCCAAAAACTAGCCACAGTCTTTCTGCCCCCCTTGGGGGCATATCGGGGCAAACCCCCCCCCCCCCGATTCCCCCCCAGGGCGGCAGAAGGCCCACTAGGCACAGACTTGTTTTTAGCAATGTGCCTACCTGTGGATTTTGGGCCCTAGCGCAGCCGGCACATAGGGAAACCTAGCAAACCTGTACATTTTTGAAAACTAGACACCAAGGGGAATCCAGGATGGGGTGACTTGTCTGGCTCTCACCAGGTTCTGTTACCCAGAATCCCTTGCAAACCTCAAACTTTGTCAAAAAAAACACATTTTCCTCACATTGTTGTGGTGGAAAGTTCTGGAATCTGCGTGGATCCACAAAATTCCACCCACCCCGCATTCCCCAAAGTCTTCTGAGAAAAATGGTACCTCACTTGTGTGGGTGGGTCAAGTACCCGCGACAGGCAAGGGCCCAAAACCTAATGAAGCGACATCAAAATTACCTATCACAAAACAACCTGGTTTTGCAAGGGGGGTCCCCTGGGTTTTTGGCCCCGGGCTCGGGGGCCACCTTGGGAAACTACCAAACCCACACATTTCTGAAAACTAGACACCCGGGCGAGTCCAGCGAGGTATGGCTTGCGTGGACCCCCCATTGTTTTCCTACCCAGAATCCCCTGCAAACCTCAAATTTAGCTGAAAAAATCACTTTTTTTCTCAAATTTCTGTGTGGGAAAGTTCTGGAATCTGCGTGGATCCACAACTTTCCTACCACCCAGCGTTCCCCCAGGTCTCCCGATAAAAATGGTACCTCACTCGCATGGGTGGGTCAAGTACCCGCGACAGGCAAGGGCCCAAAACCTATTGAAGAGACATCAAAATTACCTATCACAAAACAACCTGGTTTTGCAAGGGGGGGTCTCATGAGTTTTTGGCCCCGGGCTCGGCGGCCATCTAGGGAAACCTACCAAACCCACACAATTCTGAAAACTAGACACCCGGGGGAGTCCAGGAAGGTATGGCTTGCGTGGATCCCCCAACGTTTCCCTACCCAGAATCTCCTGCAAATCTCAAATTTTGCTGAAAAAATCAAATTTTTCACACATTTCTGTGTGGGAAAGTTGTAGGATCACTGGGCAGACACAAATGTCCTACCACCCAGCATTCCCCAAGGTCTCCCGATAAAAATGGTACCTCACTTGTGTGGGTAGGCATAGTGGCTGCAACAGGAAATGGCCCAAATTGTACTGTGGAGACTTCAAAATTACCTATAACAAAACTACTTGGTTTGGGGGGGCACCTGGTTTTTTGGCCCCGGGCTCGCCGCCATTTAGGGAAACCTACCCAACCCACACATTTCTGAAAACTAGACACCCGGGGGAGTCCAGGAAGGTATGGCTTGCATGGATCCCCCAACGTTTCCCTACCCAGAATCTCCTGCAAACCTCAAATTTTGCTGAAAAAATCAAATTTTTCACACATTTCTGTGTGGAAAAGTTGTAGAATCACCAGGCAGACACAAATTTCCTACCACCCAGCGTTCCCCCAGGTCTCCCGATAAAAATGGTACCTCACTTGTGTGGGTAGGCATAGTGGCTGCAACAGGAAATGGCCCAAATCGTACTGTGGAGACTTCAAAATTACCTATAACAAAACTACCTGGTTTGGGGGGCGCACCTGGTTTTTTGGCCCCGGGCTTGCCGCCATTTAGGGAAACCTACCCAACCTACACATTTCTGAAAACTAGACACCCTGGGGAGTCCAATGAGGTATGGCTTGCGTGGATCCCCCCAACGTTTCCCTACCCAGAATCCCCTGCAAACCTCAAATTTAGCTAACAAAAACCACATTTTCCACATATGTTTGTGTGGAATCTCTGTGCCGGCACAAATGTCCTACCCCACAGCGTTCTCCTTAGTGTCCCGAGTAAAATGATACCTCACTTGTGTGGGTGTCCAATGCAGAATTGGCTAAAAACTTATTTTTAAAAAAATGTAGCGCTTAGAATTCTCTGTGCTATACCCTTAATCCCTATGTTTTGGGCTCTTCCCAGTCACAGGCCCTTGCCCCACCCACACAAGTGAGGTATCATTTTACTCGGGAGACTGAGGGGAACGCTGTGGGGTAGGACATTTGTGCCGGCACAGTGATTCCACCAAACAATATGTGGAAAATGTGTTTTTTTCAGCTAAATTTGAGGTTTGCAGGGCATTCTGGGTAGGAAAACGTTGGGGGATCCACGCAAGCCATACCTCGCTGGACTCCCCAGGGTGTCTAGTTTTCAGAAATGTGTGGGTTTGGTAGTTTCCCAAGATGGCCGCCGAGCCCGGGGACAAAAACCCAGGTGACCCCCCTTTCAAAACCAGGTTGTTTTGTGATAGGTAATTTTGATGTCTCCTCAATACGTTTTGGGCCCTTGCCTGTCGCGGGTACTTGACCCACACACGCGAGTGAGGTATCATTTTTATCGGGAGACCTGGGGGAACGCTGGGTGGTAGGAAATTTGTGGATCCACGTAGATTCCAGAACTTTCCCACACAGAAATTTGAGAAAAAAGTGATTTTTTTCAGCTAAATTTGAGATTTGCAGGGCATTCTGGGTAGGAAAACGTTGGGGGACCCACGCAAGCCATAGCTTGCTGGACTCCCCCGGGTGTTTAGTTTTCAGAAATGTGTGGGTTTGGTAGGTTTCCCTAGATGGCCGCCGAGCCCGGGGCCAAAAACTTATGGGACCCCCCTTGCAAAACCAGGTTGTTTTGTGATAGGTAATTTTGATGTCGCCTCAATAGGTTTTGGGCCCTTGTCTGTCACGGGTACTTGACCCACCCACACAAGTGAGGTACCATTTTTCTCAGAAGACTTTGGGGAATGCGGGGTGGGTGGAATTTTGTGGATCCACACAGATTCCAGAACTTTCCACCACAGAAATGTGAGGAAAATGTGTTTTATTTGACAAATTTTGAGGTTTGCAAGGGATTCTGGGTAACAGAACCTGGTGAGAGCCAGACAAGTCACCCCATCCTGGATTCCCCTTTGCAACAAAAGGGTCAGTTTTCACTGTAAAAATAAAGTGTGTCCACGTTGCGTTTTGAGCCGTTTCCTGTCGCGGGCACTAGGCCTACCCACACAAGTGAGGTACCATTTTTATTGAGAGACTTAGGGTAATACAGAATTGTAGAGCAACTGTTATTACCTATTGACTTTCAATGCATTTCTGCCTTCCAAATGAAAGACAATGTGTAAAAAAGAAGTCACTTTGAAAAATGTCCTATAATTCTCATGCTAGTATGGGTACTCACAATTTCGGAAATGTGCAAATATCTACTGTTTCTAAACTCTATATTTTGTTCCAATTTCAGAAATACATAGGTGTCTTTCATACCGATTTTTCCATGTATATATTTCCCAAATTAATTGCTATATACCCGGTACATAATAAAAAAAATTGCAAGACGCTGCTCAGTTATTGGCTCTGGGTTCGTCGGGTTCTTGGTGAACCTACAAGTCCTATATATCCCCACAACCACAAAATGGTCCAGCGAATGCAACGGTCTATTGCTTTCAAACAGCTGTCATAACTAGAAGAAGTTACAGGTGAAAACGTTGGCACAAATGGCTGTTTTTTTCAACTAATTTTCAATTTTTCCTATATTCAACTGTTAGTTTCTATAAAGAAACCTTGAAGGATCTACACAAATGACCCCTTGCTGAATTCAGAATTTTGTCTACTTTTCTAAAATGTATAGCTTTCCAGGATCCATTATTGCTTTCATACCCATTTCTACCATTAACTGGAAGAAGGTTGAAAGCACAAAAATAGCAAAAATAGGCTATGTCCCAGTAAAATGCCAAAACTGTGTAAAAAATGTTGGTTTTCTGACAAAAGTCTGTCAGTCGCTAAAAGCTGGGAAAATTGTGATTTCAGCCCCACAAACCCTTTGTTGATACCATTTGCAGGGAAAAAACCAGACGCTTTCATTTGCAGCACTTTTTTCCCATTTTTCAAAAAAAAAAAACATTTAGCTGTATTTTGGCTAATTTCTGGGTCCCCTCCAGGGGAATCCACAAACCCTGGGTACCTTTAGAATCCCTATGATGTTGGAAGAAAAGGACGCAAATTTGGTGTGGATACCTTATGTGGTCAAAAAGTTACAGGGGCCTAAGCGCGAACTACCCCAAATAGCCAAAAAAAGGCTTAGCACGGAGGGGAAAAGGCCTAGCAGCGAAAGGGTTAAAAAATGAAACAAAAACGTTTCATTTTTTTTTTTTTTAATGCATCCCGTTTTCCTTTAAGGAAAACGGGCTGCATTTAAAAAAAAAATACTGCTTTATTTAAAAGCAGTCCCAGACAGGGAGGTCTGCTAACCCCAGCAGGCCACCATCCCTGGGAGTGGCAGCCATTCCCAATGGGGTCGCAAATTGCGACAGCCTCATTAATATGCATGAGGCATGCAATTTGCAACCCCATTGGGAATCGCAAACAGTGTCTCAGACACTGTTGTATATTGGCAATTGCAACTCGCAAGTTGCGACTCGCAATTTGGCGCAATTTGCGAGTCGCAATTGCCAATGGTCGTACATCTGGCCCTAGTGCCATAAGAACAAACCAGAAACGGTAAAGGAAATGTATTATAGTAGGTAAAGCACAAACAGATTGTGCTACAGTGCGCTTAGAACATGGGGTGTTTAAAAGATTCCCACAAAGAAACAATGACGGAGATACGTAACTGTGATGCCTGCAACACTAGCTAGAAAAAATAATCCTGGAAATGCGTTCGGTGAAGTCTGTAGCTGCACACATAAAAGTTAAAATAAAAAACCAATAATGCCATTAGGGTTGGGGAAATACGGTGACGGAAGTCCGTAGCTGTTGTGCCTGCAACAATAGCTACGAAATACGGCATTTAAAATGAGGTCAAGGAAGCACACAAAGAATGTAGACCAGTGTCTGGGATTTGTGAGAGAAGTGTTAAGTGTAACAGCATGTGGTAACAAGTGCCCGGGGGGAGGCCTGAAGCAGGAGCTGTGAGCCTAGACCAGGATATCCCTTTCCATAAAAACGGAAAGGTAAACAAAGCGCTTGGCAGAGGGCGTGGGGGCCGAGTAATTCAGCAGGCAGACTGCAAGGAAGTGACCAAGCCCGGGAAGGTTTGGAGGGCAGGACCCGGCGGTATTGGGAAGGCCGCTGTTGTTAAAAGTGAAAGCATGCTGCAATGCGCTGCAAATAAAAACAAGCGCTGTTTATAAGATATAGTCCGGAAGCAACCTGAAAGGTTTGGAGGGCGGGAGCGGGCGGTATGGAGAAGGCCAATATTGTTAAAAGTGAAAGCGCGTTGCAAATAAAAACAAGCACTGTAGAAACAAACAAGTACTGTTTATTTAATGCTATAGTCGGGAAGCAACATGGAAGGTTTGGAGGGTGGGTTCGGGCGGTATGGAGAAGGCCGCTGTTGTTAAAAGTGAAAGTGCGCTGCAAATAAAAAAAAGCACTGTTCATCAGATTCAATGCCATAGTCCGGAAGCAAAGCGACATGTTAAAACAAGAAACCCTGCTCCCAACGAACACAAAGAAACGACGAATAAAAAAAAAAAAAAACAAAGGCCATGCTATGAGAAAAAACGAGGAGCACTTACAAAGCGTTGAAGACCCGTGCAGCTGGGAACAGCGAGGTGGTAGGGAACCAAGCTATGTATGGGGCTGCAATGCCCATACAGGAGGAGGGAGGAGGGGCCATCACGCGCTGTACTGTATGATGGCCAAACAAAATGTTCTCTGAGTGAAATCGCCAGAAAGAGAGCTAAACACACAAAGGAGGGACTTTTACAGAAATGCACCAATAACAAGCCAGCATTTCTGAATGCCACAGATAACAACCAATGGCAATCGGTGGGTGTGCCAGAGCCCATAGAAGAGGATACAACAGGTCGATCGAGGCTCGACCTAAAAATGCGACCATTCACAAAGTACATAAGAACAAAGGTCAACAAAATATTCTTCAAGCTATAAATAAGTAAACAATACGTTTATAATATGAATATACCATACATCAGACCAGTATTATTAATAATTTATTGATTTTTAATATAAACATTTTCCTTTTTTGGGGGTTTTCAATTTTTTAGAAAAAGCATATACAGTAGTGATATTTAACAATAATAGATAAATGTACAGTCTGTGAGCTCCACATGTATAAAAACATTATAGAACAATATATATGTCGAGACATAGAATACAAATAAATAAAGGAATCTTAATTCCTAAAATGATAACAGTGACAGTGCAGTATTAAAGATTCTCTAAAATACAATGTTGTGTAGACAGAGATGCGCCGACGCGCGTTTCGGAAGTTACAGGAAGATGAAAGCGGGTGGTGCAACCTTCATCAGGGCGCTGTCTATATGTATAGTTCTGTGGCAGTTGCCATCTAGTCTGCACTTATTTAGAGAACATGTATAGGGGGCTCACCAAATTCTTCAATTACTGGTGTGAAGGTGAAATAACGAAGAAAATAGGGGAGAAAGCAGTCTCCCTATCCTAGCTGAAACTCCTTAGAGGAAATCCAAAATCACAGGATGACTGGACTAGGGGGGGATCCAAGTACAGAGCCAGACGTAGGTAGGCATTTTTCATGGAAATAAGGGGCCCACAAATTGGCACAGCGTCTGTCAAAAGTCTAGCTGCGGAAGGCTGGGTGCATAGTCCTAGGGTACAGCAGTAAGGAAAGTCTGCCCTGGCAGTGTAGCAGGAACACGGAATGTCGGCGTCCGGACGTCAGAAGATACCGGCAAAGTACATAACAACACACATATATAGTAACATAAACACAGATGGCATATGGAACCACAGTTATCATGGATAGATCTCTTTTTATGCACTGAATGCCACAAACAGAATACTTTTAAAAAACCAAAGAGATGAATGGGTAGAAAGAGCTGAGGCCACCAGAGAGATCTCATATTTTTCAAGCCACACCCAAGCAATACTGTAATAAACAGTCTCCAGAATCCATCAGACGACCGGTCACAGGTGTCCAAGGTAGGTCCATGACGGCCAGATCTATGCCCAGATTTCAGATTAATATGGATTGATCACTTAAATTCCAATTTATAATAATTGAATGTAAATACATAGTGTTAGAATTTGGGTTCCTGGTTGGCAGAGGTATGTACCCTGTCCAAGTAGAAACCACAATCCTAGTAAGGGTAAGTCAGATACACACCATAAATTAACCTGTGCTCACCCTCTGGTAGCTTGGCACAGAGCAGGCAGGCTTAACTTAAGAGGCAATGTGTAAAGTGTTTGTGCAACTCTTCAAACAGTAAAACAGTAAAAACACCACAAACAGACTTCACACCAGTTTAGAAACATAGAGAATAATTTTATAAATAAGATAAGACCAAAATGACAAAAATCCGGTAAGTAGAACTCGAGATATGCATTTTTGAAGTATAAACTATAAATTAGTGCTTAGAAGCAAAAAGTGCCTATTTGGGATATCTGGTCGCACTGGGCCGGAACAAAATCAAAAGTTCAGGCCGACCGCAATGGAGCGCAGGCCGGATACAGTGACCCACATGGGTCACCTGAAAAAAGTACCTTGATCCTGGTTTGTGTTGACGTCAAAGAAGATGCAGGGTGCAACCGAGGCGATGCATCAGTTCTGATCCCCCAACAGAGGGAGATGTGTTGGTTTTCACCACTCAAAGGCAGCAATGCATCGGTTCCGAGGGCGATTCGCTGGTCCTGAATGAAAAGCGCCGATTCTGCTCTTGGAGCAGAGGATGCATCAAGGGCAATGCGCTGGGTTCGGTCCGCACAACAACGAGAATGCGCCAGTTTTGATCAACGCGAAGGTGAGGATGTGCCGGCTCTGATGAAGATGAGTGGGTTGACTGTAGAAGCACCTTTGGCCTCACTTCCAAGGGTCCAGGACTTGGGTGTCACCACTTGGCAGTGCAGACTCACAGATGGCAGAGTCCAGATGCAGATGCAGGTGAGTTGAAAATCTTTTATGTCCCTGAGACTTCAATCAGGAGGCAAGCCAGCAAGCCCTTGGAGTCACTCTGGGTTCAAGTGATGCAGGTACAATCCTTCTCACCCAGGAAGGGGGCAGCAGGCAGGAGGGTAGCACAGCAAGGCAAGAGTCTAACAAAGCAGCAGTCCAGCAAAGTGGCAGTCCTTCAGCAGCACAGAAGTTCTTCTTCCTGGCAGAGTCTTCACAGGTCCAGAAGTGTACTAAAGTGATAGTGTCAGAGGTCCAGTACTTATACCCAGCTGTGCTTTTGAAGTGGGGGAGACTTTAAAGAAAGGTATTTGAAGTGCACAGAGGTCCTTCCTTCCTGCCTTGGCTCTAAACCCACTACAGGGGTTATGCAGCCCTTTGTGCGGGGACAGAACACAGCCTATTCAGATGTAAGTGTGAGGCTGTGTCCAGCTCCTCCCTCCTATCCTGCCAAGGATGGCCCATCAGGATGAAGATGGCCCATCAGTCACCCCTAAGCTCCCTTTGTGTGTGACTGTCTAGAGGAATGCACAAAGCCCAGCTGTCACCCAACCCAGATGTGTATTCAAAGACAGGCAGTAGGCACAGAATGGTTAAAGTAAGAAAATTCCAACTTTCTAAAATTGGCATTTTTAGACTTGCAATTTAAAATCCAACTTCACCATCCATTGAGATTTTAAATTGTGAGTCCAGAGACACCAAATTTGAAAAATCTAGCTTTTCATGATTCGGAATTACACTTAAAAGATGTAATAAGGTAATCCCAATGTTATCCTATGGGAGAGATAGACCTTGCAGTAGTGAAAAATGAATTTGGGAGTTTTTCACTACCCAGGGAATGTAAAACTTGAACGATATCCTGCCTTTTAAATACATTGCACCCTAGCCTCTGGATTTCCCAGGGCCTACCTTAGGGGTGGCATATGTATAAAAAGGGAGGTTTTAGGCCAGGCAAAAATGTATCTTGCCAGGTTGAAATGACAGTGTAAACTGCACATACAGGCTCTGCAATGGCAGGCCTGAGCCATGGTTAGAGGGCTACTTATGTGGGTGGCAAAACAAGTGCTGCAGGCCCAATAGTAGCATTTAATTTACAGGCCCTGGGCACATGTTGTGCACATTACTAAGGACTTGTAAGTAAATTAAATATGCCAATTGGAGATGAGCCAATATTGCCATATTTAGGGGAGAGAGCACAAACACTTTAGCACTGATTAGCAGTGGTAAAGTGCACCGAGTCCTAAAGCCAGCATAAATGAGGTCAGAAAAAAGGAGGAGGTAGACAAGCAGTTGGGGGGAAGAACACCCCCTAGGCTGTCAGGTCTAACACAGGAATTTGTTCCGATCCATTTTTACCTCTCTAGGACACCCACGATTATTATGGACAGCTGTTATCTCTGACCTAAACAAGTATCTAGACTCAAACCTAGTGGGGACACGCAAAGTCTATCCTTCCTCATCTTTGTGCCTAAATTCTCTGCTGCCTATTTCAGCACTGTAGCCCTCTAAGTTAATAGAATAGGCGTGAAGCTAACAACTTTAAATAACCCTTATTTTTAGTTTTCAGAGAATTTCTTCGTCTATGTTGGTAATTCCTTTCGCAGCACTGACTTCTCCCACATCTGACAGCACTGGGACCCCCATGCACATCAGACACACAACTTGTCAAGGACTCCCATGTCAGCACTGCTCATACTCCTTGTCAAATTGTTTACAAACCAGTTCACTGATCACACACAATGTGTGTTTCAAACTGGGATGTACTTCTCTGTCCCAACCTTGCACTTAATATCCCAGAATCACCCTCTGATTCACACACTCAGCACATGATGGTACAGCACTGCCTGTATAGACTGTCTGCTCTATTGAAAGAAAAGGAAGCCTCACGTAGCACTGAAATGTTTAAAGACCATAGCTGCGGACCCACGATTCTGATCCATTCATGCATGCTAGCCATGCATGGTAGTATGAGCTGTGGCTCTATAAGCACCGAGTTATGGAGCACTGCAAAGTTAGCACTGTAATCGGATTCTAAACACTTTGCCGACTTCCCATTCATTATTTGTCTCACGGATCCGCCGTCCACTAAAAGAAATTTCACTTGTGTGCTGCTTTTCGACATGAAACATGTTTGCTTTTTGAGTACAAAATAATCATTTGTGAGAGGGACTGAAACATTTCAAAGCAGTATGCTAATTAGCAAGAAGATGTGACAACATGATCTGATTTCTTACATAGCCTAAACCTAGGTGTGGAACAACTGAGTACATTCAGGGTTGCATCCAGTCATCTCACACAAAAACAACAGATAACTAAAACAAGCCTCACCTCTATGCTTTGCCAATGCCTGTTAGCAGTATCAGATAAATTACAAAAAAAAATACATTTGTTGTTGATAATTAGAGTAGAAAATATTTCAATTCTGAAAATATGAGATTGTGAATTAAACATTACTGAGGTCTTTGGCCTGTTTTCAGCGTGTCTAATTCATTCACTTTCTCCCCTTCACCCCACTTAGCACTGCTGCCTGTCACTTTGTTGGCCACTTCACCCCACATCTTTCTGAAATCATGCCTCTGCATATCTCACACACCATCTTTTCTCTTCAGCATAGTCTTCTGCGCATGCATACTTTCATCTTCTCCACTTCACCACGCCCTACACCTCTAATCACTACATTACCTCCCATGCTACTTTTGCCAGGAATAATTACTTGTCAGAGGCATTGAGCCTCCTAAACACCCCCCAAAAAACAATTCCTTATTTAAGACCCTCCCTATATCCAGTTTTCATTGTGTCTTGTTGGACACATACCTCTTGGGTGGCCGCAAAGCGGCGAGTCCAGCGATGGTGATCTTTTTGTGCCCTGAGAAGCTGATGTGCAGTGCTGGCGGCTTATGGGGAGATGCACGTTGTTTTCGGCAGATAGTCGACTCGCAGCCTTAACTTTGGGGATCAAAGGCCCACATGCGCCTTGTGGCTGCTCCCGGGTACCTGGGGCTCTTGGCAAGGGTTGTGTTGCGGGAGGCAGCGGAGTGCCTTCATTGACGGCCAAGTGTTCAGATAAGGGCTTGTTCCACGCTGGGTCCTTCTATTTATTGAATTTTTAAATGCTTGAGGGGGTTCCCATTGGGGTATTTAAACGCCAGACCCCTCAGTCACGGTGTGTTTGTTGGTGCAGTATGGAGGGCAGGAAAGTGCAACTGAAGAGACGTGTTCGTTCGCCGTCTCCTTCATCGGATGATGGGGAGTTGGAACCAGGGCCGGCGCTAGGCATGGGCAGTGTGGGCAGCTGCCCATTGCCTCGCACTCAACCTACCAGCATGGGGCCCGCACCGATCATGTGTCCTGTTGTTTCCCTGCCGATCCAACTAAAAGAAAGGTGTCTCCTTGCAATTATGGTCCATGGGAGGGGTCCCCGCCCCGGGCCTCTCCCCGGGCCTCTCAGGGATGGTGTCTGGAGGCCTAGGGGAGGGAGATGCTTCCTCTTGTCCCAATTGCAAGGAGACCATTCAGAGACACTGCGGGACGCCCATTGTCCAGCATTTTAGCGCCCCCACAGTTTTAACTTTTAGCCCACAAGCAATTCTCACAGGTGTGAGAATTGCTTGTGGGCTGAAAGTTAAAACTGTGGGGTTGCTAAAATGCTGGACAATGGGCCTCCCGCAGTGTCTCTGAATGGTCCCCTTGCAAGGGGTCACTTATGTAAATTAAAGGGGCCTCGCACATTCCCTTTTGGCCCAGGGCCCCGCAAATCCTAGAACCGGCCCTGGTTGGAACCTCCCATGGCGAAGAAGCTTCGGGGGAGCAAGGCTTGCTTATGGCATCGCAGGTTAAAGGCATGATTGAGGTATCCATGTCTAGAGCATTTAAGGGTTGTATGATTAAACAACTACCTCTGGAATCACGAGTGCCTAAACCACGAAGGCTATACAACGACCAAATCCTAACCACTAAGTACTGAACCACGAAAAAAATTCTCTTGACATAAAAACCGAATCTAGATGCGAGAAATCTTGTTGTTGTTTAGTATGCCATTTATGAACGGTCGCTTTCAGTAAACCATACTTTTAAACTGTTGTAAATGAATACCTGATATCTTTTAAAATGCCACTCTTACACTGTTGTTCTTCTTTAACAATACTGATATTTACACGTAGACGCTTACCTCCGATTTTAATTACATTTTCTACAATGCTACTAACCGTTAATCTCCAGACTTGAACTATATTAAAATGTTGCTGGTGTTGACGTTTGATTACGGAAATATTTTCGTAGAGCTGCAGAAATAATGGCAGAAAAGAGAGAAGAATTGATAAAATGATATTAATGAAACCCGCGAAAAGGGCGATCCTAGTTATGAAAAAGAACCTGCTAGAATCAGATAAAGAAAGAGGAAGTGCCTGGTGGTCTGTTCCTAAAATGATAATATATATTCCAGTAGCTGCTTGATGCAGCATGCCACATCAACTTACTCTCTCATCACCGAGTTGTATAATCTGAATAAACAAGTGCAAAATGCCAGAGATCATACAGAATCACACTGTTAAGCTGGGATGTGGAAGTGTTCCTAACTACAATGCTTACTTAATTGGCGGCATACCAACCGGAAAATTTAAACCAAATGCACTATCTAAAGCGATTTAAAAAAAAAAAAAAAACACGTCAGCATTAAAACATCATTTTAAAACAATCCTACAGTGCCATCTACTGGCCTCACAAGGTAAATTAAAACAGTGTCTCTGTTCAAGATTGTTTATTAAAAATAGTTTTCATTCAAATTTATCTTTAAATTAATTACATTTTTGTTAGTGTTTAAAGGTCAGAGTCGTTGTTAAGGCCACTCGTTGTTTAATAAAGTAGTTGTTGAGGAGGTCGTGGTTCAGTTCCAGGTCGTTGTTTATGAGTCGTTGTTAAGGACACTCGTTGTTGAAAAATCGTTGTTCAGGCCGTTTCCCGCATTTAAGAGCTCTAAGCAGGCTAAGAAACCTCTTGAACCAACTATAGACCCCGCCTCTAATTCTGCACAGGAAGGTCCAAGCACCACAACTGCAGGCAAATATATTGCCAAGGAAGATTTGGTTCAGATCATAGACCACATTCAATAGAATTTAGGTTGGAATCAGATCCTGCTCCAGAGGAAGAAGAGGGGCTGTTTCCTCGGTACTCAAAGCCTTCTCTGCTGGCCCTGCCTCTTCACAGTAAAATCAAAGATTAGATTTTTTGTCAATGGAGGGATATTGAGCAATCTTCTGTCCTGCGTTTTCTACAAAAGATATATGCACCCTGTGTGCAGTCGGAGGATTCTTTGCCCTACACAATTAAGGTGGATTCTATTCTGGTGCCACTCATTGGAAGGTCTGCTATTAATCCGGATTGTTGTGCACCAGCAGAGACAGTTGACAGAAAGGTTGACAGTGCAATAAAAAAGTAATTTATCACAAAGTATTTGGTCTCTAAATCAGCTTCTTATGCGGCATATACAGCCCAGTGTCAGGTGTGGGATTTCGAGAATTTATTAGCAGCTATTCATGAGGAAGCAGATTGTGCGGACATCCTGGCTAAACTTCTAGGCTAAATTTCTAGTAGACATTTCCTCAGACATTATTAGATCTACAGCATTGGCTGTAGTGCTTCAGTAATGGCACATCGTAATCTATGGATGAGGGATTGGAAGGTGGACTTTTTGGAAAAATCTGCTTTCCTTAACCTTCCTTTTGAAGATAGGCAGTTATTTGGTGGCAAAATAGATGAGATGATTACCAAATTTTATAAGAACCGCAAACATACCCTCCCTTATAAAGGTCCATCTTCTAAAGGTTCCAGGGGATGGAGTAAGGATTATAAACACCACTCAAGAGAGATGCAAGGTCATATCAATATGAAAGGAAGAGGTTTCAACCAAAGAAATTGTACAAGGGTCAGGATGACGTGAGCCAGTTGGGGATGTTGAAGAAGTGTTACTGATAATGTCCAATAGACTGCCCATTGCCAGTGAGAGGTCATTTGTCAAAATTCATCTAAATTTGGGAGCAGGGCATTCAAGATTTATGGGTCCTGGAATCTATTCAGAGAGGGTATTTTATAGAATTCATGGTCCTTCCTCAAGAGCGGGGAGTAGTTCACACAAAAATCTCCGTTGACCCTGTAAAGAGATGCAGGAATTCAAGCTCTTTTGGCGAAAAAAGAGATTGCCCCTGTCCCACCAAGAGAAAGAGGACAAGGAATGTATTCCACCTTGTGTCTGGTACAGAAGGCTCCAGGGGACTACAGGCCTGTTATGGATTTCAGAACAGTGAACCAGTGGATCAAAACGATCCATTTCAGAATGCACGCAATGCAACAGGTTCTTCAAATGGTTGCAAAGAATGACTACATGACGATTATAGATCTGGAGGATGCATATCTTCGCATTCCAATTCACATCGACCACCAGACATTTCTCAGGTTTTCAGTGGGTTGGTGCCACTAGCAATTCAAAGTGCTCCCTTTTGGGCTGAAGTCCTCACCTCAGGTTTTTATGAAGGTGTTAGCTCCACTGATGGCCAAGCTTCACCAACAGGGGATCACCATCATGCCCTATCTGAACGACTGTCTCATTCTGGCTCCATCGGTCCAGACAGTGAAGGTTCACACTCAAAGAGCACTGCAACTTCTGAGAGACCCTAGCTTTCTTGTCAATGCCGGCAAGTCTCATCGAGCCCCAGCCAAGATCGAGTTTTCATAGGGATGAGACTCCGGACAGATTTGAATTCTTTAAGAGAGGAGAATGGAGAAGATTCTCCAACATGTGAAGACTCTGATCACCAGCGAAGCACCTGAGGTTGTGGCTTGGTTACAAGTACATGCTGATTTGGCACCCACAGTTTTTCTGGTACCATAGGCGAGGTTGCACTTGAATATGTTAATGAAGTACATTCTCACATTTTCGTCGCCAGTCAGCCAGGATTTCAGGATGACGATTCCAATTTTTTAGGAAATGAGAACGGAATTGACATGGTGGTTATGCAACACAAATGTGGAGAAAGGAGTAGCTCAGTACCCACAAGAACCAGTGATTATAATGACAGACACCAGTGCAACAAGATGGGGGGGGTTGGTACAAAAGGCGCCAAATTCAGGGGCTGTGGACAGTCTTGCAGCAGAAAAAGTCTTCCAACTGGAAAGATCTACAGGCAGTGCAATTGGCACTGTTAGCCTAGACTCAGTCATTACGGACCAAGGATGTAATTGTGTGAACAGACACCACCACAAAATATTATATAAACAAGCAGGGAGGAAACAAGAAGCCCATCTCTAGCACAGGTCGCAGATCAGATTTTTCTTTGGGCTCAGAAAAATGTAATTTCCCTCATTGCAGTTTATATCAAGGGGACTGTGAATGTACTAGCAGACAGGTTAAAGCGACAGACTTCTTTGTCTCACAATTTTTGTCTCAGTCATCAGATTTTTCAAAGTCTTTGCCACACATGGGGAACACCTGTTTTCGATGTATTTGCCAGTCAGGCCAATGCCCAGCTTCCAAACTTCTGTTCACGGATTCGGGAGGAGGGAGCAGGGGATCTGGATGCCCTGACATGCAGTTGGCCAGTAGGGGTACTGTATGCCTTTCCCCCATTCCCTCTGCTTTTGAGGTTTATAGTGAGGTTGAAGAAGAAGCGGGCGGAAGTTGTCTTAGTAGCCCCAGCGTGGCCGTGTTCCAACTGGTTCTCTCTAGCAGTGAAGATGACGATAGACAGAGAGTGGTTCCTGCCCTTTCATCCATCCCCTCTGTCTTTCCCTGTCCTTCAATACTACCATCTGAGGAGGTCATGTTTAACGGCTTGGAGACTGCGAGGGCAGGGTTACTGAATAATGGACTGTCAGAGAAACTTGCAAAATCTACTCAATTTTCTAGGACTACTTCCACACTCTCCTCTTTTAAGAGGCACTGGTCTGTCTTTTCCGGATAGTTCTCATTGAGGCAGCTAACTCCCCATAAAACGCAGCTTGTCCCTGTCTTGGAGTTTTTACAGCATGTTTTTTCAATGGGGTTGAAGGTAGCTACCCTGAAGATTCAATGGGCAGCCATGAGAGCGTTCAGAACAGTTAGGAGGGATTTGTTGAGGACCTGGCTCTACTGAAGAGATTGTTCAAGGGTTTTTCTAATATGCATCCCCGCCACCAATCGAGATTTCCAACTTGGGATTTGTCGTTGGTGCTTCAGGAACTTATGAAATGTCCATTTGAACCAATGGAATCTATTGATCTAAAATATTTCACCTTGAAAACTTTTTTCAAGTGGTTTTTATCATACAAGTTCCCATTTTTTAGAGTATTTGAGGGCAGTATTGTATTGCAGTTGGGACCAGACTTCGTTCCAAAGGTTAATACTTCTTTCCATTTGGAACAGGAAATTGTGCGCCCAGTGATTTATCCAGAACCTAAATATGCAGATGAGGAACAACTTCACTGTTTGGATGTGAAGAGGGCAGTTTTGATCTATTTGGAGCGAATTTCTGTGATCAGAGATTCTAACACAAATAATTTATTTGTCAAATTTAGTTCAGTGAGGAAAGGTTTAAAAGCATCTACTCAGACCCTTAGCAGGTGGATTCAAACACTCATAGTGTGAGCCTACAATGAATTGCCTACAGGAGTTGAAGGAACATCTACGAGAGGCATGGCTGCCTCGTTAGCAAAGGCCCAAGGCGCATCTCTGTCAGATATCTGTAGGGCCTCAACGTGGGCCTCTCCATCTACATTCATGAAACATTATAGGGCCTTCGAAAATGTAGAGCTTCAGAATTCTTTTGGAGCAAAAGTGCTTTCGGTTATGAAGTAATAACCATTTCTCTAAACCTAATAAAGTGTGTTTGTGTTCAGCAACATTGAATGTTTGTTGTCCTGGTCTATCATTGCTTGTTCTGTCTCACAAGTAATTAATCAAGGGAAAAATGGCATAAATAAGGAATTGTTTTTTGGGGGGAAGGTGTCTAGGAGGCTCTACGCCTCTCAAAAGCAACTAATCTGGGCAAAAGCAGCATTAGGAGTAATGCAATTACCTGTAAGTAATTGATGCATTTTCTTTTCCTTTAGCACTGTCAATATATTGCCAGTTCTGTACCTCTTTCACACACTTTCTCAGAGAATCTCTATTGCAATTGATACATAAGTGATCATCGCTCTGTGTGATGCAGAGAGGCCAATGATTGCATGAGCATGTAATCTGAACACCTTTAGGACCCACAAGGTACTGTGAGAAACTTGCACATCCTTCAGCCTCAACTCCATAGTTCCTACTCGCGCCCAGTCATGAACACCTAGTTCGGACCCAGCCATAAGCAAATCATTCTCAATCCTGCTCCAATTGGAACAGTCTAGCCTGAAATGCCAGGTCCTCCCCCAACTGGAATACAAGCAAAAGAATGATGGATTGGAATGCTAACCCGAGTGATTGCTAGTGGTTAGACTTGTTGCAAGCATCCTCCCGCCACCTTTTGTGTGTTTGATAGATATTTTAGGTTCCAGTGCTGTTCTATATTTTGTAATACAATATCACTTCATATAAACACATAATTACTCACATGATACAAAGTGAAATAAGTTATGTAACCTTGGCATATCATCTCAAACCCCTAAAATAGGTGTTGTATGGATAGTCTTTGTTGTGTTTTCTTAATCATGCAGTTATTATGAAACATCAGTGATATCAATTATTGGGATGTCATCAGGTTTAAGGTCATGTGACTACTTTCTGGGAAGAATCAAGGTCAAGGGTCATATGCTGTCACTTCCTAGGATGTCATTAATGTTAAAGGGTATGTGACGTCACTTCCACTACTCCTGGACCTTTAGTGAATCGACGTCCAAGAGCATACAGATTATTCATGCACAAGCAACTTTGAAAACAATGTTTTGGGGTGTAATGTGTTGTAATAAAAGAACCAGAAGCATGACAAAGATTGAATCAACTTTAACTAAGTAAACAAAACCACCACTCAACAGGTAACCGACCTTCTACAAAATTCCACTGCAAAACTAAAAACACACTGGAATCAGAACCAAGTGAACATTCCAGGACATAAACTCATGAGTTAGGTTACAACATATCTCCCTCCTTTAATAATAAAAGCTTTAAAATTATTAAAATATCAACATATAACAATGAAAGTTTTTTCCCTTCATCTTACCAACTCCTTTAGATACCTTGGAGCTCTCCTTATTCTTTGAACTCTTACCTGTTGAGCAACCATATTTTCTTGTGATGTTGGGTGATCATGAACACTCTGATGATTGTGACCAGAACTATTATTACCTGAGGGTGTAGCCATCATTCTTTCTCTTCTCAGACCACTTAACACTTCATCATCACTCATCATCATGAATCCACTACATCCTTCATCACTCTCCACATGCCTACCCACGCATATCTTTCATTCATACTTGGCAACCCTTTTATGATGCAATTATTTTCTCCATTGGCTAATACCATATATCAGCAATGTACTTCTCTCATTTCAAAGTCCCACAGAATGTACTCAAGCCTTTCTTCACACATCCAGACCTCATTTTAATATAATTGCCACAAAAAATCCTCCCCTCACTCCTATTGACCATATTTAGAGCACATTCCCCACCATTTAACAAGCCCTTCATCCACATTGAGATACGTTTAGTACTAGGCTTCCTTCCTCTCATTAGACTGAATGGTGACAAAGACATGGTAGAATTCTCCATTGTGCGATATGTTCATACTAAGTTGAATACAACTTTTTCTACAACTGTTAAAAGCAAAACGATAATCATGAACATTACCTGCGCCATCTTGTCTGGTGGAATTCTTTGTGCACATAAGTTGCAGTCATTTTAATCTATCACAGCCATTTTGTACTCTGTTGGTCACCTTTGTTTCACCCTGCCCTTACTAGCATCCCTCTGACCCTCTGACCGACCTGGTATGTGTGCTGGGGGCTATAAACTCTATTGCCACAACAAACCTCAGCGCCACTTGCTGCCACAAACTCGTTTTTCCTCTCATCTCTGTTTTCAGGCAAACCTTTGGACACTCTACCCCTCACTGCACCTAGTTACACAAACAGGTTCCAAACACCAAAAAGACTCTTGCAACATGATTTATTGCACTGCAAACAGCAAGACTTGTTGTTACCAACAATGGGACCTGTTTTTATCAACAGAACGGACTCTTAGATCTGGCCGGTCTCACATGTTTTGGACCCTGAAGCAAGGTCCAGCTGCAAGATAAGATTGTCTGTTTGACCTGGGTGGGAAGAGAATTACTGTTGGGCTTGTGTGACAACCTGCCCGGGGCGGGGACCCCAAGCTTGTGTAACCATGTTAATGAAACAAATGCATTGTGTCAAACCTGTATAAAAGGAAGAGCCAAAGGAGTATCAACAGAACACTTCCCTCAGACATCCCGGTGTCTGCAGTTGACGTGATCTCCTCATGAGAAATAAACCTTTTTCTTGTCTTCCAGTTTCCAGCGCTTGCCTCATTATTTTGATAGCAAACCCAAAGTGAATTAGAGGTGGAACCCTGCACCGGGCAGCATTGAGGGTCTTAGAAGACTCGCTGCCTTTCACAAATTGGCGCCCAAACGTAGGGGCCCATCAGCGATGCGTGGGTCCGGTAGAGAGGTCCTAACGACAGAGTGAACGACTAAACGATTGGGGTATACCTGCCTGAGAAGACCCTTGTCTGGCTGCCGATCGACTGAACTTCACCGGTTCCGAACGGACCTCTCTCGAGTGACCTGCGGTCCTGACTGGGACCTTAGAGGAACGCCGCATTGATTGTTGGAGTGAGAGGACAACCAGGCGCTGGAAGGGGAAGACGAAGAACTGTCCATACGGTCCGGGTAAGGTCGTAAAAAAAACCGACTTAAATTGATTGATTGATTGAATAGTTTGATTGAAATACTAGTATTCCTTTTTTTTGATATTGAGTTATTTGCGACATTTCCCTGCTTGCAAACAATGAAGAATAGGAATATTCTCTCTCTTTGCAGGCAGCGAAGGACAGGTAGTGCAGACTTTTTGTCTAAATTGATTGATTGAGATATTCATTTTTGACCGATAAATACGTCATGCCTGTTTTCTCTAGATTGTTTGATTGTTATTGTTTTGGACCCGACCGTTCGTTAGAGGTCAGTCAGCCGGCACCGCCGGAAGGCACCCCTAACAAGGACATGTACGTAAAGTATGGATTAGCCACCGTAGCTTATAGCAAACTATGGCATAAATACACTAGGAAGGACCGGGTAAATCAGTGGCCACTTACGGGATCTTTCGATCCCGCTAAAATAGAAACGTTAGAATTAGCTCTCCACAAAAAGAAAACTGGACCAGCCATGTTTGACAGTTTTGGTTTATGGCGAAAAGAGGCAGCTCAAAGAAAGAAAAGGGACGAAGCTAGACAAGATAAAGAAACGCGAAAATCAGCTTACCAAGCCTGTAAAAGATTAGAAGAAAAACTAAAAGAAAAGGAAATCGATAAAAGGAACAGGAATCAAAAATATCAGGTCAATGCCCTGTTAGAACGCCCTCGACTCTTTACCCCAAGTTACCAGCAAAACAAAGGGTAGATGATGATTTATTGTTAGGTCCCCCAATCATATACATGCCACCCCCTTACGCCCCTACTCATCCCGTAGCACAACGCCAGGACCACCAAAGTATAGCCGGAGATGGCACGATCGCCTCAGTCTCCACCGCCTCTGCTCCCACTGAGTCACCCACACCAAATGCCTCATCAAAGGATACAGTAGTAGAGGTAGGATCAAAAGAAAAAGGAGCGCCCAGGGTCCCGCGATTAAGTAAAAATGAGCGAGCAGACATTGATAAAATAGTTAAATCCCTCATAGATAGGAAGGAGACAGAAGAGTATGTAACTGACATATGCAACTCCTATGTTGAAAACCGCAAGCGATACTTTATTGTACGTCTCTGTTACCACACTCTTACTGCATATGAAGAGAAGTACCAAGATGTAGGGCCCGAGCGGCTAGTGGCTCTCTATAGGAAGGTAGACACCGGAGATGAAGGCGACAACGATGTTACAGAACTCTTTTCATCCACACTGGAGGTATTCCGTCACCTCGTGGAACAAGGACGGATAGATAAGGACAGGACATCTAAGATAACAGGACCCCCGGTGGAAAAACCAGATAGCATGATGCCGATAAAAGAAGCTCCCCCTTATTGGGTACCTCCTAGAGGACAAGGGACTCATGACGATATGAATCATCAAGACGCTAGAGGAAGGGTGGTCTACAATTGGGTGTATCAACCATGGGACAGACAGGACATTTTGACGTTCCGTAAATCTTTACCGGATTTACGAAAGAACCCCACCGCCTTTTACACCAAGCTAGGTACCGCTCTGGGATCAACAATAATGACACTTGCCGACATAGACTTGTTCTTCGGGTTATGTTTGCCAGCAGATGTGTGGAAACAGATTAGGAAAATAGACCATACCGAACTGCTTGGTCATACCTGGGAACAACTCAACACATTAGATAAACAGCGGAACCCTGGTCAAAAACCGGTTAAAGCAATATTGGACCTGCCTGACAAAATAGTGCAAAAAGTGAAAACGCTGATCCCAGAGAAAAAGATAGACTGGTCCATAGTAACCGCGTGCCGCCAGAAACCACAAGAGGATGTCTCAGAGTATTTCTCCAGATTTGAAACGGTGTTCTCCGATTACAGTGGACAAGACATGTCCACCGCAACCGGACACCACTTATTTGTGCAGAACTATGTCAAAGGACTACTGCCAGATGTATCCCAGAAATTACAAGCCAGCGAAAGTAGTTGGGCAGCATCTAAACCGGCGGCCATTCTCCAAATGGCCCAGTACTATGAGCATCAGAAAAACGAAAATGACAGGGCTACAGAAAGGAAAAAGAAGGACTTGAAGGAAAGGGTAATGGTAGCACAACTCCAGGGGCCGAATACAGGAAGGGAGCAATATAGGGGAGGATACCAGCAGAATACCCCTAGAGTACAGCCACCTAGAAACAATTCATCGACATCATATGTAGGATGCCAAGACCTAGGACAGGATCAATGTGCATTTTGCAAAGAGTATGGACACTGGAAAACCCAATGCCCGGCTTTGTTAGGAGCTGGTAGGGGCAGAGGGGCGAGGGAAATAGCAAGTGGACAGAGAGGAAGAGGACGTGGGAGAGGGTACGCGAGTGAAGCAAGCGAGGAAAGGCCAGGAAGAGTGAACACATTTGACCATCCCAAACAGAATCAGTACCAACAGACAGATTATGACAATACGTACGACTTTGCGTAGGACAGCCAGGGGCAAGGGAGGGATCCAGTCGAGCTCAATGTTGATCAGCAAGGCCCTTATGTTACCGCTGAGGTCCTGGGCACAAAGTCGCCATTTCTGGTAGACACGGGAGCAACACGTAGTGCACTATCCAAACGACTGATTCCAAGGGCACCCTTGTCAGGCTCACATGTGACCTCAATAGGATTTGACGGTACGCCCTCCACCAACCCTTTGTCCTGACCGATCCCTTTTAACCTTGACAACAATAGCGTCGAAACGACATTCCTCCTCTCTTCCAACACCCCAGACGCCATTATGGGTCTCGACCTTTGAAACACTTCCATGCGACTATCAGATGCTCACCAGACGGAGTGCGTGTCGTCCTGTATGACAACCCCCAGTGCCATAGAGAGAACCCTTCTCAGCACATGTTTCCCATCTCCGAGACTGACGCATCCCTACTGGACACTTTGCCATCACACTTATGGGCTAGGGCTGATTCAGACGTAGGACGAATGATGATTGACCCAGTACACGTAACAATACGACAGGACGCAACCCTACCGAAAGTACCGCAGTACAAAATATCGCCAGAGGGTGAGAAGGCACTGACAGAGATCATACACTCTTTGGTAGAGGCAGGGGTGGTAGAGGAAGTAGTAAGCAACGTTTGTAACAGTCCCATACTACCGATTGTAAAGAGACAGGGAGAGGGAGACGGAAAAGCCTACCGCTTCATCATTGACCTGCGGGGAGATAAACAAAATCGTAGTGCCACAATACCCAGTAGTTTCCGACATCACGACAATTTTGACTTTAATCCCCTCCACTGCCACCACCTTCACTGTAATTGACCTCAAAAACGCATTCTTTTCCATACCTATACACAAGGACAGCCGCTATCTATTTGGATTCACACTAAACTCCCGTTCGTACAGATTTTGCAGAGCACCTCAGGGGTACACTGAGAGCCCAAGCATCTATAGCCAGGCGCTTAAAAGACAGTTAGACGCCATACAATTGCCAGATGGAGTGGCACTAATACAATATGTAGACGACATCCTTCTAGCAGCGGACACCATACCAATAGCCGTCACAGCCACCATCAAACTACTCCATTTTCTTGCTGAGAATGGTCACAAGGTCTCCCGAAAGAAATTGCAGTTCTGTAAATCACAAGTGACCTATTTGGGTCACCTTTTATCCAAAGAAGGGAGGAAACTCACGCCTGACAGGATCCAGACAATTCTAGACACCCCTGTCCCCAAAGATCAGAAACAAGTCCGCTCTTTGATAGGTCTCACCTCATTTTGCCGACAGTGGTTACCGAACTTTAGCCTCATTGTCAAACCCCTTCTCTCCCTCCTAGCTAAAGACATCCCCTCACCTCTCCCCTGGACCCCCGAATGCCAGTCAGCCTTTAAAGAACTACGCAATGCCCTTTGTTCAGCGCCTGTCCTAGGAACCCCGGATTATTCCAAACCATTCTTCCTCTACACGCACGAGAGGGAAGGATGTGCATTGTCTGTCCTAACACAATCAATTGGTCACAAACAACGCCCTTGTGCATATTTCTCTTCCACCCAGACATGGGTCCTGGGCTCACTGTGCCACTGGAATCAAGCTATCCTGGCTGAAGAGGGGTGAAACCCCGAAACCGGTCCTAGGATGCTTGTTTCCGGTCCAGGGAGGACCTGGCTTGGCAGTTCGGGCTGGACTGTTCCCATGAGGCACAGGGTCAAGACTGATTTGCATATGGCCAGGTCTAAACTGGGGTGGCATGGTGAGCAAAAGAATGATGGATTTAACCCAGATCTCTTGACTGGGGGTGAATGTTTTGATTTGTTCTGCATTCCGTCCATCAATTGTGTGTCTTTTGCTTTCTCGCCCTAAGTGCGCCAGGTATGCCCAGACGTGGGTCCTGGGCTCACTGTGCCACTGGAATCAAGCTATCCTGGCTGAAGAGGGGTGAAACCCCGAAACCGGTCCTAGGATGCTTGTTTCCGGTCCAGGGAGGACCTGGCTTGGCAGTTCGGGCTGGACTGTTCCCATGAGGCACAGGGTCAAGACTGATTTGCATATGGCCAGGTCTAAACTGGGGTGGCATGGTGAGCAAAAGAATGATGGATTTAACCCAGATCTCTTGACTGGGGGTGAATGTTTTGATTTGTTCTGCATTCCGTCCATCAATTGTGTGTCTTTTGCTTTCTCACCTTAAGTGCGCCAGGTATGCCCAGACGTGGGTCCTGGGCTCACTGTGCCACTGGAATCAAGCTATCCTGGCTGAAGAGGGGTGAAACCCCGAAACCGGTCCTAGGATGCTTGTTTCCGGTCCAGGGAAGACCTGGCTTGGCAGTTCGGGCTGGACTGTTCCCATGAGGCACAGGGTCAAGACTGATTTGCATATGGCCAGGTCTAAACTGGGGTGGCATGGTGAGCAAAAGAATGATGGATTTAACCCAGATCTCTTGACTGGGGGTGAATGTTTTGATTTGTTCTGCATTCCGTCCATCAATTGTGTGTCTTTTGCTTTCTCGCCCTAAGTGCGCCAGGTATGCCCAGACGTGGGTCCTGGGCTCACTGTGCCACTGGAATCAAGCTATCCTGGCTGAAGAGGGGTGAAACCCCGAAACCGGTCCTAGGATGCTTGTTTCCGGTCCAGGGAGGACCTGGCTTGGCAGTTCGGGCTGGACTGTTCCCATGAGGCACAGGGTCAAGACTGATTTGCATATGGCCAGGTCTAAACTGGGGTGGCATGGTGAGCAAAAGAATGATGGATTTAACCCAGATCTTTTGACTGGGGGTGAATGTTTTGATTTGTTCTGCATTCCGTCCATCAATTGTGTGTCTTTTGCTTTCTCACCTTAAGTGCGCCAGGTATGCCCAGACGTGGGTCCTGGGCTCACTGTGCCACTGGAATCAAGCTATCCTGGCTGAAGAGTGGTGAAACCCCGAAACCGGTCCTAGGATGCTTGTTTCCAGTTCAGGGAAGACCTGGCTTGGCAGTTCGGGCTGGACTGTTCCCATGAGGCACAGGGTCAAGACTGATTTGCATATGGCCAGGTCTAAACTGGGGTGGCATGGTGAGCAAAAGAATGATGGATTTAACCCAGATCTCTTGACTGGGGGTGAATGTTTTGATTTGTTCTGCAT
Organism: Calotriton arnoldi; assembly: GCA_963921515.1. Lineage (NCBI taxonomy): Eukaryota > Metazoa > Chordata > Amphibia > Caudata > Salamandridae > Calotriton > Calotriton arnoldi. Next base: position 777,129 of record CAWUFW010004403.1, on the reverse strand, counting down.
TCCGTCCATCAATTGTGTGTCTTTTGCTTTCTCGCCCTAAGTGCGCCAGGTATGCCCAGACGTGGGTCCTGGGCTCACTGTGCCACTGGAATCAAGCTATCCTGGCTGAAGAGGGGTGAAACCCCAAAACCGGTCCTAGGATGCTTGTTTCCGGTCCAGGGAGGACCTGGCTTGGCAGTTCGGGCTGGACTGTTCCCATGAGGCACAGGGTCAAGACTGATTTGCATATGGCCAGGTCTAAACTGGGGTGGCATGGTGAGCAAAAGAATGATGGATTTAACCCAGATCTCTTGACTGGGGGTGAATGTTTTGATTTGTTCTGCATTCCGTCCATCAATTGTGTGTCTTTTGCTTTCTCGCCCTAAGTGCGCCAGGTATGCCCAGACGTGGGTCCTGGGCTCACTGTGCCACTGGAATCAAGCTATCCTGGCTGAAGAGGGGTGAAACCCCGAAACCGGTCCTAGGATGCTTGTTTCCGGTCCAGGGAGGACCTGGCTTGGCAGTTCGGGCTGGACTGTTCCCATGAGGCACAGGGTCAAGACTGATTTGCATATGGCCAGGTCTAAACTGGGGTGGCATGGTGAGCAAAAGAATGATGGATTTAACCCAGATCTCTTGACTGGGGGTGAATGTTTTGATTTGTTCTGCATTCCGTCCATCAATTGTGTGTCTTTTGCTTTCTCGCCCTAAGTGCGCCAGGTATGCCCAGACGTGGGTCCTGGGCTCACTGTGCCACTGGAATCAAGCTATCCTGGCTGAAGAGGGGTGAAACCCCGAAACCGGTCCTAGGATGCTTGTTTCCGGTCCAGGGAGGACCTGGCTTGGCAGTTCGGGCTGGACTGTTCCCATGAGGCACAGGGTCAAGACTGATTTGCATGTGGCCAGGTCTAAACTGGGGTGGCATGGTGAGCAAAAGAATGATGGATTTAACCCAGATCTCTTGACTGGGGGTGAATGTTTTGATTTGTTCTGCATTCCGTCCATCAATTGTGTATCTTTGCTTTCTCGCCCTAAGTGCGCCAGGTATGCCCAGACGTGGGTCCTGGGCTCACTGTGCCACTGGAATCAAGCTATCCTGGCTGAAGAGGGTGAAACCCCGAAACCGGTCCTAGGATGCTTGTTTCCGGTCCAGGGAGGACCTGGCTTGGCAGTTCGGGCTGGACTGTTCCCATGAGGCACAGGGTTAAGACTGATTTGCATATGGCCAGGTCTAAACTGGGGTGGGGTGGCATGGTGAGCAAAAGAATGATGGATTTAACCCAGATCTCTTGACTGGGGGTGAATGTTTTGATTTGTTCTGCATTCCGTCCATCAATTGTGTGTCTTTTGCTTTCTCGCCCTAAGTGCGCCAGGTATGCCCAGACGTGGGTCCTGGGCTCACTGTGCCACTGGAATCAAGCTATCCTGGCTGAAGAGGGGTGAAACCCCGAAACCGGTCCTAGGATGCTTGTTTCCGGTCCAGGGAGGACCTGGCTTGGCAGTTTGGGCTGGACTGTTCCCATGAGGCACAGGGTCAAGACTGATTTGCATATGGCCAGGTCTAAACTGGGGTGGCATGGTGAGCAAAAGAATGATGGATTTAACCCAGATCTCTTGACTGGGGGTGAATGTTTTGATTTGTTCTGCATTCCGTCCATCAATTGTGTGTCTTTTGCTTTCTCGCCCTAAGTGCGCCAGGTATGCCCAGACGTGGGTCCTGGGCTCACTGTGCCACTGGAATCAAGCTATCCTGGCTGAAGAGGGGTGAAACCCCAAAACCGGTCCTAGGATGCTTGTTTCCGGTCCAGGGAGGACCTGGCTTGGCAGTTCGGGCTGGACTGTTCCCATGAGGCACAGGGTCAAGACTGATTTGCATATGGCCAGGTCTAAACTGGGGTGGCATGGTGAGCAAAAGAATGATGGATTTAACCCAGATCTCTTGACTGGGGGTGAATGTTTTGATTTGTTCTGCATTCCGTCCATCAATTGTGTGTCTTTTGCTTTCTCGCCCTCAGTGCGCCAGGTATGCCCAGACGTGGGTCCTGGGCTCACTGTGCCACTGGAATCAAGCTATCCTGGCTGAAGAGGGGTGAAACCCCGAAACCGGTCCTAGGATGCTTGTTTCCGGTCCAGGAAGGACCTGGCTTGGCAGTTCGGGCTGGACTGTTCCCATGAGGCACAGGGTCAAGACTGATTTGCATATGGCCAGGTCTAAACTGGGGTGGCATGGTGAGCAAAAGAATGATGGATTTAACCCAGATCTCTTGACTGGGGGTGAATGTTTTGATTTGTTCTGCATTCCGTCCATCAATTGTGTGTCTTTTGCTTTCTCGCCCAAAGTGCGCCAGGTATGCCCAGACGTGTGTCCTGGGCTCACTGTGCCACTGGAATCAAGCTATCCTGGCTGAAGAGGGGTGAAAACCCGAAACCGGTCCTAGGATGCTTGTTTCCGGTCCAGGGAGGACCTGGCTTGGCAGTTCGGGCTGGACTGTTCCCATGAGGCACAGGGTCAAGACTGATTTGCATATGGCCAGGTCTAAACTGGGGTGGCATGGTGAGCAAAAGAATGATGGATTTAACCCAGATCTCTTGACTGGGGGTGAATGTTTTGATTTGTTCTGCATTCCGTCCATCAATTGTGTGTCTTTTGCTTTCTCGCCCTAAGTGCGCCAGGTATGCCCAGACGTGGGTCCTGGGCTCACTGTGCCACTGGAATCAAGCTATCCTGGCTGAAGAGGGGTGAAACCCCGAAACCGGTCCTAGGATGCTTGTTTCCGGTCCAGGGAGGACCTGGCTTGGCAGTTCGGGCTGGACTGTTCCCATGAGGCACAGGGTCAAGACTGATTTGCATATGGCCAGGTCTAAACTGGGGTGGCATGGTGAGCAAAAGAATGATGGATTTAACCCAGATCTCTTGACTGGGGGTGAATGTTTTGATTTGTGTCTGCATTCCGTCCATCAATTGTGTGTCTTTTGCTTTCTCGCCCTAAGTGCGCCAGGTATGCCCAGAAGTGGGTCCTGGGCTCACTGTGCCACTGGAATCAAGCTATCCTGGCTGAAGAGGGGTGAAACCCCGAAACCGGGCCTAGGATGCTTGTTTCCGGTCCAGGGAGGACCTGGCTTGGCAGTTCGGGCTGGACTGTTCCCATGAGGCACAGGGTCAAGACTGATTTGCATATGGCCAGGTCTAAACTGGGGTGGCATGGTGAGCAAAAGAATGATGGATTTAACCCAGATCTCTTGACTGGGGGTGAATGTTTTGATTTGTTCTGCATTCCGTCCATCAATTGTGTGTCTTTTGCTTTCTCGCCCTCAGTGCGCCAGGAATGCCCAGACGTGGGTCCTGGGCTCACTGTGCCACTGGAATCAAGCTATCCTGGCTGAAGAGGGGTGAAACCCGAAACCGGTCCTAGGATGCTTGTTTCCGGTCCAGGGAGGACCTGGCTTGGCAGTTCGGGCTGGACTGTTCCCATGAGGCACAGTGTCAAGACTGATTTGCATATGGCCAGGTCTAAACTGGGGTGGCATGGTGAGCAAAAGAATGATGGATTTAACCCAGATCTCTTGACTGGGGGTGAATGTTTTGATTTGTTCTGCATTCCGTCCATCAATTGTGTGTCTTTGCTTTCTCGCCCTAAGTGCGCCAGGTATGCCCAGACGTGGGTCCTGGGCTCACTGTGCCACTGGAATCAAGCTATCCTGGCTGAAGAGGGGTGAAACCCCGAAACCGGTCCTAGGATGCTTGTTTCCGGTCCAGGGAGGACCTGGCTTGGCAGTTCGGGCTGGACTGTTCCCATGAGGCACAGGGTCAAGACTGATTTGCATATGGCCAGGTCTAAACTGGGGTGGCATGGTGAGCAAAAGAATGATGGATTTAACCCGGATCTCTTGACTGGGGGTGAATGTTTTGATTTGTTCTGCATTCCGTCCATCAATTGTGTGTCTTTTGCTTTCTCGCCCTAAGTGCGCCAGGTATGCCCAGACGTGGGTCCTGGGCTCACTGTGCCACTGGAATCAAGCTATCCTGGCTGAAAAGGGGTGAAACCCCGAAACCGGTCCTAGGATGCTTGTTTCCGGTCCAGGGAGGACCTGGCTTGGCAGTTCGGGCTGGACTGTTCCCATGAGGCACAGGGTCAAGACTGATTTGCATATGGCCAGGTCTAAACTGGGGTGGCATGGTGAGCAAAAGAATGATGGATTTAACCCAGATCTCTTGACTGGGGGTGAATGTTTTGATTTGTTCTGCATTCCGTCCATCAATTGTGTGTCTTTTGCTTTCTCGCCCTAAGTGCGCCAGGTATGCCCAGACGTGGGTCCTGGGCTCACTGTGCCACTGGAATCAAGCTATCCTGGCTGAAGAGGGGTGAAACCCCGAAACCGGTCCTAGGATGCTTGTTTCCGGTCCAGGGAGGACCTGGCTTGGCAGTTCGGGCTGGACTGTTCCCATGAGGCACAGGGTCAAGACTGATTTGCATATGGCCAGGTCTAAACTGGGGTGGCATGGTGAGCAAAAGAATGATGGATTTAACTCAGATCTCTTGACTGGGGGTGAATGTTTTGATTTGTTCTGCATTCCGTCCATCAATTGTGTGTCTTTTGCACCCTCGATCCAGTACCCAGAGCGCTGCCAGCGTGCCTGCGCGCTGTGGCAGCTGCAGCAGTATCGATACGCCAGAGCGAAGGAATAGTACTCTCCAATGCAGTCACTGTTTTAGTACTCCATGCAGTCGACACACTACTAAACCAGACCAAAACCCAACACTTGACTAGCGCCCGACTGACAGGATATGAGTTGACCCAGCTAGCACCGCACATTACCGTTACTGCCCGAGCCACGGCAGGAGACAGAACATATGTGACCAGGTCACAAGCTGAACGATGGACTGACGCTAGGACCACAGTAAGGGACATACAGACTACAGGCACACAAGACGAATTGACCGAGTGGGAAAAGGTGGGACTAAAAGACGAGGAAGATTGCTGGAGAACTACAGACGGAAATAAATGGCTGTTACCCAATGCCTACCTCATCCCCATATTGACCATGGCACATTTACCGGCACACATAGGCTCCACCCCCATGATTGAACTAATCACCAGAGTATGGCATAACGTCAAGATAGCAGAATCTGCAAAACGCCTAGTACAACAATGTATAGTCTGCCTACAACACAACCCAGGGAAGGGGACAGTAGTACCACGGGGAGGGTTTGGAGTCCCTGACCACCCCTTTGAAATCCTTCAAATGGATTACATTCAACTAGAGAGATGCCTTGGTCTAAAATATGTCCTGGTGGTTGTGTGCGCTTTTAGCAAATGGGTGGAGGCATATCCCACCCGCGACAATACCGCCTTAGCCACTGCAAAAGTATTGCTGAAAGAATTCTTCCCCCGATACGGCCTTTGCAGAATTTTATGGAGCGACAACGGCCCCCACTTCGTAGCCGAGGTGATACAGAACATACTGAGAGGGTTGGGGGTAAAACAAAAGTTCCATGCCGTCTTCCACCCCCAATCAGCGGGCCTGGTAGAGAGACACAATGCAACGTTGAAACTAAAACTAGCCAAAATAGTTGCCCCGACCGGGTTGAAATGGCCCGACGCCCTCCCATTGGCATTGTTATCGATGCGCTCCACCCCAACCAAACACCGTATGAGGTGGTCTTCGGCAGGCCTATGAGCATTTGGGCGGCACCAAGACCCACCTCCATTAACGATGTCCCGAACATATTAATGTCGGATTACTTGCATAAATTGACAAACGAGCTAACAATTATCCACCAACAGGTGCAGCAAGCCTTGCCTGACGTATCCAGGGGCCCGGGACATGAAATAAAGCCAGGCGACCATGTATTGATTCGCAACTTCCAAAGAACGAAGAATCTGGAGCCTAGGTGGACGGGCCCCTGGCAAGTCCTGATCACCACCCGAACTGCCCTCCGAGTGGAAGGAAAACGAAACTGGCTGCATGCCCATCACTGCAAACGAGTCCCTCCAACCCTGGCAACCTGTGAAGGGGTGGAGGTGCAAGAGGAAGTACTCGCGAGAGACCGACCAGCTCTGAGTTGCTACCCACAAGAAGACACCCTCGAACTATCAGAATTTCCCGACCCCACGGTGCCATCCAGGAAAGGGTACAACCTAAGATCGACGAAAGGAGGGAGCTCCAATGACCAGGCCACCAACTAAGTCAAGGTCTCAGATCGGTAGCACAGTCAAACAATGCTACCAGGAAAGCGCCAGACAAAAGTCTGTGGTCCTAACAGTTGTTGAGCTCCTCGAAGATGATGGAAGAAACTGAACACCTGCAAAACCACCGCAAAGACACCAAGACTGCTAACCTGCACAGCACAAAGACAATTGCACTTGTAGCCGCATTTCTCACCTGTCTCCTGCTAATGGTCGCACACTGGATCATTGAAGAGAATGCACCTGCATACAGAACATTGTCACCCACCATGCAACCAACCACCAAGAAAGAACACTACCTGGTATCACTACCGCCACATCTCCGAGAACGACGCAAAGAATTCTGGAATAATTCTTTCGTGCAGATGTTGCACCAGCACAATCTTGCCACCAATGCTACCAACTGTTGGGTCTGTGGGCTGTTACCACATGCCACTGAACATTCCATCCCTTTCATCCCTTCGCCCTTTTCTATTCACGGATCTTGCCTTGCCTGGATGATGCTCCTACAAGAAAGTTACAAAGACAATGCCACTTCCGATGGAACAATCGCCCAGTTCTACAACGAGTTCTGGCGAAACAAAACAGGAAGGACAGCCGCCCCCTTCTGCCCTCACACCTTCAATGCGACATTCCAGATTAATGTCCCCTCCAAAGAACGAGTGGAAATGCAAGTGTTCAACAATCCTAACAGAGCCACATTTTCCTACCTGAAGAAAAGAACTGCTGCAACACTGACTGTGGCCCTATCTGTGGTGAACGTCTCTGGCCTTGTATGCATTGAAGGCCGTGGGACTAAGAATGTGGGTCACAGCACCTGTAGCATTGTAAGGACTTTGAACACTGCCAACCCCCAGCGCTTGTTGCATCACCCAATATGTACTTTGTTTGTGGAACCAAAGCCTACACCTGGCTCCCAAGAAACTGGGGGGCACGTGCTACATCGCCTTTGTTTTGCCACCAACCTACACAGCCCCTGCAGAGCATCATCGAGAAAAGCGTTCTAAAGACATTGATCAAGCAGACTCTGCCTCATCACAGTTCCTCGACGCAGCAAAAGGGCTCGTCCCGCTATGGGGTCCGATGGCAAACAGCCGAGCCATCAGACATCTGTCCCAAGCGGTAGAGACCGCCCTGAACGTCACTGCTGGCATCCTCACCAACAACACTGCTGAGCTCCAAGCGATCCGTCTGGTTACCCTGTAAAATCGCATGGTCCTGGACGTGGTACTAGCGGACCGTGGAGGAGCATGCCGCATCATCGGTGCCAGCTGCTGTGTATACATTCCTGATAATTCACCTTCTGTCTATGAAGCAATCGAACATCTCCATAGACTATCTTCAGAAATTCATCAAGGATCAGAGACTTGGACAATTGGAAGTTGGCTTTGGGGCATCTTGAAGGAGTGGGGTTGGAAAATATCAATGATTCTCTTGGTCCCAGTATTGACAATATGTGGTTGTTGTTTGGGTATACACTGTGTACACCTTTGTGTTCTCTTTGCATAACTACCTTGCACCCTAAGACTATGGACACTCAGCTAACAAAAATGAGAGTAATGTATGATCAAGAGATACGGGACATTATGGAGATCGAAATAGACTGACAAGCTGGCTAGTTATGTTCAAAGGGGCCACTGTTAAAAGCAAAACGATAATCATGAACATTAGCTGCGCCATCTTGTCTGGTGGAATTCTATGTGCACATAAGTTGCAGTCATTTTAATCTATCACAGCCATTTTGTACTCTGTTGGTCACCTTTGTTTCACCCTGCCCTTACTAGCATCCCTCTGACCCTCTGACCGACCTGGTATGTGTGCTGGGGGCTATAAACTCTATTGCCACAACAAACCTCAGCGCCACTTGCTGCCACAAACTCGTTTTTCCTCTCATCTCTGTTTTCAGGCAAACCTTTGGACACTCTACCCCTCACTGCACCTAGTTACACAAACAGGTTCCAAACACCAAAAAGACTCTTGCAACATGATTTATTGCACTGCAAACAGCAAGACTTGTTGTTACCAACAATGGGACCTGTTTTTATCAACAGAACGGACTCTTAGATCTGGCCGGTCTCACATGTTTTAAACCCTGAAGCAAGGTCCAGCTGCAAGATAAGATTGTCTGTTTGACCTGGGTGGGAAGAGAATTACTGTTGGTCTTGTGTGAAACCTGCCCGGGGCGGGGACCCCAAGCTTGTGTAACCATGTTAATGAAACAAATGCATTGTGTCAAACCTGTATAAAAGGAAGAGCCAAAGGAGTATCAGCAGAACACTTCCCTCAGACATCCCAGTGTCTGCAGTTGACGTGATCTCCTCATGAGAAATAAACCTTTTTCTTGTCTTCCAGTTTCCAGCGCTTGCCTCATTATTTTGATAGCAAACCCAAAGTGAATTAGAGGTGGAACCCTGCACCGGGCAGCATTGAGGGTCTTAGAAGACTCGCTGCCTTTCACACAAGCAAACTGTTGGCAAGCGCCATTTGAGTTGCCCCATTTACTAGACAATTTCTCTTTTCAACTATTCAGTTGGACTGTGGGTTATACAACGCTTTGCTCAAGTGTTTCATCCCACAATAAGATAGAAACTCCCTCATGTTTTGTGGCGTTGCTTACTTGTGTCCCATTATCAGTAATTAGGAAAATAGGAAAGCCTTCATCCCTAAAAACTCCTTGCAATGTGTCTGTTGTAGCTTTGGTATATATTTCTGAGAAAAATGTCACCATCAACGATTTTGAATGCATATCAATCTCTCCTTACTCCAAACAAGGGACCTAAAATATGGACACAAACACTGTGCCAGACCTGACCAGAATCACATATCCTGCCTAAATCTGCCTGGCACCCCAGTTTATTCCTCTTTTCTCTCTCTTTGCAATCCAGACATCGCTGCACCCAAGATACAATTTCATTATCCATACTTGGCCACTAAAACTCTGCTCTTAATCTCTTCTTAGTAAGTACCTGACTCATATAACCCTGGTGCACTATATCAAATAGTTTCTTTCTCACACAAATAGGTACGACTTTCTCACCACACATCGCTAATATGCTTTCCATCAATGATAACTCATTCACAAATTTTACTATAGGGTCATAAAATATTTGTTACGGTAATTTCCCTTCTTCCACCCATCACCATCATTTGGATTACCCCTTTTAAGACATCTTCATCCATTGCAAGCTACCACTCCTTGTCACTCACAGCACCTTGACTCCAATGAATAACATCACCAATACTCAATACCACCCCTTCTTTTTCACTTAAAATCACCACTTCTTTATCCACAATTTCCCAACCCATAGGCAGACAAGACAAACAATCAGTTTGGACATTCCTCCAGCCTAGAAAGTATTCTGTGGTATATTTATAACCTTGCAAATAAGCAGCCAGCCTGGTGATTCTCACTGAAAATTTTCCAACCCTCCCAGTAATAACATCTTTATCAGCAGTTTTTGATCCATGTGAAGTACAATCTGGCAGCTCCACACATAAGTCCGGAAGTACTCCACAACCTAGGCAGCTGTGAGTGCCTCCCTCTCAATTACTTAATAATGCAGCTCTGTTGAAGTTAGACTGCAAGAGGCAAAAGCAACATTCTTTTCTGTTCCAGAAAGGACCAGTGAAACTGGCATCACCAGTCACAATGGTCTTGCGCCGTGTGGAAAAATAGAACAAAAATACCAGCATTGCATAGCTCCTCTTTTGTTTTATTGAGACATGTTTGTGGTGCATCACCCAAAGTAAAACTACACCCTTTTCTCATCAAGACCTTCAAACACTCTGTTTTGCTTGCAAAGTTCTTTTCAGATTTTAAGGAGAACTCGATTGGACAGAGAAAAGATGGTAATTGATCTTTGTCTTGGGGTGCTGGTGTCAATTTTATTGCACCAACCAATCTTTCTTCAGCCTAACACCCACTGCAGACAACATTTGGCCCTAACATTCAATTTCTCTCACCAAAGATGCAAATGTTTCCTTTCTAAGAGTTAGATCCCATTCTGTCCAATGTGTGTTTGAAAGATAAATTGTGACTTTCCATGCTGTACCCAAAAACCAAGATGCCATCTTCAAAATAAATGACATTGTCCAAACTCTTGAACACCTCATTGGAAGTGGAAAGTTGTTTGTCACAATACTTTGATTTAAACTTTTTAAGTATACACAGAATCTCAATTTTCCATAAGCTTTCTCTGTGATAACTACTGGAGAAATATAGTTAGAAGACTCAAGGGCTTCAATTACCCCATTATTCATCAGGCCATTCAATGACTTCTTCACTTTATCTCTTACCAAGATTGACACTCTTTTAACTTTATGCTGTGCAGGTGTAGCCCCTTGTTTCAACATTATTTTACCCTTTCAGCTTCCCCATTTCCTCTCTGAAAACAAACTTAGATCCCTTAACAATATCTTCAACTGTCGTATCTTCAACTACCATCACCTGATTAGGAGCTTGTGGATATATTATTATATGTAAATTATACTGGTGTAGACAACCCACGATAGGTGGCCCAACTCTGCAACATACACTTTCCTCTCATCCATCTTTCTTTAAATGCTATGTCAGTATACAGGTCTGCTATAAGACCATTTTTTCACCTTGGTACCCCTCAGGGCTAATGTCTTTGGATAGTAACTGTACTTGCAGCAGTTCTACAAAGAACATACTTTTTGACAATATAGTTTACACTGAGACAGAGTTGACCATTAAATTGACCTTCTTGTTCCTGGTCAAAATATTCTGCTGTTTGCCTGTTCTTATTACCTAAATTGCCATCCTGCTGCCTTATTCATAAAATCCTATCTCAACTCATACAGACTGATTCTGGGTAAATCTTCACTGAAATTACTGTTATTTTTCCTTTTCCTGAGTGCTGCACATCTTGGAAAAATGCCTTTTATGTCCACATCTTTTACACTCTTTCCCTACCACATAACAATTTTTTGCATCAGCATGTTTAGTGCTTTCATGCCTACTACACACTTTGCTAGTGTGCTTGCCAGATGAAACTCCTCTCCACATCTTATCAGTATTCTTGGCAATGCATGAGAATGAACTGCACAACGTAGAAATGGCTCAGTTCATGCGCTAAGGTGTTCTCCTCTAATGATAGGTATGTGTCGGATGACACAAAGAGCCTGTAATCACGTGATGCCCATCAGGAATGTCTGCTGACGTTTGCACACACACATTGCAAGAACTCTGTTGAGTTAACAGCTGTGCCATGACACACTCCTTGGTGAATAATGGTGGTGGCTCATCCTCTGCGAAAGACAGTTCATTATGAGAACTTGAAGAAGGTGCAGCGGCCTGAGCAGCAGAGTGTGTGGCTGCTGTAGAGAAGCTCACATTGACAGTAAGAGCTGGTACAGTAAATTATGCCCGTACGGTTAAAGCCCTTGTAAGGATGTTGGTTCGAAAACGAAAGCACGGCTGCGTTTACATTGCTCTGAGGCCGGTAACATACAGGGACGGTGTTAGACCTGGTATCCTTGGTGTGGTGTCCCCTGACTTTTTGTTTACTGACCTCCTGTTTTGCTGACTTAATTTTTGCTAGCTTTAGGATTCTGGACACCTTACCACTGCTAACCAGTGCTAAAGTGCATATGCTCTGTTCGCAGAACATGGTAACATTGGCTTATCCACAATTTACATATTTAATTTACTTATAAGTCCCTAGGAGAGTGCACTATATGTGCCCAGGGCCTATAAATTAAATGCTACTAGTGAGCCTGCAGCACTGATTGTACCACCCACTCAGTAGATCTTTAAACATGGCTCAGGCCTGCCACTGAAAGCCTGTGTGTGCAGTTTAAACTGCCATTTCAACCTGGCAAGTTAACCTATTGACCAGGTCTAAACCTTCTTTTTTATTACTATTAACTCACCCCTAAGGTAGACCGTAGGCAGCCCTTTGGGAAGGGTGCATATTTAAAAGGTAGGACATGTACTTTTGAGTTTTACATGTTCTGGTAGTGAAAAACTGCTAAATTAGTTTTTCACAACTGCAAGGCCTATGTGTCCCATAGGTTAACATTGGAATTGCCTTGAAACATCTTTTAAGTGTAATTTCTAATTGGGAAAAAATAGAGATTTGGAGTTTGGTGTCTCTAAACTCACAATTTAAAATCACAACTTATGGTGAAGTCGAATTTTAAATTGTAAGTCTGAAAATGCCACTTTTAGAAAGTTGGCATTTTCTTTCTTTAACCATTCTGTGCCTCTGTCTCTGAATACATGTCTGGGTTGGGTGACCGATGGGCTTTGTGCATTCCCTCTACACAGTCACACAAAGGGAGCTGGGGTGTGACACTTGAATCCTGATGGCCCATCACCAGGCTGATAGGCCTTCCTGATGTAGAATGGGAGGGAGGAGCTGACACTTGTACCTGAATAGGGCTGTCCCTGTTCCCACTCAAAGAGCTGCATACTCCCCTGTAGTGAGTCTGGAGCCAGGGTAGGAAAGGCAGGGACCTTGTGATTGTCAAAGGCCTCTTTGAAGTCTCCCCCACTTCAAAGGCACATTTGGGTAGAAGTATTTGACCCCTGACACCACCAAATCAGAACATTGATGGAATCAAGGATACTCTGCCTAGATGAAGAGCTGCTGTGCTGTAGGAGGGACTGCCACTTTGCTAACTCCATTGCTATGTTGGCCTGCTGCCTGCTTATTGCTGTGCTGTAGGAGGGACTGCCACTTTGCTACCTGCTCCGCTGTGTTGGCCTGCTGCCTGCTGCTTCATGCCTGGGAATGTGAGGAACTGGACCTGCTCTCTACACCCTTGAACCCAAGTTTCTCCAAGGGCTTGTTGGCTTTCCTCCTGTTCTTTGAAGTCTCAGGGTCACAAAAGACTTCTTGCAACTCTGCTGGTGCTACTGGACTGTGCCATCTGTGAATCCTACCCTTGCCCCTCCAGCCGTGGGCCTCGGAAATGGGTTCTGCAGTGGTTTTCTACAAAAATCGATGCAATGACCTCTTTGTGCCAATCAGAACCGACACCGTGCCCTCCGACGCAGTGCCGATCCAACGGGTCTCAACTGAGAGGTTCAACGACGTTACAGGGCTGACCCTTTGACACCGAAAGCATGGCTCTACTTCGACGCAGCGACCCGACTAGGATTGAGGTCCCTCCTTGGACAGGGTTAAACCTCTGCCAACTAAAGACCCAATTTCCAACAGAGGAAATTAATCAAAAATTGTATTTTAGTGGCCATACACTGTAGTAGCTTGGTGGCTTCCTCAAAACCACACCTTGGTAGACGTGATGAGCTGGTCGCTGAACTGGCAAGTCGATGCCAAAAATATGTTATAATGAAAGAACCCAAAGCACAACAAAGATGGAATAAACTTTAATTAAGAAAATAAAAGCCAAGCGTGGTCTTCCCTCTGTCAGTGACCTTGAACAGAATTACACAGCTCAAGTAGAAACACACTACAATCAAGTAAATATTCCATGACATCAACTCAAGAGTTACATTACAACAAAATGTCGCTTTCCCAGTTATAGAGTGATGTATTTTCCTTTAGAGTCCTGGAGTGCCTTTCCCCTGAGAATTTCCACGGTCTTGGGACGACAATGTGATGCTTCATTATGAGAACTTGTCCTTGTATATTAAGTAACAACATTTGTACTAATTACTGAGGTTTCCGAAGAGAACTAGGAATGGGAACTGCATTATGTGAATCTGTGTGATAATGTTGAGAATGTGAGCTCAGAATGTGATTGGTTCAGGAAAAATTGTGACTCTTCCACAATTCTACGGAAATGTATGTCTTCCATTGTAAAATACATTAAAAAGCAAACTCCGTGAGGGGCGTGGCCAAGATGGCAAGCGGGTAGGACGTGGCTTGCTCGTCTCCCCGTTCCCGTCCGCCGGCCTGGGTGCTTCCCGGCGCCGTTTCAGCGCTGCAGACCCCTGGCAGTGTTCGGGACAGGCGTGGGATCATAGGTGCATGATCTCCAGCGGACTCCAGCCGTGGGGATCACCTGAACTAGCGCACTAAGCGCGCCACGCTCCGTGATCCAAGATGGCGGCCCGGACTGCATAGCGGAGCCGGAGAGAAGGCTGGTACTTAGACAGTGCCTGGCGCGGCTGATCGGGAGGCCCCGATGCCAAAACATCCAGCGGCCCGGCCTTCCCGGGGCATTTTGGCGGCTGGCCCTCCCGGGGCTGGCGGAGGGAGACAGAGGCTATGGAGGCAGAGCGGACGGGCGGGCTGCCCGGAGAGAGGCCTTCACTCTGTTGAGCACGTGAGCCCCAGCTAGCGGGCCTGAAGTTGCAGCGCGTGGGAGGCCCCGGGACCTGCGACAGAGGTGAGAGGCCCGGAGGCCCCCCCGGGGCACACATGACTGGGCGGAACCCTGTATCGCCCAGAGCGAACATTGTCAAAGGCGCCCCGGGGAGGCGACGGGGGACCGTGGCACTCCTCCGCAAACCTGCGCGGGGTCCGTCCCTCCCCAGGCGGCCGGAGATCTCGGAGGACTCCGACAAGGGTGCGAGTGCTGTATTTGCCCGTGACCATCGAGCGGGGACCTGACGCCCGCCGGACTGAACAGGAGCAGGCCGGCCGGCGGCCTTGTGTGGAGACTGGGGCCACGGGGTGCCTCGCCCTGCGTGCAGGAGAACAGCAGCGGCTCAGGGGCCGAGCCGAGAGAGGAGGAGGTCGGCGGATCGCCGAACAGCCAAGCCGCAGCTCCTTCGCAATACATTGGTGGGGGCGAACCCCTACAGGGTCTAACAGGGCCCATACACGGCCGCGGACCAGGCACCGAGGCCCATCACTGGCGCTGACTTGGCCATAGAGGGACGTGCCCCGGTACGGGTGGGGCCTACTTGGTGGTAAGAGCGACTACATCGGAGGTGCCATCGACGCCGGAGGTCGCGTCCCACAGTGGGAGTTGGAGGGGCCTCCCCATTGACTGTGCATGCTAGAACGAGGCATATCTACGTTGCTGGCTAGCGGGGCACGCAACACCTCGATCCACCTGCAGCGCAGGACTTCGGCTCAAAGCATCCCACACGGAGCCGACTCGCAGTGCACTTGGCAAACGTGACGGGAGGTGCTGGGAAGGCAACGGACGGGCGGCCGCCCGACCCCATCCCACAGGCGGAAAGCGCAGGGCCCCAGCTGCTCCTATCCACCCTAGGGAGGATCTACGATCTAAAGCCGCCGATCCACGCTCCTAACTGCAGCCTGGAAATGTCTACCACGCGGGGAAAGAAAGACAGGAATGTGAAAGATATGTTCACCAAGATGACGAGGGCGAGTGGGGGAGACGGCCGAACCTCGCCGTCTACTTCAGGTGGGCAGGAGACGGAGAATATGGACAAACCGGTGACAAGGGCATTCCTCTCACAACTATTCTCGACCCTGAGGGAAGACCTACAAACCCTCAAGAAGGAATTCTCCGACGAGATGAAGGAAGTGCGACGAGATCTGGACGCAGTGGGAGAAAGAGTGGCTACAATGGAGGACCACGAGCAATCCTGAGATGAGGAAGTGGAGCAACTACAGCAAGAAGTGATCCGCCTCCAGGCACAGCAAATAGATCTTCAAGCCCACGCAGAAGACTTGGAAAATCGCTCCCGTAGAAACAACATACGGGTGAAGGGTGTTCCTCCCAACGAAGAAGGCACAGACATTACCCAATTTCTTCAAGGCCTCTTCCGCCATGTGCTGCAGGAATCCCAGGACTTCGCAATCAAAATTGACAGGGCTCACAGGGCCTGCAGCGGAAGGCACCGGCGCCCCCCCGACATCCTGGCTTACCTACCAGACTTTCAGCTCAAGGAACTCATCCTGAGACGAGCAAGGGATGGGCAACCACTAACGTATCAGGGGCATGCCATCGCCTTATATCAAGACCTGGCAGCAATCACGTTGCAGAAACGTAGAGACTTTCGACCAGTCATGACCCATCTTCGCAACCAAGGCGTCTCCTATTCCTGGGGGCATCCCTTCCGCTTCATTTTCAAATTGGATGGCAAACTACGGCAACTCAGATCACTGCAGGAAGCATGCCAGGTTCTGGGCATCGACCAACCCTCATCAGCTGAGTCCCTGGGTGGAGACAGGAAAGGACAGCGAGAGAGGTGGCAACGAGTCGGCGGTCGGAGGCGGTCAGGGACCCCCTCAAAGCTGAATCCAGAGACTATGGCGCAGGAACATCAGGCGGTTCTGGCCTCCCTGACCGCTGAATCCGGATCCAGAGCTGGCGACTGAACTGATCCAGGGGTCAGATAAGTGGATCATAGCATTGCCGGGGGCGGCAGGCGGATGGGGGCGGAGGGAGCACCGTCGGCCACGAGATGCACCCTACAAACTGTTTCACCAAGGTGGCGCGGTCATGTACTGCGACTCCTGGACAATTCTTGGGGTAATTACTGTTGGGTTTGTTGGGGTTAGGGAGGGGGAGGGCAGGGTCCGAGTTCCATGACACATCCCTACACGGCGTCCGGGGAGCCCTCAGTACACTCCCGCAAGAGTTCCCATACCAGCATGTACAGCCTCGCTCCACACATAGAGGTTCCACCAGATTGGGGGGCATGCCACAGCCTAGGGGCTGGCATAGTTTGGCCCGCAACCACCTACTATGGCTAAGGAGACTGTGAAAATAATTACGCTTAATGTTAAGGGGCTCAACTACCCTGTGAAAAGGCGCGCAATCCTATCCTATTTAGAGCGCGCTGAGGCCGATGTGTGTCTCCTACAAGAGACGCACCTCCTCCCCAAGGATTGCCACCGTATGCGCTCGAGGGCATTTCCCCATCAATATTTCTCTTCGATGGGGGAGAAAAAGGCAGGGGTGGCTATTCTTATATCTCAACGCTGTAAGGGGGAAGTGAAGGAGAAAGTGGCAGAATTGAAGGGGAGGTTATTGGCCTACACAATTCAAATTGGCAACCAACTCTTAGTGGTCGGCTCCGTATAGTCCCCTAACTCGGGGCAAGAGCGCTTCCTTCAAGCAGCTTTAGCAGACGTAATGGCTCCACAGAATCGACTGACATTGGTAGGGGGGACCTAAACATTGTCATGGACTCGAACATGGACAGATCGACAGCGTCCTACTTCCACGGTGGAGAGATGTCGGGAGATGGGAAGAAATGGCTGAGGGAGATGGGTTTCATTGACATCTGGAGGGCAGCCTACCCCACTTCGAAGCAATATACATTTTACTCTCATGCGCATAAGTCTTATGCTTGCCTAGATTATTTCCTGGGAACTGGGGAGGTTAACAGTGTGGTTAAAGCAGTGAGCATTGAACCCGCGGCCCTGTCAGACCATGACGCACTGATGGTACAGGTACTGGTGACGCCACTGCCCCGCCAGCCCGAAGCTGGAGACATAAAGAAAATATGCTCCACAACAAATGGGTGGAACAGCAACTTCTTAAATGCATTAAAGACTACCTCACCCTAAACGACACCTCAGACATGGCTGTCACGACATTATGGGAGGCGATGAAAGCCGTAGTACGGGGGGAGCTAATAGCGATCTCGGCAGCCAACAATAGAGAGCGTAAGGAGGTGAGATCAAACCTATCAGCCCAGGTACAGGAGCTCGAACGGGTGCATAGCAGGACTGGGGCTCCTAGGGTCTGGAGGCAACTGAAGGCAGCCAGGGCACAGTTAGCCGCGCTAGATTTGGATAGAGCGGAATACGCGGGAGTCCGTTTAAAGCATTCTTATTATATGGGGGGGACCGCATGGGCCGGCTACTGGCAAACAGATTGCGAGCCCAAAGACAACGGTCAACGGTTTCCTCGTTAGAGAGGGACGGACTGGGGGAAGTCAGAGGGGATCAAGAGATAGCCCACACATTTAGGGATTTTTATGAGAAGCTTTACACAGCGGAAAACCCATCAGTCCATGACATTACAGCCTATCTACAATCTGTCACTGTGTCCGCACTGACCCCAGATCAGGCAGCAACATTGGATGCCCCCATCCGCATAGAAGAAGTCGTCACAGCAATTTCGCGCCTCAAAGTACTTAAGTCCCCGGGCCCGGATGGGTTCCCTGCCCTCTTCTACAAAAATTCTGCCCCATCTTGGCCCCGATTCTAACCAGGCTGTTTAATTCCTTTGGGAGCACCACTCCGATCCCCGACACTATGCTGGCGGCAGCAATAGTGGTCCTGCCCAAACCGGGGAAGGATAAGCAGCAATGCGGCTCGTACCGTCCGATATCTCTACTTAATGTAGACTTTAAAATCTTCACGGGAATCCTTGCATCCCGGTAAAGCCCCCATATGCCAAATTTGATAGAACCCGACCAAGCAGGATTTATTCCCTCCCGACAATGCGGCGACAACACAAAGAGGATACTACACCTCATAGATAAGGCCCACCAAACGCAAATGGACGCGCTTCTGCTGACGATAGACACCGCAAAAGCGGTTGATCGGGTGGACGGGGGATTCCTGGGGCACACGATGGCGAAGTTTGGCTTGGGGGAAAAATTCCGGGAGTGGATAAGCTGCTGTTACGATAGACCTACAGCCTGCATCAGGGTTAACGGTATCTCTTCGCCTCCCTTTGACATTCAGAGAGGAACCAGGCAGGGATGCCCCTTGTCCCCATTATTGTTTGCTCTATACATAGAGCCTCTGGCGCAGAGGGTTAGAGACAATCCTAGAATCAAGGGGATTCCATTCGGGGGGGGAACTCATCCCATTAGCCTCTACGCAGACGACGTGCTAGCGGCACTGACGGAACCAAAGATCTCCCTTCCCACCTTTTTAGAGGAGTTAGACAGATTTGGCCGGGTCTCGGGTTTCCGGGTTAATGTGGGTAAATCATTGATGTTAAACTTAAACCCGGCGTTGCCTACACTGGACCCCACAGACGATTGGCGGCCCGGCATAAAGGTTGTGGACACTATCCCCTACCTAGGGTTACAGTTAGCGGCCACGGTCCACCGAACAGCTCGGCTGAACTATGCCAAGCTGGTACGACAGACGGGGAAAGATTTGAGCGCTTGGAGTAAGCATCATCTTTCCCTATTGGGGCGCGTTGCTGCGGTCAAAATGTCCCTACTACCGAAGGCGCTATACTTGTTCCAAACCTTACCGGTACTGCCCCCCGAGGGCATGATCGCCTCACTGCAACGCAGTATCAATCAGTTTGTGTGGGCAGGGACACGACCACGGATGGGTAAGGCCTTAGGGTACATGAGTCCCGAAAATGGAGGCCTGGGAATACCGGACCTTCTCAGCTATTATAAATCGGCCCAGCTGAGGTACTTGGTAGAATGGGCAAGGCCGGAGTCTGAAAAACGGTGGCTCTTTCAGGACAGGGCACTGGCGGGTATCCCACTGTGGAAAGTCCCCTTCTTAAAGAAGTCGCAGCGGCCGCGGGGCCTTCTGGGCTCGCCGATCACCAAGTCAGTGCTGAAAGTCTGGGACGGGGTGGCGACAACCAAGAAGCTCACGACATTCCCGTCTCCTCTAACCCCCTTATTCGGAAACAGTGAGTTCACCCCGGGAATGTCTGACAAATCATTTCGAGAGTGGCGGGATACTTCATGCCGATCGGTGGGTCATCTATTTGACCTTTCAGGAGTGCTCATGTTCCCCCAACTGAACTAGAGTATGGGATCCCCGAGTCCGAGAGGTTGCGATACTTGCAACTGCGACACTGGGTCCTTCAAAAGGAGATGAGAGAGCAAGGGGGCAGTAGGCTGACTAAATACGAAAAATGGTTAATCACTAAGCTCACTGACAAAGGGTTGATCTCCGAAATGTATGACATGATGAGAAATGGCCCACACTCACAAGCTACTCCAAGTCAGAAGAGGTGGGGGAGAGAACTGGGAGGTGACCTTACACAGAAAGACTGGGAGGGAATATACTATAGAGCGAAACATACTGCCCGGAACGTGACCAGAATTGAAACAGCTATGAAAATAGCTACCTATTGGGACCTTACACCGGTGCGCTTCCACAGAGGCAACCCACATAGGAGCCCCACCTGCTGGAGAGGCTGTGACAACGAGGGTACACTGCTACATATACTGTGGGATTGCCCATTGCTATCTAACTATTGGACTAAAATCCTGGATGAGGTAGATGAGCTCTTTGATACTGAGATCCCGAGGCTCCCGGTATACGTAATTCCCCTTAAAAGTATGAGAGGGCGTCAAATGGGGCTAACACTGGGGGCAGCTTTGCAGAACATATTGACACACTGGGGGACATCCACCCTCCCCACATATGTGGGGTGGCTCCATAGGTTATGGCATATCATAGGGATGGAACGCATTTCAGCCACACTGAGCGGCTCCACTGCCACTTTCCAGAAAGTATGGAGCCCATTCCTAAAACTGCTCTTAACAGAATTCAATGAAATTACCCAGCCCAAATACTTGAGAGTGTTGCGGCTCTCGGACTTGGGGACAGAACGTCAACCATCTTCAACTGCTTAATGGGCGATGCCAAAGTTATGGGACAGGGACTAGACAGCCAAGCTCTTGGAATATCGGATGGGAGGGGGGGAGGGGGGGGGAGTGTTCAAGTTATTGGTTTCTAGCAAAAGTTGAATCTTTCACAATGCAACGCATTCTTTGCTTCGACAATGTTTAATTTGCACAATCTTCAATGTGGGCGATATGCTTTCTTTGATATACGAACATATGTGAAGTGTATACTCTTTTGCAATTTATTGCTTTTGCCTTTGTATTGTCTACTGACATCGAAAATGCTAATAAATACATTTAAACATAAAAAGCAAACTCCTTTTTGGGTGTATTGGACTCATTCTTCCTTGACTTTTTGGAGGCAGTGGCAAGTCGGTCTGACCTCTGATTTATATCTTTAATTTATTCTTTAAAACTGAACTATATCTGGTTCTGCTTATTCACTTCCTGCATTTTATTTTGAGCTTCATGCTATTTCTCAGTTTTAATGACTAATTGACAAATTCTAATAATTTACAACTGCCTTCTCTAATGATTTAAACCTTTGATAGATATATATATAATATGTCTCCTTTTCATTGTAAAGCCTAATGTGCTTTACAACTTGCATTATAATCTTATTGACAAGATCGAGTTGAGGAGCATCAAAAGCCTTGGGGAATTAACACCACTCCCGGTCTGTCTGAAACGCTTTGACATACGAGAAAAAGCACCATCAAATATAATAATCTAAAAATTGTTATAAATTAGCTGCAACACTCCTGAAGTGCTGGTGCATGGCCACTAATCTACCCCTTTTAATAATATGACACGGGCCACCTATCAGTTATGGCACCTATGTATTCTTCCCGCTTTGCACTTCTGGGCCTTGTACTGGTGAGTGATTTTAAACCAGGATGGAGTTACTGCCATGGCCAGACCTAAATAAACCTGCACAGTAGCAGTCAGTGACTGTCTGCTGTAGCAGACACTGCAGTGCAAAATTTGACCATTCCTCAAGACCATCAATGGCTTGTAGTCCTTGGGTTGTGCCTGCAATGGGCTAAAAATATTTACAAAGGTGAACTAGGGAAGTGAAGGGGCCTTGCTCTATCTACCCTTGGCGATGGACAGACCTGGCCTAGTTAAGAGTTTCATGATAACATAAAATCTTTCTATTTCTTGAGAAAGTGTTAAAATCGGAGGAGAATCTGCAGGTAGTGTTTCCATCACCAGACTATCCCTGTGGTGAAGGAAATTCCTTCAGTGGGGTCTCCTTGAGGTTTATCACTTCCTTTAGGAGCCATAATTCTCCTTTACCAGCCACTTTTAAATTAGACCTCTACACTGCTGAACTGCAAAATAAATAAGATAGTGCATGTGAGGTTCTAGCCTTCCTTTTGTCTCTTGTTGTCATAGTTCTGGAAATTTCTAATATCCTCTCTCCATCCTTCACATTACCCTCCTTCATGTCCGGCATCTTCCCAGATGACTGGAAGCGGGCGGAGGTTAAACCCCTCTCAAGAAGCCAACGGCCGACCCAACAGACCTGAAAAACTACCGGCCCATCTCTCTCTTCCCCTTCGAGGCCAAAGTCACCGAGAGACTCGTAAACGCCCAACTGACCGCCTTCATCGAAGAGAACTCCATCCTGGATGCCTCCCAGTCTGGATTCCGCAGCAACCACAGCACCGAGACTGCCCTCCTCGCAGCCACCGACGACATCTGCATGCTACTCGACCAAGGACACACTTCAGCCCTCATCCTGCTAGACCTCTCCGCAGTCTTCGACACCGTCTCACATCGCACACTCACAGCCAGACTTCACGACGCGGGGATACAAGGAACCGCCCTTGACTGGATCCAATCCTTTCTCTCCGGCCGAACCCAGAGGATCAGACTCCCTCCCTTCCTCTCCGAACCCACCGATATCAACTGCAGAGTACCCCAAGGATCATCGCTCAGCCCCACGCTCTTCAACATCTACATGGCCCCCCTTGCCGCCATCGTCAGACAGCATGGGCTCAGCATTGTATCCTACGCCGACGACACCCAGCTCATCCTCTCACTCACGAAGAACCCCGAAGACACCAGACTCTGTTTCCAGGAAGGAATGAAGAACGTTGCAGCCTGGATGAAAGACAGCTGTCTGAAACTCAACTCAGAGAAGACCGAAGTCCTCATCCTCAGACCCTGCACATCCGCCTGGGACAACACCTGGTGGCCCTCAGCCCTCGGCAACCCACCCACCCCTACAGACCACGCACGAAACCTGGGCATCATCCTCGACTCCACCCTCTCCATGAACCGCCAGATCAACGCCGTCGCCTCCACCAGCTTCAAATGCCTACGCATCCTCCGCAAGACCTTCAAATGGATCCCCCCGACTGCAGAAGCACCGTCACCCACGCACTCATAACCAGCAGACTCGACTACAGCAACGCCCTATACGCCGGAATCAACAGAACCCTTCTACACAGACTCCAAACCATCCAGAACGCCGCAGCCAGACTCATCCTCGGGACTCCGCGCCACGAACACATGACCCAACACCTAAGAGACCTCCACTGGCTCCCCGTGGAGAAGCGGGTCACCTTCAAACTACTCACCCACGCCTACAAATCCCTCAACAACATCGGGCCCAAATACCTCAACGAGAGAGTATCCTTCCACGTACCCAAGAGGAACCTCCACTCCGCCGAACTCACCCTGGCAGAGGTCCCACGCATCCGCAGAAACAGAACAGGGGGAAGAGCCTTCTCCTACATCGCGGCCAAGACCTGGAATGATCTCCCTGCGAACATCAGACGCGCCCAATCCTGGACACGTTCAGGAAGGACCTCAAGACCTGGCTCTTCAACTGATCCGGAGCTGTCCTCCCCTCCTCCCCCCCCCAGCGCCTTGAGACCCTCATGGGTGAGTAGCACGCTTTACAAACCGCTGATTGATTGATTGATTGACTCTTCTCGCCCTTTGACTTCCTACTTTTTACTTCACCTCCCATCCTCATTTATTCTCACCTCTCTAAACTCTTATGACTGCTCCTTTGTTTTCCCGTCTCTTCAACCCTACATTAATCAGCCTCTCTATCTCTTTTTTCTTACTCCTCTGTCTTTCTTCTTCCCCTCTCCCAAATAGTGCCTCTTTCTCTCCTTTCCCAGTCATGAAGCTGTGTGAAGAAGTTTGATGCTGTGTGAGGCTGTAGAAAGCTGGCTTGTTGAGTTCTTTGTAAAGTGCTCTGTACCTGCAGACGCTAATTCAACCTCTTCCAAAGCCACTCAAATCAAGTTTTTACATTTTGAAATTAAACTTTGAAAACCATTTGTTTATGCTGCTTCCGCCGACTTGTGAAGAGCCTTTGCCTAACACAACCTGGAGTTTTAGAAAAACATATGTTGCAAATATCATTCTCCTAACTGAATGGTAATCAATAAAAAAATAAAAATAAAAAGCTGCGGAAACTTGGTTGCAATTGAACAGCTTTAATTTGGATGTCAAATCTAGATTGAAAACCATACATGCACTCTTCTTCTGGTGACGGGCCAGCCTTGCAGGTTCATTAATTTAAAGGTACTGAGATAAGCATATGTGTCTGTTTAGAGACAAGTACACACGTGTCACCTCCAAAACATAACATCCATCAAATATACATGTTCGCTGTTCAACAGAAAATACGAGTGCCCACTGTCTTCGACCCACACAGTGGACTCACCCGGCGCACCAGCCACTGGGCCCCAATCGCCACAATCAGCCATACCAGGGCACTAGGATTTTCAAGAGTGTCTTGTACCAGCCTCCAACAGCCCAGACAGCCTCTCGGTTATTTTGACGGTTTTTAATACAGCCAGTACCGATAAACCTGGCAGTGAATGATATGGTGCAGGCAGCTTGCTGGTGAAAGGGTAAACATGTATTTGTCTACCATGTGCCGCAATAGCCACATCTGTATTACTTGCCTAAGGGAACATCCCTCCATCCTTCTGTCAGTGACTGAGCCCCCTGAGAGCACTGGTGCAGGGTCCTGGCTATAGTGAAGTTTAGCACTATCACTAGACCCAGATACATGGTTCATCATTAATGCCCTAACCATCAAACCGGTCACCTTGGCAACGGCCTCACGCAACAGCTGCCCTTGCATCATTCCCACAAAGCGGAGTAAATGAAATGAGCCCAAGAGAGCACATCATACAGAGTAAACACAAACTGTGTGACAAGCTTTGGCTCTTGTAGAGGTGCAGGAAAAAACTCAAATGTGTTCCAGTAACCTGAAATGAGTGGAACTTGGTAGGGCCACCGTTTATTTGACAAGCATTTTATTTTGAGGCTGAAGAAGTGAACCTCTTATTCGGTCAGCATTATATTTGCAGGCTAAAGCTAGCCTCTCTTTCGGGCAGCATTTTATTCACAGGCAACATTTCATATAGAGCATGTTCCATTTACTAAACCTTAAATAATTCAACCAACTCTATTTCATCATACTTTGCTTTGAAATACTGTAAATATGCTTTTAAAAATACGACACATACCCCGATAAGGTCTGTTAGGATTTAGCCTGAGTAAAGAAACTTTTCTACCAAAATATGGGCCAACTGTGTCACCCTCAATATTTTTAGGATCTTATTAAAAGGAGCACGCCTCTGCAATACTTGTATGTAAACTGTCTGAGCCAATCAAAATTTATCACAACAGGTGGCACCAAATGGATGACCCTTGCTTCAGTGTATTCCTATGCGGTTACGGCTGAATAAGTAACCGTTCTTGCCCTATGGGAAAAACATATTGGCTTACAAACATTTATATTGTTTTTCAAACACAAGGTCTATGGTAATTTATCCAGAGCCGAGCAATTTTTCCACCCAAACTTGGGCAAACTGTCCCACCCTGCAGGTAATCCATTTCTTTGGCATTATAGACAAATAAGTAACTATCTTCTCTCATGAAGATCAACTAGACTTGCCAATATTAATATTGATCCTAATAAATGGAACACCCCTTTACTATATCCTTATGTAAACTGTTTAAGCCAATCAAAATTTTCCACAACAGATTACATCAATAGGGTGGCCCTCGCTTCAATTTATTCCTATACAGTTATGTTTGAATAAGTAAACATACTTATCCCATAGGAAAATCACATTGGATCACGAATATTTATCTTGTTTTCAAAACACACAACACCCCCCAACAGCGTCCATGAGGACTTACCCTGAGACATCCATTAAAATATGTGCCAACTCTGCCACCATATAGCCAATTCATTCCTAAGGAGTTACATGTGAATAAGTAATGACCTTTGCTTTTATGAAGATCAACATGGCTCACAAGTATTCATATTGATATTAATAAATGTATGACCACTCTAGACTCTCTGCATGCAAATCACCTGAAAATAGCACAATTTGCTGTGACAGGTGGCACCTAATGGGTGATGCTCATTTCAATGCAAGTCTATGTATTTATGTGCTAATGATGTGTAAACTAAGACTCTGGCTTGGAGGGGTGTGTCCAACATGGTGGATGGAGCGGTCGAAAACCGCTGAGCTCCTTGTGGGGCCCAGCATTGAATCCTGCCTAATCTGCACATCGCTCGCCACACCTGTGCGAGACGACTTCCTGGTGCTTGGGGAGTGCGAGAAGGTGCTCAGGGAGTGCGAGAAGAGCGGAGTGACAGTGGGGTGCAGCCCTCAGCGACACTGAGTCGGGCCCTGGGCTTATACCACCCAAACGGCTGACTCCGATGAAGCCGATTGGACCTGAGATGAGCAGTGAGCCCATGCTGAAACACCGGATGCCGTGGGTAAGTGGGGCCCCACAGACTTCAGCCGCAGGAGTGGCGCTAGAGGTCATGCCGCAGCCATTTGTAATCCGGGCTGCAGGAAGGCAGGGCAGCGACCAGCGGGCCTCGGGCGGGCGCATCGCGCAAGGTGGCTGCCGGAGCATCTGAAGGTGCTAGGTGTGGTGGGTGAGTGTGGGGGATACTGGGTGTTGCCCTAGTGCAGGCCCCACTCCCGGGTCCCCGCAATGCACGTACACTCACAACGTGATTGGTATCGGAGTGAGACCCCGAACGGTCCACTCCCCTTTATATAAAGGTTCTGGCCACGCCTGGCCAGAGGATGTGCTACAAGTGCTACCGCTGACCTGCTACAACCCTTCCCAACTTGGTCTTGAAAGTCAGAGTTCTTGTACTCAGCATGCAAAGTCTTTGAGTCATTGGCTGGGCTGAGGATTAGGTCGAAGATTGTATCAATGGGGTTGGCTATGGGTGGGCAGATCGCAGATGTGGGGCCTGGCTGGCGTGTTGTCGTGCCAGCCTTCTGGGGAATCCGCCAGGCCCCTCTCTCGGGGCTCGTGACCCGCGGTGCCATCTTCTCCATACTCTGGCCAGCCAATATTCTCTTCGTTGTCACCTTGGGGTGGTTGCTGGGGAGGCGTTTCTACCCTTTTGAACCAGGATGTGTTCCTTGATATTGTTTCATGTCCTTTTTTGGCTGTCACCATAGTCCCGTCACTTCTGGTGATGGTCCAGACTCCCAGCTCAAATTGTGCCCTGAATTTCCACCCGGACTTGCGGTCCTTGAGGATGACATGATCGCCGGGCAGGAGTGATCGAGCCCTGGGCCTCCTGGTCTGGCTGGCAAGTGACTTTCGTCGCTCATGACGTGCCTGGGTCCCTTGAACATCGTGGGTGGGAGGTGTCCACCCCAGGTATGTGGGAATCATGGCTCAACGCAGTCCATTGAACATCAAAACCCAGGGTGCTTGTTGAGTTATGCAATGGGGAGTACTCCAGTATTCCCTCAGGAATTGTTGTAGGTGACGCTCAGGGTTTGCTTGCTCAATGATAGCAATCCGAAGTGACTTGTTCATCATGTGGATAAATCTCTCTACCTCTCCTTTAGCTTGTGGCCATTGGGGGGTGATGCAACGGTGATGTATTCCGAGCCTCGTAAGGAAATCTCCAAATTTGGCCCCAGGAAAAGGCGGTCCCGTTATCATTCTTGATTTCTGTTGGTAAACCGAAACAAGCAAAGATCTTCTCAAGGATTGGGGCAACATGGACAAAAGCTGGCGAATCGATTACTTTGATGATTGCGTATTTTGAATAGGTGTCTACTGGAAACTCCCGAAGTCCATGCTTGTGTTGGCCCACGGTGTCACACACGGCTCTTCAGTGATTACCGGCGCTGGCCTCTCCAGCGCACCCGTCAGTTGGCAGTCTGGGCACTTGTGAATGAGGTCTTCAGCCATTTCTTCTAACCCAGGGAACCATACCTTTTTCCGCATCCTCGTTTTCATTTTCGTGGTGCCTTAGTGTCCTCCATGTGCCAGTTGTGTGACGTGGTCCCTTAATGTCTTTGGGATCACAATTCGGGGCATGCGTAGGAGTAGTCCATCTGGGGTGGCGCTGAACTCGTCTCGCACCCGCCACATTTTTGTTAGGTATTCCTTGTTTTCGCTTGGCCAGTCATTGGCATCCCTAAGGAAGTCTCTGCAGGTGACGCTCTGTACAGCTGTTCATACTCGCACGATGACAGGGTCTGCTTTGGCAGCTTCCTTGATGTCCTCCAGCCGTAGAGCATGGGGGTGAGCTGCATCTGAAATCATCCTGGCGTAGTCCTCCACTTCGTCAGGGTTGCCTGAGGTGTCGACATCACTGGGTGGCGAGATAGGAAGTCGGCGAGGTTCTTGGCTCCTGGCCGGTAGACGACTTCCATCTGGTATTGTTGCAGTTGGATGGCCCACCTCTCGATCCAGGGTGAGGGGGGTAGATGAGGCGCTGATCCCCGGAAAAAGGGAACAAGGGGATGATGGCCCGTGATGACTTTGAAGGGTTGAACGCTGACGTATAGGTGGAAATGCCCTCAAGCCCACTTGAGTGCGAGAGCCTCGTGCTCGATTTGGGTATATCCCGTCTCTGTCGGCGTCAGTGCCTTGCTTCCAAACGCCTACGTAGCCCATCAACCTGGCTCTTGCTCCTGCGCCAGTATTGCTCTCAGTCAGACAGGGCTGGCGTCGACTAGCAGCTCAGTGCGCTTGTCTGGTCGAAGTAGACGAGTGTGGTGTTGTCGAGGAGAGCGTCTTTGATCTTCTGGAACGCGTCTTCTTCCCGGTGGCCCCATATCCACTTTGTGTCAGCCTTCGTGAGGGACCTCAAGGGTTCAGCGAGGGTTGCCAGATCTGGGATGAACATACCGCAGTAAGTGGCCATTCCTAGGAAGCTTCTTACAACTGGAACTTTGGTGGGTGCTGGTGCTTGCTTGATTGTTTATGACTTGCGCGGGTCAGATTGTATCCCGTCCTGTTTGAAGACATGTACGAAGAATTCGATTGATGGTTGGAAGAAATAGCACTTGTCTTTGTGTAGTGTCACTCCATGTTCTTTGAGGCGATTGAGGGTGGCCTTTAGGTGTTTGTGATGTTCAACAGCTGTGGACGAGTGAATCAGAATGTCATCGATGACGTTCAAAACGCCTGGCAAACCAGACAGAGTCTCTCTTATGGTGTTCTGAAAGACTTCGGCTGCTGATGAGATGCCGAAGTTTAGGCGCTTGTATCGGTGCAGTCCTAGGTGGGTGTTGAATGCAGTGATATACCGGCTTTCCTCTGCTAGCAATAGTTGGTGGTACCCAGCATTAAGGTCGAGCTTTGAGAACCAGCGGGAACCCTTGACGTCTGCTATTATCTCGTCCATGGTGGGGTTGATATGTCGCTCCCGTTTCATTGCACGGTTGGGGAGGCGCGTATCAATACATAGGCGGATTTTCACCGGTTGTTTTGGCTTTTCTGCAATTATCATTGGGGAGACCCAAGGGGTGGGTCCTGACACTTTACCTATCACGCCTTGGTTCTCTAGCCTCTCGAGCTCCTTCTCCACCAGTGGTCGTAGGTAGAACGGGACGTGGCAATGCTGGAGTGCCACAGGTGCGATGGAGGAATCGATGTGTAGCTTCACCAGGGGGTATCGGAAGCACCCGAGCCCCTGGAACAGTTCTAGAAACTGGTCCAACAGATCATCTATTTGATGTGATCTCACTCTTTTAGCAAATTACACAAGCCCAAGATCCTCTGCTGTGTAGCTGCTAATCAGTGTGTCAGCCTCTTAGTCGATGATATGGATTGTTGTCATGACTTCCTGATCTTCCGACCGTATGGCTACTGGGTACTGGCATCCGGCTGCAGAGGGGTAAGGGTGTCTGACTCCCGCATACAAAGATTTTGGTATGGGATGGTACTAGTTGAGGCTTTGGCCGGAGACAGTTATACTGTTGCACCCCCATTACGTTGACTGACGCTCCGGTGTCAATGATGGCTTTAACTTCAGAACCTGCCAATTGGACGGTGCACGTGGGCTCAGGGCTCCTGCGCTGCTTCAACTCTCTCGTGAATGAGATGAGGAATGTTTCTTCTTCCTCCTCTTCTTCCGGGTACGAGTACTCTGGGTGGCAATTTTGTCTCGCTGGAACTTTCGCCTCACCTGGGCGTGTCATGTTAGTTAGGGACAGCTGGTGTACCATCTTCGACGGTGATCAATTGTCCCTGGGGCCCTTGTTTCTGAGTTTCTTTCTGCAAACAGATGCAAAATGATTTTGGATACCGCAGTTAGAGCAGGTGCGGCCTTGGGCATTCACCGATCGGGAGCTCTTTTCTGCCACAGTATCCGCATCTCAATTTGGCAGGCTGGGGCCTTCTACCTTTTGTTGTGTCACCTACGCTTTCCTTTCGATTGGCATCGGCTCATTCGGTTTTGATGTTAGTTGGCTTTTCGGGTGTCTGGGTGATAGCCTGGTCCATTTCGTTAGCTCGGGCCGCCAACAGGTCGTGTGGCGTGCCAGCTGCGCACACTTGCAAAAAGAACAATTGATGGAAAGAATACTGAACAATGTCAAACATTTACCCCAGTACAGAGCTCTGGGCCTAAATTCATTGTTTGTTTGCTCCCCATGCCATTCCAGTTTAAACCCAGGCATATGCAAATCAGTCTTGACCCTGCTCCCATGGGAACAGTCCTCACTGGACCGGCTTCGTGGTATCACCCCTCATCAGCCAGGTTAGCTTGACTCCAGCGGCATGGGGAGCACAGGACCCAAGTCTGGGCATACCCGTCCCACTTGGGATGACAAATGCAAAAAGAACAATTGATGTACAGAATGCTGAACAATGTGAAACATTAACCTCAGTACAGCGATCTGGGCCTAAATTCATTGTTTTTTTGCTCCCCATGCCATTCCAGTTGAAACCCAGCCATTTGCAAATCAGTCTTGACCCTGCTCCCCATTGGAACAGTCTAGCCCGAACTGACAGGCCAGGTCCTCCCTGGACCAGAAACAATCATCCTGGGACCGGCTTCGGGGTATCACCCCTTATCAGCCAGGCTAGCTTGACTCCAGTGGCATGGTGAGCACGGGATCCACATCGGGCATACCCATCGCCCCTGGGGTGACAAATGCAAAAACAACAATTGATGGACAGAATACTGCACAATGTCAAACATTTACCCCAGTACAGAGATCTGGGCCTAAATTCATAGTTGTTTTGCTCCCCATGCCATTCCAGTTTAAACCCAGCCATTTGCAAATCAGTCTTGACCCTGCTCCCCTTGGGAACAGTCCAGCCCAAACTGCCAGGCCAGGTCCTCCCTGGACCAGAAACAAGCATCCTGGGACCGGTTTTGGGGTATCACCCCTCATCAGCCAGGCTAGCTTGACTCCAGTGGCATGGTGAGCACGGGATCCACATCGGGCATACCCATCGCCCCTGGGGTGACAAATGCAAAAACAACAATTGATGGACAGAATACTTAACAATGTCAAACATTTACCCCAGTACAGAGATCTGGGCCTAAATTCATAGTTGTTTTGCTCCCCATGCCATTCCAGTTTAAACCCAGCCATTTGCAAATCAGTCTTGACCCTGCTCCCCTTAGGAACAGTCCAGCCCAAACTGCCAGGCCAGGTCCTCCCTGGACCAGAAACAAGCATCCTGGGACCGGTTTTGGGGTATCACCCCTCATCAGCCAGGTTAGCTTGACTCCAGTGGAATAGAGAGCACGGAACCCACGTCTGGGTATACCCGTCCCTCTTGGGGTGACAAATGCAAAAAGAACAATTGATGGACAGAATGCTGAACAATGTCAAATATTCACCCCAGTACAGAGATCTGGGCCTGAATCCATCGTTTTGGGCATGAAGTATGCCTTACTCTTCCCAGCCAGATTGCGTTTGGTGGATGGTATTTCGACTTACTTCTTCGAAAATCCAGAGGAGGCCTGGGCGTGACTACAAAAGAAGAGTGTCTCCCTCCCAGAGGATGATGGTACTTCGCCCTGGGGGTACTTGCTGCAGGTGGCACTCTCGACGCCCAGGTGGTTATACCACGATGCAGCAGGTGGTGGAGGAACGGGCAGAGGTGGTCCACCATAGTTGAAACCCTTTTGCAGTGCTGAACTCGGATCAGGGGTCAGAATCAGACATTGGAACACATACTTTCGGCACCTCTCTGAGGCTTGTGCCGAGCCTCACTCCCAGACTAGCTGATGACTGCTGCTCCATGGTGCATTTTGATTGCTGGTGCTCTTTACTCCTGGGGGGGTGCAGTGATCTGCTGTTTGTGCTGTTGAGGGGAGTTGCCTTGAATGTGCGGGCAGCCTACTGGTTACCCCCTGGCCCTGCTGGTGAACACTTAACGTGGCTTAACGCTGCCTTGTAAATAAGGCACCCTTTCACGCTGTACTTAGCTTGAAAGGGGAGGGCAAAGGGTGTTGCAGTGGGCATTCCACCGCAACACCCATTGATTTTGATGCTGCGCCCTATTTACAAGGGTGACGTAAATAGGAGGCAGTGCCAAAATTAAGACCTGGTCTTAAACAGGCGAAACGAGGAGAAATGCTTTATTTCCGCTTGTGTTTACTGTTTCCATGTGTGCTGCATTGTGCAGCACACATAGAAACAGCAAATTGCCATTGATTGTTTATGTGCAAGAAGGTGAGCCTTCCTGCACATAAACAATCAAAAAGAAAATGACGTTTTGCAAATACAATGTGTGCTGCATTAAGCAGCACACATACAAGTTACAAAACGCCATTTAAAGAATGTTTATGACCTTCCTGCACATAAACATCTTCCCCTCAATGCAGACACCCTTGCACTCTGCCACTTCTTTGTAAATATGGCCCTCTGTTTCATGCTGACCACAAGGTTGCCTAATATACTTGCTTATTGTTTATTTGTTTAACTGCCCCGCCAGAGATAGCCTTCTAATTGACAGGAAACCCACAGTAATCTTCGAGAAGGCTCCTGTGCCTAATATGTTTGTTTACTCAACCTTCTATTCCTGCCCCAGACTCCTACTGGAGACAGCCTTCTAAAAGGCAAGAAATAATCTTCTCAAAGGTGCCAGATTAAAACTTGCATGACAGACGATAAAAACTGCCTTCAAACACAGCCCACTTCTTGGCTTTGTGGATCTGTCTGAAGAGAAACCTGTATCAACCACCAACGTCAGATTTGGGTTCTGAGCCCCTCCGCCTGCGACAAGAGTAACCCAAAAACCTTCCCATGTAGGCTGCGGTCTAGCAACCCCTGTCAGAACTCCGTCCCTTTGTGATAGCTTCCAGCAATCTCGAACCCTGGAACTTGGTCATTTAGCCGGCACCACTGTGCCCCCATCGCTTTGACTCCGATTATCATTCTCTCACCGTCATTCAATGCTCCAGCGATTCAGGCTCTATATATGGACCTCAGCTTGGTACACTAACTGGGTAGCCTCTTTTTCTTCAACAACACTGGCAAATTGAGTTTGAATAAGAAAGCCTTGGCTAAAGGAAATGGACCAGTTGTTTGAAATAACACAATGTTAAGGACAGATAAAGATTTGAGAAACATCTGAGCAGAGTAATGTGATCAGGCGGCTGGTGTATTTTGAAAGTGGTGGGGCGAAAAAAGTTGTACCCTAATGTAATAAGCGAGCGAGCGAGCCCGAACTGCAAAAGGAGGGTGCGGGGGTTCTCCCCCCGCAAGAAAATTTTGAAAAAAATGGATTCAAATGGTGGGTTTTACACCACATATTTACTGCAAATTGTTGAAAAAATGGGGATCTAAATATAGCATTTTGATGCACAAGTGTGAAGAAAACATTAGAATCAAATCAAAAAATGTGCCCAATCCTCAAACTGGTCTGCTTGCAAAATGACCCCCAAGCCAAGCACATCCAACCAACGGAAACAGGCCCTCTAAGTGTTTCCCACCTGTAACACATCTCTGAACCACCTATGTTGTCATTGTATGTAATAATGAAAATGCTGCAGTTTGTTCTTATTTATCTTATACAACTTACAACCATTGACAAAGCCTATAGTCCTGGCTGGTTGTAGGTTTAATGTCACTCGTATGTAGCACAACAAGACAGAACATAGCACCCAGCAAAGCATATGAACACATCACAGCTCAATACAATATCACAACTCAAGGCACACCACTGCATCGCATCATAGCTCACTGCAACCCATCACAACATCAGAGCTCAAGGCAACTTGTAACATCAGAAGACACATCACACCACCACAGAGCAGCTCGTCACAGTATCAGTGGGACATATACAACACAATGACACAGCTATACCCACAATATCATTGAAACAATCCGTGTGGAAAGGGGCCAGGGTACACGCAGCCAACTGCGCAAGGCTCTACCTGCCTCACATCTTACACCATCACCACAACTTCCACATTTCTTGAAGACTTTCTCTGAAATCACTATGGAGCTGGAGTTCCCCAAACACATCACACAACTTGTTTGCAGTTTCGCATCGGAGGCAGCATTACACCATGGCAATCCTAACATCACAACACATTAGTTACCGTGGTTGGAATGGTTATTCAAGGTCTAACCACTCATGCACTTATTGACGCACAGATGGCTGAATTGTGGCATTTTGAGTTTAAGAAACCTACAGGACATTAAAACCAACTGCTATGAAAAATAGTGAAACATATCTTTGCTGCCTGATGTCTACGGGCAAAAGCAACGCCAGGCATCGTCCGTTTCACCAGTACAATGTGTGCTCGCATGAAAGAGTGAGTCATGCTAGTGCTCGGGTAGAAAATAGCCCATTTTCGGAACTCAGTGCATTTGTTGTATGTTCAGTGTGGTAAGTCGGGGGTGTTGGTGTTCGCGAGAAGTCCTTCTGGGGGGAAATTCAGACGAGAGGTCCGGAACGACCTGGGGCACAGCCAGCAGGTGTGGGAGGACAAGGAACAGGAGCTGCAGAGGCTGCTGGTCAGCATGGCCACTGGCCACGCTGACCCACTGGCCGCCCTGGAGTTTGGGGGCTGCGAGGAGTGCCCCAGGAGTCAGACAGAGGTCCTGGAGGGTGGCAGTGACCCGGAGGACACCTGAGGACAGTCCGGAGGTTAGGGCTGAGAAGGGACAGGAGCTGTGCAAAAACAGCCCGGAGGGGCACGACGAGGACTCGGAGACGGGGCTGAGCTCCATGCACAGCCAGGACTCTGACTCACTGCTGGCCGTGTGTGGGTCCCTGGTGTAGGGGGTGATGCCCGCAGAGCACTCAGGGACCTTGTGCGTGCACTAGTACTGCTCCGTCCGATCCACTGGTCTGTGTGGGTGGTGGGGAGCAGCTTTGAACAGCTGGCAGGTTTGGGATGAGGTAGGCTGGCCTGTGACTGACTGTCTCCTCAGCCACACAACACCTTTAAGAGGCATTCACTCATCACTAAAATACATACTTTAAATGCGATCACCTCGATGGTCATTTTCTTATGTTAAGAAATGAAAGCTAAGCTTTTGATTTAGCTCATGCCTCACCTGTCGACTTTGTCCCAGGCACAGAGGCTTTTCTTAGGCCGCGCTTTAAATCCCCACAGTTCAGTATTTCCCACATTTATACTCCCCTTTTCATAAATGTGAACAACGACTTACTTTGGAAAATGGGACGCCAGTTGCAATTTTACAGATACAGAAGACCGCTGTGTTTAAAAGGAAGGCTCTCTTACCACATCGACTAGGGAAAAAGCACACTTAATAGTACATTTCTCGATAATAGCAATCCGGCGAGGAGCGTGAAGACTACTTCTGTAGAATTTTTAATTTGGAAATCCACTGGAGAATGGAGAAATGCGGTAGGCAAAACGTAAACGATCCTCCAGTGTTGTTTTTGTGAAGTGCAATTACTGTGACCTGGAGATGCCCTCTCTGTACGGAGGGAGCGGAGAGGGGCGCCGAAGACAAAATCACGTCTTCACACTGTTCTTTTCACTGAACTCTGGAAAAGCCATTACATTATACGAGCTGCAGTGCAAGATTGAAGCATGAAACCCATTCGCGTCGCGAGCTCCAGTAAGAGAGGGCTTTGAATTAAAGTTCCCAGACTGTGGTGCATGAATCCAATCATAAACTGAGGCCATTACCTGAAATGATTAGGCCGCTCGTGTGTACCCAGGGGTGGCTAGCAGAGGGCCTATGGAACCTCTCTTCCTGCACATGCAGACTGAGTGTGAAAATTAATGGGATATCGCTGTTCCATAGCCAAGCCAGTAAGCACGAGATGTTGCAGGAAAACGTTAAATGCGGCCCCTTGCTCCCAGGTTCCAAATTAGCCGAGAGTGAGGTTAAAATTCACCCACTGCCTCATGCGCACCGCCTCATGCGTGCTGCTGCATTAGGTGTTTAAACATCCCGCTCAGCCTCACGCGCTACCTGTGGCATTATAATCTTTATTCTTTTGGAGATCATAGTCTGAAGAAACGGACGCAGTTCAACCTACGATGGAATGAAAAGGAGAAAACGCCGATTATATTGGAAGTGTCCTAAATTCACTGTTTCCGATAATAATTTCATTCTTTTGCACAAACAGAGGCGACACTGCCCTACACTGAAACGCAAAGGAACTCGAAAGTATGAATGTAAGTCCCGGAGATGAGTCAGGCCCTTCAATGGCCGAGGATTGCTGCGGCGCTGCGCCTTCATCGGCGCAGCGGGGGCGCATGAATGGGCCACCATTTCTGACTGGAACTGCCATTTAATCCTGCTCTAGTTCTCGGAGGGGCTGCCATTCATAAAACCGGATCTCGTTTTGTGCTCAGAGCAGCATAGGTTAGTGGGTCGGTCATTTCCTGCTGCATAAATGGATCTGCTGAGTCGGAAAGAGCTTCACCTTCACTGGAACGCGTGGGCGCCTTGTGCTCCTCCAAAGCGCTCCACTGTTACTGCGCGCGCGAGGCACACTTCAGCATCTGCTGTGCACAAAAGAATACAAAAGTGGAAATTGCTTGTCCCGGGGTTTTCTTTTTCATAATTGTGTTGGATTAATGTGATTAAGGTAGCAATCTGTGTTGGGGTTACTTTGATAACTAACGTGAACACATGGGTTCTCAATAGGTTCTGCAAAGGGTAGGCGATGTGAAGAAAAAGGTGTATTTATTTAGGTGTGTTATAAAGCGACGACTGTCATCTAACATTTACTTCAGAGTACTAACCTAGCATGTACTGTACAGGAGATGAAGACAGTCGCGGCCGGCAAAACGGGTGGGTGGGCTGGTGAGTGGTAATCATATCAAAAATAAAAAGCTTACCTTCCTCCGGCGACCGCATCACACGCCGCCGCCTCTGCTCCTGGCGGGCGCATTTTAGGCAGCCTCCCTCCTCCTGCTCCCCTAAGCCAATCACAACGCTGCAAAGGCAGCGTTGTGATTGGTGAGGCGCAGCAGAGAGCGCCCCAGCCGGGCCATTTTCTCTATGTAGGCTGCATGCAGCAGCCTACATAGAGAAAAAGGGGGAGTGCGCATGACTGCTTTGTTCGGCCCTGGGGCCAACCAAACAGTCAGGACCCACAACAGTGGGTAAGCCACTCCCCCCTGCCCTCGAGCAGGACCGCCCACCCTCCCGCCCCCAACCAGGCACTTCTGCTTTCTCGCAGTGCGAGAAGCAGAAACATAAAATGGTAGTTTTTACCATTTATGTTTCTGCATTCTCGCACTGCGAGAAAGCAGTGGGGCGACGCCCCCACGCCCCAATGGGGGAGCCGCCACTGAATGTGATTACTTATTCAGACATAACTGCATAGGAATCCATTAGGTTGAGGGTGACTCGTAAGGTGCCACCTCTTGTGGTAAATATTGCTAGGCTCACACAATTTACATATAGGTAGTGTAGAGGTAAGATCCATTTATTAGGATTAATATCAATATTGATGAGCTAAGTGGATGTTCTTGAGAGAAAGGTTAGGTAAGTATTTGTCTACAGCTCAGTTAGAATGTTATGGCAGAAGGGTGGCAAAGTGGGTCAATATTTTGGTGGAAAGCTTGCTTAGCTGAGGCTAAATCCTCATGGACCTTGTAAGGGGATGCGGTGTGGTTTAAAAACAACATAAATATTAGTGAGCCAATGTGATTTTGCTATAGGACAAGCATGATTACTCATTCAGAGGCAACTGCAGAGGAATGCTTTAAACAAGGGTAAGTTTTTTAGTGCCACCTGTTGTTGTCAAACTTTGCTTGGCTCAGACAATTTGCATAGAGATAGCAGAGAGATCCTCCCTTTATTACCATCAATATGAATATTAGTGAGCTAAATTAATCTTTCGGAGAGAATGGATGGTACTTATTTGTCTATAACTTCATAGGAATACATTGGCCAGAGAGTGGCACAATACGCCTATGTTTTGGTGGAAACCTTACTTGGCTCAGGCTAAATTCTGATGGGCCTTGTAGGAGGATGTTGTGTGTTTACAGAAATGGCATAAATGTTTGTGAATCAATTAGGCCTGGGCGGAGTTCACGGTGTTGCGTTACGGGGAACTCCACGAAGTCGCAAAAAAACTCCACCGCGCTACGCAGAGTTCCACTTGGGGGCGGAATTTGACAGCATGCCCGTTCACATTGCAATGGGAACGTGGAGTGTATTCTTGAGATCCAAATTGTGCACGAATGGCACCACGCAGTTCTCATGTGCATCCTTGTGATCTAAATCACGCGCAAACGACACCACGCGGTCTGCATGGGCCCAGCCATCTTGTTTTTCTACTCTCTGCTATGGTGCTGTTAATCTCTCTTTAATCTCTGTACTCCTCCCCCTTTAAAACGTATCTATCCCTCATTTTTACTTTTTCTATTGGTGTATGTCTTTGTGATTGTGTAGTTTATATTTTTGGGTATTTTTTGTGTGTTTTGGGTGACTTTTTGTTTATTTCCCCTTATTTCCATATTTCTTTCTTCATTCCTTTCCCTTCCTTTTCCTTGTTTTTTCTAACCCACCCAGCGCCATGGCAGAGGCAGGGTGGCTACTTTACGGGTGGCGCCGCCGCCCAAGTGTGCAGCCCCGGGCAATCTTTGGTGAGGAGGAGGTGGCAGCACTGTTTTTTTTCTGAAGCGCCGCCTCCCCTCCATGCTGCTAGCAGGCGGCAGGCCCGCCTGCGTGAGTGTTGGCTACACTGGGGGAGGGTGTGTC
Source organism: Calotriton arnoldi (assembly GCA_963921515.1). Taxonomy (NCBI): domain Eukaryota; kingdom Metazoa; phylum Chordata; class Amphibia; order Caudata; family Salamandridae; genus Calotriton; species Calotriton arnoldi. The sequence continues at coordinate 738,096 of CAWUFW010004403.1, read as the reverse complement.
AGTGCGTGCGGCGCACCAGCCAGGTCCAGCGCACCGTCCAGCAGCTGACGCACTGCTGGGAGGTATGTTAGACCAGGACCTGCTCGACCTGCTAGGCGTCAAGATTCCGGTGCTCGGTGAGTATTAATTATTTGTTGTGTTTTTGTTCTACAATGCTAACATTTTTTTTCTGTATAGCATGCTGCTCACACTCAGAGGTAAGTTAAGTTTAGTTTACATTGGAATATTATTGTGTGATCCAGTTTCTAGTTTCTGCTAGGCAGGTGCGCAACACTACCTAATCGTACTCATCAATGGTGCTTGCTTTGGCTGATTAATTAAGAAGCCATTGCAGACTGTCCTCCTTTCACTATAGTGAATCAATGATATCAGTGAGTAGTGTGTTCTCTCTCTGACTTTGTTTATGCAGCTCATACAGTTCCAAGTTATTTCACAGTGATGTGTAGTATGCATCTATGCATTGCAAAAAAGGGAGACTGAGTTGGTCGATCAAGGAGGGTGAGAAATGGGAATAGAATCAAAGATCATTCACTGCAATACATTAGTTCCAAATGTAGTTTTTGTTAAGGAAATACGGAATAGGGATTTCAGGATTAATATGGGCAACTCAACGATAGTCTCGAAACCAGTACTATAGTCAATCTGTTTTAGAGAAGTACAATGTGACTGCATTTGCCTGTCATAAAAACTTGTGGAGATTAACTAAATGACTAATCAATTTTTTTTAATCATCTTCTTTTCTTACATCATCACCCAAGGGCAATAAGAGGGACATTCAGGAGACAGGTCCCGGAGTAGCTGGTCAGCCGTCGCCGACCACCAGCGCCGCTGCCGAGGGCTCTGCTGACCCCAGTAAGTCCTATTATTTATTAATATTTCCCTAATGTTGGGTTTTATGATTGTTGTGGGCTTAGGGTACAATCTTGGGGTATTGCAATGTTGTTGCTGGGTTCCAGGATTGGAGTTGCTGCCTGGAGTCAGGTGTTGCTGGTGAGAAATAAAGGGGCATATTTACAAGCCTTTTAGTGACGTTCCCGTGACGATATGGGGTTCGCCTTATTTACAAGGCAGCATTAAGCCACTTAACGTGGCTTAACCCCTTGTATGCTCATGACGGCTCCCGGCCATCATGCGTCACGGTGGGCGTGTGCGCACGACGGCCGGGAGCCGTCCGAATCCCCGCCCACTAATGGAAACGCCCGCACAGCGCATAAATTCCGCGCGAACGGAAGGGGTTAACGCTGCCTTGTAAATAAGGCACCCTTTCACGCTATACTTAGCGTGAAAGGGACGGGCAATGGGTGTTGTGGTAGACATTGATTTTTACGCTGCCCCATATTTACAAGGGTGGCGTAAATATGGGGCAGCACCAAAATTAAGACCAGGGAAAACCTGGTCTTACCCTGGCAAAACGAGGAGAAATGCATTATTTCTCCTCGTTTTTGCTGTTTCTATGTGTGCTGCGTTGTGCAGCACACTTAGAAACAGCAAAATGCCATTGATTGTTTATGTGCAGGAAGGGATGGATGAGGAAAGGATGGTTTGAAGAAAGGGTGGATATTGAATGGCTGGATAATGGATTGGAAATTTTGGTGAAAGACTGGATGCAGAAAGTAAAGCTTAATCATGGTGGCTATGGGTGAATTAGAATGAAAGGATGAATGAATATTTGGAATGTTTGGATGAATAAGCAAGGCAGCTCTTCTCATGAGGAGCATGCTGCTCAACTACTTTGCTTAATTTGTTTATGTAGGGTTATCAAAACAATGGTTTAAAGTGGCGGGTATTTTTTATTTTTTGTTCTGCTCCCTTGACTCGCTGTATTTGTTAAGTGAGCCAGATGTATCTCAACCATCATTCATCATCCCTCCTCCCCGTCCATGCCATTTTTGCCACCTATGACCGAAGTGCAGAATGGGTCAATTCGTGACTGCAGTGTTGGCTGTGCAATGTGCGTCTGCTTCAGATAATGCAGCATTTACAATGTTTTCAATGCATTGCAAATTGAACACACAAGGTGTGCTGTTTCCCTTCATCCACTCAGTCACCTCTTAGTACTTCACAATTTTTTCTTAAGTTCTTCAGTCCCAGCCTACCAAATTGGAAAATCCATTTTTGGCATGTGCCACATTTGATTTTATAACCATGTGAAGTGAAGTGATTCCAGAATATATTTCATGGTTTCCCGTAACAGATTTATTTTACACCATGTTCAGATTTTTCTCTATCGACTTGTGCAGTGACTGAATAAGCCAAAGATGACGAATCGATGATCAGTGTAGTGGCCCCTCTATTCTATATCAGAACAGCTCTACCCAACCTGTCTAATCCTTCTACCCTACACTGCAGTAGAGTAAGTCAAGTTTCCTTTCCTTGCTTACTGTCCAGCAAATTAATTTGTTGGAAATAATATGTGGCAGTGGGTGAGGCCACTGAGTAAAGTGGGAGTAAGTGCATGATTTGATGTCAAGTTTGGCATATGGGATACACTGTGACGATTGTGCCAAATACAATCTATATAGCCTGTTCCTTTCCCTGTAGTGCATTCCATCATTTTCCCCAATATCTGCTTATGGCAGACAGGATAATATTAATATCTGCATTTCATACGTGAGGTGTGTGATGTAGTATCTTATTCATCTGCCTCTTTGGAGTCAGGGTAGAAATAGAAAGAGAAATGCATTTGGAGAAGAGCAGGGCCGTTGGAATTATAAATAGATTATTGTCAACTACAGCTGCCCCAGCTGCAAACAGAAGTAAAATACCCAACACGCTGGCTAGCAAGGAGCATGGATTCATTATTTTAGCACAACACACAACTTGTACTCCGTAGTGCATAATGCTGCACTCATTTATGCATGGCAATTTAGTTTTTCAACTCAAAGTTTCTGTTCATAGTAACTTGAAAAGCCTTTTGAAGAAAAAAAATCATCAAATCACTGTTTTTTTAAATCTGGTGTTATTCTGCCCTTTAATACTTTTCTGCAACACAGTCAGTGCTTTATATGCAAGGCATGTGTGGGTAAAACATAAAATTGGCCTTGTGACTCTCCTAATCATTATCACATCAAATTCCAATAGCCCCAGGGGACTAGCAATGTACTGCTACTGTGCCACCCAGTAATTTAAAATAATTGTTTGCACAGGGCATTATTTACAATTTGTCTTTTTTTGTTTTTCTCAGTATAGCTACTCCTGCTGGTCCAGCCGGACTACCCAATGGGCAGGAGATAGCGGCCCGTCTGTGGCAGCACAGGCTGAAGCATATCCAGCGAGAATACCGGTGGCTGGTGGCCCTGGAAGAGGAGGAGGAGGAGGAAACAAATGGCTCTCAGCCAGGCCCCAGTGCAGCCGGTCCCCCTCAACCTCCAGACTCCCAGCCATCCATCACTGCCGCCAGCTTCCATCAACTGCTGCCACCCCCTCCCACACTGACAACACCAGGTCATTGCTGCGCCGCATCCTGCAGCGGCTGGACTCCATTGAGAGCCAGCTCACCACAATGGAGCAAAGCCTGGATCAGCTCCGTACTGACATCCAAAATGCCCTTTTTTAGCCTTTTTTAAAAAAAAATGTTTGGTAGGAGAAACTTGTTGGGGCTGGATGGAGAGGGTGGGAAGGGAGTTGGGACCAGGTTTGACTTTCTTTGGACATTTTGAATTTTGGAAAAGTGGGGCTTGGGTCTGTTTGTGAAACAATAAAGGGGTTTAAACTATTTATTTCATCAACATTTATGCCTGAAGTAGTTTGTTTTACTTTTACTTTGCACTGCTACCTTCAGCTTTTATGTAGCCTGTTTATGTGCTCATAAGAGAGAGTGTAGCTCTTAGTTATAGAGTTATATTTCTCTAACTATCTTGACCATTAGAGGGAATGCTACCATGAACTATAGTGTCTACAACAACCTAGATAAACAATAGTAGCAGTTAGTTACTTACTTACTAAGTTAACTAGTTCACTTCACTCCATAGTTGTCTTACCTGAATATAGATGAAGCAATAACAGGGACGGCATCACAACTTCACAAGCGAGGGCCCACTTCCAGTACCACCCAGGTGAGCTCCAACTGTAGGATTAATCTGAATGATTAATTATCCATCATAGGCAACTAAATGGAAATAAAAAGACTGAGTTAGTGAGTTATATTATATCAAAGCTTTACAAAGAAAACCAGAGTACTACATGATGACACATCAAGAATTCCTGATAGTGATAAAATACATAAAATAGCAATTTTAGTAATTTTTGGCTAATGGGGAGCTAGTAGTGTTTACAAAATCCTCGAGTTATAAAAAAAATGGACTCAAAGTCTAGAGTGAACAAGCTTAGGTTAGGCATTTACAGTTACACAACACAAGGCCTGAATGATGATGCTGACAACTGATGTTCTTCATTCTATACCTAAAATATGGATCACTTTTCATGTGTGGGTGGGTAAGGGGGTCAGTGTGGGCTATTGCTTAGAAGATCCTACAGTAAGTTGGTGTTGCTCTCATCACATCCGCCCCACCAAGTGTCTGATCCATTGATGGTGTAAATTATGCCACACCTCAAAAAAATCACACAGCCCGGGGGAAGAGGGTTAGGAGTTTGATGAATGGATTGGAAAGGAGATTTGGGAAAGGTTTCACAAAGACAAACACTATACAATGACAACATTCATCAGGGCAATGAGCAGCACATCATTCATCATCAATCTGTTGTGGAATGAAACAAAGGAATGAGTATGACAGAGTACAGATAAATGCATTGCAAACAGTCCTTCTGCCCCCGAGACCCACGTTATCAGATATCTAAATGTTCTGTCTTCTAGGTTGCGGAGTGAGACCTATCCACCCAGTTCTCCAAATATATATTTGTTAAAAGAAAAAGGATACTGTATTGCAAAATTAGGTGGTGCATCTGCATTCTCCTCGGGAATGTCTACTCTTGGGTGCCTGTCTGGACTGGTCCGGTAGGTAAGCAGCAGTGTTGAGCTCAGCTTTCGTCTTTCGTTTGTGCAGGAGATGAGAAGGCCTGTGGATTGTAAAACAGAAACTGTATTTTAGAGTCAAGGAGTAGGACAGAAGGAAGGTAAGCTTCATGAGGATTGTATCAAGAAGACTCAGAGGCAGAGCAAAGAAAACAAGAATGGGACTCAAAGTTTCACTTTTGCCACAAGTCCAACACACACACACATCAGCAGTATTTCACAAATAAATGCACCTCTCTCCATTCCACATAGCTGAGTACTAGACCTCAGACTCCTGGTTTACCTTTGAACTGAAGTTGATAACTTTTTGCTTCTAGCTGTTGATGAGATTGTCCCGCAGCTCCCGCTCTAGGTTCTTGCATCTTCCTCCTGACTCTGAGTAACTCAGTCCCAGACCAGTGATCATGACTCGAGCAAGATAGACGTGTAGTGCACTGCTGTTGAAGAACAAGTAGAGAAACAGAATTGCAGTATTTTGCATAGGTTTTTGTTTTTTAACTAAAGTGACTATTCCAGTCTCAGAAGAACCAGAAAAAAAGGACCCTGCAATTAAATCTGGCTAAGTGTGAAAGGGCCAATCACCTCCAGGGAAAAAATGATCACCCATCACTCAGGCCCCAAACATTGCAAATCAATCATCTCAAGAAAGTTCCTGCATTGCAGTTCAACACACCCTCCCTCACTGTCAGCCACCACATCAATCATCACTCACTGTCACTCGATAATCAGATCACTCATTGGTGCAATAGTTACCTGTTCCAATCCAAACATGGTGGTCGGTACATTATCTCCCCTTTGATGCAAGCAACAGATTGAAATTTGGCAGTCTTGTAAATCAAACGATTGTCTGGGGCAGCCATCCTAGATGATGAAAAAAACTGAAGAATCTTAGGAGTTTACCATACAGGTTAATTAATTTTTGCTAAGTAAGTTTGTAAAGGGTAATCACTTCCAGGTCAAAAAAATTATCGCCCATCACTCAGGCCCTAAACATTGCAAATCAATCATCTCAAGAAAATGCCTGAATTTCAGTTCAACACTGTCAGCCACCACATCAATCACAATCACTCACTCACCGTTGCAATAGTTGTAGTTGCCTCTCCCAATCCAAGCACAGGTAGTTTAGGTATTAGGTATTTATCTTTGATGCAGGCAACACATTGGAATTTGGTATTGGCAGGCACTCTCGTAAATCAACGATCTTCTGGGGCAGACCTTCCAGTGCTAAGTGATGCAAAAAGGGATAGGCAATACAATTATTATTATACAAACTTTATTCGGCAGTAACTTTGCCATAAAAGCGATGGTACATTAAAAACAGAATCAAATTCATTAAAAACATATTAATTCATTGTGCAATATTCATAATAAAGTCACTGTCATTCTCCTGGTAATCTAAACAGTCTCAATCTTTAAAATAACTCTTAATAGTAGATTGGAACAGCATTAAATAATTACATAGGTTCCTATAACATAAGTACAATAATAAGATTTTAAAAATGTCCCTGTGCTTATACTTCAACTATCGATCTAGCATCAATCCATGGTAGCCCTCTCCATCTTAGTCAAATCTGGTTTTCCTAGATCTTAACATTGCACTTAAAAAATGCATAACAACGAACACTGTAGGATCAGTTTGCAATAGTTGCAAGTGCAAGAGGGAAACACATGCTTGCCTGAAGCCCATTTCTTTTAAATAAGGTTTAAGAAATTGTCATCTAGGATGGGAAAAATATTTACAAACAAAGACAAAATGTAAAATGTCCTGTGGAGACCTATTGTCGCAGCCACAGGGCCCCCTGCCCTCAGTACGTGCTACAAAACCAGGAGGAGAGGCAACTAAGTGGTGAAACATATTAAATCTAAAATGGGTAATTAAAAAAAGCTCATGTGGATTAGTTAAAATTGAGAGGTAAGGCTCCATCCCTGTCTTTGATTTAACTAGCGCGCGAGCTCTTACCGTAGGCTTATTAAGTTCATTCCCTTTGATTAACTTTTTTTCCACCCTCTTCATTTTTCCATAATTCACGAAAATATCTGGTCTTCCCAGGGCACTAAATGAATCTTTAATATATCTTAGCCAGGGGATTTTCAATGCATGATCTATGGAAAGACAATCCACAATTACTGCTTGGTTAAAAGAAGCCTCTTCATTGGACCATACATTTACCCAGCAGAGCAGGGGCTTAACTGCAACTAAGTCTGTGATATATTTGACCACCAAATCCTCGTGTACAGCTATGTGGGTGTTCCCTGTGGCACTTTCAGAATCCGTTTTAAAAATTTATTTTGGGTGGTTTGTAATTTTTCAACTGCCTTATAACCCCAGATCTCACTTCCATACGTGACTTTGGAAATACAAAATGCCTGATATAGTTTTAAGATCACCCACGGAGACCATGTGCCTAGTCTATGTGCATAATTTGCAATAGCTCCCAGGGCTTTATTCATGTCTTTTGCCTTTTCCTCCTTCAGGTTATTCCAATTTAATTTATCATCAAATAAAATACCCAAATAACTAAAAGTCGGGACTTTGGCTAAATTAGCAGTGCCTGCCTTATAGGTTTTTGTACTAGTCCCCCAACGCCCTATTTCCACAACAAATGATTTAGTAAAATTGGGTGATAAATCCAGCTTGTTCATGAAGGAGACAAATCCATCAATTAACATTTGCAGTGCTCTGGGTGTTCGAGCTATAAGCACCGCGTTGTCCGCGTATAACAGGACTGGAACTGGTCTAGTGCCTATTCTCGGGGTGTCAGCGTTTAATGAAATCAGATGGGATTCTAGCCCATTAATGTATAGTGTGAATAGAAAAGGGGCAAGAATGCACGCTTGACGCACTCCTCTTGAACATCTAAAATTATCGGTAAGCCCTCCCTCCTGAGTAAAACTAACTACGGCTGATGTGTTAGCATAAAGTGACATTAAAACATTTATTATTGCAAGCTCGACACCTATCTCAACTAGCAAAGCCCACAACTTACTACAGTTCACTCTATCAAACGCCGCAGTAAGGTCCATAAACCCCAGATAAATCAAACCTTTTTTGGCAATTGTATATTTTGATATCAAAAGGTAGAGATTCAGGCATTGTCCCACTGTTGATTTTCCTAATCTAAAACCATATTGCGTGTCTGAAATAATCCGATTGCCATCTGCCCATTCTGATAACCTATTCAAAAGAACCCTACCCATAACCTTAACAGTGGAGTCCATCAGGGATATGGGACGGTAACACTGTGGGTTGTCCCTGTCACCCTTCTTGTAGATGGGGACAATGATAGCAAATGACCATGACTGAGGCATTGACGTCCGTGCAGCTACATTAAGAACCCTGGTCAAAATCGGGGCCCAGATGTCTATGTTGTTCCGTAACAGATCAGGGGGGATCCCGTCTGGACCTGGGGCCTTATTACATGACAGTCCCTCGATTGCAGATTTAACCTCATCCAAGAAGAAGTTAATCTGCACATCACTTTCGAGGGGCACGTAATCAGCAATATCTTATTCTCCTACATCGTGATTATAAACCATCTGGAAGTGTACCTTCCATTAGTCCGGGGTTATATGATGTACCATACTAGGTTTGTCTGGTTCAGAGAAACAGGGACTATTTATGACCTTCCAAAAGAGGGAGCTGTCCTTTCTTTCACTAGCTTGCACTGGCTCATCCCAGGCCTGTTTCTGTCACGATACCCTCCGCTTTTTTAGCACATCTTTATAATTTTTACAACACGAAGCTACCCTATCTTTATTATGCGGGGTCTCTTTCAGAACTGCTGTTAGATTCCTTAACGCCTTAGAACACCCACTGTCAAACCATCTTGGCTTATCCGAGCAGGAAGGAACTACCGGTACAGTTAACAAGCCCGCCACAGACTGGGCAATAGCGACAAAGGAACTAGTTACATCCTCGTCAAAGGGGGATGGTTCGAGGCACTTCATAATCTCTTTTTGTCTTAATTTAAAAAGGGAACTATTAAGAATGTTACTGTTCACCTGCAACCACCGCAATCGCCTCCCCTGATCAGTTGGCATTAAAGCCCCCGCCCTCTTATTAACCGGAGCTGCCATCAGGCCCTGTGCCCACAACCCCAAAATCACGGGATTATGACCACTATAGGCAATAGGCATGCGAAGGGGGCAGGCATTGCCTCCAATGTTGTGAATTGTGGTGGCTTCTTCAATGTACACTGGTACAACTGCAAGCCAGCAATATATGTGACTAAAAAAATGGTGAGGCAGTATAAATCTGACACAAAAATAATATTGTTCCATTAGCTACTTTTTTTTTTTTTTAAAGCTTGAAGTTCAACAAGAAATAATTAAAAAGTTCTATAGGGGCACTGGCTTACTTAGTCCGGGAAGTAGAGTTTGTCCTCAAACTCAGGTGGTTCACCCAGACATTGGTAAACTAACAGACTTGATTCAATTTCTGACCAATCATCCTCCTCTTCCTGTGCTGTTTCAGGAACTGTGTAATTGTGTGGCATAAACTGTAGTTCATTTTGATAATAGTCAATCTCTCCATGTTTTGAGGTGAGAGACTGGTCCTTCTCACTGTAACAACCACACCAGCTGCACCAAACACAGGCTCAGCAGACAAGCTGGCAACAGCACAAGCAAGATACTTTATTGACAGCCTGCTGAGCTCTGGCCATTGGCGCATCTTTCTATACCAATACATCAATGGATTTTGATCCACATAGACCTCTTTTGGATCATCCAGATACTCCTGGAACATCCTGTGGATGGTCTTGGGTGCTGCCACTAGCTCAACCTGTTTTGCCATCGCCTCTGCACTGGACTTGTGCCCTGCCGATTGAAACGAATACAATGCAGAGGTTGGGTCCGGTCCTTCTGTTGCTGTTTTTGCCGGTGTTCTGGTTGATGGTGTTTTTGGCTGCTGTGAGACGAGACTGCCCTCTCTGGAAGTTGAAAGCGGCACCCCAGAACTGTGGGGTGTGGCTCAAAGTTCCGGCCATTCTTCTTCCAAGTCTCAGGCTTGCTCTAGAATCCACCTCTTGTATTTTAAAACATCTCCTTCAGAAAAAGGAATGGAAGTGGGTGGAATTTTCTGTACTGTGGCTCAAGTAGTGTGGTACAGATGTACTCTTCAGACGTGATGATGTCATGTTGCAGCCTTGTATTTCAAGCAAAGCAAAGGATTAATCTCGCAACCAAGGCATGTGCTTCTGTATTTTTATTCACACCTGCGGGGGCAAACCTTTCAGGCACCTTCTTTACCTGGTTCTGTAGGAGATGCAACAACAGGATAGCTTGGCCCATTGTACTGTCAAGTCTTGCTAACTTCCCATGTGAAAACCTCAAAAGGGAGTAGCATCTGTGTCAGGCATTTGATTAGACCCCATTTTTATGCATCGATGGTCGTAGCTTTCCCAACTGCATACCTTCCTCTTAGAATAACAGTCACAAACAAACGTTGCAACATGTAATAGGTCGAGTTCCAAAGTGTTGGCACCTCCTGTATCATGGCTTTAACTGGTGCTCTATTATTACGCTGAATAATCCGCAACTGCTTCCGGGCTTTAAAAAAATGGCTGAAATGAGTGCAGATTCTTCTGCAGGTGATCTGTATGTTGCTGACTATGTCTTCTTTTTGAGGAAGTCATGCACCACCAGGTTGATGCAATGGGCCAAACACAGGACCCTGAATTAGCCTCCGTCTGACATGGCCTTGACTATGTTACTGCCATTGTCCGTGGCAACAAATCCAATTCTGAGACCTCTGGGTCACAGCCATTCATACACCTTGCTGTTAAATTTCTCCAAGATGTTTACAGCTGCATGTGATTTCTCCATGGCAAACATGGCCACTGTTGCATGCCGCCGAACGCTCTTAAAACTTTCTTCAGGGCCAAGACCTGCAGATATCTTTTGCTTTACCTTCAAAAGAGATCCAGTGTGTAGTGATGCACATGTAATCAGTCACCTGACTACTAGTCCACATGTCTGTTGTCAGGTGGATGGTGTGAACAACACTTTGCTGCAAAGATTGTCCAACCAACTGCAGCACATCGTGATGCAGTGCTGGAACAGCAACTTTGGAAAAATAGGTCCGACTTGGTACCTTCCATTTCAGGCAGATGGCAGCCACAAATTCTAAGAATCCCACTCTTTCCACAAAAAAAAGGGAGGAGGTCCAGCGCTAACATTTTTGCCAGCTTTCCATTGTACAAGTGTGCGATTGGGTGGTTCTGCTCGTAAGGCCGCTCCTGCTTAAACATGCCCAAAATACAAGCCTGTATTTTCTTCTTTTCTGGGGCCACTGACACAGGCGTCTTTCGAGAAGTAGATGGTGGTGGCAGACTCAATGTGTGTCGTGGTGGGGCAGCCACTGTATGCCGTGGTGTCTCCATCTCACTCAGAGTCTTGTGTCATACTGAAGTCGCGGAGGTGGGTAATTCTGCTGCCGCACTGCTGGGGACAGGGCTGCTTTGCGTGAAGATGTCACCCTCTTCATCCTCATCATCATCACCTTCCACCATGATTGGACTTGTAGCTGATGTTAACTGGCTCTCCTCACCACCACAACCATGTTCAGTAATGTTTTTAAGGTGCTCGTCCCACTTGATTGTGTGGTGTATTTTCATACGGGTTGTTTGGCCTCCAGTACCATAATTTGTACCAGGCTTACCTCAACCAACATTTGTGTGGCAAATACTGCATACTGGAATGTGCTCCGCCTCTTTGCTAACCGTAGTAAAGTCCCAAACTGGGAAGGAGTACTTTTTTACTGTGCCACTGCCAATGGCTGAAAAAGAATTGGAGGTAGGTGGGTATGTTGTCGATTCCATCTCTCTGCTTCTCCTAAGGTAGGGGTTGGTGTAGGTCTCAGCTAGGGCTTTGCAAACATGGGAGCATGTGGCAGTGCTACCTGTGCCAAATCCCTCGGAGCAGGTCTTTCAGGTACTTTTGTTTTCCCTTGCTCATCAGAAGTGGTGCTTGGAGAAGGTGGTGGAGTGGTACCCTTCCTTTTCCTTGCTGGAGATCTGGGAGCCAATGATTCTAAAAGAGAAGATTCTTGCTTGGAAGAAAGCTCAACCTCCTGTTCTGCTCCAACATCAGGAAAATGTACTTTTGCTGGCTGCGTCTGCTGTCCACTTTGTTCTGTTTCCTGAAACGATTGTGTACTCCTTCGCAAAAGAGACAAATCTAATTCAACATCACTACTCGTCGGCCTTGACATGATTGTGGTGGCTGCCTCACTGACGGACATGGTCCTGGGCTTAGGTTGGAGTGGTGCTGTTGATGCAATAATAATAAAAATAATTTACAATTTTAAAAAAATAAAAAAAATAAAAAATCTTTTTTTATAAAAAATGTGAATAAATAAAAATTAAATAAAAAAATTACAATAAAAACTGAAATAAAAAATGTAATTGTAAAACAATTAAAATTATAAAAATGTAAATTAAAAAAATTACATTAAAAAAATTTGAATTACAAACTGATACCATGTAAGCCTATGGCAAAGGCACACTGGCTGGATGCACAAAATGGCTGCAAGCCAGTGCCACATGGTCAACAACAACACTGAGCAAGAAAGCATAAGGAACAAAGAACACATGACGGCATATGGCAAAAGCACACTGGCTGGCTACACAAAATGGCAGCCAGCCACCTGGTCACAGCAACAACAACAACCAGCAAGGAGGCATGGCCACAACAAGGAACATATGAAGGCCTATGGCAAAAGCACACTGACTGACTACACAAAATAGCCGCCAGCCACATGGTCACAGCAACAACAACCACCAGCAAGGAGGCATAGCCACAACAAAGAACACATGCAACCCTATGGCAAAAGGACACTGGTTGGCTACACAAAATGGCCGCCAGCCACATGGTCACAGCAACAACAACAACCAGCAAGGAGGAATGCCCACAATAAAGAACACATGCAGGCCTATGGCAAAAGCACACTGGCTGGCTACACAAAATGGCCACCAGCAACATGGTCACAGAAACAACAACCAGCAAGGAGGCATGCCCACAACAAAGAACACATGCAGGCCAATGGCAAAAGCACACTGGCTGGCTATTCAAAATGGCTGCCAGCCACATGGTCACAGCAACATCAACAACCAGCAAGGAGGCATGGCCACAACAATGAACACATGTAGGCCTACGGCAAAAGCACACTGGCTGGCTACACCAAATGGCCACCAAACACATGGTCACAGAAACAACAACAACCAGCAAGGAGGCAAGCCCACAACAAAGAACACATGCAGGCCTATGGCAAAAGCACACTGGCTGTCTACACAAAATAGCCGCCAGCCACATGGTCACAGCAACAACAACACCCAGCAAGGAGGCATGCCCACAACAAAGAACACATGCAGGCCTATGGCAAAAGCACACTGGCTGGCTACACAAAAAGGCCGCCAGACACATGGTCACAGCAACAACAACAACCAGCAAGGAGGCATGCCCACAACAAAGAACACATGCAGGCCTATGGCAAAAGCACACTGGCTGGCTGTACAAAATGGCCACTAGCCACATGGTCACAACAACACTGAGCAAGAAAGCATGGGGAACAAAGAACAAATGCAGGCCTAGGGCAAAAGCACACTGACTGCCTAGACAAAATGGCCGCCATCCACATGGTGACAACAACGACAACCAGTAAGGAGGCATGCCACAACAAAAAACACATGCAGGCCTAAGGTAAAAGCACACTGGCTGCCTACAAAAAATGTCCATCAGCCACATGGTCATAGCAACAACAACAACCAGCAAGGAGGCATGGCCACAACAAAGAAAACATGCAGGCCTATGGAAAAAGCACACTGGCTGCCTACACAAAATGGCCGCCAGCCACATGGTCACAACAACAACAACCAGCAAGGAGGCATGCCTGAACAAAGAACACATGCAGGCCTAAGGCAAAAGCGCACTGACTGCCTACACAAAATGTCCGTCAGCCACATGGTCATAGCAACAACAACATCAACCAGCAAGGAGGCATGGCCACAACAAAGAAAATATGCATGTGTATGGCAAAAGCACACTGGCTGCCTACACAAAATGGCAGCCAGCCACATGGTCAAACAACAACGAGCAGGAGGCAAGGAAAATAAAGAACACATAAAGGCCTATGGACATTGACTAAAAATTGCCCCTAGCCACATGGCATGGCCTGGGGAATAAAGGCAAATGGTGACTTATGGCAAACACACTCACACACTGGCCACACAAAGGAGGCATGGTAACACAGGAAAAAGAGCATTAATTCAGAAATGCCAAAAAAGGAAAATTAACTGGGTGTAGAAATCTTACAACAGACATCCTCCAAAGGCATCAAATATAATTACCCCACCTATACACTATTTGCAGAAAAAAAGTGAAATACCCCAAAAAAAACATTTTGTAATTTAATCCAATTCCATCCATGGCCTAAATGATGTTCCAATTCAAAAGACACCACAGAGACAGTTGTTTTTATGCAACCATAACTACTACTGGGCCTACTGGTTGGAAGGCCCATTGGCAGACTAGGCCACATTGTGAATTAATTGAATATTGCAGATTTATTAAAAAAACATGGAGAAAATGTACTGAACTGTGCATCATTTTTCCTTTACAAAAGAAGAAAAATTATATGCAAAAAAATAACTAGACCCCTACTGAAACTGCAGGCTACCCACCACAATACATTTTACAAATTGAATAAAACTACAAATAAATCCTGGTGCAGGCCGCCAATCAAACAAACAACACCCTTATACACCAACTTTTCAACTTACTTGTGAAATCTAAAAATCAAAGTCCTTAAATCCAATGGTATATATGCAGCAGACAGGGAGAGTGATCCTTCCAGCTCCAAATCCCAATGAAAAGTGACCAGCAGATGGACAAAGCATTGGGAGGAGCCTGTTGGACAGGAACAGGAAGTTGGAGTCTCTGGGGCACTTCCATCCTGTTGGAAAAAAAAGCTCCAAAAAAAAAGGCTTCTTGCACAAAAAAACCCAGCTCCAACAGTTGGAGAAGAAAATCCACTCGAAAAGCCTCTGCAGCTGCATCTCGAGCACAAAAGCTGGTTGAGCACCCCATTTGCAATCGCGAACGGCACTACATTGGTGCCGTCGCGGCCAGAAGCCATGCGAGTGAGAGCAAAGTCTCTGGAAGCTCGTTAGTGGTGTGAGGGAGCGCACAGTCTCGCACGCACTCGCAATCGGCCCGAGAGTATCGTGGCGCTCGCGAGTGAGCACTACAACAAATCTCAAGCATGCGAACAGAAAAAAAAACATCTGCTTCGCACCCGAAAGGCGGAATTCAGGAACTCAGTGCTCCTGCGCAGAGTGGTCAAATTCCCAAACTCTTCGTGCTGAGTTTTACGCCTGGGCCTAGAATCAATGTGATTTTCCAACAGGACAAGTATAATTGCTTATTCTGACTTATCTGCATAGGAATGCATTGAAGTGAGGGTCTTCCTTTTGTCCCACCACCTGTGGCAAATTTTTATCAGCTTAGACAGTTTATATACAGGTAGTGTAGAGGGGTGCTCTATTTACTAAGATCCATATGAATATTGAGGGTGGTCCATGTTTTGGTGGAAAAGTCTAAATCCTAATAGATTTATAGGGGTATGTGTTGTATTTGAAACAAAACATACTCAAAGGAGGACAATGCAGAGTATGATTAAATGGAGTTGATTGAATTATTTAACGTACAACAAATTGAATATGTTTTATATCAAATGCTTCCTACGAATAAGATGTTGGCTTTCTAAGAGGCTAACTTCAGCTTGATAACATTTTGGTCATATACAAGATGAAGTTCAGCATCATCCTCGAACAAGAGGAGTAGAACACATAAGTGCATGTTTGCTAGGGTGACCAGGCGTCCCGGATTTGTCCGGACGGTCCCGGTTTTTCACCAGCCGTCCCTGCAGATTTTAGGAAATTTAGCTCTTGTCCCGGTTTTTAGAGAGGGTCGACTGAAAACGGCAGGAGGTGCTTTTTATGTTTTACAAAGCAGTGATTGTTATCAGTTGTTTCAAGAGAGCAATTTAGGTAACAGGCAAGCTACTGGGTTTAAAAAATTGCATTTTACATATGTTCTAACTGCCTGTTCTGTAATTCTCTGCTGAGGAGCGCTGTCATTCTGTCCCCTCGCTTGAAGTAAAATTGTAGTCCTTCTATTTTCGTGAAATGTCCCGGTTTTTGGCTTTAAAATGCTGGTCACCCTAATGTTTGCACACTTTATACAGGTGTATATGGAGCCAATGGGCTTGGGGGCAGGAAATGGCAGCCCTAAGGTATGCCTCAGCTGCCAGTTAGCCAGCCTTTCTTCATTTTTTAGCCAAAATCATGTTGCATTTTAGGACTTGTAGTACACTTTAATTAGTGTAAACAGGGGCTCAAAAATCCCGGTATGCAAAGCAGTATTGGTAAAAAATCTAGAAAGTCTGAAGGTATCATAAGATCTATGCAGACCACACAATCTTGAAAAAACTGTCTTCCATTAAAGTGGAATTTTTTATCTGATTTGTAGAGGACGGTTGCAGGAGCAAACGTGTCAAAAGAGTTCAAACTTCCAGGAGAGAGTAGGCGATTATTTGGAGGGTTTCACACTTTCCCTTTAAAAATGGAAATAGGTGGGACGAAATTGCACAACATGCTCAAATATATTAGCCCAAAAGGTCTATACTGGGCAGATATGTAAGGAAACTCATGATATATCATAACCTGTAGACCTTACACAGTCATTGTATCTGTGTTTTTCCATAGCAGCACATAATGGATGTATAGATGCATGTTTAAACTTCCAGGATGACTCCATGCATTGAAATAACCTGCAAAGTACATAGTGGGGGGGCTATTGTTACACCTGATGGAGCAAGGTAAAAGAAATAATTTTGAAACCCCCTTAAATAAGAATAATAAATTAACAGTACTAATTGTTTGATGAAAATAACCAACAAAATGCACCTTTAATAAACATTTACATAAATGGTAACTGCCCTTTTTGTGCAAAATCTAATTTATTTACCAATGTGAAGTATTATAATATTGAAACTGTGATTTGCGTACTAATCAGAGTAAAATCGCATGATTTGTGCTATGTAGTGAAAATTGTATTGTGGCAAAGAACACGGATGGTAAGTAAAATGGCTTTAAATGTCGCTTCTGCTAGGTAACACCTAACACGGGTTCTTAGAATGACGGGTGGTAAACAGAAAGGCTTATTTTCCTTGTTTTAATTATGATTGTGTTTGTTTTTATGATAGTCCGTTTGGGCCTGTTAGGCCAGGCTGCGAAAATGGCTGCCGGAATAGATGAGGTCATATCAAAAACCAAAGATGGCTTCTAAGCAAAAGAAATAATGGAGCTAAACCACATGGGTACGGCCTGTGTATGGAGTGAGAAATGTCAAGGACGGAGTAACCTTTTATGAGGAGTGTGCCAAGAAAAACTCAGCACGTATCCGTGAGAAAGGAAAGAAGGAAGTATTGAGAAACAAAGAACTGTCCAAAATGTGACCATCAGAATCGCAACAAAGTGAATAGACAATTTGGACTGCTTTTACCCAAAGAGCATGGGAAACAGTGAACTTTTAACCATCCCCGAAACCAGTTTGAACAAGGAAGGCGATGAGACAATCTTCGCCACCTCTCAAATGGACCAATTAGAGTGATTCCTGCCCCCAAACATTGCAACCTTTTGTGTAGTAAGCCAGAAGTAGGGTATAAGAAGGACTGCTCTTATATGGGAGGTGTCGATGCTGTTATTTTTGCAAATGCCAATGCTGATGTTAATGCGGATGCTGCCATTGACTTCGAACCTGACTGGGGAAGGAACGAGACCGTTGCGGGAAATCTGTATGGGAGGTCCCGTCGAGGAGGCCATCTAGAGGGACAGTCAGTCAGTTTGGGAATCCATTCTGTGATTTACGGTTTATCTTCTTTGATGAACCATTCCTATCTGCATCTAAATAGGTAATGCATAATTTCGAATTTCTTTACATCATTTCCTATATAAATGTAAAAGAATGTATTAAGGTGATTAATAAACTAAGAATCTCACTCGTGACAATTTGAATTTAGATAAAAATGTATTTCTAATTAATTTTGAGTCTGTGGTTCTTTAGTTTGTTAATAGAAGTGACATTTAATAGGGTTTTAAATGATTGAGCTGGTCTCGATCACCATCAACTTATTCAACTAGTTGGTCCATCGACCAAAGAGCGGAGTACCTTGATGTTTTAGAACCGACAGGATTAAAACTGAATGTATATGATGATTAAGGTAATAATCTGTCAATTTTAATAAGGTATTCCGTTCATCCAGCAACTCATCTTTTCCTCCTTAGTGAATGTGGGTGTGATCCAGGGAACGACTGAGTGTATGATATGCGGTGTTATGGGCCCCACCGTCATATGGTATAGTAGATGTGAATGATTTCACCTGGATGACATATCCTAGGAGAGGAATTTCTATTAGACGCGCTGGATCAGATTTCTTGGTAGCAGAGTTATGGTTACTATAGATTAGTTTGGTGATTATTGATTATTGATCATTTATGTTGAACACTTCATGTCGAATTGTATTATGTTATGTGTAAGTTGAAATTTTGAAGCTTCTGGGAAGTAGGAAGTGGACACGTGTGGCAAGAGAAGTCACATGGAATTGTGCATTGTCTGATTTTTCAAATTGGTGATAACACAGGATTGTGTTATGATAGGGACATTTCATGTATAAAACGTGTATGAGTGAAATAGCAACCGGTTTTCTTGTGAAACTCTGGCCTTAATTCTCAGGAGCAGTGTAGTCTCCACATGTGTTCTATCCCCAGAGAAACAGGTTTGCCCCTTGCTTGAGAGAAGGGTAAGGTAGAGGGAAGTGCTACACTTATCGAATAAAACAGTATTCTTGCAAGATAAAGTAAGCTATCTCTTTTGTTTAGCGAAAACAGACAATGGAAATGTGTCTTACGTTGTAACTAATAAAATTCAGTCAAGAAAAACTGCCGATAATTTTGTAAAGGAGGGGTCAGGAGTAGAACTGACGTTGACTAAGACCGCGCTGGTATTGGCCAGTGGTGGGAAAGCGAAGAGCTTTCTGATTGATGCATTAGTGTGAAAACGCGCTGGTATTGGCCAGTTGAGAGTGACGTAGAAGCTCTCGAATTGTGTACACTAGATGTGGTTCCTACCCATGATATGAGGCGACTCAAGTGGGCAAATTTAGTTAAACATGCTGATGCACTGACTAGCATTTCCAAAGATGTTGACAATGCCCTGCTAGAGATAGAAAATATATTATCCACTAGTGGGAATTTAGAGTGTGTCATCCAGTCACATGAAAGATTTTTTGTGCACATGAGAACCCATTTTTTTAAGAGTTGTAAGTCTAAGAAACCGAAACCCCAAAAATCCTGTCGATGGTATAATAATGAGTGTAGACAGGCGCGAGCTAGTCTTGGAAGTGCGATTAAAATCAGAGAGCCTGTACAGGTACGGACAGCTAGGAAGACGTATAAGAACTCGATGCATAAAGCTAAGTGCTCCTGGGACAAGAAACGTTGGCAAGACCTTAAAGAGGCTAGTGTCCAAAACAATAGTAAACGATTCTGGAGCATATTAAAATGGGAATGTGATGGCCAACCTGATGAACCACAAAATTATGTCTCTCAGGATGACTGGGTTAAACATTTTAAGCCGCAGTATGCCCGATGCCCAATAGAGGAATACGGGGAAGAATTTAATTATGTGTTTTATACTAAAGAGGCCTTTAATAGCAAGGATGTCGAGTTGGCCCTTAGAGCGGTGGTAGGTGGAAGAGCACCAGGCCCAGATGGCGTTCCTGCAGATGTGTTCATACATGACAAGGAACGATGGGGTAGGTATATTGAAATGTTGGCAAATGCCATAGCACAGGGAGCACCCATTCCGGATTCCTGGAAGGGTGCGGTAATAGTCCCCGTATATAAAAAAGGGGATAAATCATTGCCCGGGAATTATCGACCCATTAGTTTGATTGACTCATTGCAAAAGATCATGGGTAGGCGGATACTTAATAAAATGCAGGACTGGATAGATGATAATAACATCCTGTCCCCCCTGCAGGCCGGATTCCGGGCATTTACTAGCACCATCGACCAGGTGTTTCGCTTTATTCTTTTATACTGGAAAGTAGTGGTTCTGAGCAAAGGCAGTCTTTATGCCACTTTTGTGGATTTGAAGTCAGCCTTTGACTTAGTACCTCGCACCAAACTGTGGGCAACTTTGAAGGACTTGGGGTTGCCAAGCGAACTTTTATCACTAGTAATAAGGCTGCATGAGGACAACTCAGCTAGAATCCGATGGGGTTCTCAGGGTATGGACACTAGCACATTTCCAGTAGAGCGCGGGGTGCGACAGGGATGTGCCATGGCACCCACCTTATTCTCGTTGTTTATCAACGGCATAGTGGACTGTATATCATCTGTGAATACTGATGCCCCAACACTAGCAGGGATTAAAATTTCTATTTTAATGTTCGCCGATGATACTTTGATAATTTCGAAGACCCCTAGCGGACTCCAGCGAGCTTTGCTTATTTTTGAAGAATTTTGTTCCGCTCGTGGTTTAGAAGTCAATGTATCTAAGACGAAGTTTATGATTTTTAATTTACATAGTGTTTTTAAAGGTAAAATTTTAATGAATAACCGACCATTGGAACAAGTTAGAACGTTCACATATTTGGGGGTAAAAATCCAAAGTGATCTCAAGTGGAATCAGCAAATTGATCTTGCCACACTTAAACACCGGCAATTGTCAGGAGCGCTAAATGTGGAGCACAAAAAGTCACTCACAAAACCTATTAGGCCTGTGCTCCAGGTTTATGACATGAAAGTGATTAGCGCGGCCCTCTATGGCGTTGAAGTTTGGGGGTTTGAGAACATGTCTAAACTTAGAGCTTCTGAAAATAGATTCCTACGTAGTATCACTAATCTCCCCAAAGTACACCACTGTGCCCTTTACTTTATGAGCTTGGTAGAAAGTCCATATCTGACATTGCAAAATTACGCCCTGTATTATACTGGCGCAGATTGTGGACCACGCCAGAATTGATGTCATATGCTTTGGGTTTTGTGGATGTGATTAAATCAGATACTTTCCATAAGATAAGCTGGTTACGGGGAGTTAGGGATGTACTAATATGTATTGGGATGAAATCCCTTTGGGTGGATCCAATTTCAGCATGTTTTCCCTCAAAAAGGGTCCTAAAAGAAAAGTATTGGGAGATGGTGGTGTATAACACCCTGAGATGTAGTGAATCATCTTCACTAACAGGATCCTTTTTGAATTTTAAACACATCCCGAACCTTGAACCCTACTGGGACACCATAACCAAACCACTGGACAGAAAGCTGTACTTTCAGTTGAGGGTGGGCTCGTTGCCTCTCAAATCTTTTACGTCAAGGTGGTCGAGCCCAGGTGATAATAGGTGCCCAATTTGTTTGTTACACAGCGAAACGATTGCCCACATGTTATTTGTGTGCCCAGCTTATGCTGCTCCGCGCTGGATTTGGTTAAAGCCCGTATGCAAAATGTTGGGTACGAGGAAGAGTGCGGAGGCAGAAAGGATAATGCGCACCAGCACCCAACCGTATATTTCTATAGGAGTTGCAAAATATCTAGGGTGGATGTGGGTCATAAGGTCCAACCCAAAAGTAGCTTGAATTATATTGACTGTTTGTAACCAGAAAGTCATTGATTGAGTGATGCAATGAAATCCACATCGCTCAAATAGCGGGTCATTTTATGGTCGGAATCAATTATAAAGGAGTCAATGATACTGTATAATTTTTAACTGTGAACTTTTAAATGTGTTATAAAAGTGGTAAGTTTTTAATTTTTTTTTTAACTGAAAACTTGTTCTAGTGGTAATCATTATCACATGATATCTATTCTTTTTGTCATATGTTTTTTTTTTTGGTTTTAGTCATATCTTGGAAAGATCATGGATATTTATGTAAAATGCTTTTATGACAATGTGTCGAATAAAGCTTTTTGGATTCGGATTCGGTGCGTTGGTGTGAGACGCGCTGGGATAGGTCCGAATAGCACACAGTAAACGGAACAGAGTTGTGAGTTGTTGAAAAGAAAGAATCGTGAAATATGGCTTATTATGAGTATTGTAGAGAGAAACCGTCATGGATGGCGAAAATTAAAAACTTTTTCAAGAAGGACAAGAAGGTAGTGACTAGGGAAGGACAAGTAATTCCTCCGCCGAAACGCCAGCTTCTCATATGATGTTGAAATATGGTTATCATACTTGCATTTGGTTGGAGAATTGGACAAAATATACTCAGAATGATGGAGTATTGGCTTTTCCAGAAAATGGTTCATTTAGCACAGCTGTACTTCGGAATTTGAGAGAGAAAATGATGAAACTCGAGCCAAGACTTAGACCGACACAGTTTGAAGCGTTAGGTGAATGGGAAGATGAGATGTATGAAAGAGAAAGGCACAGGGGTGCAAAGAATTATAGTTTAGTTCATGGAAGAGTATGGGGAGTGAATCATGAAGATAGGATGAGACGTTGGAGATATGCTAATATGACGGATGGGTTGTTTCCAGCCATAACAGATGAAGAAGTTACAAGGAAAAAGTGTATAGAGAAAAAGAAACATGTAGTAACAGAGAGGTATGGGTATGGAGGTAACGAAAGAGAGGATGAATTGCTGGAAGATATTTTAAACAGAAAACCACCTCCATATCAACAGAATTCTGCGGTGGTGACACCAAATGCACCACCAATGGAAACTGGGAGGAATCAAAGCCCTGAACAAAGTCGTGAAATAAATAGGTTCACAGAATGAGAGGTCTGACAGTGGTAATACAGCTGAGTTAGCAAGAACCACAAGAGAATTGACTGAGAAAATAAGGGAATTAACTATGAACATGGAAGCCGTGACTGTGCCAGTGACAATAGGACCAGTAATACCGGTATTTGAAAACCAAAGAATAGATGAGCATTCCTTGACCATCCCAATGAACTCAAATATGCAAAGAATGAGAGAAGGGATAATTACAGAAACTAGGGAGACAAGAGATTTGGTTATCTCATATAGATCGAGTCCACCTACTAACTTGACAGTAAATGAGAGTGAGATAAGAAGGATTCCTATGGGGACTGAATCAGCAACTGAGACCCCAGAAAGAAGCACAAATTGGATAGAAATAAATAGTACCCCTGTAGGTCCGACTCCAGAAGAATTAAATGAGTGGATGAGGAATTTGCAGAAGAAAGATGCAGAACCACAACCATTGGAGGTAATAAGACTAAAGATAGACATGGAGGAGTTGATTTTAGGGACTATTGGTACAGAAAAATTGAAATCATATCAGGACGAAGAGATTATGTTTGTGTGTAAAAGTATTACTTGGAGAGCTAGAAATTTTCATGAAAGGTTGGAAGAGACAGCGAATGAACTAGGAGTAGAATTTGGAAAAATCAGAAGTTTGCAGAAACCGTATATAGTAGATTTTTGTGAAAAGGATATAGAAAATCTGAACACATCAGGACGATTAACACAGATTAAAGAACTGATTGTGTTATTGGGAAAATGGGGAGATGTGGACAGATGGAGGAGCAGATGGATGAAAAGAAAAGAGGGAATGACCGATAAAGCATCTTTGGCTTTTACGGTGAAAGAAAAAGAACCAATAGTGATGGAATGTCCAATGAGAGAAACTCCAGGAGGAAGCTATGTGCATGTCCCATGGTCTAGACAAGATATATTGTCATTTACGAATGATTTTCCGAAATTAAGAGAAAAACCTGTAGAATGGTATAGACAAGTGGAAAGATTTGTAAAGGTTTCGAAGGTGTTGTGGGTAGATCTGGATGGATTGTTTGATATTCTAGTACCAGCAGATTTATGGGCAGAATGTAAGATTACAATTGATTGGCCAACAGAAGAATATCCTAGAGATGTAAAAACTGGAGCGCCAGGTCCAGAAGTAATGAGAAAGTATGACCAGGTTATCACGTTTTTGAAGAATAAAATTCCACCAAAAGAAACAGATTGGGTAAAGATTGACAGAACGACACAGGAGAGTAAGGAATCTGTACATGCCTACTATGAAAGGCTACTTTTGGTTTTTAAACAGTATAGCGGTTATGAGACATTGAGTGAAAAGGACATGAGTCATTTTGTGTATAGATTTGTATATGGATTAAGACCTGAAATAAGTGAAATGATTAAACAGCACATGTTGTGCTGGCAAAATAGCACTGTAGATGAAGTACTGAGGTATGCTAAATACTGTAGTGATGACATTGAGTGTAGACAACGTAAACTAAAAGAAAAAGCGATGTGGGCACAAGTAAAAGTCGCAGAAAAACAAGAAGCTCAAATGAATAATCAGACTAGTGATGCAGGACAGACTAAATCCAAACCGAATATCGGTAAAGGAAAGGGTCAAATGAGTATAGAAGAAGCTAAAAAGAAATGGCCAGGCCATAATTGCGGACAGTTAGGGCATTGGAGAAACGAGTGTAAATTTCCTCCAAAAGCTAATATGGAAAATCAATCATTAAATCCGCAGGTGCAGAATGAGGTGAGTTACCAACAGCTGCAACAACCACAGGTAGTTACTCAACAGAGTCAGGTGCCACAACCACCTCTTCCCAAGAGTGTAAACCCCCAGAGATACAGTGCAGAGACAGGATTCTACGGAGGAGAGCAGGTAACAAAATTGCAGCGCGCAGCTGCAATATCGCAGTATTGGTTACGGCAGGATGGAAATGAATCGGATGAAAGTTTATGACAGTGCCTAAGAGAGGAGGAAGAGTGCGTGCTTGGCGCAACTCTAGAGGTAGATCAGTCAGGTCCATTTGTGGATAGAGAAGTGAATGGTGTAAATGTTACATTCCTTGTGGACACTAGAACTACCCGTTCTACTGTTAGATCAGTGGAAATTCCAACCCTTCCTCTCTCAGGTGAATATATCCAAGTTGTGGGTGTTTCAAACCAGCAGATTAAAGCGCCTCTTATGAAACCAGTAGAGGTGAAAGTTGGACCATTTAGAGAAATGCATCGGTTTGTGGTGTGTGATTGCAGTCCTGTAAACTTGCTAGGACGCGATCTGCTTTGTAAAATGAACTGCACCATTTATTGTACCCCGGATGGTATTGCATTTCAGACACCAGATGAGGATGTTCTGTATAAAATGACAATGGCAGAACTAGAACCAGGAGTAAATGACATGTTTCCTGTGTTTGACGTTGAGAAAATCCCTATTGAATTAAAAGAAACAGTCAGATCTGACGTATGGGATTTCACAGGCGAAGACATTGGGTTAATGAGAGGAGTAGACCCTGTAAAGATCACTGTAAGAGAAGGAATAAATTACCCAAATACTCCACAGTACAAATTAACGCCAGAAATTATTGAAGGAATAACACCCGTAGTTAATAAAATGATTGAACAGGGAATTTTGAAAGAAATAATGAGTAGCCCATGTAATTCACCTATAATGGGTTTGAAAAAGCCGAATGGGACATATAGGATAGTGCAGGATTTGAGGAAAATAAATAAAATCGTTATTCCTTGTTGTCCAATTGTGCCAAACCCCGCCGTAATACTGTATCAGATTCCACATGATGCAGAATGGTACACAGTTATTGATTTGTGCCATGCATTTTTCTCTATTCCGTTACATCCAGATAGCCAGCCATTATTTGCGTTCCGGTTCGGAGAGCGTATTTTGGCATGGTGCCGAATTCCTCAAGGGTATACAGAAAGCCCCTCAATCTTTAATCAGATCCTAAAGAAATCATTGGAAGATTTAAGAATGCCTGAAAAATCTGTGATGGTCCAATATATTGATGACCTGCTAGTGGCATCAAAGACCAAAGAAGCATGTGTTACAGACACAATTGCTTTATTGAATCACTTGGCAGAAGGAGGGCACAAAGTGTCTCCGTCGAAACTGCAATGTTGTCAACAGGAAGTACAATACCTAGGTCATAAGATTGAAAAAAGGATGCGAAAGGTAACAACAGAAAGAATAAAGATTATCCAAGGAATGAGAGCTCCAATGACACAGAGAGAGGTGAGAATGTTCCTTGGAATGGTTGGGTATTGTCGACAGTGGATAAGTGGATTTTCATTGATTGCAAAACCTTTACAGCAATTGACAAAAAGAGATGTTAAAGATCCGTTTGAGTTGAATGAGGAAGAAATGAAAGCTTTTAAAGAACTGAAAATGAAGTTGTGTGAAGCACCGGCATTGGGAATGCCTGATTATGAAAAAGAATTTGAACTGTATTGTAGTGAAAGAGATGGATGTGCACTTTCAGTTCTAGTGCAAAGGCATGGAAAAATGAAAAGACCAATTGCTTATTTTTCAGCTGTTTTAGACCCAGTAGCAAAAGCGTTGCCTGGTTGTCTGAAAGCAGTAGCTGCTACTTGTGTGAGTCTGTAACAGAGTGAAGGCATTGTGATGGGATATCCATTAAGAGTATATGTTCCACATTCTGTTGAAATTCTTCTGACCAGAACCAAAACCCAATTCATGACACATAGTCGGCTGACTAGGTACGAAAAAGTGATTTTGAGTGCAGACAATGTAACCATTGATAGATGCACAAGTGTGAATCCTTCAACTTCACTGCCAGACGAAGGAAATGTAGGAGTTAAGGATGAAGTCGATCATCAATGTCTGGATGTGCTTGAATTCTGCACAAAGCCTAGACCAGATATTAAGGATGAGCCTTTGAAATAATCAGATTATGTGATGTTTGTGGATGGATCATGTCTGAGGACGAGTGAAGGAGTTTTGAGTGCGGCATATGCTGTGTGTAGAGTAGCTGCCATAATGGAAGCATCTTGTTTGAGAGGGATACGTTCAGCTCAAGTAGCTGAGCTGATTGCTCTAATTCAGGCATGCAAACTGGGAAAGAATGTCCGAATTACGGTGATCACGGATAGCCAGTATGGCTTTGGAGTGGTCCACGATTTTGGACAGATCTGGTCTCAGAGAGGTTTCTTGACGTCTGCAGGAACTCCAATTAGGAATGGTGAGTTTGTGAAGAAATTGCTTGAGGCGATACAGCTGCCTAAACAACTTGCAGTGGTGAAGTGTGCTGCGCATAAAAATGGGGCAGACTATATTGCTATGGGAAACAAGTATGCGGACGAAATAGCCCAATACTGTGCCAGAAATATGGTCTCCTTAAACAGGAGGAGAGAAAAAGAAAATGTTTCATGTCCATTATTATTTACTAACATTGTCGAAACATGGGATGAGGTAAGACAATTACAGGAAGAAGCAAACGAAGAGGAGAAAGATGGTTGGATAAAAGCAGGTTGCAGGAAAAGAGAGGAAGATGACGTTTGGGTTTATAGAGATGAAAGACCAGTTATGCCTGATAGCATGATTTCTAACATGGCACGGATGTACCATGGACAAGCTCATATTGGTAGGGATGCCATGATCAGACTTTTCAGACAAACTTGGTACAACCCAAAATTCAGAGCTATAGCTGAGAGTCTCTGTCAAAGATGTCTTACATGCCAACAGATAAATCCAGGAAGGAAGACAGTAGTGAGTCTAGGAACAATAGGACGTGAAGGAGGTCCTTTTACTAGAATGCAACTAGATTTTATTGAAATGCCCCCGAGTAATAGATTGAGATATGTTCTTGTGGTCGTTTGTTTGTTTTCTCGTTGGGTGGAAGCCTATCCGACAAGAAGGAATGATGGAGTTACTGTAGCTAAGCTCCTACTGAGAGAATTCATTCCACGATACGGTTTTCCAGTAACGATTGAAACAGATAGAGGAACACATTTCCAAAATGAACTGATTCAATTGATATGTGAAGCTCTTGACATACAACAGAAATTACACTGTGCTTACAGACCAGAGGCTTCTGGAGTGGTAGAACAAGTAAATGGAACAATAAAAAATAGGTTGGGAAAAATGTGTCAAGCCACAGGACTCAAATGGGCAGATGCCCTACCATTGGTGCTAATGACTATCAGAAGCATACCTGACAGAAAAACGGGTCTGAGTCCTCATGAAATAATCATGGGACGAGCAATGAGACAAGCACATGTACCTGTCAACAAACTGCTGACTATAACTGATGATCTCGTATTGGACTATTGCAAAGTATTGGCTGATGTGGTACATTCTGTGTTTCATCAGGTTGGACCGGATGCGACCACTCTTGAAAGAAAACCAGCTCATGATTTGAATCCAGGAGACTGGGTCCGCATAAAAGTCCACAGAAGAAGAAACTGTTTGGTTCCTCGCTGGGATAAGCCACGACAAGTGATCCTGGTGACAACAACTGCTGTCAAATGTGCCGGAGTGAAAAACTGGGTGCATGCCAGTCACACTATCAGAGTTCCAGATCCTGAAGCTCGACCTGTAAGTCGACATCTGGAGATATCTGATACCAGCTCAGCATCCGAAGCAGAACCTGAAATAAGCAGAATTCCAGATCTTGAAGCTCGACCTGAAAGTCGACATCTGGGAGAACAAGGTACAAGTTTTACAATTGAAGAAGAACCCGAACAAATTGAAGATCCAGATTTTGAAGCTCGACCTGTAAGTCGACATCTGGAAATATCAGATACCAGTTCAGCATCTGAAACAGACCAACCTGAGTTTAATGAAAAACAAGAGAGAAAGATAAGAACAGACACTATAAGCGAAGAAACTGAACCAAGAGACAGTGATAGCGAACAACCAAGTACAAGTTATGGAAGAATTCCTCCAGAAATAGTTGAACTAACTGAGGGAGACTTAGATACAGATAGAGAGATAGGGGAAGCGGAAGAAACACGAGGAGAAGTAGGGACAGATCAACAAATAAAAGAAACACAGGGAAATTTAGATTCAGACAGAAAGATAAGAATAGATGCGGAAGAAACTCGAGGAGGGATAGAATCAAAAGTCCAAACTGGAGAGTCACAAGAAGGTTCAGATTCCGACAAAGAAACTGAGATCATAAAGTTCAAGGTTAGAGGAAGTGAAGTAAGGTCTGAAACAGAATCCGAAGAAAGCGAAGAAGAAAGAAAACAGAGATTATGACAAAGAAAGAGGACGTGGAGAACTGAACGAGAGGAAAAGGAAAGTGAACCAAAAAGGCCAAGAAAAGGAGACAATTGGCCCCACGAAGTCAAAAAACTGAGATATAAGATAGTAAATTTGAACAGAGATGATGCAGAACAAGTAAATGAGATAACAAGTCAAAGAGGACAAGGAAAACAAAGTGGAAAGCAATTGCAGAAAACAAAAAGAGAGAAGAGACCTAATTTGAAATATAAGTCACCTGAGTGGCTATACATCACTTTGACTGACATTAAAGAAGAGGATAACACTCACGAGAGCCCAGACGAAAGCTGTAAACAAATGGGTGAAAGTGAAGTGCAACAAACCTGAAAAGATAAAGGAAGAAACTGGACTGGACACAAAAACCTGAACGAGACAAGAAAGAGTTCTGAAAGGAACTGAAGAAAGACCCAAACGTGACACAGGAAAAAGGGTAGAGTGGCTGAGAGGTCATTCTGAGGTGTGGTGACACATTTTCTGTACAAATATAAATAGCTAGGTAATAGAACAAAATGGTAGATATTGAGAATAGAAAACCTAGATGTGAGTTTTTACGTAGATGGTGTAAAATGTGTTTCTTTTGTACAGGTTTGCTAATGCTTATTTGGCTAATTTTAGCAATAACAGTTCCATTAAGGTTGATTGTAGAAGAGACATCTGTAATAGGGAATAACACGAAAAAGGATAAAGAAGCTAATACACAAAACACTGCAGCATTAGTCGATAGTATTGATTTACATAAGGATAAGTCTATAACTGACTTTTCCAAGAATGTCTTCACGAAATTGTTGTATGAATATGTGGAGACAATGGATGTAAGGGATTGCTATGTTTGTATGCAATTACCTGCGTCTGTCACAGAAGGTGTGACCTATCATCACCTTCCTTTGACGTATGGGATAACATGTAGCGTTTTAGCTAGTTTATTTTATAAAACAGGTAGATTAGAATATTATTACACTGACATAAACACTATTTTCGCGAAGGTACCTATAATACCTGAACTAAACAAGGTGAAAGAAGCAAAAATGTTTGGTGAATTTTTCCTAGAAAATAAAGATTTAACATTAGAATATGTAGTTAGACACAATCTTACCTGTGAATTAAAGAAAGAGGAAAAGGTCTTCTTGGAGATGGTAGAAAACAGAAAAGTTAAGTTTCAAAGAAAGGTAGTAGAAGAAAAGACAAAAACACCACTTTGGGCGTTTGAAGAGAAAAATCATGACAGAGGAGAGACAAATGCAGCTATGACTTTGGATTGGCCCCAACAGGGAAAGTTGTGTATTAGTAGAAATAAGACTATGTATGATAATTATTTCGTTGGTTTCAGTGAATGCCGAGATACATATAAAATTTTAGGAGGATGGGGATTTAAAGGAGGAAAAGATCCAATATTTCCTGGGATCTATTATATGTGGAAGTAGAGCTTATTATAGGTTGCCGGACCACTGGTACGGATCATGTTATTTAGGTCTGGTCTTTCCAAAGATTTTCCATGTGGAGAGAGGAGAAAAGGGAATACATGAGATAGGTAAAACATTAACACGTAGGAGGAGGGAAAGTTTTTCAGAAATAACAGGTGACATTTTTGGAGCATTGATACCAGCAGTGGGTATATCTTTGAATGCATTTAAGATTCGGAAACTGTCCACAGTAGTAGATCGGTTATCAACGAATACTGCTGGAGGGTTCTTGATGGTAAATACCGAAATGGTTGCCATGAGAGCTATGGTGATGCAAAATCGGCTTGCCCTTGACATTCTTTTGGCAAAAGAGGGTGGAGTCTGTGGAATGCTGAAAGTCCAACATTGTTGCACTTACATTCCCGATAAAAGTGAAAATATACAGAAGTATATAAAGAATATCACTAATTTGCACAAAGAAATTGCTCCACTGGAGGTTGAAAATGCCTGGGAGAAACTTGGTAAGAGTTTTTCCTCAATACAGAAATGGTTCACAGAAATAGGTGGTTCCCTAATTGGGAAGGTATTAATATCAGTAACAGTGGTAATAATGGTAATGTTGTCAGCAAAATTAGCATATGTGTGTATTAAAAAGAGAAAAACACAAAATAGAATAAAAAGAGAAAACAAGAAAAATAAAGAAAGAGAACGAGAAATGGGAGAAATAGAATTAGAAGAACTGAAAGAGAACATATATAAAAGATCAAAAAGACAAGATGAGGAAGACACTGTTGTGTGAACTAACCAAAACAAATGGACAAGAAACATTTATTTGAAAATTTGTATTACATGGTTTTTGTGGTGATATTAAAAATCACTAAGGGGGGAGTTGATGGAGCAAGGTAAAAGAAATAATTTTGAAACCCCCTTAAATAAGAATAATAAATTAACAGTACTAATTGTTTGATGAAAATAACCAACAAAATGCACCTTTAATAAACATTTACATAAATGGTAACTGCCCTTTTTGTGCAAAATCTAATTTATTTACCAATGTGAAGTATTATAATATTGAAACTGTGATTTGCGTACTAATCAGAGTAAAATCGCATGATTTGTGCTATGTAGTGAAAATTGTATTGTGGCAAAGAACACGGATGGTAAGTAAAATGGCTTTAAATGTCGCTTCTGCTAGGTAACACCTAACACGGGTTCTTAGAATGACGGGTGGTAAACAGAAAGGCTTATTTTCCTTGTTTTAATTATGATTGTGTTTGTTTTTATGATAGTCCGTTTGGGCCTGTTAGGCCAGGCTGCGAAAATGGCTGCCGGAATAGATGAGGTCATATCAGAAACCAAAGATGGCTTCTAAGCAAAAGAAATAATGGAGCTAAACCACATGGGTACGTCCGGTGTATGGAGTGAGAAATGTCAAGGACGGAGTAACCTTTTATGAGGAGTGTGCCAAGAAAAACTCAGCACGTATCCGTGAGAAAGGAAAGAAGGAAGTATTGAGAAACAAAGAACTGTCCAAAATGTGACCATCAGAATCGCAACAAAGTGAATAGACAATTTGGACTGCTTTTACCCAAAGAGCATGGGAAACAGTGAACTTTTAACCATCCCCGAAACCAGTTTGAACAAGGAAGGCGATGAGACAATCTTCGCCACCTCTCAAATGGACAAATTAGCGTGATTCCTGCCCCCAAACATTGCAACTTTTTGTGTAGTAAGCCAGAAGTAGGGTATAAGAAGGACTGCTCTTATATGGGAGGTGTCGATGCTGTTATTTTTGCAAATGCCAATGCTGATGTTAATGCGGATGCTGCCATTGACTTCGAACCTGACTGGGGAAGGAACGAGACCGTTGCGGGAAATCTGTATGGGAGGTCTCGTCGAGGAGGCCATCTAGAGGGACAGTCAGTCAGTTTGGGAATCCATTCTGTGATTTACGGTTTATCGTCTTTGATGAACCATTCCTATCTGCATCTAAATAGGTAATGCATAATTTCGAATTTCTTTACATAATTTCCAATATAAATGTAAAAGACTGCATTAAGGTGATTAATAAACTAAGAATCTCACTTGTGACAATTTAAATTTAGATAAAAATGTATTTCTAATTAATTTTGAGTCTGTTGTTCTTTAGTTCGTTAATAGAAGTGACATTTAATAGGGTTTTAAATGATTGAGCTGGTCTCGATCACCATCAACTTATTCAACTAGTTGGTCCATCGACCAAAGAGCGGAGTACCTTGATGTTTTAGAACCGACAGGATTAAAACTGAATGTATATGATGATTAAGGTAATAATCTGTCAATTTTAATAAGGTATTCCGTTCATCCAGCAACTCATCTTTTCCTCCTTAGTGAATGTGGGTGTGATCCAGGGAACGACTGAGTGTATGATATGCGGTGTTATGGGCCCCACCGTCATATGGTATAGTAGATGTGAATGATTTCACCTGGATGACATATCCTAGGAGAGGAATGTATATTAGACGTGCTGGATCACACCACTGCCATGGTCTCTCCCCATGCTGCCCTTTCTTGTGTTTGTTGATCTTGATTATCATTTTTACCAAGAGTGCTAGTGTAATTCCGAGGCCTTGTATCTCTGGCACAGAGACCCACCCAGTCCACTCAGTGCTCTTTTTCAATTTTTCCCCGAGTGTCTTCCTGAACTCGTGTGAGATTAACATGCTCCTTTCCTTTTTGTAAGATCTTTTCACTTCACAGAGAGGTCACTTCCAAGGAGCAGACAAACCATCATTTAAGTTAGTTTGTGTATTGTTTCCCTGCTCGGACCTTCTTGTTGTTCGTACGTGTGATATCTTCATAGTTTCCCTTGCAGACTTCTCTGTTCCATAATAACTGCCTGTTCCAACCTACTTTAGTCCATAGTTTTTGTCTTGCTTTCCTTACCAGGTATTCCGATATTATTTTGTTTATATTAAACTCCTATCTCTGTAAATCTGTTGTCCCTGCAGAGAGAGCACTCTCCTGGTATTTTGCCCTGTCCCAAGCTCATCGGTGTCCTTGCCACACCCCATTATCCTGCCTTGTCTTAAACTTGGTTAGTGCTCCCGACATTTTCCCTTGTGTTGCTGCAGATGGCTTTGATTCATTCCGCCTCAGCTCCTTCATGATCACTCTCTTTCTGAACAGCATCTTCCTCGAGCAAGAGCACATTTAATTCCCTTCCAGAGCATTCAGTCAGCTCTCTCTCCCTCTAAGCAGGGTCCAGGCAGCCCATCGTGGCCAAAGTCCTCGGGTTTGTAGTCCCGAACCTGGCAACGGGAGATGGCAGTAGTTACTCCAGCCCTGGAGAACAGAGAGTTTCTTAGTCTCTACTGCTGTGGAGACCCTGTTTGTGATAGAGAAATCTTGGCACACTGGCAGGGAGTTTGTGCTACACCTTTATTCCAGAAACGCAGACAATAGTTGTTTATTCCAAGTCATCTCTAAGAACTATAATGGGCAGTTTGTGCCTTTTGTTTATTCCACTCAGACTGCTACCCATGATCTTTGTTGTCAGGTGTTAGCAGGAAGGTAGGATGGAGGTGGGAGTCTCCTATCAGGAGTGATCTAACACAAGGGTATAAAAGAGAGGGAGGATGTCCCAAACACCTGTCTATTAACCTGCGGGGGCAGTGAATAATGGGGCAGGAAAGGGCAAGGGAACGTGTCTAAGCTTCAAATGGGATCCTCCTTCTGACCCACTACAAAGGATCGCTGGAGTGTCCTGGAGGAGCTCTGCAATTCACATCTGCTGCTTGTGGCCCTCTCCAGCCTTCATCTGCCGCCTGGGACACTCTCAGTCTTCATCGTAGGAACCACAGTCATGTAGGAAAATATATGTTTTCCACTGTGGCCCTTACCATGTATGTCACATGGACTCCATATGCATCTTACATACCCAAAAGTAAGTTATAGATGTGCTAGCTCCATGTTCCACATTGATGAGCCCATCCTTTATGTGCAGAGGGCTGGCAGACCAATTTAAACAGGTGGAAGGCCAGTTAGCAACTCAAACTGGTAGAGGCAGGTAAAAAGGCTTGTGTTAGCCACTACAGTCTTATACATGCCACCACGGTCAATCCTTCAAAGCCTAGTAAGCTGACTTTACACGCACTTGATAAGGAAGGTACACTTGTGTGTCCTTCATGCAGTTCCTGCCACAGAAAAGCCTTCAGCACACATGCTTGCTATGGTGAACTTGTAGCATGGGGCACACTTTATGGAGCCTCTAAGCAGACCCTCCAGCATTTCGCGATCCACAAAATTATCGCGAAATCCTCTGAGGGGCGCGATGACTGCAATATTTATCGTTCCGGCCACAAAACACCATGACATCACGTTCACAGCCTGTATTCTCTGGCGTGTGGTTCTAGAACTGCCCGTGCCTCAGAATGAAGAGGAAAGCAATGCTGTTAAAAAAAAGACAAGAAAACGAAAGTAGCATTTTACTGGCAAACTCTGTAAACTGGCGCTAATGTGTTTGAGTGTGAACAAAATCAATCTGGTCACTCTTGTTCTATTTATTTTGATGGAATTGTAGTAGCGGCCGGTATCATAGTAGAGGGACGAGGCGGGGGGTGGGAGACGACGACAACAACAAAAAAAGGGGGGAAAAAAGAACTTACCTGCAGCCCGCTGCATCGCCGGTCTTCTGCTCCTCTCGTGGCTCCACTGCTGGCACAGGCTCCCAGCCTCCCCTGCAGCCAATCCTGAAGCTGCTCTCATGTATGAGAGCAGCTTCAGGATTGGCCTGAGCACCGAGGATTTGCACTCCGAGGGAGACTGGGAGCCTGTACTTTGCTGTCTCCAACCCAGCAACGCAGCTGGGTTGGAGAGAGCTTCACTGCGCATGACAGTTTGGCCGGCCTGAGACAGCCGGCCAAACCGTCATGCGCACTAATAGCAGTGCCCACCACTCCCATCGGTGCCTATCATCCCTCTAGTCCAAACCCCAAAACTCAGCCTGAAACAAAATAAAACGATAATAAACCGGGGTTTATTATCGTTTTTTTTTAACACCGCTGGCAGGCGGGCGACGCTTCTCCGCCATAGCAGAGGAGCCGCCGCTGTGGAATTTGGAAAGAAAAAGTCTTCCTTTTTTTCCTCTGTCCCAAGGCCGCACTTTGGAAGGGAAAAATATCTGTAAAGGACATTTCCAGCAATGTGTTTTTTTCTCTTTTGGATCCATTTCACAGTGGAACGAATGAAGGAAAGGAGAGGGGAAAAAAAAGATAAGACCCATTTCTTAAAGTCACGGTTTTCAGCAGGTGTGGAGGAGCGAGATAGAGACAGAATGAGGGGAAAGAGAAAGAGAGAGAGGGAGGGAGGGAGCTGCCAGCGGCCTCAGTGACAAAGTGACAAATGTGAGGGCTAGTATTACAGTAAGATGAAGTCTTGGTTTTGTGTCAGTGCCAAGCAGTCTTTAGAGTACTTGCAGACATTGTGGGGGCTCATTTAAGAGTTATTTGCATAAACCTGCCTCAGTCTGCCCCTAAAATACACAGGTGATACACCACCTTCTCGAGACACCTGACTGCTCTTTCTCTTAACCACTCTGTGTGCATGTCGTCTCATCTCCTGAGAGCACTGACTTCGCATACTGGTACAAAGTTAAAAATATGCAATTAGAGGGAGCTGTTGTTTATTTTACCCTTCTGTTTCAATATTAGTTTATAATTTAAAGCCTGTAGCAAAAGCATTCGATGAACTAGGCACACAACAGAGAAACAACCTGTGTTTGTTCTCCAGGCAGCAAGCCTCTGCTGTGACTCACATATTCCTAGCATATTCCTTTAATATCATCTAGGTTTTCTTAGGTCACACAGCAAAAAACTCCCGCTAAAAGACCCCTTGGCTGCAGGAGGTGAGCCGTATCTGCAGAAGATGAACCTACCTGGTAGATAATCTAAAACATTTCAGGTGCTTAAGAAAATGTATCTAACCGCTCGACCTAAGGGCCTGATTATGATGCCCGTGGGGCTACCACCGACAGGCTGTCGGTGGCGGTCCCACCGACATCCAACCCATCGGTCCGACCGCCGCATTAGGATGCAGGGGGTCGGAGTTTGGCTGTTGGGGGGAAAGACCGCAACGTCCGACAGGATCAAGGATCCCGTCGGGCGGCAGTCAGACTCCTATTTCCTACAAAGAGGGCGGTGCCTGCGCAGGCACCATTGTAGGGATCAGGATGTCCTTTTCCGACAGCCTGTACATGGTGGTCCGACCGCCATGTACAGGCTGTCGGAAAAGGACTTTGGGGGCCTCAAGCAGGACCCCGTGGGCCACTGTACAGTGGCCCAGGGGGTACCTGTGGTACCTCCACGCACATCCATGCACCGTGTGCCAGGCACCAAATTTTGTCTGGGCTGCAGCACAAGCCGCTTTTGAAAAAGGCATTTTAGGACCATCTGCATGGCGGTCCTATCCTAATTCGGCAGGTGGAACAACCAACACATTGTCGGACGGGCACCTGCCCAAAACGATGATGGTCAGATGCTTGTCCAACCGCCATCATAATCAGGCCCTAAATAGAAACAGGTTTAGTGAAGGACTCTGAAACCTCCAACTGTTGACATCATCCTGTCTTTGCCACATCATCGGAAGGTCACTGAATGGCAGACTTCAGAATTAGTCAGGGAATAAGACGGGATATCATTGGAGCAGCATAATTTAGGCTCCACCCTGCATCATGGCACTTTTCAACTTTTTGTGGTCAGTCATGTATTTCAACCATCAGCGAGTCCATTGAGAGTGCTTCATGTTTTCCTTGACACACATTTCTCATCAGAGCAACAGGCTCTCTCTGCTTCCAAGGAGGTGGGTCCAAACCGAACCAGTAACCACAGATGAGGGTGACTACTGCACTCTCCAATCATATTATATGGAGACCATGGTTGGACTGGGACCGAAAATAGTCTAGGGCACCAAAATAAAAGTGGACCATATTAGTGCATCAAGTAGCTAAAAAAGTGGGCCACGTCGGCAAATAGGGCTGTTTTTAACTTTTGGAAACACTGTAGGTGTTTTGTAATGTATACATGCATTTGTGTTTGCTATAAGCAATATTTGGGGTAATATCAGTAAAATCAACAGTAAAAACCTGCCCACCAGACCATAAAACAGTCTCACAAACCTCCCAAAACCCATCCCACGCACTATCTTATCAGACTAGCCCATCGGGCGCTCTGCCTGATTGCCCTATAGTCCAGTTCAACCTAATAGATACTGATATTCAGTCAAACTTAACTTGATAGTTTAGGAGCACAAACCATTTTTCCTGTACCACTAGAGAGAAAGCCTACAGCCCGATAAAGTCTGCTAAGCACCTGGTAAATGTGCTCCATTATATGTAACATCTTTAAGTGCTGTGTGTTTGGGTTCATGTCTGTTGTTCATGGTAACTGGGAGTTGAATGTCTTTTATCTTCTTAAAGGTTCTTCCATACAGCACACAGTGGTGGTCAAATGACATTATCGTGTCCCTGGAGCAGCCCCTGGGGTGCACCTCAGATACCCTGCTGCAATTTCACCTTTTCTGTTTTTTATATTTTATTTTATTATATTTAATTTTGTTTCACCCCTGCCAAATATTTCATGGTGAGCTAAATGTGAATGCTTATTCAAAAAATAAAACATCCACAATACAGTGAAGATGCAAATGTAAAAAACTAATAAAATCACATAACTGTCCTCGGAGTCCCAAACCCTTGGCATGCTCCAAGTCAAATAAAGCAATGGGTCTATTTGTGAAATCTAACAAGAGGCCAGGTGAAGAAGAAGTGGAAGGGCAGCTGCTAGTAAACCCTGAGTTTGGCTTTTGCACACAGTGGAAATATCAAAACATAGTGTCCTACCAGAGATGGCTCTGGGGCTTGGAGCCGCTAGCCCCAAGTCAGCACAATGCCACAAAAAAACAGGATGACTAGCAACCCTGTGCTATTGTGCTTTGCTTAACCTATGATCCAGGATGTTACCACAAAGTAGAATATAGCAAACAAACACTCTCAGACACTTTAAACATGCCTATGTCAAAGTGGAATACTCTGCTAAACTAGTTTCCAAGGCTGAAAAGGAATGAATACAAGTAAAATAAGTGCTGCAATAAAGTCGCAGAATTTCCATTTTTGTGCCGCAAAAATTGCAAATATATGCTGCAGTATCCTGGGGGGTCTGTCTAAGGGACATTCCTCTTTCTTGTAGGAATACAGAGCTCTTACAGTTCTCTGGAACTTCAGTTTTAATAGGGATGTACAGTGTTAAACATGCAAATGTAGGTTATTTGCTGCTGCATGCTTTGTAACAGATTCCACTGACACAGGTGGTGGTGATTCCATTGGTGGCTCACCTGCATTATTGCAAACAGTTACAGGGCTATGGCTATCTATGCAGCGCAACCTCCTTCCAGGTTATGGAACACCCGACCTCCAATAGAGTTTCCCTTAAAGGGGATAAGGAAGCATATACTGACCAATAAACACAGACAAAGGAGTCAGCAGTCATATACTCTAAAATATTTCTAAACACATTGCTAATTAAAAGACACACAGTAGTAAATCACAAATCAAGTTGCAAGCCTCGGACTAGTTTCCAACTAGCGTCCCCAAGTAGCTCAACCAGATCACTGAGTTGTGGTAGGCATGGACTACGAAGTTGACTCTTGAAGCCAGGGCTGCAGAATTCTCCAAGGCCACTCTACTGCCAGTCATTCCTGTTCAGCCACTGACCATTTCAGTTTTGTTTTCAGTAGTTTACAGGTCAGATGCGCTATTGCTGGTCTTTCCCATCATCCACTTTCTAGTTGATAACGAGCCTAATGCCCACAACAGAAGCATTGGTCTGACCCATAAATGGAAAGCTTGGATGAGTACTGACAAAAACAAGAGTTTGGCAGAGAGTTCCTTTGAACCTTAGAGCTCCCCTGGAATGCCAAGTCCCACTCTAAATCCTTTAGTTTGGTCAAAGTAGCTTGCAACTTGTCCTGTTTGCCGGGGGCCATCAGCAAGACCGTCTACTACTCCTCATAAGAACAGACATAGGCACAGAGGTTATTCCACAATTTCAGCTTTTTCTGGGCCTGTGCCTGATGATCTGTTGCAAAGACATTGGAGAAACTTCCCTATGTTCAGGACATAAGGGACCACAGCCTCAGCCATGCCTGATGCTTACCCTTCCAACCAGCTGTGTTCAGCTAAAGCGGCTTTATGCTCCTCCTATCTAGGCGCACCAAGGGACTGACCCAGTGGACCTCCGTGGCACTTCCTCACAGGCGAAGAGGATGAAGGGGAGGGGAGATACAATTGAACTTCCCAAATAGTTCAATGGTTTATGGGTGGCAACGGGTGTGGTGATTCAAGTCAGATATGTGCCATAGGGCAGTTATGACAGTATTAAGGAACTGGACACCGTGGTCGCAATTGGAATCTCCCGGGAAGCCAAATCCTGCTTCTGAGCCTTTACCACTGATTTTGTGGGTGTGCTCCTCTGGGCTGCAGCCTCATGGTACCATGTCAAGTAATGAACGACCATCATGAATAAGCACTTACCATTATTACTGAGCTCCAGGTGAACAACAGTGTTGATCCCTACTCACCAGAAGGGTACACTAGCCATGTGCAGTGGAACTAGGAAAGCCTTAAACTTTCATCCAGCTTCTGCTGATAGCTGGTATGCATGACTACTCTTACAATAGGTCTACAGGTAAAGGGTGATAGTGGTAGGATTAGAGATCTATTAGCCAGCAGCAGGTTCCTATCAATGATGGCTCTGTGAGCTCATTGTAAAGAAGCCCATTTCCTAATACACTTTGTAATTCAGCTCCTGGTTTCCCTGCAGATCATCCTCAGATTTTTGTGTCCTCAGTTAGGCTAAGATTGGATGCTCGTGATGGTCACCATGCTATCCACCTCATCCATGAAATCCAAACCAGTAGCGACTGGCAAACAGAAATCCTCTAGAGAACTCTTCCCATAACCTCCTCTCCATCCCACTGAAGACTAAATCATGCTAGAGGGACTTCCTCCTGGGTGCAACGCCCAGATCTAACAAACGTCGTTGCCCATGTGGGGCTGGAACTGTGTACCTTCTACCATTGTCAAGTGAGGTACTGTGAGTCAAGCCCTGTAACTCTGTGCCACTTACGGTCACAGTAACCAGTTGAGGTGTAGGTTTATGGGCCTTTACTGTCCCCACAAAGCTGAAATGCTTAGTAAGTTTCCTTCTTTCCACTACGAAGTGCACTGATCCCTATGCTTGGCTCCTTCTCCGAGTATGGTCCTTCTTGTAGTGACCAACTACCCTGCATGCTTGGCAACCCCCATTCTTACCCTTTTGGGGTACTAAGGCTGTCTGGCTAGGAGGAGAACACAGAAGTAATATTGTTCATATTCCCTCTTTTTTCAGCACACCCCTCAATTTTCAAGATTGCCAGATTTGTTTCCCACATAGTTACAAAGTAGATATGTGGACAGGCCTTGGAGAAGAGTGCTTTGTCTAACATGTTCGCTGTCGAGCTGGTGGGGCTCAGAGGGTATGTGTCTAGGGGATGAGGGTTTTAAATGTTTTTATTCTCAGAGAATTAGGAGTTAAATAAGATAGGTTTAGGGCACCGGAAAAAACTAAAGTTACTAAGGATGAGATCTGCCAAGGGTCTGCACACATCGCATGATGCCCAGTTAAGTAACATATCATCCTACACTTTAGCAAAACAAATGGCAATCCGAGTCCCAGGAGGTGCACACAAGGTAAAGCAAACACCATACACTCTGGCGTGGTTACTTTTCAGCTTTCACTCTGCTGTATTTACATTTCGGCCAAAGATCACCCCTGGCTGTGAACACACTCACAGTTAAATACTTGTATATGTTGAACCCGCTGTGTTTTGTTTGTAGTGCAGAGCTGTTTTGTCTAAACTCACTGAGTTCTAAGAAAACAACTGGAAATATGTGCCTGTTTTTACAGTTGCTAGCTTTACATTTTGCATAGCAATGTTGTTGATGGAATGAACACTTATCTGATGCCTTTTACAGTGTATATTCTAACAGAAACCTAAGAGAGGAAACATAATATTGTGTGTTCTACAAACACCTTTCATTTAAGATTTTGAGTATTTTTCATTCAGCCTCGCATTGCCTGGATTTCAGTAGTGTTTTGCAAACCTACGTGTTAGAACCGGGGTCTCCAGTTGGCCCGAGTCTGCACCCGAGTCCAAGTAGGGACCACCGATTCCGACAAGGTAGCTTGGCGCGAGGCAGGTAGGCACGCACGAGGCAATGTGTAAAGTGATTGTGCAGCACACATCCACACTGACACAGTAAAGCACTCACAAGAAGGCGACATCACTCAAGCTGTATGCAAAAATTGTAGTTATCTTTATCTTAAACTGTGGCAAGATTCTAATTGGCAAAAGTCCATTATAGACAGAGGTTTTCCAATAAACAGGAATGTCTTTGAGCAGGTTACTGGGAATGTTCACCCCCAAGAAAAATAACGTGTAGTTCTGGTACTCTGTCAAGCGATTGTAAGGGGATCAGAGGAACAGCCCCAGGGTTAGAACAAGTCACTTGTAGGGACCGTATTTCCCCTTTCATTGAAAATGGTTTGGATTAATAGCACCCGTCACGCGCTACCGATGCGCGGTGCCCGTTTTGAAATGGCAGAATCTCTCGTGTGCTCAGATGGGGACTTCGCAGCCCATGACGATGAAAACATGCCCCCCATGCGTAGTCACTGAAGCAGGATATGGAGTACAGTCCCCGGGGGCCCGCTAGCACATTAACACAGCCCCCGCTTCGGCAATGCAGGCAGTCACAGTCCCGAGCGGGCTTGCTAAGGAATGACGGAAGTCCTGGGTCCGCAGCCCGTTCCCCGCCCGAGGCAACCGCACACTCCCGCTCCCTGGACTCCGGTCCGG
Organism: Calotriton arnoldi; assembly: GCA_963921515.1. Taxonomy (NCBI): domain Eukaryota; kingdom Metazoa; phylum Chordata; class Amphibia; order Caudata; family Salamandridae; genus Calotriton; species Calotriton arnoldi. The sequence continues at coordinate 695,700 of CAWUFW010004403.1, read as the reverse complement.
ATGTTACCTGGACAGTGCGGTCTCCTCAGTCTCTCCGGGCGGCAGCAGCTGGTCGGGGGACGCGCCTGGGGGCTCGGCGGCCCCTCGTCCTGCCTGCAGTTTCACGCAGCTCCTCACCGAGACGAGCCTCTCGTTGCCGGGCAACTCCCGCGGCAGCACCAATCCCAGTGCGGCCCCTTCTCCACGTCAGCAGTAACGCGGACAGAGTTCCCGAGGCTCCCGGGCCCGCGGTGGTGATTTCCGGGGATGTTTCAGCAGCGTCTTGACTCTAGCCCGTGGCGGGGAGTTTGGCAGCACTTCTCAGGTCCCAGGGCCAGCGGCGGTGGAGGGCTCACGGCGTGTTTCACTGCAGCGCTCTTGCCCATCACACAGCGCATAAGGGACGCAGTGCAGTCGGGTGCCCGGGACGCTAGCGGTGATACCAGAGCAGTTTTTGAAGCACTTTTCCCCACGGGCCAGCGGCGGTGACGATCCTGAAGCCCCTGGGACGGTCACGGTTCTCAGGGCTTCGTTGTAGAGGCAGTCTTTTAAAAGGACTCAGATGTGGTAGTCCTTGTAAATTCCCCACCAGGCAGGGGGCTAGTCAGCATCAGGTTGGGGAGACACTCTGGTGATGTTATTCCTGGGTCCCCTCTGGCAGGGCAAGATCAGCAGGCAGGCAGGGCAACTCAGCTAGCTTGGGGCAGCAGTTCCTGGGAGCAGTCAGCCTCAGCAGTGTAGCAATCCTCCTGGCACTGCAGTCTCCACTCCTGCAGAGGGTTATGCTGGTCCAGTAGTGTAACAAGGATGTGTGGCCAGAACCCCCCCTTTTATACCCTAAGGTCAGGTGACCAAAAAGGCGGCAATCTCTGGAGGCAACTAGGGGGGTTGGAAGGTTCTGGAAGAATCTAGGGGCTCTGTCCTGTCTGTCTACGGTGACAAGAGGCGGGGCTGTAAGGGTTACAGTAGCATCCAGTCCCAGCCTATTCCAACTACTAGTGCGCAGATAGGAAGGTGGCCTCACCGCAGTAGCAGGGGCCTGTGGCAGACATGTCTGTCACCATGTTTTTAGGAGAGAGCACCTGCACCTGAGCACTGTTTAGCAGCGGTAAGGTGCCCAGAGTCCTATGTCCAACAAAAATGGCGGCCAGATAAGAGGCAAAAAGGGACAAAAATGTAGGGGAAGACCACCCCAGGGCTGACAGGTCTAACACTACGGAAAAGCAATACCTATGCTGTTTGTTTGGAATGCTCTAGTGCCAGCCTTTTTTCACATTTTTCCTAAAATAGGTTGGAAATTAAAATCGAAGTGCTTTCACGTGGCTCCTTGAAATAAGCATTTAAGATATTGTTAAAGAAAGGCTTAATGAGACTTCAAGGGGACAGAACACCTCACATAACATCGTAGTTGTTGGTACCAGAATGGAAAAGTCCTTTTCCTGGCTGCTCTTCAGACACAGCCTTTCGCAGTGGCTGCTCCTCCACTAAGGCGGAGCGTCGCCCCACTGCTTTTAAGCAGTGTGACAAAGGAAAAATTAAATCTTAATAACTTGCTGTTATTATCATTTTATTGTTTCCAGCTGCTTTGCGGGCAGGCAAGTGGGGTTGCTCTGTTTGCCCAATCCAAGTGCTCATAAATGCTTGGCCGGCCAAACAGTTATGCGCACTTTGCATGCTCTTTGCATGCTCTTCATGAAATACAACCTGCGTGGAGAACATGCCCAGCCCCCCAGTCTCCGTCTGAGCGCAGAACCACGGCGCTCAGATCAATCAAAACGCTGCATTGCAGCGTTGTGATTGGTCAGGGGAGCCTGGATGCCTACTAATCGCAACGCTGCATTGCAGCATTGTGATTGGTCAGGGGAGCCTGGGTGTGCTTCCTTGTTGCTGTTCGGCCCGAGTCCAACGAAGGAGAGACGGAGCAGAGACGCCAGATGCATCGATAAGGTAAGTTTTTTTTTTAGTTTTTTTTTTAGCATTCCCCTTCCTTACCCACCCCTCCCCCCACCCTGCAACCCCCAATCTGTGCCGGCCGCCACTGCCTTTGTGTAGTAGTAATTCTCCTCGCAACTGGGTAGTCTCCTGCAAAAAGGTGATGGCCTGCATCAGAGTTGGTTCTCCTCAGACTGAACTGTTTCTTTGACATAGATGCCACTTGTAAAATCACAAGTTTGCTGAGAGAATGGGGAACTATCACTTCAATTAAATGAGTTGAGAATTTACACAAGTACCAGGCCACTAACTGAGGCATAGTTGATAAGAATGTACCCCATGCTTTGATGCACAGAAGTCGCATTCTAATGACCAAATGGTCGTGGATATGGTTGCTGTGAAGTGTATGTGGGAAAGAGGTGGCCTCACACAAAGGTCTAGATTTTGGTCCAAGGGTGGGCTGAGGAAACGTCAAGTAATAGAGTTGGACGTCTTACATAGGTGCTGTACCATACAGAGATGCCAGCCAGCAATAGGACAGTATATTTCTCAACCCAGTATATGCAAGGTGTCTGGCCTCTGCTCTTCAACTTCTGATCTACTCAAATGAAGGGATGTAGGTGCCTTGCCACGGGAGACGCAAAACTTAGTAACTCAGAACTGAGCCTTCTATTCTTGTGCTCACACAAGAGACATCAAAGGAACACTGCCCATTCAATCCAAATTTTATGAGTATTCTAGCAGGATGCCCTCCAGATGATCTCTTCATCCTCAAATCAAGAGAGAGAGGCTAGACTCTCCATCACAGGTCCAGGACCCTCACCACTGGGGACAGTGTGCCCATCAAGAGGGGCAAAGCCTCACATAGAAATTTACAGTGATCCATACAGTGGTCCATCTACTCTGAGTCTTTAGCAACTGACTCCTTGGAGGGTGCTGGCAACCACGTCAGGGGAGATACTGGGGTGCTCCTCACCAACAAAGATTTCTCTTCTGCAAATGATTCACATGGTGCTCGTCCTTCTGAAGTGTTTCTCCTGGTAGGTCATCACACCATGGGGGTCAACCTGTACCATATCAAGCTCAAGAAAGTAATTTCACATCCAGGTACTCTAGTCTCTCATCTACAGGTGCGCCCAAGACAGTCTTGTGATTCCTCAGAGGTACTTTTCAGGAACCATAACACAATCAACCATAATGCTGCTATCTCTACTGTCGAGGAGTCCAGTCAGCCTTTATCGATCCACAAGTATTGTCTGCAGATAGAGTCTGATATGCAACGAGACCTGGAAGACAACTCCAGGTTTGCCTCCCACACAAGTAAGGGTCACTACACCTAATAGTATAGTTGTATGTGTGGTCTTATCTTGTGCATTGAACTAGATATTGGCTATAGGGCCTGGCACAAGACAGTAAAACACTATCAGATGGCATGATGTGGGCATCCTTGCCCAGGTTTCTGATCCTGTTGAAAGGACCAATTTCTCTTGGGACTCGGTTACAGTTGAGAGCCCTTTTAATTGTCATTACAGTTGTCATTGCAATTCCTTTTAGGCTTCTGGCTTTGCAACTGTAGACTCTTGTCCTTTCCTGGCATGGTCCTCTTCTGGCCTTGCCCCTTCTGACCTTCCGTGTTGGTTGCCTATTGGTCAGTAAGTACATTAACATGGGTCATGCTGAGGGTCCAACCACACTGACATGCAAATAATCTAATCATAAAGTCCCTAGGTATTCAGTTACACTGGCACTGTAAGCTGCATATTTTATGTAAAGACCTCTGGTTGTTGCTTCTCACAGTGTTGACAAAGTGGAGAACCTCCCATCTCCTGTTTACCACTAAAGCACAATCACTAATGCTGAGCATACACAAGGAGACAAATAATGCTTAGACAAAGCAAAACTGGTTAAGCTCTGTTAGAACTGGGGGTCTCTAGTTGGCAGAGGTAGGTACCTTTGACCAAATAGGGACCCTTGCTTCTAGTCAGGGTAAGGGGGTACACTCCTAAAATAACCCCTTTTCACCCCCTTGGTAGCTTGGCACGAGCAGGCAGGCTTATCTCAGAGGCAGTGTGTAAAGCATTTGTGAACACATACAGTAATATAGTGACAACACTACAGATGGACACCACACAGGTTGTATATCAAAAATAAGTATTTTTATATAGACTTAACACAAGACCACAAACGACAAAAATCCACAATACTGTACTTAAAAATGGTAGAAATAGCTTAGTTCTCTTTAGATGGTAAGTGCGACACTTATTGTTCAATGTACCTTTGGATGCGTAACGCTATTCAACAAAAGGGTTGCAGGGAAGGTGATGCATCGGTTCCTTACACGCAAGAACGGTGATGCGTCGGTTCCCTACTGCTGCACAGGGGACGGTGATGCGTCGGTTCTTCTCGGCGTGGGGAGGTGATGCGTCGGTTTCTTACTGCGCTTCCGTGGCGATGCGACCAGCAGCGCCGTGATGCGATGACGATCCGATGCAATGCGACAGGCCCTGCGACACGCTTCTCCGGTGATGCGACGGCGTCTGCTGCGACGGCGACACTCTTCTCCGGTGATGCGAGGCACTTCGGTGATGCGAAGCGACAGCGGCGACACCCTTACTCAATGATGCGACGACAGCGGCTGCGGGGGCGACACGCTTCTCCGGTGATGCGACGGCATCTGCTGCGACGGCGACACTCTTCTCCGGTGATGCGAGGCGCTTCGGTGATGCGATGCAACAGCGGCAGCACCCTTACTCAGTGATGCGACGACAGCGGCTGCAGCGGCGTCACGCTTCTTCTCCGTGAGTCGCGCTTCCAGCTCCCTGCGACACGCAGTCCTTCAGAAGGCCCAGCACAACAGCAGGCACTTCAAATTCCCAGCAAGGGAATTCAGGGGAGCTGGTTGGTGAAGTCTGTTGTCCCTGAGACTTCAGCAGGAGGCAAGCTCAATCTTCAAGCCCTTGGAGATCCTTTACAAGTTGATGAAAGTAGCACAAAGTTCCTTTCTCCTTTCTTTGGCAGTCAGGCAACCACTGCAGGCCAATTCCCCAAACAGCACTCAGCTTAGGGATAGCCTCCTCCTTCAGTTTCTCTCTGGTTCCTCTCCTCAGCAAAGGTTCTTCTTGTTTCCCAAAAGTGATCTAAAGTTCTGGGGTCTGGGTCCCCCTTTTATACTCATATTCTCTATGTTTTCTGAAGGCAGAGAGGCCTTTGCCTAGTCCAAACCAGTTCTGGTCAGTCCTGGAGCACTTTGTTTACAGGACTCCTTCTTTCCTTTGACAGTGTAGGCCAGGGACATCAGACACACTGCAGGAGGTGGAGCCAGCATTGTGGAGGGAAGGCACAGCCCTATTCAGGTCCCAGGTGCAACTCCTCCCACCACTCTACATGGAGATCTCTCTATTCAGCCCTGTGCTGACTCACCCTGCCTCCTGGAATCCCCCAGCCCCTGTCACTCAAACTCCAGACAAGGAATACACAACCTAGCAGAGGCAGGCTTGGATAGTTAGGCAAGAAAATACCTACTTTCTAAAAGTGGTATTTTCAAAAACAGAATGTTAAAACCAACTTCACTAAAAGATGTATTTTATCATTCTGAGTTCAGGCATACTAAATTCGTTTTTCTACCATGTTCCCTGGGTCAGTTAGGATTCTAAGGTGTTATAATCAAACTGCCCATTCTGGCCTTTGGGGACAGGTAGCCTTGCAACAGTGAAAAACGAAATTGGCTGTAATTCACTATCAGGACATGCCACACACACACCAGGGCATGTCCTACCTCTTACATACAATGCACCCTACCCGCAGGTCTACTTTAGGGGTGACTAACATGCAGAAAAGGGAAGGTTTGGGGACTGGTAAGTGGGTGCACTTACCAAGTTGACATGGCAGTACCAGACTGCACACAGGCTCTGCAATGGCAGGCCTGAGACACACTTTACAAGCTGCTCCTGTGGGTGGCACAACCAGTGCTGCAAGCCCACCAGCAGCATTTGATTCACAGGCCCGGGGCACAACCAGTGCACTGTACTAGGGTCTGACAGTGAATCAAATAGGCCAAACATGGAGTCACTAATCCATACATCAATTTATAACAGAGAGCATATGCACTTTAGCACTGATCAGAAGTGGTAAAGTGCCCAGAGTCATAAAATCAACAAAAACAGGTCAGAAAAAGTACAGGAGGAAGGCAAAAGTTCAGGGATGACCCTGCAAAAGGGCCAAGTCCAACACAACCCCCTTCCAGCCAAAACGCAGGGTAGACCAATCACTACCTTGATGGGCTTCCCTGCTTTGGGCGATAGAACCTGGACCCTGGCCCGCAACAGCAGGGGCATGCTCCAGTTCTACGCCAATCTGAACCTATTGGAATCCCTCTGTCCATACTCTCAGGGTCCACCAAGCTAATCCATGGGGAACCCTTCTCCTCACCTGTGGACACCACCTGTGCAGCACCTAACCTTAACTTGCTCACAGGTGTGTCCCGACAGACAGCAAGCCACAGTGGCCACTGACAGGGGTCAGTGATGAGACCCAGGCCTTATGCCTCTCAGGGCTCTCAAACCTCTGTGGCGTCAGAGAGCGGGGGGCAGTAGTCCCAGGTGCTTGGCACCCTTTGTCCACTCTCCCTCCCGTCAGGTCAGGTATGATATCCTGACACTGACCCACCAGCCCCGGGCCTGTACCCAGTGGCTGGACCGGAGACTGGGGTGGGCTTTCCCACACCCGGTCCTCCTCCTCCTCGTTGGGGCTCTGTACCCTCCCACCTGGAGTGGTTCCCCCTTCCAGAATTGCCAGGGCACCTGTGGCAGGTGTCCTGCACAATTCGCCCACCAGTTCAGGGGTTCTATCCTGCAACTGGGCGTCCAGGTCAGGGGGGACACCCTGAACATGGTCCTCCAATCTAGGGTCTAAACATTCCAGTTGAACCGGGGTCAGAGGCGAGGACTCCCTCCCTCTGCACCCCCTTCCAGAGTACTGCCCCCTCCCATCAGGAGCAGTACCCCCAGAAGACAAACCGGTCAGGACACTGTTTACAGTTGTCCCACCCTCCAGGTCAGACAACACCTGAACCTGGCTTCCCAACCCAGGCACTAAACCCTGCAGCTGAGCACCCGCCTGGCGCACCAGGACTTCCTTGAGAGCACGCATGCCCCCCCTGAGGGTGACACATAACTCATGTGTCGTGTGACAGTCTGCCTGGCGCAGATCTCCCGACCCCTGTCCCTCTGACAGTGCGTGAAGATCCCCCAGGACAAAAGTGGTGTTACCATTGTCCTTCACCGGTGACTCAGCCCTTCTGGCTGGCCCCTGACCCACTGGTTCTTCCACTGGGGACTCTTTCCCCCTCTCACCCCTCACTCTGGACTTCTGCACCCTCCACTTAGGAGTGGCACTGCCAGACACCAGAACTGATGGAGGCCTGCTTACAGACACTCCCAGTTCCCCAGACACTAGGGTATCCTCCTCAACGGGCGGCCCATCAGGACAGCCAAGGCTCCCTACCTGGTGTTCCCTTAAAGAACCATCCAGGCCATGAGACTGGGTTTCGGGCACCTTGGGACACGCAGCCCCACACTCACTCCTTCTCCACTGAGACAGGACGTGAGTCCCTACACCCCTCCCACTACACTGGGACCTATCTGGGCTACTCTGAACCTCTTCCCCCGCCTCACTTGATTGGGAGAAGCCTGAGCCACCTTCTTTCGGATCACCCCCAGATACCTCTTCAGATCCTCTAACACGCAGCCAGAGGTCTGCCTACTTGGTGAGCTCCCTGGGGTCAGAGAACTCACTCTTCAACAGGTGTTGGCATAGCTCTGGAAACCAGGGACTTACAATATGCTCTCCCACAATTGGATCACACAGCCCCTTATAAGGGTTAACCAAACTATCCTTCACCTCACCATCCAGTGCCTCGCACACGTACTCCACACCACTCTCCTGAGACTGGCAAGACAGTATCTGACTGTCTCTGTCACTCAACCCACACTCTTCTGGGCGGTCTTCACGCTCACACACCAGGACTTCAACCATGGGGGAACCCCTCTCCCTGCACCTCTCATCTAGTCAGTAGAGTGTCCCTCCCACCACTAGGACTATGAACCCCTGTGCCAGTTCCCCAATCCACCTCAGGGACACTGCGCACCACTGGAGCTACCTCATATCCTTGAACCTCCTGGTGTATATTAACCCCCTCCTTCAAGTCAGGCGCCACATCTCTGGGTGTGTGTACTACTCCCTCAGCACTAGAAAATTCAATATTGCTGCCACCATCTGAGCTGGATTCCACCTCCAACTCAGCAAAGCTCACTTCCTGAGCTACACAATTTTCTTGTTGCTGGGCTGAGACCCTCATGGCCTCAAGCTTCTCGAGCTCCAAATCAAGCTCTCTCATTCTCAACTCATGTTCCAATCTCATCCTCTTTTCCTCTAGGGCCAATTTCTTATTCTCTAACTGCCCACTCAACTTGAGCTTGGTCAGCTCCATCTCATGCATCCTACTCTTCTCCCTGTCCTCCAGCTCTTCTGGGGACAGGCCCTTGGCAGAAACACTGCTACCTGCTGGGGAAGCTATTCTCCTCTCCCCTGGACCCACTGGCCCTTCCAGCTGCTCATCTGCATTTTCAGCCCCCTCCTCTTGCTCAGGGGTGCTCCTTGCTTCCACCCAGGCCCTCAGCGCCTTTTGGAACTCATCCTTCTTGGAGAGACCGGTCATAGCAACTTTAAATTTCCTGCAGAAGTGCTTTAGCTGTTTTACATTGTAGCTTTCTAGTTTCTCCTCTTCAAAATCATAATCCACAGATGCAATGGATGCTGCTTTACTCATGGTGACTAAACTTGGCAGTTCTTGGCAAAAATAGAAAATCCCAGGAAAAACAATCTACCAAAAGTATGTGGTTGCGTTTTGGTCTGCACTCATTAGTAGTGTTCACCAATCACTGTATATGAGTCACAAATGCAAGTCCAGAATCCTCACCGCTGACCACCAATGTTAGAACTGGGGGTCTCTAGTTGGCAGAGGTAGGTACCTTTGACCAAATAGGGACCCTTGCTTCTAGTCAGGGTAAGGGGGTACACTCTAAAATAACCCCTGCTCACCCCCTTGGTAGCTTGGCACGAGCAGGCAGGCTTATCTCAGAGGCAGTGTGTAAAGCATTTGTGAACACATACAGTAATATAGTGACAACACTACAGATGGACACCACACAGGTTGTATATCAAAAACAAGTATTTTTTATATAGACTTAACACAAGACCACAAACGACAAAAATCCACAATACTGTACTTAAAAATGGTAGAAATAGCTTAGTTCTCTTTAGATGGTAAGTGCGACACTTATTGTTCAATGTACCTTTGGATGCGTAATGCTATACAACGAAAGGGTTGCAGGGAAGGTGATGCGTCGGTTCCTTAAACGCAAGAACGGTGATGCGTCGGTTCCCTACTGCTGCGCAGGGGACGGTGATGCGTCGGTTCTTCTCGGCGTGGGGAGGTGATGCGTCGGTTTCTTACTGCACTTCTGTGGCGATGCGACCAGCAGCGCCGTGATGCGATGACGATCCGATGCAATGCAACAAAAATGGCGTCTTCTCCTTGATGCAAGAACTACGAGGCGATGCGTGCACGCCCGACGGCCGTGCGGCGACTCTGCGAATCTTCTGAGCCGTGACAGGCCCTGCGACACGCTTCTCCGGTGATGCGACGGCGTCTGCTGCGACAGCGACACTCTTCTCCGGTGATGCGAGGCGCTTCAGTGATGCGATGCGACAGCGGCGACACCCTTACTCAATGATGCGACGACAGCGGCTGCGGCGGCGACACGCTTCTCCGGTGATGCGACGGCGTCTGCTGCGACAGCGACACTCTTCTCCGGTGATGCGAGGCGCTTCGGTGATGCGATGCGGCAGCGGCGGCACCCTTACTCAGTGATGCGACGACGGCGGCTGCGGCGGCGTCACGCTTCTTCTCCGTGAGTCGCGCTTCCAGCTCCCTGCGACACGCAGTCCTTCAGAAGGCCCAGCACAACAGCAGGCACTTCAAATTCCCAGCAAGGGAATTCAGGGGAGCTGGTTGGTGAAGTCTGTTGTCCCTGAGACTTCAGCAGGAGGCAAGCTCAATCTTCAAGCCCTTGGAGATCCTTTACAAGTTGATGAAAGTAGCACAAAGTTCCTTTCTCCGTTCTTTGGCAGTCAGGCAACCACTGTAGGCCAATCCCCCAAACAGCACTCAGCTTAGGGATAGTCTCCTCCTTCAGTTTCTCTCTGGTTCCTCTCCTCAGCAAAGGTTCTTCTTGTGTCCCAAAAGTGATCTAAAGTTCTGGGGTCTGGGTCCCCCTTTTATACTCCTATTCTCTTTGTTCTCTGAAGGCAGAGAGGCCTTTGCCTAGTCCAAACCAGTTCTGGTCAGTCCTGGAGCACTTTGTTTACCGGACTCCTTCTTTCCTTTGACAGTGTACGCCAGGGACATCAGACACACCGCAGGAGGTGGAGCCAGCATTGTGGAGGGAAGGCACAGCCCTATTCACGTCCCAGGTGCAACTCCTCCCACCACTCTACATGGAGCTCTCTCTATTCAGCCCTGTGCTGACTCACCCTGCCTCCTGGAATCCCCCAGCTCCTGTCACTCAAACTCCAGACAAGGAATACACAACCTAGCAGAGGCAGGCTTGGATAGTTAGGCAAGAAAATACCTACTTTCTAAAAGTGGTATTTTCAAACACAGAATGTTAAAACCAACTTCACTAAAAGATGTATTTTATCATTCTGAGTTCAGGCATACTAAATTCGTTTTTCTACCATGTTCCCTGGGTCAGTTAGGATTCTAAGGTGTTATAATCAAACTGCCCATTCTGGCCTATGGGGACAGGTAGCCTTGCAACAGTGAAAACGAAATTGGCTGTAATTCACTATCAGGACATGCCACACACACACCAGGGCATGTCCTACCTCTTACATACAATGCACCCTACCCGCAGGTCTACTTTAGGGGTGACTAACATGCAGAAAAGGGAAGGTTTGGGGACTGGTAAGTGGGTGCACTTACCAAGTTGACATGGCAGTACCAGACTGCACACAGGCTCTGCAATGGCAGGCCTGAGACACACTTTACAAGCTGCTCCTGTGGGTGGCACAACCAGTGCTGCAAGCCCACCAGCAGCATTTGATTCACAGGCCCGGGGCACAACCAGTGCACTGTACTAGGGTCTGACAGTGAATCAAATAGGCCAAACATGGAGTCACTAATCCATACATCAATTTATAACAGAGAGCATATGCACTTTAGCACTGATCAGAAGTGGTAAAGTGCCCAGAGTCATAAAATCAACAAAAACAGGTCAGAAAAAGTACAGGAGGAAGGCAAAAAGTTCAGGGATGACCCTGCAAAAGGGCCAAGTCCAACACAACCCCTTCCAGCCAAAACGCAGGGTAGACCAATCACTACCTTGATGGGCTTCCCTGCTTTGGGCGATAGAACCTGGACCCTGGCCCGCAACAGCAGGGGCATGCTCCAGTTCTACGCCAATCTGAACCTATTGGAATCCCTCTGTCCATACTCTCAGGGTCCACCAAGCTAATCCATGGGAAACCCTTCTCCTCACCTGTGGACACCACCTGTGCAGCACCCATGGGCGTAGGAAGTGTGGGGGTCGCGGGGGATATATCCCCCCCCAGATTTTGGAGTGGGGGGACACAGGGGACAAGGGTGGGGGGGACGAGGGGACAAAAGAATTTCCCCTCTCCCTTCTGTTATTCGCAGGGTCATTAGCGCGCGAAATTGCTACCTAATGGCCCTGCACTTGACCTGTGACCTGCCTGCAGTCAAAGAGGCCACCCGCCCTCTTTTTCTTTTGTTATGCTGCAGTAAGGCTCGGCCTGTCTGGGACGGGCAGAGAAGGAAAAAAAACTCTTATCTCTTTTCCTTCATGCCCAGAGAAGGCAAGGACAGTGTCCGCTTCTCCCGCTCTGCCTCTGGCAGCTGCCCTCCTCCCCTCTCTCTCTCTTTATTCCTCCATCTCTTTCTGTCTCTGTCTCGCTCCTCCTTAAGTGCTGATTTCAATAGACAGCTGTTACGTACTCTCTCTTGCCTCTCCTTTTCTTTATTTGTTCCCCTGTGAAATGGTTACAAAAACGAGCAGAACACTTTGGCTGGAAATGTCCTCATTTTCTTACCGTTTTCTATTCCAAAGTACAAAATACGAAAAATAATTAAATAACCAAATAAAGCAATACAGAGTGATCAGCAGACAGGCCAGATTGTTATTTACACCCACGCACCATAGCGCCGCTTTACAGAGTTTGCCAGTGAAGCGCTACTTTCTTTTTATCTTCTTTCTTTGAACAACATTGTTTTCCCAGGGTGGGGAAGTGCACCATTCCGAAAGGGACTGCAATACCTGGTTGATGGTTGGAGTGGAAAACGTTTAATATGATCGTTTTCAACTCTTTTAATTATTTTAGCTTATAAAATGTGTACCGCAGCTCTGTGTTTAGGGATGTGGTCTTTTTTAAACCAAACTGTTTACATTTTGTAAGGATATAAGCAATGGACATTGAAACGGGTCCCTTCCTGGTCCTGTAGTCATGTCCTGAACTTTTCAGGCAAAATCACTTACTGATTTCTGAATAATGAGTTTAAAACCGTTAAGGTAACCATGTTGTTCCTGCTTACATTTCACATGCTTTGATTATCATTGCATTCCCTATGAGTGTTTGCTTTTTTCAGGGTGTTATTACTTTTTTTCAGGCAGCATTTTACTCTTGTCTAATGCATAATTTGAATTGAGTCGCAGCACAATTGGGTTGTAGCTGAAGGCATTGTGAGTTTCTCTCAGTGGGGCAATATGGTGTTCAGTGTGGGAGAGGATGCAGCACTCTGGCCAGAGCTGCGAAATTTGGAACTGGAGAACCATGTTCAGCCTTCATGACCAGTCCACCAGACCACTCTCCTGACAGAGCACATTCTGATGCTACACCTTAGAAGGCCCGATAGACCTTAAAAGCCCTGGTGTCTTAGCACCAGCAGGTGGACCCTAACGGTGGCAAGTGTGAGTTAACCTTGAAGGCCTGTCCACCACAATCCATGCAGTTCACCTCCAGTCTTGCGGGCAGGCATACGAAGAAGCACACCCTAGAGCGACAGTGACTCTGTCACTGAGGTCACAAGACCCTTGAGGCCAGTCCACCTCACCCATTGGTAACTCCATTGGCCTTTTTCAGCACTAGTAGTGCAACTTACCAGGGGTTGGCAATGTAGGATTTGCATGCACACCAAACTTAGGGGGTGATTATAATGGCGGTGGGACTGCCACATCACCCCGTCGGGGACGGTCCCACAGCCATCGGTGACTGCATCACCGCCCCCCATACTGCAATGGCGGGCAATTCCCTGGCAGTCGGAAAGACCGATCGCCACACACCCGACGGGCTCCTTAAGCCCCCCCTGTGCGGCGGAGGGGCTTGTAGTTCCTACAATGCTGGTGGTGCCTACCAGGCACCGCAGTAGGGATTACGATGTCACTTACCCGCCAGCCTATCCATGGCGGTTCACCCGCCATAGAAAAGCTGGTGGAAAGGGACATTGGGGGCCCGTAGCAGGCCCCTTTACCCCCGGCCCCCAGACATGAGACCTGGGGGGCACCTATGGTGCCCCCCTACACATCACTGCACCATGTGGCACTGCCACGTAGTGCAGTGATATATGTAACATATCCCTTTTTTACATTGCGGCGGGTGATGCAGCCAGCAGCACCTGCCGCAATGTAAAAGATAGGCATTGCGAACGCTGTAGTGGCGGTCGCATTGTAATGCCTATCGTGGGGCCGCCGCTTTGTAGGCGAGCGGTCCCATTCCCCAATTCGATGGCGGACGGACTGAGGTCCGTCTGCCATCGTAATCAGTCCCTAAGTTTGCAAACATCATAGTCTCTGCTTCGTGCACAAACACTTTTAACATGTGCAGCCTGTTTTCGGGCCACTTGAGGTATGCAGCAATGGAGGCCAAAATTATGTTGCAGTGTTGACTAAATTATGCAGCAAAAAAAAGGCTGCAGCGTAATGCGGTACATTTTATGATACTTTATTATTTTGACATATTTATACATACTAACAGCCTCTGCAAAGCTTTTGCATCATTAGTACCGGTGTAACATACAAATGCAGCAGTGAGAAAGGTGACCAGTCAACGTTTGCAAAGGGCCCTACACTTCAGAGCAACATAAGTCACATTTCTTTTAGTCATTTTTGATCCGTTTGGGCTACAAAATTGTTTTGGGAGAAATTGTTAGATTATCCAGCAGATGATGTATTATGTGGCAAATATGGTACAGCCTTAATTAAGTGGAAAACATTTTTTAAACTAGGATATTTAACCATTCATGTTTGACTGCACTTGTGGAATAAGTGAGTAGAAGTGCTGATGACAGAAACTGCATGGCTCAGAGACAAATGGCTTGTGATTCCACTTTTAAGGGTATTAGGCACATTCAGTGATTGAAAACATACCCCTCTTTGTGAATGTATTTTAATGTCAATAACTCATACTAAACCTTAAATAAGCATGTGTATCTATTGGTTGAATTAACTGGTCAGTGAAATGCCAAATAAATACTAAAAATAGGGACGTTTTGCTCTTTATGGCCACACCTCTGACTCCGCCCACAGACCCAAATCTCAGGTTATTCTCGCCCTCTGATTCTCCGCCCACAGTTATCCAACTTTTTTTTTCTCCACTTCGACCACTGCTTCCAGCCTATTGTGTTTTGAATGTCGAGCCCTTTCGAACTGAAGTATTATCGGAGCCTGATTGTGGGGTTAAGCGCGGCAGTCGCAGATCACAGTTGGCTCATATGGGAGCTGGGGCTTGAAATTAGGAATCACAGACTGCATAGGGCACTTTCCCTGTGCCTTCCCACTTCACTAAGAAGCCTAGTAAAGGTACCAGATGACACTGTATCAGGAAAACGCTATTTTGCAGTCCTCGACTTTCCTTAAACACAATATTGCATTCTGGGATAGATAGTCTTGCATTACATCAGCTTAACCAAGTGGATTAATACACTGAGAGCAATGTCAGGGAAAGCCCATGACTTGACCACTGTGTCTCTGATGATATAATGGAGTCCTCTGGTAACATTAAAGGTAAGCCACACTTATTCAGGCAGTACCACTCTGAACACGGATAGAAATATGAGGGCCCTTTTTGCAGGCACACAAAGTGTAAACCAAGTTGCCCCATTATCGAGTCTGCACCATTAATGGCCTGTCAATGTTACCAATTTAAAACCTAATTTTCCCACTGAGGCCTGTTGTGCTTGTGATTCACAAAAAGTGCAAGAGAGTTACTCACAGTATTGCACCAACAATCGAAATGTGAGTAGCCCTTATGACCCCACTGCGCCATTTGGCGGCCCGTCTACATTTTGAATTTCCAGGCCTGCTAGGGCATCTTCTTTAAATACTCAATAAAAGATGTGCCATGTACGTTAGCACCACATGCCCTCTGTGCTGTCTCTTTGTGTTTGTCTGTGACAGCTGTGGGTCTTTTTGAATTAGGGACACTTAAGTGGGCTTTCATTAAGAAACTATGCTTTTGAATACTGTACAAATTAGATTTTCAGCAGAGTAACTTTAAATTTTAAAGCTCCAAGTGGACAAGAATCATAGATGAGGTCATCAGCCAGTCGTGGCTCTTTAGCCAGCAGCCCTTTGCATACTGGTAGTTTTACATTTTCTACTGTAGGCATGGACTTTGAAATCCAGGCATGCAAAGTACAGTGGGACAAAAATCCTGAATGGCCTGAAGGGCCTACATTTGACATGTGGCCAATTGGCAGCTAGGAGCGTAACAGCTCTAGGTATGAATTTGGGTCCAGGATGACAGATGGATAATGGCTCTAAAAGAATGAAATCTGTGGAATTCACTTGTCAACAACGTGGGACCAGTATGAATACTTCTGGATTGGATATCGGTGTGCAAACTCAGCAGACAGTTGTAAGTTCTGTACACATCACTGGTGAGGCCTCATCTGCAGTATTAGGCCTATTCATGCAGGTCATATCTAACAAACAATGCAAAATTATCAACGGGCCAGTCAGGGACATATTCAGACACCCTCATTCAGGGGGACACAGACGTTCAAGAACCAATAAAACAACGAGGAAACAGGCCTACCCCATCCACACACTCAGGATCTGTAATTACATCCCTGTATCCATTAGGACCACCCCAAGTATGCTTCAAGTTAGGAAGGAGCTGAAGATGCATATCTTTAAAGAACACTACATCACAACACAGTAAAGAGTCCACCACCCATCGCAGAACCCAAGACCTCCCACCCAAATTCACTTTCTGGTTGGATCTCTGCCTTTGACCATGTAAAGCACTCCATTGCCTTTCAACTACGTGTGCACTTTACAAATACAGTTAATGAGAACAGCCGCTGCCTGTACAGGTAAGAGCAGAGGGGCCGGGTAGGAGGGGGAGATTTCGACAGACGAGGGAAAATGAATTATTTATTTAATTTTCCCTTGTGGACGTCTGTCAAATCCCCCCCCCCAACCTGGCCCCACCGCTCTTACCTGCATGTGCCGCGGCTGAATGTGAATATGATGGCATGGGGTTCAAGCAACAAGTCCTGCCTGTGGAGGCTCTATATTCTTACATACTGTGGGAGGGTACGTGGGGGGAGGCATGAATGAGAAATAGCAGAAGCTGTACACAGTGCAGTTGGCAAGCATTCTTTAGTAGTGGAACCCTCTGACAATTACAGACAAGAGACTGGTAGCTGGTGATGCTCTGAAGCAGCATTCACTCTGATGGAAATAGTAATGTAAGTACCCCAGCAGAAGTAACAAGGATTGGAAAAGATACATTAAAATGGACTCAGATTTACACCAGAGTCAGTTGTGCTGAGTAAGAACATTTAACTTGGGAGACTGTTTTGGGTAGAAAGGGGGCAGGGACTTTGAGATGAGGTGACCATGTGGGCCTTATTTTTGGTCATATGTAATGTTTCTGTGCTACGTCATGGGGAAGGGAGAAGGCTGGGGTCCTTGTGTCTTGCAGAAAGGAGAAAAAAGGGTGTATCTGCTCTTCAGGAAGGATATACAATGCAGAAAGGGCCAGACTAGCCACTCTGGCATTTCCTTTGTGGGCTGCAAGCTAATGATGCTTAATTTAAGTTGGTGTCTGCAGGTGAGGCCCAACTGCATTCTTTGTTAGAGACAGGTACATTTTTTAAACCATCAGACTGTAAAACCGAACAAGACAGAGAAAGGCATCAAGGGGTGTGGGCAGAAGGAGGAAGGGAAATATGGAAAACAGAGAAAAGGGAGAAAGCAAAGATGAGCAAGAACCTGGAAGAGTGAGATAATGTGGAGGGAGAGTATGTTGGTGGATGAAGGATGCAGGAGCTGAAATCAAATAGACAGCCTTGGTATTCAACAACCCAGATCCGATACGGATTCCCTCACTACCACCCTTTAATAGTGCTGCTCAAGTCTCCATAACCACTCTCTCAAATTCATTTAATTAGTTATATAGCGCCACTCATACCAGTGCAGGGTGTCAGCACTTTACATCACTCACACTACACAGAGGCAGTCAATCATAGGTGTGTAAATCTGTGTATAGGAAATGTTACATAAAACTACAGGGTGTAGGAGTCACATGTCATCCATACTTGTAGACAGTATTGTTTATGAGTGCTTAGTCTGGATGTTGGAAAGTGGGTTAATAGTAGGGGCAAATGTATATCTGTCCCCGGCAATAAGGCCACTACCTCAATATATGGCTCAGTACCGGTCTTCGAAAATTATTCCCATGCTCAACCCTTGGTAGCTTGGCTGTGAGCAGGCCGGCTTAACTTCAAAGACAGGTATGTAAAGCATTTAAAAACACCAATTCAGTAAATAATTAAGACACAATAAAAATCCAACACCAATTTATAAAAATAGGAAATATTTTTCTCTTTAAAATGAAAAGAATCCAATGTAGGGAACCGGGGATATTTATTTTAAAAGATTTAGCACTATATAGCACATAGAAACGTATAGCCCCTTTTGGTACATCTGGTCACGCTAGACCTGCTCAAAGTCAAAGTTTCAGGTCGACCGTGATGAAGCCCTGCGGGGCTACTCCTTGCGGTAGGTCTCAGTCAAAGTTTTTACCTTCTGACTTAGAAACTTTTCTGGAGCTTTTCTTCCCGGGGTCCCTCGAAGCTCTCAGCCAGCCCTGATTCGGTGAGGGTTCGCCGGCTTGCCTTGCGACGAGCTCCCGGTCAAACTTATGGAAGCCCAACCTCCGGAGCTTTCCAGCGGTACGAGCCAGGGATCCAGGCTGGCACACAGTTGATGGTGGGTGGCTTGGCTCTCGTGGTTGGTCCCGGTCACCTTTTCTACGTTCGGAATTAGAAACTTTTACAGAGCTTTTTCTTGCGGGGTCCCTCGATGCTTTTCACTAGGCTGGATTCGGTGAGGGTTCGCCGGCTTGGGTTTCCGCCTACTCCCGATCAAACTCTGGAAGTCGGACCCCAGGAGCTTTTCAGCGGGAGGAACCTGGATGGCATGCCAACTCATGGTTGATGGTTGCCGGCTTGGCTGGTCAGGGCGAGTCGGTCCACTTATGGAGCTTTTTTCCAAAGTTGCTCCAAACTTCTCCAAATCTCTGGAACTTCTTCCTGAAGTTTTCCAAAGGGTCTCAAAGTGTCCAAAACTTACTCCAAGGGTCTGGAATCTTCAAGATGGTTCTTGAAAGGGACTTCAGTTCCCACAATCCACTTGGACAAAACCCTTACAAATTCACTGGTAGTTCTCCAGGCTGGGGATTCTTGGTGGTGGTGGTCCAGGTGAGCTCTGTTAACCTTCAGCTTGCATGGAGTCCACTCTTTAGGCCTTTTGAAGCAAGGTAGTCCACAGGGCTGTAATTCCAGATTGTGCAACAGGCACAATCTTCCGAGTCCAGGGCCTGGTTGGTGCAAATCAAACTCCTCAGCAGGGGCCCTTCTTCTCCCAAGTTTGAAGCAGCATCATCTGAGAGGCTCTGTCCCTCTCAGATACTTATTCCAAGTTCTCTGGGTCAAGAAGGAGGTCACTCCTGTCCAATGAGGTGCAGGGCAACGCTCCAGGGTATGACCACATCCTCTAAAGTGTGTCATTATTTTCTCACAGAGAGCACAATTTCTCCAAAATTCATCATGGCTTATTTTCCAAAAAGGGAGCAGAACTAACTAAACCAGCCTACAAGATGGCTTCATCTACCTAGGTCCACTCCCCTTACATCTGGGAATTCCTCCTTAATCCCCCCATCCGGCTGTGGGGCAGGGGGGAGAGGTGTAAATGAAAGTGATTTCTCCAGCATGTCTCCTCCATCCCTTGAAGAGCATTATTTACTACCCCTCCCCCTGGCACTGGCATTCACATGCCCAGCAACCTCTCCTCCCAGAAAGGCTTCCTAACTCCAGGGGTCATTTATCACCTCTTCAAACAGCCAGGCTAATCCACTTACCTCTGACCAATCAAGGCAGAGCACTAGAGGGCTGAATTGTGGCTTACAGACAAGAAAGTCTTATAACTTCCTGTCTGTACATTTTAGAATAAATTCAACCATACCACATTGTTGCATTTATCATTAACATTCTTCTGAGTCCTTTAATCCTAGTTTTATGGCTTTCCTTTCTCCAGTTATTAATTAATAACCTCTTGCAATGTTAACCTATGGGCTGGGGATCTGCAATGGAAAAATGAACTGGCCAATTTCTCCAATACCAGGGCATATATAAGGACCCTGCTTATACCTACAGGACCCCCACCCCTGGAATACCTAGGAAAGACTTTAGGGGTTCTGATTATATCAAAATATTGCAGATCCTCACTTCACAGTGCTCCTAGCACAAAAGCAGATTTTGGGAAGCACTTTACTACAAAGTAGGCAGTGAAATGTGCAATTTCACTAAACCCAGGGCATATAAAACTCATTTTATAAGGGTCCTCCTTGTAGATACCTGACCCCCCACCCCTGGGACACCAAGGGGTAACCCTGGGGATACCTAATATGCCCCAACATTGTAGTTTAACAATTTGTAAGTGCCCCAAACCCAAATGTCAAGTTTGGGCACAATTTGCATTCTAAAAGCAGTCCTGCAACACAGGGCTGCTTTTAAACTGAACTCCGGCTTCAGCAGTGCACACATGCAAGCGCAGGAAGAGCTGCTGGCCTCTAAACTGCCATGCCCTAATATATACTAGGGACTTAAAGGTAGTTTCTATCCCCATGCCCTATTATGTACTAGGGCCTTATAGGAGAGGTCATGCCAATCATAGTGGTACCCTAACCCATAGTGCACCCTATTGTATGTAGGTGTTTTCACTGTATTTTTAAGTGTCTCTTTCAGCATAGCACTGGGCCTGGTTAGGCAGAGCCCAGGGTCAGTCAGAGTCAGGCACCACCAGTACCAGTCAGCAAAAAGTTGGGGAGTGCCCAGGGCACAGATGGCTTTGCAACACTAGAGAAGCACAAACTCAGAATTTAAAACATAACACCATGGTTGGGGGTTCTCTTTAATAATCAGAATTGATTTCCATCCTAATGAACCCATTTTCTAACAGTAGGATAATGAAAGACTGGGGAAAAATCATAACGTTCTAATCTATACCTTGCAGTTTTCATGCAGCTCTTTGATGACGGTTAATAGCTCACTGTTCAATGTTAGGATTTTAACTTATAAACTGCAAATAGCAAAAGAATCTCTCAGACAAAAGCAGTAACCCACTGACCTATTTACATTATATGCATTTTGTGATCTGCGTGGTACACGTTCTTTGCAGCAGGCATATTAACACACTGTGGCTACCTTACCATGAGTCAAAACTTCCACTAGTCAAATCTCAGATCTCTCTCAATAAAGAACATTAATCACCAAAGTTATCTTCACATTTTTATTGTTGCCTGAAAAATGCTGGAGACCAGGAATGCAGCAGCAGGTACTTTTCAAAGCATAATGCACTTGCAAACACGACGCCCTCATCCGAAGTCAGCGACCTTTGTTTGCTTGGTGCATGAAGATGCAAGATTCATATACATTTTTTTTAACATTTGGTCTGATTACTATGTGAATGTAAATAACAATAAAGCATACATGCAAACTGTGACTACATGCCTGCTTTTCTCAATATTTCACTTCAAAACTATGCGATTGTATTTGTTTAACAGGCGGTGATTTGTATAGGGTCACTGGAAAGTCCACAAGGTTGCCCCTGTCCCCCCCAGAATTTTAGTGTCTCCTACGCCCCTGATCCCAGGTTACAGCAACTAAGGTGCTGACCTGCTCTTCTCAGTGGGGTGGCAAAATGGCTGCTGAGGAGAGAAATGAGCCCAATAAAAGTGCTATGTACAGAGAAGCAAACGCAATCCCAAAGTCAACACACATTCACCTCAACAGTCAAATTCATTTACAGCACATTATTAGTGCACATTTCAGTTCAGTTAGCAGCAATGAGGTTTTTATTTTTTTAAAGAAGCGTAAGATTCAGTAAAAAAAATCATTTGGAAGCCTAATGGCAACAGAGTTCCCAATGAACAATGACAGAAAACTTTGACTGAAATCTCCAGAATCTTACATGATCCTACACCAGGTGGTTACATTTGAGCAAGCAGTTCTAAATGACTTGCAAGAGATTGAAAGAAAGCAGCAGAGGAAAGGGCAAAGAAGAACACTCAAGTTACCGAAGAATGAGAAGACTAATAAAACCAGCTGACAAAGGTGAAGCAATTGTCATCTAAGATAAGGAGATTTCTCAACACGAGTGTGAGAGATTACTGGCAGACACCACTAATTAGGGAAAAGTGCCAGACAATCCCATGATGGTTGTTATTAAACAGACCCAGTCCTTAATAGAGGAATGATTGGTTTTCCGAAGAAGAAACTGAACTTATACTAGCAGAAAATTCAAAGGTAACTAACTTTTATTGTTTACTGAAGATTCAATAAACAGAACCAGGCCACCTGGAAGAACGATAGTGGCAGGAAATTGAGTGACCTTTAGAACCCATAGTACAATTAATTGTTTTCTTATTACACCTGCTTTTTCACAACATGGCAACTTATTTAAAGGATACAACAGATAATCTGAATGCCCTTAAAGAGATTGAATACAACTTGGAGACACAGTTCCTCATAACAGTGGATATAGAATTATTTTACACCGGTATTCCCCAAGAAGGTACAATTAGAACAATAGAAGGAATACTTGAAGAATTACTTCATACTCCTAAGTGGTTTTTCATGGAATATATTAGATTAGCAATGACAAGATTTTTTTTCAAATATGAATTCAAAGATTATTACCTACAAATAAGTGGAACAAGTTTGGAATGCGAGTGTGCCCAAACTCTGGCGAATTAATATGTTCTCAATTATGAAGAACTATAGTGCTCAATATAACTAAACAAATTTAGGAACATATTAAAAAGATAAGAATTTTTACAATGGATCAACAAACAAGATAAACTTCTTAGATACACCATGAAGGTTGAAAAAGTCAATTTCCTTCCTGGATCTGCAGATACTATCAAGAGTTGGGAAACTTGGCACTACTTTCTAGAATAACCAACAGACTGCAAGCCTGGTAAGATTTGACAGTCATCATTCTTGTGCGCTATGTCAGAATTTGGCAGTGAGCCAATTTTTGAGGATCATGTGTCATATTTAAATAAATATATAAACAAAACAGGATATTCTGACAGGATTATCAAACGAGCAACAAATATTACAAGAAATAACCGGGACAGACTCCTGGATATTTTCAATAAACATCCATCCGCATCACTTGTGTCACAACTTCTTCCACACTAACAAATAAATTCGAAACTATTGGAGAATTCTAATAGCCTTGAATAAAAGACTGGAAAACCACTCTTTATGTACCAAAGAGAACTAATCATCTGGTAAAAGGTGGTACAGACTTACCCAAGAATAACTAACCAAATTCACCAACAGACCTTCTGGGGACTTCCAAGTATCACCCATGTGGCAACTGTAGTGTGTGTGTGTAAGCATACTACTAATACCACCACACTGATCCTGTGATTAATAACACCTTGAGAACAGTCACCAATTGCAACAGCACACACAAGATATCTATTCAAGTGCCCATGTGGCCTACAATATGTGGGTAAAGGAGACTGACAGCAAGTCCCGTTCTAGACTCCACAGTGTGTATAAGGGTGGGTTAGTCGATTGTGTCAAAGACAGCTGCTAGGTCCAGCAATAGCAGGAGAGTGGGGAGTTAGACCACTCTGGTTAGGAGGACATCATCTATGAAACGCTGTCTCCATGGTGCAGCTTGATCTGAAGCCAGAGTGGTAGTCATGTATGAGATGCATAGCATTAATCAGAAGTTAGATTTGAACACAGACTGCTTTTTCAATGTTTTTGCCAATGAAAAGTTATTACGTAATGGGCCAGTAGTTGATGAGGTCACCAGGGTCTAGTGTTTCTTTATGAGTGGAAGGATCTATCATGTTTTGAGAGTTTCTGAGAAGATGCCTTGAGTGAGGGAGGCATTCACAATGGTGAGCAGGGGTGTGTGTCCCCAGGGAGAGCTTTGAAGAAGGACCAATGAATTCATCTTCATTAGAAGTGGCTTTGAGAGAGTTAAGTACGCTGGCAAGATTGGCATGAGAGAAGGCTTTGAAGCATGACCAATGAAGGATTCTATGGGAACAGGTGGGTGTAAGAGATAAAGCAGGCTTAGTGTTGTCAATGTACTGTTGGAACTTCTGTATTTTGCCACTGAAAAACAGAAGGTGATGACGATGCACTTTTCCGTGGAGTGAGGAACAGGCGAATTTGGCAGGGTGTTGATGCAGTGCTTGATTGTCTTGTAAGGCATTCTGCTTGTGTTGGTGGCTTCATTAATGGTGCTGGGTAAAGTACCTTGCTTTGGCTGATGTGATGAGCTGTTTGCGACTAAAGCAGTGAACCCGCAAGATGGCCAGCTTCTAGCCACAGCCTTGTTGGTGTGCCAAAGTCCAGAGCTTCAGAGTTTCTTGACTGAAAAGGTGAGACCCTGCTCCTCCCTGTTGAGGTCACATTGTCTCTCAATATCTGGACAGACTACCCGTAGAGGGATGGAAAAAAGAACTTGCGCCCCAGCTGAATGCCCAGCAGATTCATGTGCAACTCCTGCTCCACCAGTTACCAGAGGCCTCTGATCTCCAGTTTCACCATGTGCATGCTACATCCAAAGATCAATGCACCCATCACCACAGTCATCACTGCCGGAGATGGACAGAAGGATTTCCTTTTAGATCGATTCTCTTCTGCTTCCCAGCAGCACAAGTCCGCTGCAGTGTCGCTGGAGAACAAGATGGTGTCTGACAGATCTCCCAGATTATGGAACTGTAGTGAGGGTACATAGGCCCCCGGACACACACACTTCCATTTTACATGTTCAAGTTTAAAGTAGACATATTTTTAAACAATGACTTTTTACACACATTTGCTGGCACGCCCGTATGAGGTACTGTACTCAGAAAGTAGTTTGCTTATAGTTACACTTCTTCGTTGGTATCACTATCACACCTTAGAACATTCTGTACAACGATTAAGTACACTATGCAAAATGTTGTTTGTTCGGCGACAGCTCCGACTAATACGGCCAGACAAGAGCTCAGGCACAGAATAAATGGGTCCAGTTTATTATATAAACTACACAAAGCCTTTGTTTAGACATAGGACCATTTTGATGGGTGGTCGAGGTTGCCCAGTGCCTGAATTCTAGCCCAGCTGAATCCCATCACTATCCTGAGGACGGCAGTCTGTTCTACATCGAGACTGGCTACCAGATGACACACACCCGCAGGGAATTAGACCACTCTGAGGTATTCTGGCAGACCCACACACCCTATGAAACGTAGGACAAGCAGTGCTAGGTAGGGATACAATTATATGCATTCACATAGTCAATGCAAATGCACAATGGTTGAAATATTTATCTTTTTTTACCATTTTCGTAATGCTGGTTACTATGTTGAGTTTCCTTCTAATAATCATTGCATGCACATATTTTACACAAGAGCTCAATTGCTTCAATAAATCTTTGAAATGCCAATTTGTGTACTTTTTGTGTCTCCTTTTGGGCATGCCTGAGTTAACAACCAAAGGGTATATCTGTTGCCAAGATTTCCTTGGGGGAATCTAGGTTGTCAAGTTCTGAGGTTGCAGACACCATCCGGTACCTTGTAAGGTTTAGAGGTCCAGATGGCACACTGTGAGCTAGCCAGGTACTAGGCCACATCGTTTTGACGCTTATGTTGCCCAAACGCAGTCTTACTAAAATAGTAGGTGCCGTACGACAGAACTACTGATTGCAGAGGCACCACTGGAGGGCCCTCATATGCCTGCGTTTAAGTACCACCAAGGGTATGAAAAAAGCCAACAAACTGAGCATAACAGTCAGGACTGGAATAGAGGCTCCCATTTGAAACATCAGAATAATATCATGATTATCCCAAATCAAGTTGGTATCCAGTACCACCCCACAAAAGGATAAACTGGGAGGGCTCTAGATAAGATTTGCACACACTTAAAGTCGAACAGCAAGGATACTGTCATTTACAGGCAGAAATAGACCATCTGCAGCGAACCACCTCGAGCTCTGACTACTCGAGATGGGCTGCAACCACTGCATTATCTTGGTTAAGACCCAAGATGCCAATATCAAACCAAAAGGAAGAACCATCAATTTGTAGTCGGTGGTACCCACCACAAACTGCAGGTACCTCCTGTGTAACCATAGGATTGATATCTGACTGTGAATCTGGCAGGTCGAGGAACACCATCCGGTCCTCTGTCTGCAGCATCAGCAGAATCTGAGCCAGACACAGCATCCTTCCATGTGTATGTACCAGGTCAGGAGCCTGAGGTCTAGGATCAGACGAAGAACACCATTCTTCTTTGGGACTAGGAAGTAACGAAAGAAGCACCTCTGCCTAATTTTCTGCTCCGACACAAATTCCACAGCTCCCTTCTGCAGCACAGTCGGTACTTCCTGCTGCACAATCTGCAGACCATCCTCAGATGAAAGGGAATAGCAGGGCGGGGCATTTTGTGTGAGGAATGGGGGTTTCCTGCTTACATATCCTTTTTCCACAATCTGCAAGACCCACTGATCTGAAGTTATGGCCTTCCAGATGTGCATTAAATGAGATACCCATCCTTCATCCAGCAACACCTGCTCTTTCACAAATTAACTACTGTTGGCCATGTCTTTTGCCTGTGCCCTTGTACTGTCGGATAGAGGAATTTTACTGCTCCTAACCAGCTGGGGTGGATTGGCGTTGCCCGAGCCGAAGGCCTCTGTCAAAAGCTTTCGGCCTGTGAAAGATGTCAAAGTCCGTTGCCAAACTGCAGTCCACCTGATCGAGAAGAGGCTCAATCCCCATTAAATCGCTCCAGTATGGCATCCTGTTTTTGATCAAAAAGGCATTCACCATCTAAGGGCATGTCCACAAGTGTGGTTGGAATATCCGCTGAGACCAATGGAGCATAACCAGTTGCATTGCAGTAAAGCAACCGAAGAACCCATCACTCTTGCAACGCAGTTGTCCACATCAAGGCCGTCCCGATTATATGGTGGAAAGCATCTCGACTATCACAGATAACCACTGGAAAATGGTCCTTGAGGTGTTCTGGTGAGATAGGGACCACCATTGCCACCATATCCCAAAGTGCGCTGGAAAAGTGCGGCAGACAAGCAGCACTAGGCTGCCTCCAGAAAATCTTTCCCAACGTGCTCCAGTTGTTTGGACTCCCTCTCTGGTGGGTAGAAAAGGAAGGCTCCCAGGTTTAATTCTGTGGTGGAGGATGCCTGAACAACTAATCTCTCTGGGAATGGAGGGACATGAAAGCAGGGCGCCCAAGGGCTGGTCTATGGCGTCGTGCCATAGTGCGATTCACCAAGGGACAGCAGGTAAGCTTTTTCACAGCTTCCACCACAGCCTCACTAAAGTGGTGGAGCGGCTCCATTCTAGTCGTAGATAACTGTGATACATCGGTCAAGATATCCGACTGGTACTCAAATGAAAGGAGAGGAAGCTCCAGCCGCTTTCTTAAGCATGGAGTGGCAGAACTCCAGCTCCACCAGAGGCTGGATCAATGTCCATATTGGGTGGTGTAGCCAATGTGCTGGCATTCTGGAAAACCAACAGATCTGATACATTGAAGGAGGAAAGGGGAACATTTCCCCCCCCCCCAGTCATATGGGACTGCTCATTCAAATCAGACCCCAAAAGGCCATGGAATGTGTCCCAATACTGCCTTTTGGGACTGGACCAGTCCTCTCAGTATTGTTTCTCCTCAAGGAAGCTCTGAACCTCTCTCCTGGACGTCAGCCATTTAACTGGAGGCAGGCATAATCCCTAAGAAGGTGGTAGTGAAGGAAGAGTTATCGGGATTTGGGGAGGGAAGTGGTATTGGAATTGGAGGGTACTCCAGTGTTAGCATACTGGTGGAGGTGTCACTGGCACCTAGGATATTCACAGATGAATAATGTGCAGGTGGAAGTAACAATCACAGCTTTGAAATTATCAGCCGAGAAATCAAAAACACTGTTAAATGACAATTTTGGTAAGAAATATTCTAAGGAAAGCAACTCCGGATCTGCAAGAATAACCGGGGTGGTGGTGGGGGGGGTGTTGAGGGGGTAGGACTGGCATCTGTGTGACATGGTGGCGCCTTATATGGTTCAGTGAGCTCATATCTCAGTGGACCCGGAGCAGAGTCTGAGGCAAGGTACCACCGATCACTGCAGTAGGTCCATTTGAATTTTCCAGATCCAGTGCGGTGCATGAAGAAGTTCCAAGAGGTGAGGAATCTGCAGGTACAAGTATTCATCAGAAGATGGTCAGCATAAACTAGCAATATGGAGAAACACGTTGACCTTAAAATTAAGCCGAAAAACGAAGAATTTTTGATTGTATAATGCTTGATACAACCAAGCTGATGTTGTGCTTGAAATAAATTTTAAGGAAATATTGTGTCTTCTCTCAGCCTAAAGACCTGATCATTTCAACTTCATACTTTAAGTTTTGTATTTCTTTGTGCACACAGGATGCAGAGATGATCTTGTAAATGTGAAATTCACAATGGTTGGTTGTGCTTCATGCCTAAGACATGAGGTGTCATGATGAGAAACGCTACATTGATAGATCATAGTAGAAACCACATTAACAAAGTCAGCGGTATTCTTCACACTGATGCTGTCAGAAGTGATCGTGTCTTCCTTGATAATCACCAGAAAATAATCTTTTCCCTTTAAGACGTTTGGCAAATTGTTAAACTCTTCTAATGAGCCCACATAGTGCTCACACATAGCAGCCCCAAAGGAATTGGACATTCTTAAAATGTTAGAGTACATATTGCGAACAGTCTTTCCTAAAGAATCCAAAAGTCTTCTCTCCTTGAAGGTAAAGGGGAAAATTAAACTTTTTTTTGCAGTGATTTGCCCCAAAGAATCAGATGTTTGATTCTCCGAGAATGCAGTGCACTGCATTTTTCTGGTCTTCTCTTGGCCGGGTGTACATAGCTTGATCTTCTACAGGAATATATCCTTCTTGAGGACATTGTCTCGCAGGTCATTAGGGAAAATGGGTCAATT
Organism: Calotriton arnoldi; assembly: GCA_963921515.1. Classification (NCBI taxonomy): domain Eukaryota; kingdom Metazoa; phylum Chordata; class Amphibia; order Caudata; family Salamandridae; genus Calotriton; species Calotriton arnoldi. The sequence goes on along the minus strand of CAWUFW010004403.1, from coordinate 667,135 downwards.
GCCTGGGATGGTTATCTCCATGATATTGTTTCTGGTACAATGTGGTCTTGGTCACTGGCCTACGGTTTTTCTCATAATGGCTCACTGTCTTTGGCTTTTTCTATGAATGTTTATTACGGAAAGGATTTACTTCCTCAGTGGCTGAGGGCAGGCTACATGTCGGCAAAGGGGAAAGAGGTGAAGGCATAACAGATGATGCTGTTGCACTGGTGTCGCAACTGCTAGGAGTAAAAGGCGGCAGAGGACGATTAGTTGGATAGCTGCCAACTTCTGAAGGCAGAATAAGAATTAATACTAGGGCAGAGGGTTCCAGTGAGCTGGGAAAGTGAAACAAAGGCCTTATAATACTTTTCCATGACTTTTGTCTCGATGTTAGGGGAGAGTGATCTCTTGAGTTTGTGTCCTATGGATATGAAAACCCCCGATTGATGGCAAAATCTCCTGTCAAGATTGATCGAGTTATGGAAATGTAACTCAACATCATGAAAGACTCCAAACTGCTAAAAAAAAAATTAAAAAAAGAGGGATGTTGAACATCTACCACCTTGACGTATGGTAGCAAAATTAATTTTTAGGGCTCAGCCAATGAAGGGTATCTGCCTATGTTCTTTCAGACACAGAGCAAGACGAAAGAGGCTCTGTTGTTCCTGCAACCAAAAACAAAAGTGTTCAGTAGTCTGATACTTTTCCCAGCTTTCTCTGCTAAAGCAAACTGGCTCTGTACACCATAATGGTGCAAAAGCTTGGATGACAGACCGAGCACTTGTGATCATTGTTAGATATTTTCCCACCTCACAAAAGAAGGCATAATGGTATTTGAAATAAGAAGCACCACTCCAGATACTTATACTTTAACAGAAAGATTAAAAAATAAAAATAATCACAAGCACATGTAGACAGTCTCATTGCCCAATTTCTTAAACTACAGCCATTCTGCTCAGTTGAATCTCTGGCTTCAGCTGCTAACCTTAACTCCACCACTTCCACACTGCCTTTACTCCTTGGAAATTTCCACCTTCATACAAATTTCTCTTTGCCCAATACTTGCAGGTGATTTCACTTCCTTACATTAATTTATTTTTAGGTGGGTCATAACTCATCGTGTGAAATGAATGATATAATTTTTAATGAACAACATGATATTTAGACAGTATGGCTTTAATTATAATGCATTATTCTAAAACACTGTCTTTGTCCTCTAGAATTTTCTGCCGCTGAAATCTCACAAATTTCATATCTTCCTTCCTCACTACTTTTTACAATCAAAGGTCTGTTAACCTATCAGCCTCTCACTACCAAATCAGATTTCTTGTCTTCCTTTAGTGACCGTACTACTTTCTTGGCTTGCACAAACATATATGTGAGGAAAATGTTACTTACCCTGTAAGCATCTGTTTGTGGCATGTAGTTCTGTGAATTCACATGCCCTGCATACTCCGGCCATCTAGTGTTGGGTTCAAACCTGTCCAACTTGTTTTTCTTTGAAGAAGTCTTTCGAGTCACAATGTACTGTGACTTCTCCTAGGACTGGTATTGCGTATGATCATTGGTTAGACAGTAGAGGAAATATAAATTACATTGGAAAGGGGGCATGCACCCCACCTCTCCCCAGGCCGATTTCAGCCCCAGGGACCCCATCCCTCGGGGTCCAGTCTTTAATTACATTGGGGTGGGTAGGTGCCCCTACCGGGCCTATTTTGGCACCAGGACCTTCATCCCCTGGGGCCCGGCTGTAGATTTAAGAGGGGGGACATGCAGCCCCCCTCACTCCCCGGGCAGCAAAATTCAAAAGGGAGGGGGCCATGCGGCATCCTGGGAGGGAGGGACATATGGCATCTCTCCCAGAGCCATTAATGGCCCTGGGGACCTCATCCCCAAGGGCCAGCTTTGTCTATGTAACAGGGTGCCCACATAGCGGTTTCCCTGCCCGCACAGGCAGGGAAACCTGCATTTGCTCTCGCTTGGCAGGAGCAATTTCAAAGCTCTCACCAAGCGAGAGCAAACACTAAGACCGCTCTCAGCTGGCGTGAGCATTAAAAATGCTCCCGCCAGCGGGGAGCAGACTTCAGATTGGTTTCCCTGCCCACAGTGATGCAGGCAGGGAAACAGATATGAATATTGCTCCCGCACGCAGAGCAGCATTTTTAGCTGCTCCCTGTGGGCGGGTGAAAAATGGGCAGTCCCCGGTGCTGATAACAGCCTGGGGACAGGGGCAGCGCAACCCTCCTCCCACTTTACATATTGGCTGGTGGATGGAGCCCCCTCGCTGATATAGGCCCGGGAGGGGGGGCTGCGTGCCCACTCCCACTTATTAACTTTGGCCGGGCCCTGGAGGATGGGGTCCCTAGGGCTGACATTGGCCTGGGAGGGGGGGGGGGTACCCCTCTCACCCATAAATATAATGGTGGGCCCAAGGGGATGGGCTACCTGGGGACAAAAATCGGCCTAGGAAGGGGGGACACATGCCCCTCTCCCCACAAAATGTGCCGGACCCCAGGGATGGGATTAGCTGCTGTTTGGATTTGTGATGTACCCCAATATAGGCCTGGATAGTCATCTAACCTTTCACCTAAATTTACCCTGCCATTGTACTACATAACAGGTTTTGTGCTGACCTTTTAACTAGTTAGGTGATGCATAAATGTAGTGTGGTTTTCTCCGAAAACTATCCTCATTTATTATGCATGAGGACTCTCAGAATCACAGCAGGATTACCATCTTCTGCATAATAACTATGTATAAGGTTCATCCCGATCGTCATCCTCTGCTGACATGACACAGCAAGGTAGAATGCCTGAGGGTACCTTTTGGGTATATAAGCACCATATCTTTGCTGGGGCAGGCAGAGGAGAAAGACTTCCATGCTGATACGAGACGTGAGGTTCCTGCACACAGACACTCCAGCACGCAGTGGTCTGACATCCCTCGCAGGCTGTCCATCTCGAGACCAAGACTGGGTCCTTCATTCTCTCACTTCAGGTAATAGGGTTGGCTATATCCTAGGGGGATTCTTGGCTATACACCTACATACATGCTAGGTATATTTAGGTGCAACTAGTTAGGGTCAGCATCGTAGGAGTATGCATTACTACTGTCATGTAATTATATGCCTGCATATATTCATTGTTTTAGCAGTATGGTAGAATTCTATCATCTATTTACTCTGTTAGTGCTCATAACCGTATATATCTGTTTCTGTCTTATGGCTGTTGCAGCACACATATTTAACACTAGAATGACGCTGGTTCAATAAATGCTTATTGAAAACGTCCCGATCGTTTATTCTGTGTACATCTCTGAGACAAAATGAGCACGAGTGACTGAGCAAAAAGCACTGTACTGTTTCCACGATCCCTGAGGGGACAGGGTTGTCATGTTCGATAGTTGCCAGAAACTATTCTCTCCTTGGTAAGAGGGGTTCATATTGGCACTGTGAGCTAGCTGGTATACAGGCGAACATCTCCGGTGGGGGGGTGTCTGGAATCAGTCTAGACACCAATCCCACAGTTGATGTTGTCTAAACACGCAGATCCTATATAGATTTATAGGAACTACACAACATGGCCCCACCAACGTTGGTTTGGTTCTTATTTAATGGTCAAATATGAGTAGTTCAGTCGTGCTTCTCAGAGACCTCTACTCACATCTACCCAGAGACGTCTGGAGTGGGAAGGGAACGATCCGCCGCAGCTGAGTAGTCATATCCTATGTATTGGCCGTAGGTTTATTCAAGCTTGAAGGATTATAGTTCCCTATTGGACAAAAAATCTTCTCAGTTTCCTTGAAACTATTTCAACAATGTCTATCGAAGCAAACGCTGCGGCAGCATTACATGCGAATGCAGCGGGGGATGGGAAGCTGCTATAAACATTTCAGAAAATGTCAGGAGCGCACTTACTTTAAAACTAGCAGACTTTGGAGTCCCTGCATTAGGTGAGACTATTACCTTCGTGGTTGAGGCACACGAGGCACACAGAACGGAGGTGTTGTATTCATGGATTAAATTCCCACCTGCAGATGCACGCACACATACATTTCATTCTTATATTCCAGATGAAATACCAGATGAATATTGTCCTTACGAGGACATTGAAGTTCAGCTCACTTACCAGGAGCATATAAACTGGTTTAAAGGCTCCCTTCCACACACCACAGATAAAGTAAGCCTCGGTCTGCTCAGCAGAGAGGGAGCGACTTGGCTGGTCCTAGCAGCTTAGACACCGCATCCAGACGTTGACACATTGCCAATAGCAGACTTACTTCCACTTCACAAAGAAATAATAAAACTTTACAGAAACTTGACAGTTCATTATTAGAACAGTCACACTACAACCAACTAAAATTAGCACAGCAGGTCAACTGAAAGGGACTGCAACTAGAATAACCCCACAAACGCTGAACGCAGTTATGGGAAGAAATATTCACTATGCAAAACACACAAGATGATGGACGGAATGCTGCACATTGGCAAACATTCACCCCCAGTCACAGATCTGGGTTTAATCCATCGTTATTTTGCTTCACCACGCCACCCCAGTTCAGACATAGCCATATGCAAATCAGTCTTGACCCTGTGCCTCATGGGAACAGTCCAGACCGAACTGCCAAGCCATGTCTTCCCTGGACCGGAATCAAGCATCCTAGGACCGGTTTCAGGCTATCAGCCTTCATCAGCCAGGATAGCTTGACTCCAGTGGTGTAGTGAGCACGGGACCCACATCTGGGCATACCCTTCCCACTTAGGGCGAAATGCAAAACACACAAGATGATGGACGGAATGCTGCACATTGGCAAACATTCACCCCCAGTCACAGATCTGGGTTTAATCCATCGTTATTGTGCTTCACCACGCCACCCCAGTTCAGACATAGCCATATGCAAATCAGTCTTGACCCTGTGCCTCATGGGAACAGTCCAGACCGAACTGCCAAGCCATGTCTTCCCTGGACCGGAATCAAGCATCCTAGGACCGGTTTCAGGCTATCAGCCTTCATCAGCCAGGATAGCTTGACTCCAGTGGCGTAGTGAGCACGGGACCCACGTCTGGGCATACCCTTCCCACTTAGGGCGAAATGCAAAACACACAAGATGATGGACGGAATGCTGCACATTGGCAAACATTCACCCCCAGTCACAGATCTGGGTTTAATCCATCGTTATTTTGCTTCACCACGCCACCCCAGTTCAGACATAGCCATATGCAAATCAGTCTTGACCCTGTGCCTCATGGGAACAGTCCAGACCGAACTGCCAAGCCATGTCTTCCCTGGACCGGGTATGCCCAGACGTGGGTCCCGTGCTCACTACGCCACTGGAGTCAAGCTATTCTGGCTGATGAAGGCTGATAGCCTGAAACCGGTCTTAGGATGCTTGATTCCGGTCCAGGGAAGACATGGCTTGGCAGTTCGGTCTGGACTGTTCCCATGAGGCACAGGGTCAAGACTGATTTGCATATGGCTATGTCTGAACTGGGGTGGCGAGGTGAAGCAAAATAACGATGGATTAAACCCAGATCTGTGACTGGGGGTGAATGTTTGCCATTGTGCAGCATTCCGTCCATCATTTTGTGTGTTTTGCAAGAAATATCCACTAAACATGAACAAATGCCATTCTGGATAGCACAGAAAATAGCATAGTTAGAGGCAGTGTTTCCACACACAGCCCCATAAGAAAAACACGGAATACTGACAATTTGCTTGCCAATTGGGATAGCTCCCCCGTTAGAGGATTGTACGTCTTGGGGTACAGTTTTCATTGCCATCTACACCAGAACTCATGGTATCCCCTCAATAGCTGAGATACCAGAAGTATTAAGACAAATACAGAATGAGTATAGATCAGAACCTGCGCTAAACTTGGGGATGAAATTATTAGGCAATTTTTCCCAGGTATCTACAATTATGTTAGCAAACATAAAAGGGGAGGCAGCAGTGGTGGCTAAACGCCAAAGCCTGAGGGAATGCACTCCTGCACAACAGGAGCAAGAACTACCTAAAACTATCGAAGATACATACACCGAATTAGGTAGAGATAATTTGGGAGCTAGAGCTACAAAACCACGAGTAATGGGTAGTCCTGAAAAGGATACCAGCAAGCAAACACCGGATTCTACTAAAAAGAAATGGGATAATACACAGAAGAAAAATAGAAAGAATAGATCACAATCTAGGGGTGGGTCTCCTCAACAGGAGCCCTTCGAAAGGAGGTATAACCTTAAAAATCGTGATAACATAAAAAAAAAAAAAAACTGACAGGTATCAGGATACTGATACACGTTCCTCTCGTTCCTTTCAGGGTTCATCAAAAAACTCAGAGAAGGAAGGACGGTCAGAACACAGAACAGAAGAATGAGCAAAGTCTAGAGATACACATCGTACTTCGGACTATAATATCAAAAAAGAAGATAACCCAAAATCAAAACCTCAATTTAAAAAGAAGAAAGTAGCTGGACTTCAAATAAGAAATACCCAGGCTGCTGAGGACTCAACTTCTGAACAGAGAATAGGCTCCGACGATGCTAGACAGCGCAGCAGAAGTAACAATAGCCAGAACCTGATGGAATTTCTGGTGACAGCAGCGTTGAATGAACATATCATGGTGGAGACACCTGATACTATGGTAAGTGTCCCACACCCGTTATATGAAATAACACTCCAAATGGAGGAGGACAAACCCAGAAAGGTTAAAGGTCTCTTTTCGGAGAACCTGACTTCTGGTTATGACATCCTTATGGCTGAAAAAGATTGGCCACCTGAGTTCATTATGGATTGCCCAAAAGGAGAAACTGTAATTTTACCTGCTTTCTCTGATCTCGTTCCAAAATCACTACAATATTCACATGCACAGGACTGGGCGGTAGCACTTGCTCCTGCATTATATCACAACCATTTAAGGTGGGATGCTGAGTCACCTCACCATGAAATCCCAGTAAAAACTACTCCAACTCCACAGAGACTGTACCCAATAAAACAAGAAGCGAAAAAACAAGTCAGGGAGATCTTACATCAACTTGAACACCAAGGTGTTATAGAGAATTGCACCTCTTCCATGAATAATTCTTTGTTTCCCATAATGAAAACCGATAATTCAGATCGTCTAATTTTAGACTAGAGACATTTGAACACATGCATGGACATTTGCAGTACAGAATGCACACAGTGCCGCATTGATGAATAACAGTGCAGAAAAAATACAAAACACTAGATATCTCAAATGGATTCTTTTGCAAAAATATTGCACCTGAGAGCAGATATTTGACAGCATTTTCAGCCCTAGGCTCTCAGCGTCAATTCTGTCGACTGCCCCCAAGGGTATAAGAATAGCCCAGGTTGTTTTCAGCAAGGGTAACAGAGTTGCTTCAAACATTTGATGAAGAGGCATTGTCCTATGTAGATGATATTTATCTGACGGATGATGAACTATTGGATCACTTGGCCAGAGTGAACAACATAATTTTGGGGTTCGCATCTGAGGGCTACAAATTCAACTTTAAAAAATCTAAAATGGACCACCTCAATGTCCTATTTTTGGGATAGGAGTTGTCAAGTGAAGGAAAAAGCATAGCAGCTAACTTTTTAAACACTGTTCCAACCTCCAAAGACTGAAAAATGTACAATCCATTTTAGGATTCCTAAATTCTGTCAGAACATACATTCTGGATTACGCAGAAAAGGTAAAACCTTTTTACGACTTAATCAGACCTGATTTTTCAGTCCATCATTGGACACAGAAACACACAGAAATACTTCGTTCCTAACAAGCTGACATGATAGCTTCCAAACACTTACACGCATGTGTAAACAGTACAAATTTGGTGATCCGAGTAGTGGCAGGTCAATCTGGGTACACTTACCTACCCTTCAATGAAGGCAAAACTGTACCCATAGCATACAAATCTCATCTGTACACAAACGCTGAGCTGCACTTTGCATCCACTGAAAAGATTCTAACAGCAGTACAGACTGCTGTAGTGAGAGAAAGAGCACTGGCACAGGGGAAACAAATAATTGTCATGACTTCAGTACCGGCATTAGAGGCTGGTAGAAAAGCTAGCGTTCTAGACGCAAAAGCACTACACCCACAATGGATACAATGGGCTAATTCTCTCACTGTAACAGATGCAGACTACAAATTTGATTCTACATTAAAAACACAAGCATTTCTGCAGTACAAACAAGAATATTCTCTCCCGAATGAAATGATGCCTCTGGATCAGTATGAACATATTATTTACACCGACAGATCTGCTCAGCCTGCTGTAGGAAGTAAACAGCAATACACGCAGCATGTGCCATTGTTAAGGGTCGTATGCGGGATGGCAAGTCCTGCCCTAGCAATACGCAGACACAATTTCTAGGAGATTGCACAGCTCAGCAGGCAGAACTAAAAAGCCCTAGTACTGACACTAAAAAACACGGATCGAGAATTGCCCAAACTTATTGTGTGCGATTCATTTTATTGTGTCCAGTCCTACAATGACTATCTTCATTACTGGGGTCAGAAAGGGTTTAAAGACTCAAAAGGTTGCACAATAAAGCATAAACTGCTTTGGGAACAAGCGGCAGAGCTAAAAAGAGGCTTGCCGTGGGCTCACGTGATCCATACGCTGAGTCATAAACGTGTTGGTGTGCATGTTGAAGGGAATTCATTGGCTGACGAAGTCGCCAAGGCGACAGTCAGAACTGCTGCCGTAGCTGCAATCACTCGTTCTAGCACGAGAATAGACGGACAGATAATGGTTGCGGTCATCACTTCACGCAAAAACAGCACAGCTTTGCCAAAAGGTTTTCCACTAAAGTACTCCTACAAGTTAGATGGGCAAAATATTCTGTATGCTCAAATTCCAGGAGTGGGGGTTAGAGTAATACCAAGCATGGATCGCAGATTAGGTTTCATTCTAGCTGCACACGAAGGTCTGGGTTCAGCACACGCTGGGATTACTGCAACAGTTTCACTACTGAAACAACGCTATTGGTGCCCAGGTTTAACCAAACAGGCAAAAGCATTTGTCCTTAAGTGCGACATCTGTTAGCAGATGAAGGGTTCCACCGTAGCACGTCCACCGCAAAGACCACGACTGATATCAGACAGACCTCTCGTTTGTGTCTATTTGGACCACTGTGGCCCCTTACAATCTGATGGGGCTTACAAGTATATCTTGGTGGCAGTGGATTTATGCTGTAGATTCCTGTGGGTTTGGCCTGAGCGCTCGGCTGACGCCCGAACTGTTATAAAGAATTTGTGAGTCTTTATAGGGACATACACAATTTGTACATTTCATTCTGACCGCGGCCCCGCGTTTAGCTCTCGGGCTTACAAGTTAGCCATGGGAAGTTTGGGTGTTGCATTGCAGTACTCATCTCTGTATCATCCCGAGGGAAATTCGATTGTGGAGAGGAAAAACCTGGACTTAAAGCAATCCTTAACAGCAAGGGCATTAGGCTCGGTGGTAGTTGGGTCAATCACGTATATGGGGTCCAGAGAGCACTTAATATGCCAAGATGTTCCCTAGGAGGCAGTACTCCTTACGAGGTCTTATTTGGGACGAGAATGTGGGTACCAGATCTCGATTGTGGCAGCACAGTGGCAGATGAAAAACCATTTGACATCGATAACCGTTTGGCTGTTTTACAGGAACTCAATGAATTACGGGCACTACAAAGCAATGTCCAAGTAAAACGCACCGCCACTGGGGAAGTAAAATCAGTCACGGCAAGACCTGCCTGGATCCGAAAAGTCGGGGATCTGGTCAGAGAAAAGATTGTGGACAAGAAAGAATTCGGGCCATCTTACAGAACACCTGTACCTGTCCTGGCCGTTGAAGGAACAAGAACAATACTTATTCCGCCTCTTGCCTGTAGAAGAAAAGAGATTGGTCTCCATTGATCTGATCAAACCACACTACGAGGCCGATATTGAATAGCAGGCCGCGTGGGCTCCTGGGTAGCTGCCAATCTCCTCTCGCTACCATACAGGAGATTCAGACAGAAAGACTAATAACATTTGAAGAGTCTTCTATACGAAGTAATGGAGTTACCAACAATGAAATGGAAGTCGTACCTGTTGAAATTGAACATCAACAAAGCAGAAATGAAACAGATCTCCATTCGGCTTAATACCGACATCTATGTGAATATGCCTCAAAATGAGCTAACTGCCAGTTCAACAAAACCTGCTGAGCTACCAAAGATATATTGAACTGCATCTGGCTATTTCATCGATTTTTACACTTTTTCACTGGATCCAAGTGAACATGAGTCAACGCCAGCTCCAGTTTCCCGCAAAGAAGAACTTCATGATTTCTACCTTTAGCTGAAAAAGACCTACCTTGTCTCACCTTCGCTACAGCTTTGGATAGCACTAGGTCTACTGTTCCTAGTCCTCTGGATAGGTTTAGTGACTTTTTCTTGCTACTGAATGGACATTATCTTCCAGAACGCTCCGCAGTATCACAAGTGAACTCGTTCCTGAAACCACATACGTCATCTCATCGTGAACAGAGAGCCCTGTCCTTTGTGAACATTACAGCAGTTCCCATTCCTGAAGGAATAGTTTGGGATAGGGTTTCATATGATGTATTCTGTCCCACTGAACTTTTAAAAACACTGCATATATTTAAAATTTCTGTGAATGATATAACCTCCAGTACATACTCTGACGATTGGGATTGTGAAACTGTAAATAGTATGCTGTCTGATTTAGAACAATCTGCTGCATTTTCTAGAAGTGAAATGTATGATTATACGTCTGATTTCAACACCATGTATTGTTACCAACACTATGGTCATCATTTTCTGCATAAGGGCTACACCACATAATGTTTTCACATACCACCGATGGGAACATTGCCCAACACCACCGGAAGGTAGTTCACAAACGTTTGCACAAAAGTTTGCTTATTTCTTTAGGTTTAATACATCTGATCCACGCTCATATTATAAGCTTGCACCTACATCTACAAAGAAAAATATGCTCACCAACACGAAACAGATATACTCTGCTTCCTTTATCTCTCAACTGTCTGAACAGGGTTTTGACTTATGGAAAGACACTATAGACATAAAATCAGTCTGGGGGACCTAAGGAATTCCAGGTTCAGTGAACTGAGGCACTATTTAGAGCATGCCTCATTCCACATCAGATTATTTTCCTGAACCACACTGTGCAACAGACTTACTGCCTTGGGTTAGCCAAGATTAAGGACTTGAACACACCTCGTATTCTCTCGCTTTCACACTTTGAGGGATGGTAGAACTATAGAGAACATGTCGAGTGTACACTGGATGACATCATGCATGACGTTTCATACAATTCATCAGACCCCAATTGGAAGGGATGGCTAGTTTGGCCTATCGACACAAATAGGTGTCAGTCAAGATTCAAGGGTATCATCAAAGGGTTTAGTATCCATAGGCCTGACATACGCTACGTACAACGAGAACATCCGGGGGTGGTGACATCATACAGTGTTGGGAAGTTATGCCTAGATTGGCTAAGAACCTCAACACTATCCCAGGTGAAAACACTTGTCCTTACTTTCAGATGACATGGAATTAAGGGATTTCTTGCCAGGTCCCAGGAAGCCACGTCGAAAACGCTTCTTGTACGCTATCTATAATGAAATTTGGAAACTCTCTCAACAGGAAGCTGCAGAGAGATTGCCAGAGTTAACTTAGAAAAGGCTTTGGCAGTGGTTGACAATGGAATGACCACACTAACATCCCTCATTTATTCACTGGGCAACATTGTGTCTTCTGCAATAGATATAATGGAACAGGCTATGTCCATCTTACAATACGGGCAATCGCAGTTACGATCCATTCCAATATTAAGCTGTACGCTACAATCATTGCGCTCTGGTTACATGCCCTGGCAATATATCAACAGTATGTCTTTGTTCTCTGCATATAACTTAACAGAAAGGCAGACAACAATGGCACAAAGATGCAAAATATACAATGCAGTGCCCTCAGCGTATTCCCATGTTGATGTCGGCATTCTTAGAGCGACCATGGGATGCTTCAGCTCCTGTTGGATTGGACATTGGCTCTACTGCAGGCACGCAGGCTTTGGATGTTTCAAATGCTTGGAACTACACGACACTGCCTTTGGGGGGGTTAGCCACAGTGCTGTATGCAGCATGGAGTTGGACGCTTGCGGGGTTGGCTGTAGGGCCTGGCCTGCCAACCCTCCGCCACGCATGGCCCAAGGCTGTGTGGGGGGGTTGGTTGCAGGGCCTGACCATAGGCCAGGCCCTGCGGCCAACAGCCCGCCATGCATGGCCTTCAGTGGTTGGATTAACGCATGGCAATTCAATATTACTTTACGTTAAAAAAAAAAAAAACTTGGAAATTCACTATAATAAACCAAGGATACAGGGATGTTATAGTTAGGTTCAGATTTTACACACACAATACCATCAAAATTCAACTGTTATTTCATGTCCTAAGGTAAATATAACTCGCTCCCCTGAAATGCAATGCTAATTAGCCCACATTTTACATCACTCATGACATCTTCTATGACATCATAAATAATATCAATGCAACATGTGCTGTAAAATTATTAATGAGAAAACTGTTTGGCAGGGTGCAAGTTATAGTTACTTGAGATAACTAACTAGAACTGCTGAATTTCTATAGTTGTGTGTGTAAAATCTGAACCGAAATGTAACCTCTGTTTTTTTGTGTGAAAATATATACATATATATATGGGGTCTTTATGCTCGGTTCATTTTAGGCCATCTGGCGACGCATCACTAGACCTTGGCCATGCATGATTATTTAATCATTTTCTCTGTTAAGTGGCAGCCTTACGCCATTGGTTCATATGTACAGGTACTCTGCCTCTCTATTGGTCTCACCACTTGGCCCGTATACCACCTTGTCCACGACCCTCGCCTGAGCACTATTTAGTTGCCGGTGCCCTATTCAGTATGCACCAGTTATGAGAGAACAGATTTGTATTGTATGAATTTGGAGTTTACATTCATGTTCCCAACAATGTACTATTTACAGGCACCCTGCCTCCTTATTAGTCTCACCACTTGGCCCGCATACCAGCCTGTGCACGACCCTCGCTGAGCACTATGGAGTTGCCAATGCTCTATTCAGTCTGCACCATTTGTGAGAGTTCATGGACTTATATTGTATGAATTTGTATTTTACAGTCATGTGCAATGTCGCAATGTATCTGCAGCATCTCATGTTCATCGGAACAATGTTATTTACATGTACATGACACCGTTCTAATATGGCCGACACATTACCATTCCTCATGTAACCATCATTTATATTCACTTTGCTTTAAGGCACACGATTGGTATGCACTTTCCACGTGACCAAGACTGCTGGACAGTCGAAACGCGTTGTGGAATAAACAGTTTTTGCAAACTTCTTACTTGGTTCGAGTGGATTATACCCAGAGAGCGCGCTGAATAGTACTTTTGGATTGTGGAATTAACCGGAACGCTCTGCCTGCGTGCGCGCCACTTCCCATGTGTCCCGTTGATCTGGAAAGAGCAGCGAGGCATGGATACACAATGAGGATCTTCATTGGGACCGGCCGTGACTACATATGAGCAGGACGTCAGCAGGAGTTGGAGTGCAGAGGACTTTGCAAAGGTAAGCCCGCTGTGTTTCCTCACCCCCTTTCTGGGGAGGGTTCGCTGGGCATATCAGGGCGCACAGTGCTCCCGACCCTTGAGGGCGGCGGCAACGGGAGCGGGTATTACACTTCTGCATATCTCGCTGAGACGCGACACTGCGTTGCACTAAGGATCAAGTGCGTGTCGACCGTTGACAAACGTTCGTTCTTAACTTCACAGTGATCAATAACGTACTGCTTGTGCCATTGACATTCACTCAGGCACTTTACTCTGTTAATCTCTCACGGCAGGAAGAACCTGTTATTCTTTACAGGGGGGGTGATACACTCAACCAAACCGACATCAGGCCAAAACTGTACGTGCACTATGGAGGAGGAGGCTTAAAGAAGAGCTGCTGCGCTTACCATGTTCTCAAGAACGACAGGGGCAATGAAAATGAACAAAACCAATCAGGCCCAACCCTAGAAGATAAACTGAGGAAACTGGAGAAACTCAAGCGAACTGAAATCTCCAAGTGGTGGGAGGCGACTTCGCTACAGAACTATGTGGACAACAAAATGGTCCCAAGAGGTTTAAGGATTTTTACTACACCGTCCTATGACTCGCCCAACCCTAAGATGCTGGAGTAGTGGTCTGAAAACTCCTCTTTAAGCTCCAAACGCATGCTAGAAATTTTGATTAAGTATGCTTGGATAGACCGTGAATCACTGCTCATACAAATAAAAACTATTCAGGATGATCTCAATGCCAGCATGGATTCTGATACCTTGACGAGGTCAATGGGGGCAATCGAGGAATGCCTCAAAAACCATGAAGAGGACATTAAAGCCCGCAAACAGCGGAAGCTTAACCGCGACTGTGGTGATTACGAAAGTGGTAGGATCCTCACTTTCAGCAAGAAGTATGATCATTTGTACAGAGACAAACCAGCGTCTACCGAAACACACATGACAATAACTGAAAGCTCCCTATCAGACCACTCAACGACAAGTGATGTTGAATCAGACATCGGGGAACAACACATCCGGAAGTGACCGAGGTACAAGACCGGTTACTTTTTTAGATGAATACCGGCTTCTACGCCGGGGACGTCAGAAAACAAGGGACACCCCAGCACCAAAAACGAGGGGACAGAGGTCGAGGAAGAGGACGAGGAAGAGCAGAAACAGAAGAAAACAAATCCAACAGAGATGGCAGAAGAGGCAGAGGACGGGGTCGCATGGGAAACAACAATACGGGCTCCAAAAAGGCTCACTAAAGGATGCAGACATGGTGAATAAGACTATTATCAACCTATCCAAGAGACCTCTTAGTGACATTGAGAAACAGACACTGTCTCAGTCTTTCGCCCTTCCTCTTCATTTAACTATACTGATACCAGAAATGACCTTTTTAAATAGGTTAGGAAACTCAAGCTTCAAAAATGGCACAAACGCAAAAGATTAGGTCGTAACAGTCCGGTGACAGGGAGCACTGTCACCAATGATAGTGATTTTGACATAGGTGACAGATACTCTAGTTACCATGCTAGAATTGCAACAAAATCCTGACAACCAGGAGGCTGACATAAATGAGCTACTCGTCCTTGATGAGTTAGGCATTAAACATGATGCAGCAGCCAAGACCAGTTTCAGACCACGCTCTAGCTTCCTTCCCACACTCCCTCATGACAGTATAGACACATTCCATGAAAGCGTGACCAAATCTCTCATGACATACAGGCAGAAAACACACCACAAAAATAGAAGACCCATGAATCTCACTTTCCAACAGAGGGAGTCTCTCGTTTCCTTAGCAGAAGACAAGGAAGTTATCATACGACCTGCTGATAAGGGAGGGAACGTGGTTCTTTTAGACAGGGACATGTACATTACCGAAGCATTGAGACAACTCAATGACACCAAATTTTACACTCCCATCTCCAGAGATTTGTATAATAAGAGTATCACCATCATTTGGGATAAGCTGAGCGAGTGGAAAGACAAAGGGATTCTTGAATGGGAAGAGTATTGTTTTCTCAAAAAGACCATCCCAAACTCCCTGTTCTATACTTACTGCCCAAAATACACAAAGATCCCCTCATTCCACCAGGGAGCCCCATCGTGTCTTCCAAGGGGAGTGTAGCGGAACATGTGTCCAAATACGTAGACCATTTCCTCAGAGACCATGTTACCAACCTTCCCTCGTACATAAGGGACACCAAGGATTTCTTAGTGAAAATACAGGATACGAAATGGGAGGAGGATTACTTGTTCATCACCCTGGATGTTCACTCCCTATACACCATCATAGACCACAAACAGGGCCTTGATGCCTGTCACCATTTCCTCCGCAAAAGACCTGTCAGATTCAGAGACCACACCATAATGATTCTAGACATGATAGAGTATTGTCTTAATAACATCTTTCTGTTTGATGGGGCTCTGTACAGACAAACCACCGGGACTGTGATGGGTTCGTGTTTTGCTCCCAGTTTTGCGAATCTGTTCATGGGCCTGTGGGAGGAAGAGGTCTTTACCAGTACTGAGCTCTCTCCGGATCTTGAACGGGTCATGCTGTGGCTTAGGTACATTGATGACCTGTTCATCATTTGGAGAGGCTCAGAGAGGGCAGCTGCTGAGTTCATTAGTAAACTCAACAACAACGACCGCAACATACTGCTAACATCAGCAACACAGTAACCGAATATCTTGATGTCATACTCAAATTCAAGCAAAACAGTATCCACACTGAACTTTTTCGCAAAACCACTGCAGGTAACAGTGTTCTTCATGCCCTCAGCAGCCACCCAGAGGCTCTGAAATGGAGCATCCCCTTTGGCGAACTGCTGAGGGCAAAACGAAACTGTAACAGTGAAGAAGCTTACCAACTTGAACGCAGGGAAATGATTCCGAGGTTCAGGGAGAGAGGGTACCCAGCCTGGGTACTCAAGAAAGCCAGTGACAGAGCTGACTAAGTCATGAGACAGGATACCCTCTCTGACAATAATACACTGGACAACGATATTTCAGAGGACAGTACCAGAATCATCTTGACATACAACAGGGATGCCGACGATGTCAAGAGGATTGTCACCAAAAAGTGGGACATAATCAAAAGTGACAGCATCATAGGTGACATCAGTAGAAGACCTAACATTACTTACAGACGCAGTAGAAACATTAGGGACATGCTTGTCCACAGTGACATCACGGTACAGACATTCAGGAACGAACATGGCCTGCAGGGATTTTTTCCCTGTGGACACTGCAAAGCCTGCAGGAACAGTTTTTTACGTAAAGAACTCACGAGGCAGAAACAAAAAAGTCATCACCCAGTTCCTTACATGTAGCACCACGTTTGTCATTTACATCATCGAATGTCCGTGCAAACTGTGGTACATTGGCAGCACGACACTGATGGCTAAGAAAAGAATATTAGAGCATATGAGGGCCATCACCAACAGGGATCCCCGCTATCCAGTAGTGCGCCATTTTCAGGACAGACACTTCTCAGATTCTACCCAACTGAGCTATTTCGCCTTCGAACAGATCACATGCGATCTCAGAGGGGGTGACAGTTCTGAAACTCAGGAAAAGGGAGTCAAAATACACTATTGACTTCCAAACTAAGATCCCTGGTGGTTTAAATCAGGACGATGAACTTGCCATACACCTCAGAAATGAATAGATCAGCCTCCTGTAGAGATTATCTCATACACAGTGCATCAGAAACCTAGTTTTTGTGTATATTGTTATTTATTGCACTACTGTATGTATATTGTATTGACTTTATTTTTAATTTTCACTCACTGTGTTTTTGTCTCGGTTTCTTTTGCAGGAGGAAAGGAAGGGGCCCACCCACCTGGCACTCTCAGACACGGGCTCCCTACCCTTTTCTTCGTCTTCACCTCTGGAACGCCAACCCAGATAGGATTCTTTTTGCATGGTGCAATGCAAGTTACTTTTTTTGAGGACTTTGGAGTATGAGACGGGCCTTAGTTTAGTTTTGCCAGTCTGGACACTGGTCCCATACTGTCATGTGTCACATGTAGTTTGATAACGAAATTTGCTCAGGCTCCAGTTTGGCTTGTGGTACCCAACCAGTTGTACCTACACGGGCTATGACTGTTCCTTTGAACTTTGCTAGACGTTTCAGGCACTATGCCAGCAGTTGGGGTCTTTCTGCTCGGTTCATTTTCAGCCATCTGGCGACGCATCACTAGACCTTGGCCATGCATGATTATTTAATCATTTTCTCTGTTAAGTGGCAGCCTTACGCCATTGGTTCATATGTACAGGCACTCTGCCTCTCTATTGGTCTCACCACTTGGCCCGTATAACACCTTGTCCACGACCCTCGCCTGAGCACTATTTAGTTGCCGGTGCTCTATTCAGTATGCACCAGTTATGAGAGTACATAGATTTGAATTGTATGAATTTGGAGTTTACATTCATATTCCCAACAATGTACTATTTACAGGCACCCTGCCTCCTTATTAGTCTCACCACTTGGCCCGCATACCCCCCTGTGCACGACCCTCGCCTGAGCACTATGGAGTTGCCGATGCTCTATTCAGTCTGCACCATTTGTGAGAGTTCATGGACTTATATTGTATGAATTTGTATTTTACAGTCATGTGCAATGTCGCAATGTGTCTGCAGCATCTCATGTTCATCGGAACAATGTTATTTACATGTACATGACACCGTTCTATTATGGCCGACATTACCATTCCTCATGTAACCATAATTTATTTTCACTTTGCCTTTTTAAGGCACACGATTGGTATGCACTTTCCACGTGACCAAGACTGCTGGACAGTCGAAACGCGTTGTGGAATAAACAGTTTTTGCAAACTTCTTACTTGGTTCGAGTGGATTATACCCTGAGAGCACATTGAATAGTACTTTTGGATTGTGGAATTAGCCGGAACGCTCTGCTGGCGTGTGCGCCACTTCCCATGGGTCACGTGATCTGGAAAGAGCAGTGAGGCATGGATATATATTATTTATATGGACACACACACACACACACACACACACACACACACACACACACACACACACACACACACACACACACACACACACACACACACACACACACACACACACACACACACCACCCCCCCCCCCAAACTAAGTTCAAAGAACGCTGCGCACTCCGGCCGGAGTGTGCAGTGTTGTTGCATATTACGCGCGTTCGCCCTCGCGACTGCGGCACCCGCTGTGGGGAGAGCGGAGGAATTGGCGAGCAACGTGTGACAGAAAAAAAATATATATGTGTGTACATATATATCTGCAGCAGCCGAAGGCTTCCAAGGAGGAGGGTGGGCGCATGTGAACCTACAGCACTACATGCCACTATGATGATTACAGGTTAAGTAACATTTTCAGTATGTGGCATGGGTAGCTGTAGATACACATGCTTAGCATAGACTGTAAAGCAGTTGCCCTCTAACTGGTGGCTAGCCAGAGGATGTTGCTGAAGATTGAAAAAGTATATGTAGTACAGGGTGGCCCACTTGGATAGATGACAAGCTAGGACATCCACACAGTAGTGTTTAATGAATGTGGACCAGGGTAGGTGCCTTACAGATATCAGCTAATGGGATGATTCCCAGAAAAGCCACAAAAGCGGCCTTCTGGGACATAGAATGGGGCCTGGGTGAAATGGAGAGTAGGCATATTACTTTGGCATAGCAGATTTGAATACATTGGACTAGCCAGCAATGTCACTCCTGCTTTAGAAATAGCCGTACCTTTGTGTGGTTCAGTGTAGGCGACAAGCAGCTGCTGTGTGGTGAGAAAAGCTTTCGTCTTTTCGATGTAGTATGAGTCCTCTTAACATCTAGCGTGTGAAGACCTCTCTCCGCTAGAGGATCTGGGTACAGAAAGAACACAGGCAGGTCAATTGTTTGTTTAAGGTGGAAGAGGGAGACCACGTTGGGCAAAAACTTCAGGTTAGGCCTGAGGACTACGCTGTCTGTGTGGATCTTGAAAAAAGGGTTCTTCCGGGTTGAGGGCTTGAATCTCACAGACTCTCCTAAGGGAAATAGTAGCGACCAAAAATGCAACCTTCTATGATAGAAACGGGAGAGGCATAAGTGAAGGGACACAAACAGGGGCCCCATGAGTCTAGTGAGAACTACACTGAGGTTCCAGGAAGGGGCTGGAGGGAATCTTTCCAGTTACCTTTTCAGTCCCTCCGTTATGTCCTTTAGGCTTGTCCGGTCATGTATGCCCCCTTTTACATACATTGTCCCATCCACACGACTATAACGGCTCTGAATAGGTGACCTTTTACCTAGTAGTTTGCTCCTGTCTCTTCGACACCAAGCTCTTAGTATTTTATCATAATCCCTGTACCTGACGTACATAAACATGTCCTTAGGCACTGCATAATTATTCCGTATAAGGGTCACTACTTTTTTCATCCTTGGCCAACAGGCCCGCTGTGCATGATCGCATTGTTTAGAAAAACATTTATGATTGTTTTAAAAACACATTGATTCTAGAAGAAACCCTGGAGTGACAACTCTAGTATATAAGACACTTATTCCCCTACAAATTAGAGGAGAAATCCTGACACGGGGTCCTGCATGCTGAATCTTCGACATGCAGCGGTCTGACATCCCTTGCAGGGTGTCATCCTCGGAGTAGAGACAGGGTCCTTCATTCTCTACCATCAGGTGAGGGGGTTGGTTCTACCCTAGGGGATTCTTGGAGATATATATATATATATATATACACACACACACACACACATACATGCTACACCTACATGGCTAGGTACATTTAGGCAAATTACGTAGGGAGTGTATTATAGGAGTATGCAAGTGCTACTGTCTTATCTGAACTGTATACGTTCATCTTCTTAGCACTATGGTAGAAATGTATCTACTGTTTACTATCTTAGTACTTGCGATTTCTTTCGTATGCTTCGGTCTCCTGATTGTCGCAGCAAATATGTTTTACACAAGACTGACGCTAGACCAATAAATACTTATTGAAATGTCCTAACCGCCATCCTGTGTTTTCTGAGAATAAGTAAGCACGAGTGAGTGAGCAAAAAATACTGTTTTCCACGATCCCTGAGGAATCAGGGTTGTCATGTTCAGTGGTTGCCAGAAACTACCTACATCACTGTAAGATACAGGGGGGTGATATTGGCACTGTAGAGCTAGCTGGTCTAACGGCTGGCGTATCCTGTAGGGGTGTCCGGAATCGGTTTGGACACCAAGCCTTTAGTTTAGGTCATCCAAAACACACAGGTCCTGGGGAATGCTAGGAACTTCACGACACCTCCTCCATAAAAGCTTTAATGACGAAGATTCTGAACAGCCAAGACTGTTCCCTGTTCTGGAGGTATGCTGCCAGGCAGTCAAATGTAAGCGAATGGAGGTGTAAGCCAGACCTGAGTGTTATAAATACAGAAGATAGCAGACAACGTCCTGTACTGCAGGTTTAAGCGGATCAATGTGTTTGGGTAGGCACTAGTGTACAAACCTCTTCCACTTTGCCATACAGCAGGTTCGGGCGGTGGGACGCTAAGCCTCTTGAAGTATAGATATGCATTCAGCTGGCAAACTGAGATAACCAAACTCTAAGACCTCAGGAGCCAGAATGCTAGTTCGAGCTGCGTGTGCTTGGGATGCCCAACTGTGCCCTAGTGCTGAATGATCAGGTCCAGCCTGTGGGGGAGCTCCTCCAGTAGGATTGTGAACCACGGCTGCGTGACACAGGTGGGAGCTATCAGAATGAGGTTGAGAGAGGTCTATCTTAGGTTCCAAATCACAGATAGAAGTAGGAGAGGCGGAAAAGCGTAGGCAAGTATCCATGACCAGTTCATCCATAGAGCATTGCCTAAGGATGCAGGTGCGGTAACCTGGAGGCGATACTGGGACACTTGGTGTTTTCTGTAGTTGTGAAGAGATCCATGTCAGTAAACTCCCAACCTTGAAAGTACGGAGAATAGGATTTGGGGTGGAGTTCCCACTCGTGGACTTGCTGCTGCATCCTGCTGAGCAGGTCTGTGGATGGTTTGTCCACTCCCAGAAGGTACTCTGCTTGCAGGTGAACCCTGTGGTGGATCGCCTAAGGCCAACTGCTCTCACCAACTTGGAGAGCGTGTGCTCCCCTGTTTCCGAAGGCAATGCATGGCAGTATGGTTGTATGTTCTGATCAGGACTGTTTTGTGATGTACGCGGCAGTAAAAATTTTGAGAATGAATCAGACGACCATCATTTCCAGGTGTTGGATATGGAAGGACTGCTGAAGGGACATCCATAGACCCTGGACAGTTATATCGAGCACATGTACCCCCTAAACTGTGAGGGAAGCATCCATGGTAATGGTAACCTGTGGAATTGGGTCTAGAAAGGGCCTGCCTGAAAAAGGCTGTTGCTGTTCCACCACTGCAGAGAGCGATGAGTGCTGGTCCAAATCAACACGAGATCCTCTCATAGACCGCACTGCTACAGACCACTGAGCACTTGGCCACTCCTGGAGCGTATGCATGTGTAATTATGCATGGGGAATGATGGAGATGCAGGAGGCCATCATGGTGAGGAGGCACACCACCGCCCTAACCGTTGACAGGCGATTTGGCTGAAAAAGAGGCAGCAGGTAGTTTCTTTCCACTAATCAGTAGGAACTGCACGTTTGCAGACGTCAAACTTAGGATGGTGCCAGACTGCTTCAATGCACCCAGCTGGATATGTTGTCCCTTGGACCAGCTAACTCACAGTGCCACCGTTACACCCCTCCCCCCCCTCCCCTGAACCTAGACAGGGAGTGACCAGTTCTGGCAACTACTTAACATGACAACCCTGTTCCCTCAGGAATCGTGGTGACAGACCTAGGACTTTTCGCTCAGTCACTCGTGCTCTCTTTTGCTCAAGAGAAATATACAAAGAATACACGAAGGGACGTTTTTCAATATTTATTGAACCGTAGTGATTCTTGTATAGAAAATGCGTACAGCAATGATTATTCGACCGAAGCAGACAAAAGTTATGAGTATCAAAATAGTGAATAAAACGAAGAGTTCCACCATCTTGTTGAGACAGACTATATATGCATACATATACAATATTTATAACAATCTAGCGTACTCCTACGATGCAAACCATAACCAACGTGTCTAGGGTGTGAATATATGGTCTGCGAAGAAACCCCCTTCTGGATAATCTAACCCCTTTACCTGGTGGGTAAGAATGTAGGGCCCAGTCTTGGTCACAACTTGGACACCCCTCACGGAGAGGTCAATCAGCTGCTAGGTGAAAGTTTCAGCATGCAGGGTCCCCTTGAAGTCAGTAGAAGTGTCTCCCCTGATTGTATTTGGAAACAAAAGGATATATAGAAAATGGCATCCTTGCCTCGGGGCGTAATTGTGATCATGCTTCCTATTGCTTGAATTCCACAGATAGCTGCGTCGCCATATGGACGTAATAATAAACACATTTGTATCACACAAGTGAAGACCTTGCACATAATACCAAGGCAGTATGATAGTGTTCTCACGAAGTTCTTTTGTGTCAGCAAGGTCGGTGTTTCTTAGAAACTTAACCCAAGTGTCGTAAATGCAAATGTGTCAAAAGTCAGTGTGACAAAGGTAAGGCAACTTTAGGAAAGAACTGTGTTCATGTAAATTGGCAAAACTTCCTACCAGGCCTAACTCTGACACATGACAGTGCTGGAAGGCTTGAACCATCACAGGGCTGGGGATAAGCTTTCCCAGTGACTAAATTTAAGATTGCCCTAAAAAGGGCTGTTATCTGAAGTGGCTGGAGGTAGGATTTGCCCACACGGATAGTGAAGATTTAAGGTGATCTGAGTGTGGGCGAGACACTGTTTTAGCCAATCATCGCGGTATGGAAATACATGGACACCGCTCCTCCAGAGATGAGCGGCTACCACTGCAAGGCATTTGGTAAAGACCCTTCGGGGAACTTTGAATTGAAAGTGCTGTCCACTTACCACAAACCTGAGGTAGCAGTGATGGAGAGGCTAGATTGAGATACAGAAACAGGTCTCTTTGAGGTCTGGGGCAGTCATCTAGTCTACTTTCTGCAGCAGTGGGGTGACATCCTGGAGCATGACCACGTGTAAGTTTCTGACAATGTATTTGTTGAGGGGCATGTGATCGAAGATGGGCCGGTCTTTCTTGGGGATGAGAAAGTACAGGGAGTATAGCGCTTTGCCATGCAGGGACTATAGCCCTTTGCAATGGTGGTGCGGTAGAACAGACTCTATAGCCTCTTTGAGCAGTAGCTTGTTTACCTCCACCTGTAGGAGGTGCTGGTGGTCACTCTGGAGGGAGTATCTGCTGGAGAGGGCAGGGGGAATGATGTTTGTGGTTGAGCAGTGAGGTTAGGCAATAGCAGTTTTTCAAAATAGACAGAATCCATTGGTCAGAGGTGTTCTAGTGGGTGAGTAAACCCTGTATGTGGCTTCTGACAGGTGCTGGATGGGTGAGGTGGGATCAGGGGTGGGAGAAAAGGGAGCCACAGCTTGGCAGGAGCAGCTCCCTTTGCCACACAGCCTCTACCTCTGCCCTTTGAATTATTCCCCTTGTAGGCACCCCTAGAATAACCACGAGAGGCTTGTTGCTGCATCATCTCTGGTAGTAGGTGGATGCCTCCGGAGAGGTGGTCTTGGCGTAGCCCCGAAACTGTGTGCAGTGAAAGGATTCATGTGGTGATGGGGGTCGTGAGGGCTCCTGTCGCCTTGGTAGTGTCCATGTCTTTCTTCATTTTCTCTAGCATCTGGTCAACTTGAGGCCCATAGAAGTGCTCCATATGAAAGGCATGTTGCTCAGCTGCGGTTGGACTTCTGGCTTGAAGCCACAGACAAGGAGCCAGGCATGCTGGCAGAATAGGATGCTGGAGTTAATACTCCTGATTGCAGTGGCGGCCGCCTCCAGGGTACACTGCACCTGGGGCAAGCTCCGAACACCACCACGAGGTGGTGTTCGGAGCTTGTGGCCGAGGGCCAGACCATCTCTGAGCCCTTTACCTATATTGGTCTGGGAGATGTTGGATGAGTTCTCCCATCTCATCCCACTGAGCTCAGTCGTACCTCGAGAGGAGTCCTACCGAGTCGGCAATGACCCAATGAGGTGGCAGATTGTGGGGCTACTCTTTTGCCCAATTATTTTCTTGCTTTCCATATCTGGCGACAAGCATCCCCAGTACCTTGTGCATTCGTTCATTTACGGGTGGTGTGCACAAACAGAGTCCGAGAGAAGTGGCCCTCTAATATAAGGTGGATCGGAGGAAGAGGTCTTATACTTTTTAATCAACCCTGGGTGTGACTATT
This sequence comes from Calotriton arnoldi, assembly GCA_963921515.1. NCBI lineage: Eukaryota > Metazoa > Chordata > Amphibia > Caudata > Salamandridae > Calotriton > Calotriton arnoldi. Next base: position 642,226 of record CAWUFW010004403.1, on the reverse strand, counting down.
ATGGCCTTAACCAGGTCTTTAAACACATTGTGGGTGGATATTAACATGCCCTTGAGCATGGGAAGGTACTGGGTAGAATAGAGAGTGTGTGTGAGTAAGCGTCTCCACTAAGTTATCCTCCTCAGTGATGGTATGCAACACTACCTTGTGGAAGGTGGCCGTCCTGTAAATGGTACTGTGATATGAGGTAGTATTAATCCAGAGGGGAAGGCGTATCGGGATAGAGATCAGAGTCATGGTCACCTGTAGGGATGACCCCATAATCATCCCAGGGCTCAGGGTGGGTCATATGGGGCATCGACTGGGTACGCTGTGCCATCTTGCTTCAACAAAGCTGCCAGCGGTATCGGTACCCGAGGGACTTCTTGGACCGAAACGCGAAGCAGGAGGTCTCGTCGCAGTCAGGTGAAAAGCAAAGGTTGCAGACCGAGTGGTGATCATGAAGCGAATATTTGGGGTGGCACTGTGGACAATATTATAAGGGGGGTCCTTTCCATCATGGCCTGCACATTCTCAAAGAGGGTGGGTGAGGAGAAAGGACTAGGGGGCCAAATCCCAATGAAGCGTCGACAATTATCACAGAACCGAGTCGATGGGACTGAGACAGTGCAACTGTTTTGTGACAATGGGATGGGAAGCACTGGAAGGCCCTGACTACGAACACCATGTGGCGTTGACTTTCCGCTTCTGAGAGACACGTCCAAATCAGATGGCAGAAGAAAACAAACTTACAATAAAACCAATAATCATGCGCAATACCAGTCATAGGAGGTGTCACAGTACCTCACAACTCTAAAGATTTCTTCGAAGCAAACTAGTACACGTCTAGATGGCAGGAGTATGCAGAGCATGTGTATATTCAGCTAAATATGTACTGAACCTTTAATTATCAGAAAGATATACTTCACACAAGTCAGACTGGAACGTCTCTGCTGCCCCCCCCTTCTCGAAATTCAAAATATCGGCTTTCTGGTCCCACTAGCTCTAAGAGACTAACCTTCAATCTTGTCTGGAAACTTTAACTGCTGACCTACTCTCATCTTAGTCAATCTACCTGCCTGGTGACGGCTCTCGTTTCAGTCATGTTAGACCTCTCCTTGCTGCCCTTTGCAAGCTTTGCTTGGTTTGGCTCGACCATCACTTTAATAGCTTTAAAACTGCAAACTCACGCCCCAAACATAAGTGTGGTTTCCTTTCAACACCACTAGACTTAAGTTACCTATGAGTGACTCAACCTATTTCTATTTTCCTGCCACTTACACCGTTGTGTCTCCCATCTGTATACCTCTTACTGTGGGGTCAATCAACCATGCCACAGGTATAGTGGCAGTGCTTCCTTAAGACCCTCTGCTACAAAACCATTGACCCCGTCAGTATAGGAAATCAGGTCAATATCTCAATTGGTAAAAGGGGTCAGGGAGCCAAAATTCTTTATACCTCGATACACTTAGATTCAAGACCTCCAAAGCACTGAACCAAACATTCCCATATGCAACATCAAACTTCAGAACTGCCCACCTCGTAGACCTAAGAACCATGTTCCTGTTATTCAAGAAAATAAAAACCCACTTTTCTGGTTATTTTGAAATGAACGCACTTTCCACCGACAACGCTTTATCCAGTGGTAATACTCAAGTTAGCCAGGCAGAATGTAAAAGGTGTAGAACTTGGAGATTTTTCATAGGTTTGCCTTGTACAAGCTTAAAACCACACGACTAGATTCACAATTAACCACAAAATGTTTTTAAAACCATATAAGAACTAATTGATCCTTTAGCCCTTTATCGGACAGTTACGTTCTCTCAGTGCTGTGGATGCAGAGTTTATTCTGGGTGTTGGTCCGGGTCCATCTATATTAGCATAGGTTTTTTCAATCTTAATAAGCAGTGGCAGTCAATAGGTGTGGCCTTGGCAAAAAATATAAACAAAAGGAGTGACAAGCAGCCACACCAGCTCAGTGCAATCCTTCTGAAGAAGCTGTGCATATGTGATTAGGAAACATACTGTAACAAAGTGCTTAATTTGTATAAAAAAATAAATAAGTGCCAGGGCTCTCGTCGGCAGGCCTCTGCAGCTTGCACCACCCACTGACAGTACCAACACAACTACAAACCAGCACACTGCTACAAGTATGACAATTTAGACTATTCCAGGCCCCCAAAGTTATGAAAATAGCATGGGCGGCAGGTATTAGTTGTTTTTAATGCATTTAAATTAATAAATAATTGCAGGTCTGCTCATCTCTAAATTATACAAACAGCGTCTCCATGTGGCAGCGGTCATAAGTGCCAGTGTCAATAATGAAGTGCTGGTGCCGAGCACTGGACACCACTGGCTCAAATTAAGTATTGCTGTCACTCACAGTGCAGTAGAGCCAATGGCTTGATTCTTCCGTCTCCCTGAATGCAGCACAGATTGGCTTTCACTACTGAATAAGTAGTCCAGACAGCTCTGAATACGCTCGGGATGAAAGCTGATAAAGGCAGTGTGGGCTTCTTTACTCTGCACTATCAGGGAGAGGATCTTGGCTCAAATTTGGTTTAGATCCTTTCTTACTAATCAGGTCATTCTTCCTCTTCCCAATCTCTTCTGCTCTGTGGGGTCCCCCATCACTCCACCTGCTTGACATCTACATAAAGTCTTTGGCCAGACTCGTCCACACTCTGATTCTATGTGCTCTTCGATGATACTCAACTCAATCAGGTGCAGAGGGGGACTTAACATCATCAGCCCTTTCCAACACTGTCTCAAAGAGCTCCCAGCGCACTTAAGTAGCTACGGGCTCACACCTAAGAATGACAAAAAATGAAGTTATTATGGGTGATTGGGCAGCCATCCGCCGGGCCGACAGGTATTGTTCAAATGAAATTGGCCATGCCTTTCACCGATAAGGATTCTTTGTAAGCACAGAGTCCATTGTCACGACAAAATCCGTGATAATGCTCAATTATTCTCGGTTGCCTCTGGCTGTATGTACCACCTCCCAAGTCTGAGGCGGTGCTTCTCTTCCTCAATCACAATGCTGTTTCAGCCATTTAAACCTTTCCAAATATTTATTTGACTCCAGTCAACCTACCTGCTTGTGAAGACTGTTGTTTCAGTCTTGCCAGACCTCTTCTTGCTGCCCTTTGCTAGCTTCATATAAATGACAATGCTGCACTTAAGGAACCATGTACTACCCAACACACCATTTACAGTCGAACTCCAGCCTGATTTCTGAATCGAATTCATGCTTATATTTCCAGTAAACTTCTTAGATTATCTTCTGTTGTCTAGCCCGAACTTAAACATGGAGGACACACTTTCTTCTTTACTCCCCCACTATTAAAACACCCTGCCTCTGAGCCTTAGAGTTATTTATTCTCTAATGCTTTTTCGAAAAGCCCAAAAGGCTGGTACTTTTCTAATGCCAAATAGTCTGAAATCATGCAATGTTTTTCTGGCCTTAGCATCTTGAAACTAATAGTGCTGAGCAAGTAATATTTAATGTAAGCATTAAAGTTGGGTGGGAAATTCCACTCGCTGAGTTTTCCCTGCAGCACACGGAGTTCCAATGCTGAGTTTTTTCCATGCTTGTGCTCACCAACATTAAAGTTGGCGAGTGAGGAAAACTTTACTACAGACCACCTCCCGGCGAGATTTCTCATCACAGGCAGTCGCGGATGGCCGCTACAGCTTGCGTTGAGAAATCTTCCGTTCACGTTTAGGAAGCTGCCGCTCGAGCAGAACACCTACTCTAGCAGCAGAAAGAAGCAGCGCCCTCTTGCGCTGCGCATGGTGCAGTTCATGCTGATTTTTCAGTGCGGGACAAACACCCGGTGCTAAAAATCAGCACTAAAGGCGCAACCTAACGCACTCTGCCACTTGCTGAACTCTGCGTAGTTTTTTGGTCACTTCACAGTTTTGTGTAGCGGAACTGCACCCAGGCCTTCTATTTACACATTTGTGGTATACAAGCACCATTGCCTGTTTTGTCTTTAAAAAACAAATTCATATGATGGACTAAATTAAAAAGAATTGCACTCAAAAAAAGAAAATTAAAAGACGCAACTTATCCGATTTTTGTTCCAACTAGAAAGCAAAGTTTTTAGACAAAACGTGGATTGGAGATTCTGCAGCTCTCGGACGTTCTACTGTTTACCACTATCGAAGGGAATCTCACAACGTAGAAATAGGTTACCCTGTAAGCATCTGTTCATTGCATGTAGTGCTGTAGAGTCACATGCTGTACATACTCCTGCCATCTAGTGCTGGACTCAGACGTTGCAAGTTGGTTTTCTGTGAAGAAGTCTTTTGAGTCACAAGGTCTCTGTGACTGACTTCTTCTGTAGGTGTAGCTGTGCATGGTCACAGACTCCATTGTTAGATTGTTTTTCACCCATAGGGTGAGTGTAAGAAGTAGTGTGTATAGAACAGAAAAGTGACTATGCAGTGGAAAGAATGTATTAAAAGGCAAAAAGTCTTTATCAGCTACTGACTTCCAGGGAGGAGGGTGGGCGTATGTGATTCTACAGCACTACTTGCAAGGAACAAATGCTTACAGGGTAAGTAACATTCTGTTCATAGAATGTGAGGCTGTAGATACACATGCTGTGCATAGACTAAAAAGGCAGTTCTCCAGCAGTTGGTGGCTATCCAGTGGATGTGACAGAGGTTTGAAAACAAAGTTCTAAGGACAGCCTGAGCAACTTTGACTTGTTCCCTTGATAGAATGTCCACACAATGTTTTGTAAAATTGTGTGGAATGGACCACGTGGTAGCTTCACAGATGTCTGCTTTGGAATAGTTCCATGGAAAGCCATAGTAGCACCCTGTTTGCGGGTGGAATGTGTTTTGGGCAGGAGGGTAGAATCAGTTTAGCTTTAACGCACAAGTTACTAACTTGTGTAACAATATATCTGTAAGAGACAGTAGTTCGTGACAGATTCCTTACCTTAGAATATCCCCAGGCGTCAGGCTGGATCCGGAAAGTTTTTGCGTAGCAGTACCCTTGCGCGTCGGTAGGCGGCGTGCGGCTCCGCGTCCGTCGTCGGCGTCGTGATCGCCGGGATGACGTCGCGGGCAGTACTTAGACGCCGCCCCTGCGCGCTGACGTCAGTTCTGTACACGACTTTCCACGCCAGGAACGCAGAGCCATGCAAGAAGCTGACATAGGTGTCTGAAAAATACTAGGGCCCTGAAAGGGATGTCCTTAACCCTAGAAATCAGTTCGCAGAACGGGGAGGATGGGTGGGCGGTAGGAATCTGTCACTAACTACTGTCTCTTACAGATAAATCGTTACACAAGTTAGTAACTTGTGCATCTGAAAGAGACACGTTAGTGACAGATTCTTTACCTTAGAATAGATACCCCAGCAATACCAACCCCGGTGGTGGGTCTGCGAACAAAGATCAGACAAGGAAGTCCCGGAGGACAGAACGGCCAAAGAAGCCGTCCCTCCGGACCTGACTGACAAGGCAGTAATGCTTTGTAAACGTGTGCAGCGAGGCCCACGTAGCTGCCTGACAGATATCCTGCAGCGGAACACCGCGGCCCAAAGCCGTGGTAGCAGCCGTTGCCCTGGTGGAATGGGCACGCAGCCCAACAGGAGGCTCCTTCTTAGCCAAAGAATAGCAGGCTTTGATACACAAGGTTACCCAGCTGGAGATGGTTCTCTTGTGCACCGCCCGACCTTTTTTGGCGCCCACGTAGCCAACAAAGAGCTGGTCATCCACCCGGAAGTGTTGTGTGCGGTCGATGTAAAAGGAAAGCGCACGTTTTGGGTCCTGACGGTGGAGCCTCTCTTCCTCTCTGGAAGGAGGCGGAAAGGAGGTGGGCAAAGTGATGGTCTGCCCAATGTGGAAGGCAGTAACCACCTTTGGCAAGAAGGACGGACGCGTCCTAAGAACAACCTTGTCTGGATGGACAGACAGAAAGGGAGGTTTACATGATAGAGCCTGGAGCTCACTCACCCGCCGAGCGGAGGTGATGGCCACGAGAAAGGCTGTCTTCAGAGTCAGAAGACAAAGAGGACAGTTATGTAGAGGCTCAAAGGGAGCGCACATAAGAAAGGTAAGAACCAAGTTCAAGTCCCACTGAGGCATCACAAACGGAACAGGAGGGAAGAGGTGTGTAATGCCTTTTAGAAACCTGTTAACAACAGGGGACTTGAAAAGGGAGGGCTGATCAGGAAGCCTGAGGAAGGCCGAGATGGCACAAAGATAGCCCTTGATGGCACCCAGGGCAGAACCCTGTTGGGCCAGGGAAAGAAGGAACAGAAGAACCTCAGATAGAGGGGCAGAAAGGGGATTCACAGCCTTTGCTGTGCACCATGCCACAAACTTGTTCCACCTGCAGGCGTATACCACCTTAGTGGAGGGACGCCTGGCTGCCAGAATCACATCACAAACTTCGGGAGGCAAGTGGAAAGGAATCAACTGCCGCCGCTCAATCTCCACGCAAGAAGGATGGAGGCTGGACAGGTTCGGGTGGAGGACAGTCCCCTGCTGCTGCGACAGAAGATCCTCCCGAAGAGGCAGACGGATCGGGGGATCTACGCTCATACTGAGTAGCTCGGGATACCAAACTCTTCGAGCCCAGTCCGGAGCCACAAGAATGACTTGGGCCCGGTCGTGCCGAATCTTCTTCAACACTCTGGGTAGAAGTGGTATAGGCGGAAAAGCATACAACAGACCGCAACTCCACTCGCGACGTAAAGCGTCGCCGAGCGAGTGCCGCCTTGGAAATTCCAACGCGCAGAACTGATGACATTGCGCGTTCTCCTCGGTGGCGAATAGATCTAACCAAGGCTCTCCCCACTGTAGAAAGAGTCCTTGCGCCACTTCCGAGTGAAGACGCCATTCGTGATCCATCATGCACCTGCGGCTGAGTTCGTCCGCCCTGGCGTTCAGGGAACCTGCCAGGTGTTGAACCATCAGGAACATGCCCTGATGTTCCAGCCATGTCCAGAGGCGCAGAGCCTCCTGACAAAGGGTCCACGACCCCACCCCGCCTTGTTTGTTGCAATACCACATGGCGGTGGTGTTGTCTGTGAACACCTGCACTACCTTCCCTTTGACAGAGGGAAGGAATGCCTTGAGTGCAAGTCGGATCGCCCGGAGCTCCAGAAGGTTGATATGGAGCCGGGACTCCGCCGGAGACCAGAGGCCTCTGATCTCCGCCTCTCCCATGTGACCGCCCCATCCCAGAAGGGACGCGTCCGTCACAACTGTGTGCTCTGGCTGGGGAAGGGAGAGGGATCTGCCCATGACCCATTGCCGGTTCGAGAGCCACCACTGCAACTGTTTTGCAGTCCCCTCCGAGATCTGGACGTGATCGGACAGGTTGCCCTGGTGCTGCGCCCACTGGAACTTCAGGTCCCACTGCAGAGCCCGCATATGCCATCTGGCATGAGTGACCAGTAGGATGCAGGAGGCCATGAGGCCCAGCAGCCTCAGGGTCATCCGTACCGAAACCCAGGATAAAGGCTGAAAGATCAGAATCATAGCCTGAATATCCCGGACTCGCCGTTCGGGAGGATAGGCCCGAAACTGCGTCGTGTCCAGAACTGCTCCGATGAAAAGGAGCTGTGGAGAAGGAATCAGATGCGACTTCGGCACATTGATGGAGAACCCCAGCGAGTGCAGGAGTTCGGCCGTAGTCTGGAGGTGGGAGGCGACTGCCTGGGACGAGCCCGCCTTCAGCAGCCAGTCGTCGAGGTAGGGGAAGACTGGAACCCCTGCCCGGCGCAGATGAGCTGCGACCACCGCCATCACTTTCGCGAACACCCGAGGGGCACTTGTAAGGCCAAAGGGGAGCACAGTGAACTGAAAATGCTCGAGGCCTACCGTGAACCGCAGGTAACGCCGGTGGGCCGGCAGGACGGGGATGTGAAAATAAGCGTCCTGCAAGTCCAACGCTACCAACCAGTCTCCAGGGTCGAGGGCAGTCAAGACCTGAGCTAGGGTGAGCATCTTGAACTTCTCCTTCCGGAGGAAGCGATTGACGTTCCGGAGGTCCAAGATAGGACGCATGTCCTCCTTGTCCTTTTTGGGCACCAGGAAGTAGTGGGAGTAGCAACCACGTCCTACTTCTGGGGTCGGAACATGCTCGATGGCCCTCTTGGCCAAGAGGGCCGTGACTTCCTTCTGCAGAAGTACCAAGTGATCCCCTGACATGCGGTGGAATTGAGGTGGCATGGCTGGGGGGGTGGTCTCGAAGGGGAGGGAGTAGCCCCTTCAGACAATGTCCAAGACCCACCTGTCCGAGGTGATGGGACGCCAGTGGTGAAGGTGATGGCGGACCCTGCCCCCTCTGGCGTGCTGTGCACCGGAAAGGAGGGACTAGGAGGGCTTGGAGGCCGCGGACGGGTTGGAGGTGGTGGCCTGACCCGCACGCTGGTTGCCCAAACCGCCACGGCGGTATCCACGTCCTGGGCCACGCCAAGACGCTTGCTTCGCGCGCCGGTGGCTGGGCAGCTGACGTGACTGGGCGCCCCTTCCGTGGCCACGAAAGGGGCGAAAAGCAGAGGTGAGCGGAGGGCGTACAACAGAAAGGCCCAGGGACTTGGCAGTAGCCCGTGAGTCCTTAAACCGCTCCAGCGCATGGTCTGCCTTTGAACCAAAAAGACCGACTCCATCAAAGGGCATGTCCATGAGTGTATTCTGGACATCACCCGAGAAACCAGTTGTTCTCAGCCAGGCGTGGCGACGTAGCGCCACCGTCGTCGCAAGCGATCTGCCCAGCGAGTCGGCGGTATCAAGGCCACAACGGATGGTGTATTTAGCCGCATCTCGCACTTCCGCAATGGCGCGGGTAAGGAGTGTCTGGACCTCCTCAGAACACTGCGGCAAAACAGCCGCCACCGAATCCCACAGGGAGTGGGTATATCGGCCCAAAAGGCAAGCGGTGTTGACGGACCGCAAGCCAGCACTGGAGGAAGAAAAAGCCTTCTTCCCAAATTGGTCCAGGCGTTTGGATTCCCTATCCGGAGGGGCGGTAGGGAAGGCGGTTTGGGAGGCAGAGGCTTGGACAACCAAGCTCTCGGGGGTGGGATGTTGGGAGAGAAACAAGGGGTCGCCCGGAGCAGGGCGATGGCGTCGGGCCACGTTCCTATCCACAAGAGCCCCTGTGGTGGGTTTGGACCAGGCACCCAAAAGAACGTCAGTGAGTGCATCATTAAACGGCAGCACAGTCTCCGAGGAGGAAGCCGCCGGCTGAAGCACTTCTGTCAGGAGGTTAGTCCTGACGGCCACAGTAGGCAACTGGAGATGTAAGGCTCCAGCTGCTCTACGCAACACTGTTGCAAAATTAGCTCCCTCCTCCGTAGCCACGGGAGGAGACAGCATGCCAGTGTCAGGGGAGGTGTCTAGACCACTGGCATCCCCAAGTTCCTCAGCCCCGTCCGGATCATATTCACACTGTTGTGTGAGAGGGTCCTCAGACCCCTCCCAGCTCTCCTGGTCCTCCTCTTGTTCAAAATATGGAGGAGGAGGGACATTTGGGACCCAAGGTCTCATCGGCGCCGGAGCCGGCGTCGAGCGACATCGGTCCGGCTCCATGTCCGGAGCCGGAGAGAACCGGGGAACGACGCCGTCCGGAGCCCTGGACGGCGTCAGGAACAGCACCGGGGACATCGGCGGAGGCGTGGTTAGGTCAACCGGCGTCGATGGGGGTTGCGGTACCACCGGAGCCGGGAACGAGGCCGGGGCCGGAGCCGAGGCCGGGATGAAGGCTGGTGGGACAGGCGGCGCCGGGACCGGAGTCGATGGCGGCGCCGGGGCAACCCCATCAGGGCCCGCAGGCGCACCGGAGGGGCCTGAAGGCTCGAAGAGGCGGGCCATGGCCGACAGGAATTCCTGTATTTCGGCCGGAGTCGCCCCCGAACCCGTAAAGGACGGGTAATGCGGGGGCGGCTCTACAGGCATGTCCGGGGCCGCGGGGGCAGGGCCGACTGGGGCCTCAGCCGAGTCGCGAGACCGGCGAGGCGAAGTCTTAGAGCGATGACGCTTCTTAGAGTTTTTGTGCTTCGACTTACCCGAGGAGCGCGAAGACTTGGACTCCGCGACCAGCCCCTCGACCTCTCCCGGGACCGGGGCTTGGTGCGGCGCGGAGCCGACTGCCGGACCTCGAGTAGCTTTCGAGACCGCTCTCGCAAAGCCTTCGGATGAAGTTTCCAGCAGTCAGGGCACGACTTCGTGTCGTGGTCTCGGCCGAGACAGAAGAGACACTCGAGATGCGGGTCCGTGATCGACATCATGCGACCACAGGCTCCGCATGGCTTGAAGCCGGGCATCCCTACGACACCTAGGAGTCGTGAAGACTCGATGAAGAAACAGTGAAAAAATTCACAAAAAAGGTTAGTCAAAAATTGACTAGGGCACTGCTCTTCCCGGATCTGCGCTTACTGGCGTGGAAAAAGAAGAACTGACGTCAGCGCGCAGGGGCGGCGTCTAAGTACTGCCCGCGACGTCATCCCGGCGATCACGACGCCGACGACGGACGCGGAGCCGCACGACGCCGCCTACCGACGCGCAAGGGTACTGCTACGCAAAAACTTTCCGGATCCAGCCTGACGCCTGGGGATATTCTAAGGTAAGGAATCTGTCACCAACGTGTCTCTTTCAGATATAACTGGTCTGGAGACTCTTGATGATCCACCTGGCTATTCCAGTCTTAGAAACTGCGTGTACTTTATAAGGTTTGGAGAAGGCAACACACAACTGTGTCTCTTACGAAAGTTTGGTTCTCTCAATGTAATACATAAGAGCATGTTTAAAGTGTGGAGTGCACTTTTAGCTACAGAATCAGATTGTGGAAAGAAGACTGGGAGCTCAATAGAGGTAGAGGTGGAAGGCAGAAACCACCCTGAGTAAGAACTTGGGATTAGTACTGAGAACCACTTTATCCTTGTGGACTTGGGGAAAAAAAGTTCTTGAAGAGTGAGGGATTGCAATTCACGTATGTGCCTCAGTGAGGTTAATTGCGATGAGGAAGGCAACCTTCCATGAGATAAATTGAAGAATGCATGAGTTTGAAGTGTGGACTTACGAGTCTGCCAAGGACAATGATAAGGGACAGGAAGTGTTCTGGGTGAGATGAACTGATTGAGGCCTTCCATGAAGGCTTTGATAACAGGAATTTTGAAAAGAGAATAATGTTCTCTGTTTTGCATGTATGCAGCAATAGCGGCTAAATGTAATGTGATTGCAGTATAGACCAAACCTGACTTTTGGAGGTGAAGGAGATAGAAAATGATGTCCTGCACAGTAGGGGTAGGAGGATTAATGCTGTTTTGAACATAGTAGTGCACAAAACGCTTCCACTTAGCAGAATAGCAGGTGTGCGGTACGTCTGCATGCCTCCAAGTATGTCCATAAACTCCTGCTGAAAAACAAGGTGCCCAAACTCTAATCTAAGGAACCAAATCGCTAGGTTGAGCTGCCTGGGGTCCAGGTGCCTGACTTTGCTGCAGTCTTGGGTGAGAAGGTCCAGCCTGTTGGGGATCTTCTCGTGTGGGACGACAGACATCTCGAGCAGGGTTGAGAACCATGACTGTCTGGCCCATGTTGGAGCCAGCAGGATGAGGGAACTTTACCTGAGCTCCGTGACCACATGTAGAATACGTGGGAGGAAGAAAAGCGATTGCAAAGATCCCTGACCAACAGATCCACAGAGCATTACCCATGGTATGGGGGTGTGGAAACCTGGTGGTGAAGTTTCAGCATTCTGCATTTTCTGCTGAGGTAAAGAGATCTATGTCTGGGGTGCCCCACCTGTGGTAGAAGGGAACAGGACTTGCAGGTGGAGTTCACTCTTGTGGACTTGTTGCTGCGTCCTGCTGAGTAAGTCTGCAAAATGGTTGTTCACCCCTGGCAAATATTCTGACAGGAGATGAACTAGGTGATGAATGGACTAGCACCAAATCAGAGCTAGATAAATGGCTAACGGCTCCAAGTGGTTCATGTGAAGACCCCACAGATGACGTGGCCAAAGACCTAGTACTGTCATTTTATTTTTGGTGTGCTCCCCTGACCATCCACCCCCCCCCCCCGCCCCCCAAGCTGGCTACTGATGGTCACTTGCGCAACAGGGTCCAGAAAAAGCTGCAGTGCAACAAACTGTTGTTCTTCCACTAGCGCAAAGAGCAATGGGTGCTGGCCTTTACCAACACTAGATCCTCCATATGACCCTGCGCTTGTGACCACTGACTGAAGAGGCATACTTTAAGAGGACGCTTATGAAGCCGGACGTGTTGCACTATAGAGATGCAAGATGCCATCCTGCCTAGCAAGCACATAACAGTGCCAACTGGAACGTGACTGAGTGCCTGAAAAAAAGGTAGCAACTGTTGGAAAGCTTGCACCCTTTGAAGGCTAGGGAAGGAATTTCGCTCTATAGAGATGATTTCCAACAAAAGGGAAGGGTTGGATCTGAAGCTGTTCCAAGTGTGACTTTGTGGCTTTTACTGTGAACCCTAGTGTGTGAAGGAAGGAGACTGTGGCCTTGGTGGAGGCCAGAGTGTGTCTGCTTGCACTCTTTATCAGCTAGTCGTCAAAGTAAAGAAACTTGTGGATTCCTGTCCTCCTTAGATGAGTGGCCACCACCGCTTACACACTTTGTGAAGACCCTTGGAGCTGTGGTGACTCTGAATAGTAGGACCTTGAACTGAGTGTGTTGACCACTTGCCACGAAACTGAATAAGCATCGATGAGCTGGATGGATCGGGATGTGAAAGTAGGCATCCTTTAGGTCGAGGGTGAGCATGTGGCAGTGTCATGAACTACTTGCCGCAAGTATTAGAACAAGTATTAAAAGTCCATCTCATCGGCATGTTTGTACCAATAATGTTCCTTTGCTTAGATAACAAGATATGCTGTACTACTTTAATGTCTTTATTGCTATTGTTTTGTGTGCTTTAACACTCATGCCAGTAAGGGGCTTCACTATGCCTCATTTGTTTGTGCCAACTCTGATGACTCATTCATGGTTTCCCTTTGGCAGAAGGTGTCAGTTCTGGACATGCTCAAATAACCTGCCTTAACTCATTTGTTTGTGCGGACTCTGATGACTTCATTGTAGTTTCCCTTTGGTAGCAGCTGCAAGTTATGGAACATGCTTGAGGGCAGCACATTCTGAGACAGCACCTGTATTTAAAAAGGTTGTGTCCTTTCAGCTGCGCTTGCTATTCATGTTTGTTTTTGAAAGGAGCTGCCACATCGAGGAGCCAAACATCAGAGGTTCTCTCGATATCAGAGAGCTGTTCCAGTCTGCCTACAGATCAAGGCTACATGTGTTGCACGATGCCGCGCTCTCCAACTGCGTGCTTCAGGACCTGCTCAGCTTCTTCAGATGTTCGAATTCGGTACCGCCATCTGGCGCTCAAGGAGAAATTCTTCTGGAAAACTGGAGAAAAAACGCCACTCCCGTAAGGTAGCGAGCTTGGGGGCATGTTTAGGTCTGCACTAGTGGATGATGAAAGGAGATCAACTAACCATAACACGAGAGACATTGGGAACCAACTCCTAGATCCCATTCAGTAGAGATTTATCTTTGGATATATAGGCTTGTTTTGAAAAGTTGCAACGAACCTGGAAAAGAACTATTACAGCTTTTGATTCAGGAATCAATAACTTTGTGTTATTTAACATAAGGAACTGTAATTCTGGAATTGGCTCTCTTAGTGGAAACAACCAGTGTTTTCTTGTGTGAAATGTAAAAACAATTCTTCGTTAAAGTAGAACTAAGAATTGTTGACTAACCTTTTTCCTTCCAGGTCTCCTATCCTGCAGTACCCACACTAACATCCCTTCCCTCCTTTTTGCCACATCGATATTCTGGTGAAATACAAAACTCTGAGTCAGTGCTGCTAGAAGGAGGGCATCATAAGAGCATCACTTCCGAGGAACTGGGTCTGACAGCACGTGCCCTGACCGGATGTACTTGTTGAGACGACAGCAGTCAAGGACTGGCCTGAGGGAGAGGTCCTTTTTGGGATATCAGTAAATATACAAGGAATAGACGCCCTTGCCCTGGTGTTGTGGGGGGGTATGGCTCTATGGCTCGTTTCAAGAAAAGCACCTGAACTGTAGGCATTTGAGATGTTCGGGGATGGAGGTGCGAGGGTGGATGTTTGGTAGAGTGGCTATTGGCTCGAGACAGTAGTCGTGCTCTATAATAAACAATACAATTGTCTGTGATCCCTTCCCAGTCAGGAAGAAATCCCTGAAGTCTTCCCCCCCGACAGGCGGTGTGCGATCAGGGGGAATTCTGGGTTAGTCCGTTTTTAGAAGCAGAGGCTCACTTGCAAGGGTGCCTATGCCTCAGATCTTGGAGATGTTACCCCTAGGGGAGCCTCTTGAAAACCCTCCAACGGGCTGTTGCTGATTGCCTTGCTGACAGCTTTGGTATGAGTGGGATGGTTCTGGGGAGGTCATTTTGGAACTGCTTCTGTAGTGCTGCCTACGAAAGGAACCTCTACACGAAGGGGGGGAGGGGGGGGGGTCTGTAAAGCACCCATCGGTTTTGCGGTGCCCGTTACCTATTTTATCTTCAAGTATTAAATCAATCAGATTCAAAGAGGTGCTCTCCATCAAACGGCAGGTTGACGAGGTGCTGTTGCAACTCACGCATCAACGTGGAGCCAGGAATAGCAGCGCAAGATGGAGGTGGTTACTCCCCTTGCAATACCAGGCACATGTAATGTTGGTATAGGAGATGGCCTTGCTTTCCTCTACAAGCTGTACCACGTCTTCCTTTATTGGTCTGGGAAGTGCTGCAAGAGCCCCTCCTTTTCCTCCCAATGGGCCCTGTTGTATCTAGATAGTAGACCTACAGAGTCGGCGATGCACCAGTGTGTAACCACCCCTCCTACTAGTTTACCTGCAGCAGCTATGCATTTACTCTCCTTGTCTGGAGATGGAGTGTCTCTGGTAGCCTGGGCTGCTGCTCATTTCCTAGCGGTGGTGACCACTTGGGAATCAGGAAGGACATGGCCCCAGATGTAGAGTGGGTTTGAGGGTGCTGGTATGTGTATATATATATATATATATATATATATATATATATATATATATATTTTCAATGCGTGGCGTAACCACGCAAGACTTTTCAGTCTATTTTTAAGATATCAGGAGCAGATTTGAACATTCCCCTGAGCATGGGGAGATACTGCACAGAGCACTCAGTCTTGGAGAGGGTCTCTAGGAGAAAATTGTCTTCCTCGGGGGTGGATGTCAAGCTCACCTTGCGTTAGGCAGCAGCACGCAGAATGACGCTATGGTATGCCATAATGTCATCAGGGGGTGGGGTAGACCCTGACTGGGATGTGTTCAAAATCTGGGTCTCTAGGGGGTGAGGGTGGTGGGGAAGGGGAGTCCACATTGTAACCCTCCCAAGGTTCATTAGAAACACCATGGTACATAGGTGCAAAATCTTTGGCTGGTGAACAGGAGTTTGGGCTCCGGGGACCTATGTGGGGAATGCATAGGTGGAGGAGGAGGTGGTGGAGGAGGCGGAGGAGGAGGTGAAGGTGATGAGGAAGGACAAGGAGGCAAATTGTCCTCGGGCCTTTTGAGAGGGCCATCAACATTCAGTGGTTGAGCCTCCTCTGGAGAAGGTTTGTGCTTTTGGGGTAGAACCTTCTTAGAGACCGCAAGCATGGCTGCATGACGATCTTGTGCTGCCTCACCTTCAACTCCTCCTGGAACCTCTTGAGGATGGGACATTCGACATCAAGGGTGTAAGTCTGATGCCGAAGGTGGCTTAGATGCCGACGACTGTTTCAGCGCAGAGGGTGTTTTTGGTGTCAATGACGACTTTGGCAGCAGTTGGTTGTGGCACCAAAAATGATGTCTTCAGTGCCATTTGGATATGGGCACTGACATCGGCCTCTCTGAAGAGGTCTGGTGTCTCTGAAGTATATTGCCCCATCCTGGAGTGCACCCATCGTCTACCTCGGCGCTGGCAGAGTGTATTTTTACTTCGGAACGCCGAACAGTAGCGGCTCTCGTGATCCGGCAAGAGGCACAAGTAGCACACAGTGTGGAGGTCAGCCCAGGGATATTTAGAGCGACATAGGGGGATCTCTTGAAAGGAGTCCGTTCCATCACCTTGAAAGCATTGTCATTCTCTGAAAAGAGGTCAGAGCATGCAGTGGCCTGCAAGGCCCGGACGCTCATCGTCAAAGGGACTGAAGGATGGAACTGGCATGGAAGTACAGAGTGATGCATTGAAGATTGTACTTGTGACAGTGTGGAAGTTAGCAAACTTGAGGCCAGGACTGGAACTGGCAAACCCATCGAGAATGGGAGCACACTGGATCACATCAGAACCAGACGGCGGAGAAAAACAATTTAACAATGGAAGGGGTGACCATGCAAATCTAAACCTACAGGAGGAGCCACCAAGACCTCGTGACTCGAAAGACTTCGAAGAAAAACAACTTGGAAGATCCAAGCCCAACACTAGATGGCAGGCACAGCATGTGTATCTACAGCCACATATGCTACGAACAAAAGGGTTCCAAATAGAGAATGAATGCTTGAGAAACTCGCTACATACTTGTAACAATTTTGGGCTTTAAACTCTCCTAGATTCCTAATGCTGTGCAATATTCCACTATCCTGAAGTGTATCAATGTTAAAATATGAACTTTGGGTGACAATTATACACAGAATATGACTCACTGACAATGATCGTAAGCCCACAAGGCCCAAATATGTGAAATCCTTTTTTATTGTTTTTTAAAACTTCTATGCCATCCCTTAGAGGTGGGTTCTAGGCTCCCTGTACCACAGGACAAGCTATACCTCAAAGACAAAGCCTACTTAGACCAAAAACGGACTAAGGTTGCTGGTGTTCAGTCTGAAGGGGATCTGGGCTCGCAGTTCGGGCTTGAATGTTCCTTTTTTTTTGTCCTTGAGCAGAGCCCTCAGGACAGTATTTCATGGCAATGCAAAATTACAGCTTTTAAACCCTTTTTTAAAATACTTCGTAAATGTTAACTTTCCAGAAAATGTTCCATTGGACTGGACTGGAGTTAGACTAGTAAGTAAGCTTCATGAACTATGTAAGGAAAAGTTGCACTTTCCCTAAATATTCTAAGACTGGAGTTACAATCGGAAATTTTGCGTCCTCAAAACCTTTTGCTGCCCGGAGGGCACAACTGAAGGCAAGAAACTCAAAAGTGCACCTAGTGGAGGAGCAAAGGACACCATGACAGTACTTTGCGGAGGACCAAGAGGTGAGGAAAGGCAGTGGTAGCGGACAGGGAAAAAAGGGCAGCAATAGGCCACAAGTGTTTCCCTAGCAGCTCCCAAGTCGTATTCTCGATTAACTTATGCAGCACTAACAGGAAGGAGTTGAGGATAATCCTCGCCCTTGTCAGCACTCATACCCCTCTTTTACAATGCTTTTGTATGATGAGCAAAACATAAAAATAAAACGGTTTCTCACTATGTACACTGTCACATTATGTTTGAATATGG
Organism: Calotriton arnoldi; assembly: GCA_963921515.1. NCBI lineage: Eukaryota > Metazoa > Chordata > Amphibia > Caudata > Salamandridae > Calotriton > Calotriton arnoldi. The sequence continues at coordinate 624,760 of CAWUFW010004403.1, read as the reverse complement.
TGGCCATTTAGGTGAAGGAATCATAAGCCATAGTGTAAAAAACATAAAAACGTTTTTCCACAAGCAGCATACAACTTCTACCCAATCAAATGCTGTATTCCAAAAAAAAGCAATAGGTGGATGAAGTCAAAGTCCCGCTCACACCGCATTATCATTACTTTTGAACGCAGCAGTCATCTTAAGTGAGAGAACACACTTTAGAACCAGTGGAGGTACAACAAGGTCTTTTTAAATTAGCAGCAAACAATGTCAGTCCAATCAGATTCTGTAGAAAGGAGAATGAGCATGTGGGCATATCCAAAGCCTCTCCATCAGTACTCCCACAAAGATCCTTTTCGGTTGATCACATAGGGCAGTCATCTTTAACTGTTTTAATGCCACATACCACCTCATGTAAATTTAAAGAAATTACAAAAATTAAAAAATATCAGGTTCTCCTAGAACAATATTTTTCACACTTATTTTATCCAATTGACTGCTCTAAGCATATTTAACAAATAAAATATTGCAGTTATGCTCAGTTATCCCGTATAAAATGCAATCAACCATGCTATGGACAGCCTGGTCTCCGCTGTGTGATCTTTTATCAGAAATGGGAGGGATTTTGAGGGATATTTTGAATGTCCCTCTTGACGAACAAGTTACTTGCGTTCGGTAACGATACATCTCTAAGAGACATATTAGTTATGAATTCCTTACCTTAGAATTACCCCCAGGCGTCAGACTGGATCCGGAGAATTTTTTTCTCAGCAGTAGCCCTGCCCGTCGGTAGGTGGCGTTAGTCGACTCTGCGTTCGTTGATGGCGTCGTGGTCGCCATCGCTAGGTATCTACTTAGACACCGCCCCTGCGCGCTGACGTCAGTTCTTTACACGACATTCCAAGCCAGAAGTGCAGAGCCATGCAAGACACTGACCACTGGTGCACAACAACTAGGGCCCTGAAAGCGAGTCCCTAACTCTAGAAGTCAGTTCGCAGAACGGGGAGGATGGGTGGGTCGGTAAGGAATCCATAACTAATATATGTCTCTTACAGATATATCGTTACCGAAGGTAACTTGTTTATCTGAAAGAGACTAATAGCTATGGATTCCTTACCTTAGAATAGATCCCCCAGCAATACCAACCCCGGAGGTGGGTCTGCGAACCAAATTCACACCAGGAAGTCCTGAAGAACAGAATGGCCAAAGAAGCCGTCTCTTCGGACTTGGCAGTCCAGGCAGTAGTGCTTAGTGAACGTGTGCAATGAAGCCCACGTGGTTGCCTGGCAGATATCATGAAGGGGGACTCCTCGTCCCAAAGCAGTAGTGGCAGCCGTCGCCCTGGTGGAATGGGCGCGCAACCATACTGGATGTTCCTTTTTCGCTAAGCAATAGCAGATTTTTATGCAAAGAACGACCCATCGGGAGATGGTTCGCTTTTGCACAGCCCGACCTTTCTTGGCGCCCACATATCCAACAGAGAGCTGATCATCCACCCGGAATAGTCTTGTGCGATCCAAGTAAAATGAAAGCGCACGTTTTGGATCCAGACGGTGGAGCTGTTCTTCTGCTTTAGAAAGATGCGGAGGCGGAAAAAAGGTGGGCAAAGTGATGGTCTGTCCTATGTGGAAAGAGGTAACCACTTTGGGAAGAAAAGAAGGTCGAGTTCTAAGGACAACCTTATCCGGATGAACAGCAAGGAAAAGAGGCTTAGAAGAAAGAGCCTGAAGCTCACTCACCCTGCGAGCAGAGGGGATGGCAACCAGAAAGGCAGTCTCTAGAGTCAAGAGTCTGAGAGGGCAATTGTGCAGCGGCTCAAAGGTTGCGCACATCAAATACGTTAGAACAAGGTTTAAGTCCCACTGGGGCATTACAAAAGGAATAGGAGGAAAAAGGCAAGTAATGCCCTTAAGGAAGCGATTTACAATATGGGACTTGAAAAGAGAAGGCTGATCAGGAAGCCGAAGAAAGGCCGACATGGCCGAAAGATAGCCTTTGAGAGTGCCCAGAGCAGAGCCCTGCTGGGCCAAAGAAAGCAGGAAGAGGAGAACCTCTGAAAGAGGGGCAGAAAGGGGATCCACAGCCTTTGCTGCACACCATGCCACAAATTTGTTCCATCTACAGGCGTATACCATTTTGGTGGAGGGACGCCTGGCTGCCAGAATAACAGTACAGACTTCAGGAGGAAGGTCGAAATCTGTCAACTGTCACCACTCAATCTCCACGCAAGGAGGTGGAGGCTGGACAGGTTCGGGTGGAGGACCGTCCCCTGCTGCTGCGACAGAAGATCCTCCCGAAGGGGCAGTCTGATCGGAGGATCGATGGCCATGTTAAAGAGCTTGGGATACCAGGCTCTTCGTGCCCAGTCCGGAGCCACAAGAATGACTTGGGCCCGGTTGCGCTTGATCTTTAGCACTCGGGGCAGAAGTGGTATAGGGGAAAAGGCAGCTAGAAGACCGAAACTCCACTCGTGACGAAAATCGCCGCCTAGCGAGTGCCGCCTTGGAAACTCAAACGCGCAGAACTGCTGACATTACGTGTTCTCTTCGGTGGCGAATAGATCTAACCTTGCACCACCTCTGAGTGAAGACGCCATTCGTGATCCATCAGGCACCCGCAGCTGAGTTTGTCTGCCCTGGCGTTCAGAGAACCTGCCAGGTGTTGAACCACCAGGGACATGCCCTGTTGTTCCAGCCACTTCCAGAGGCAAAGGGCCTCCTGACAGAGGGTCACCAACCCCACTGTTTGTTGCAATACCACATGACGGAAGTGTTGTCTGTGAACACCTGCACTACTCTTCCTTTGACAGAGGGAAGGAATGCCTTCAGTGCCAGACGAACCGCCCGGAGCTCCAGGAGGTTGATGTGGAGCCCGGACTCCACCGGAGACCAGAGACCTCTGATCTCCGCCTCTCCCATGTGGCCGCCCCATCCCAGAAGTGACATCTGTCACTACTGTAAACTCTGGTTGGGAAAGGGAGAGGGATCTGCCCTGGACCCAATCCTGGTTCGTAAGCTACCACTGCTACTGATGTGCAGTCCCTGCCGAGATATGGACGACATCAGACAGATTCCCTTGATGCTGTGCCCACTGGAACTTCAGGTCCCACTGCAGAGCCCGCATATGCCACCTGGCATGATCCACCAGCAGGCTGCAGGAGGCCATGAGGCCCAGGAGCCTCAGGGTCATCCATACCGAAATCTGGGATAGAGACTGGAACATCGGTATCATGGCCCGAATATCCCTGACTCGCTGTTCAGGAGGATAGGCCCGAAACTGCGCTGTGTCCAGAACCGCTCCGATAAAAAGGAACTTCTGGGAGGGGGGTCAGGTGCGACTTCGGCACGTTGACTGTGAACCCCAGCGAATGCAAGAGGTCCGCCGTAGTCTTGAGGTGGGAGACAACAGCCTGGGGCGAGCCCGCCTTCAACAGGGAAGACTGGAACCCCTGATCTGCGCAGATGAGCTGCGACCACCGCAATCACTTTCGTGAACACCCGAGGGGCGCTGGTAAGGCCAAAGGGAAGCAAGGTGAACTGAAAGTGCTCGTGGCCTACCGTGAACCGCAGGTACCGCCGGCAGGACGGGGATGTAAAAATAAGCGTCCTGCAAGTCCAACGCTACCATCCAGTCTCCAGGGTCGTGAGCAGACAGGACCTGAGCCAATGTCAACATCTTGAACTTCTTCCGGAGGAAGCGGTTGACGTCCCTGAGGTCTAAGATAGGACGCAGGCCTTTGTCCTTCTTGGGCACCAGAAAGTAGTGGGAGTAGCATCCACGACCTACTTCTGGGACAAGGATGCGCTCAATAGCTCCCTTGGCCAAGAGCGCTGTACCTTCCTGACGGAGAAGGGCCAAGTGATCCTCCGACATGCGATGGAATGCAGGCGGCATGGATGGAGGGGGTAGTCTCGAAGGGGAGGGAGTAAACCCTTCAGACTATTTGCAAAACCCACCTGTCCGACATGATGTTGTGCCAGTGGGGGAGGTAATGGCGGATCCTGCCACCCACTGGCAACTGGTGGCCCTGAAAGGTTGGACTAGGAAGGCTTGGAGGCTGCTGCAGAGGGGGCACTGGTGGACTGGCCCGCCCGCTGGCCACCAGACCCACGTCGCTGGGTCCCACCTCCCCAGCTGCGCAGAGGCTGGGTAGCTTGTGCCGGCCTGTGGCTCTGGACGGAACATGGTGGGACACCCCTTCTGTAGCCGTGAAAGGCAGACTGCATGGGGCATGAGGTGGTAGCGAGGCCCAAGGATCTGGCCATAGGCCTAGAGGCCTTAAAGCGCTCGAGCGTGTTGTCTGCATTGTCGCCAAACAGGCGACGACCATCAAAGGGCATGTCCAAAAGTGTCGATTGGACATCCCCTGAAAAGCCAGTGGACCTCAGCCAGGCGTAGCGTCTCAGGGCTACCGACATGGAAATCGTCCTGCCTAGCGAGTCGGCAGTGTCCAGCCCACAGCGGATGGCGAACTTTGCTGCGTCCCTCCGTTCGACAAGCGCACGGGAGAGTACAGTCCGGGCCTCCTCCGGGCACTGTGGCAGCACTTGCGCGACCGAATCCCACACGGAGTGGGAATAACGGCCCAAGAGACATGCAGTGTTCACCGACAGCAGTCCTAAGCTGGCGGAAGAAAACATTTTCTTCCCAAGATGATCCAGCTTCTTGGATTCCCCATCTGGGGGAGCAGTAGGGAACGCGCCTTTGGACGTTGAGGCTTGGACCACCAACCTCTCAGGGGTAGGGTGTTGGGAGAGAAAAAGTGGGTCGCGCGGAGCCGGGCGGTGGCGTTGGGCAATCATCCTGTCCAAAGGAGTCCCTGTGCTGGGATTGGACCAAGTGCCCAGTAGGATGTCAGTGATGGCTTCGTTAAAAGGCAGCAGGGGCTCCGAAGAGGCTGCCGCTGGCTGAAGCACCTCAGTCAGGAGGTTAGTCCTGACTGCCACCGTAGGAAGGTCAAGGCCCAAGGCCTCCGTCACCCTACGCAATACCACAGCATAGGAAGCTCCCTCCTCCGTAGCCACGGTAGGGGGAGAAAGCATACCAGGGACTGGTGACGTGTCACGACCACTGGCATCACCCAACTCCTCTCTCCAGTCCGCCTCTTGGAGCTCGTCTGTTAAAGGGTCTCCAGACCCCTCCCAATCCTCCTCGTCGTCCTCTGGCCGCCATTCAGTGCGAAAAGGAATGCCAGAATAGAAAATAGGCACATAATTGCCTGCCGGATCCGGCGTCGGTCGACGCAGGCCCGGCTCCGATTCGAGGGGAGGGTCAGGGACGACGCCGGCCAGGGGCATGGCCAGTGCCGGCGTTGTCAACGGAATCGGTGCCGGAGGTGTTGTGACGTCAACCGGCATCGACCCGGATCCAGGCCTGGATCCTCGGGGGCCCTGCGGCGCGGGGACTGAAGTCGCCGGCCTCGAAGGCCTAGACCCCACAACCGAGGCCGCGGGGCCCGAAGACGCGCCAGTGGAATCGGGCTGCCCAAAGATGGCATGCATCGCTTCGTAAAATTCACAAAGTTGGGCAGGGGTAGCCCCGGCTCCCGGGAAGGGGGGGGGGGGGCGGGGGAGACTTGGAGCCGACCCAGCAGGCTCCGCAGGTTGACGACCTTCCGTTGACGACTTACCCGAGGACGAAGACTTCGATGACGAGTGGTGGTGGTGGTGCCGACTGCCGGGTCTCCAGAAGCTTTCGGGACCACTCCCGCAAAGACTTCTGGGCCATGGCCCGACAGTCTGAGCATGACTTCGGGTCATGGTCGCGCTCCAGGCCCCAGAGGTGCGGATCCGTGACGGACATCAATTTGTGACAGGAGTCACAAGGATTGAAGCCGGTCCGAGGTCGGGACATCTCTACGTGCACCAGGAGTCCGAAGACTCGAAAAAAGACGTTGCAAAAGTTTTAAAAAATTTAGTCAAAAATTGACTAAGGGTACCGGTCTCTCCGGATCTGTGCTGGCTGGCGCGGAAAAAGAAAGAACTGACGTCAGCGTGCAGGGGCGGCATCTAAGTAGATACTGCGACGTCGCGACTGCGACCACGATACCATCGACTAATGCGGAGTTAACCGACACCACCTACAGACGCGCAGGGGTACTGCTGAGAAAAAATTCTCAGGATCCAGTCTGATGCCTGGGGGTAATTCTAAGGTAAGGAATCCATAACTAAATGGTTACTTACTAGTGGGAGTAGTTTTGCAGCTTGAAGAATTTTCTGGATTCACATGCTGTGAATCATTCCGCCATCTAGTGATTGGGTCCGGAATTGTCTTTTTTTTGTTTGTTTTTGTTTTGATCGCTGTCGACCACCATTTGGTGCCAGGTACGTCCCCTGCGTGACGTCAGACGGTATCCAGGAGGTCGACGTGCGTGGTGGCCATCTTCGGATTCTTTTTTCTGTTCTTGTCTTTGTAATCCTTGAGATGGTTTGAGAAATACTGATAATACTTGCTTCCCCACCGGTTTGTTTTCCTTATAGGGGAGGCCGGGTGGGTCGCATGTGAATCCAGAAAATTCTTCAAGCTGCAAAACTACTCCTACTGGTAAGTAACCTTTTCGTTTTGCAGCGTGAATCCTTTTCTGGATTCACATGCTGTGCATCTGATTACGTAGCGGTTTCTTCCGTGTCTGGGAGGCTGTGGTGGAAGGCAGACCTTGCAAACAGGTGTTGAAGCACCCTTTGTCCAATTTGAGCTTCCTTATTCATTTGTATGTCCACACAATAATGTTTTGTAAAGGTGTGCGGTGATGCCCATGTTGTTGCTGCGCAAATGGAATCAATGTGTATATGGGCCATAAAGGCTAGCGTTGCTCCTTTTTTTCTAGTGGAGTGAGCTGTTGGTTGCATTGTTAGTTCCTTTTTGGCATTGGAATAACAATTGGATGGCTTGTAATATCCATCTTACAATAGTTGCTTTTGTGACAGCTGACCCTGTGTGGGTGTGTGCATAGGCGACAAACAATTGCTTTGTCTTCCTGATTTGTTCTATTTTTTGCAAATAGTACAGTAAAGCCCTCCTTACATCCAGGGTATGGAGGCTTCTCCCTCCTTTAGTTTTTGGAGAAAACCGGCAGGAGAATGTTTTGATTTAAGTGATACTTAAATACCATTTTTGGCAAAAACTGTGGATTGGTTTTTAAGATTACTATATCCTTGTGAATTTGTAAGTATGCTTCTTGTATTGTTAACGCTTGCAGTTCACTTACTCTTCGTAGTGATGTTATAGAAATGAGAAAGGCTGTCTTTAGGGTAATATGCTTGAGGTCCGCTGCATGCATGGGCTCGAAGGGTTTTGTCATTAGTTGAGAAAGTACTGTATTTAAGCTCCATGTGGGAACGGGAGCAGCTCTTGGTGGAGTTATTCTTTTTGCTCCTTCTAAGATCCTTTTGATGACTAGTCCTGTAAAAAAGCTTTTGCATGATTTTCCTCATGTGTATGCCACTATGGCAGCAAGGTGCACTTAAGGCTGGAAAAGTTGATGTTGTTGTCTAAAAGGTAAGTAAGGTATGTAATCACGGTTTCTTGTGTATTGATTGAACCAATTTTGTTGTTAGCGGTGCACCATGTAGTGTATCACTTCCATTTTACTGTATAGCATTTTCTTGTTGATTGCTTCCTTGCTTACCTTAGAATTTCCATAGTTCGGGGAGGCAGGTTGAGATGCCCAAACTATATACTCAGGCGCCAAGCTACTAGCTGTAGTGTCGCCGGTTCCGGGTGGAAAATCTGGCCCTGTTGCATTGTTAGCAGGTCTTTTTCTGCTTTGATCCTGACCATCTCTCCCTTGGATAGTTCAAGGAGGGTTGAGTACCATGTTTGCCTTGGCCATTGAGGGGCAATGAGAATCATATTTGTTCCTGGGCTTTTTGCAACACTCTTTGCATCAGGGGTATTGGTGGAAAGGCGTAAGCAAATGTCTGTGACCAATTGAGTGAAAGTGCATTTCCCTTTGATAGGTAGTGTGGAAACCTCGAGGCAAAGCATTGGCATTTCTTGTTCTGCATTGTTGCAAACAGATCCATCATTGGTGTTCCCCAGATGTGGAATAGATACTGTACTGTCCTCTGCTTCAACTCCCATTCGTGGGAGCAGTTGTTTTGTCTGCTCAGTTGGTCCGCTGTAATGTTGTCTACTCTTGGTAGATGTACTGTCTGTAGATTGATCTTTTGAAGTATTGCCCATTGCCAGATTTCCTGTGCATGTTTGCTTAGGGGAAAATACCTTGTTCCACCCGGTTTGTTTAGGTAGAACATTGTTTTTGTATTGTCGGTTTGGATTAAGATGGTCTTCCCCTGAATATGTTTCTGGAATGCATCGAGTGCCAGAAAGATAGTTTTCATCTCCAAGAAGTTGATTTGTTTCGTGGAGTCCTGTTCGCTCCATTGACCATGAACTTTTAGCTTGTTGAAGTGTGCACCCCAACCGTTGAGGGATGCATCCATGGTGATTGTCACAGATGGAGTTGGGTTCCTGAAAGGTCTCCCCTGTGCTATGTTGTTGGATGCCCACCATTGTATCTGTGCTTGCACCCTTTGTGTAACAACCACTAGATCCTCCCAACTTCCTGTGGCTGGAGACCAGCTGTTGGTGAGCCATTCTTGGAATGGGCGCATGTGTAAGCAAGCGTGAGGGATAAGTGGGATGCATGATGCCATCATGCCCATTAGTTTCATTACTTTCATCACTGTCAGAGACTGATCCCTCTGGTAGAGAGCGGTTTCGTGGTGGATAGCTTGTATCCTGGCTTGTGTGGGGTAAGCCTTTGCGTTTGTTGTGTTCAGTCTTGCTCCTAGGAAGGTTTTTTTCCTCTTTCTGGTGTTGTAGAAGATTTCTTGTGGTTTAGTGAGAAACCCAGGTCTTGTAGCGTTTGAATAGTTTTTTGAACATGATTGTGACATGTCTGTTTCGAGTGTCCCCTTATTAGCCAGTCGTCTAAGTAGGGGTCGATGTGGACTTTTTCTCTTCTCAGGTGTGCCGCCACTGCGGCTAGACACTTTGTGAACACCCGTGGAGCAGATTTTATGCCGAAAGGGAGTACCTTGAATTGGTAGTGTGTTCCGTTGTGCAGGAATCTTAGGTACTTTGTGTTTTTTGTTCATAGGGATATGTAGGTAGGTGACCTTGAGGTCTATTGTTGCCAAATAATCCATTTTTTGAATTTGTGGGATTATTTCTTGGAGGGTACACATTTTGAAGCGTTGTTAGTATGAACTGGTTGATGAATCTTAAGTCCATGATTGGTCTTAGAGTCTGATCCTGCTTGGGTACTAGGAAGTATGGAGAGTAGTTTCCTTTGAACCATTCTTGTATTTATACCTCAAACAGGCAATAGAAAAGGTACCGTTCTTTGATCTCTGCGTTTAACAATGTTTGTTCTGCTTCTTGTTAATTTTTTTGTTTTGGGCGGATTTGCAGGCGGTGTTCCTGTGAGCTCTATGCAATATCAGTATTTTACCAAATGTAATATCCAATTGTCTGTTGTGATCCTTTTCCATTGACTGTGGAAAAAGGATATCCTTCCCCCCCACTGGTGTTTTGTGTGGGTCCTTTTTCGAGATAAAGTCAGTTAGACCCATTTCCTCTTCCTCTAGAGGATTGGCCTCTTCCTCTGCCATTGCCTCTTCCTCTCAAGGGCTGCTTTTGTTGTTGTTGCCAACCTTGGTAGCTAGACTGTTGGCCCATTTGTTGGTTTGCGTTCTGTACTTGGGATTTTTGTGGCATTTGCGGTCCTTGACCTGTGGGCTTTCTGCCATTAAAACCTACTCTTTTGAACAAACTTCTTTGCTGCAAGACCCCCCTTGCCCTTGCTGTTTTGTTGTCCTTTTTAATTTGCTGAAGGGATTCATCCACTTCCTTGCCAAATAGAGCTTCCCCATTAAATGGTCTGTTAATGATTGATGTTTGAACTTCCTGCTTGAAACCAGAAATTCTGAGCCAGGCATGCCTTCTGAGGATGGTTCCTGTGCACATTTGCCTACTTGCAGTATCTGCTGCATCTAGAGCTGACTTTAGGCAGGTGTTAGCCACATTTTTTCCTTCCTGGACAATAGATTTTGCCCTCTTTTTGTCCTCCTCAGTGAGTTTGTTTAGCAACTCTTCTATCTCATCCCACTGCTGGTGGCCATATCTATTTAACAGTGCATTGGAGTTAGCGATGCTCCACTGCGTTGCTGCCTCCTTTTCCATTCTTCTCCCCACCATATCCATCCTTTTACTTTCTTTTTCTGGTGGAGGCCCGGTGTTGGAGACTGCATTTGCTCTCCTTCTGGCAGTGGTGACAATGATGGAGTCAGGTACTGTACTTCGCTGAATGTATTTTGGGTCCTTTGAGGAAGGTTTATACTTTTTCTCCACCCTGGGGGTTACCCCCTTGTTTGAAGCTGGTTCTTTGAAGGCTTCTTTGCCTTGATCCAGGATACTGGGCAACAGTTCCTTTTGTTGCAGGTGCCAGGGTTTCCAGTAAGAAATGTGTCCCCCTTTTCTTCCTCCAAGGGTACACCAAACTGCTTTCTACAATGACATTGTAAAGAGGGCAGCAAATCAATGTCATCTGGGGGGGGGGAAGCTTTCGAGGGATAGCTGCAAATCTCTTCTTCTGGGCTCTCGGTGTCGAGGTCGTTCCATGCATCCTCGAAGGCCTCAGAGTTTCTCTTCCTCAGGTATGTCTCCGTATTCCTCGGGGTCTTCGCCTCAAGGTTCTGGTGTTGGAGGGGATTCGAAGATACCTTCTTCCTCTCCCTCGGCGTCTTCAGCCTCGACGCTCTCCGGTTCAGCAGCCGGTGTCTTAGGGATTCGAAAATCCTTCAGTGAGGCGTCGAAATCCTTTTTCTTTTGTAGGAGTGTAGCCATCTCCTCCTCGAGTCTTCTCCTTTTTCTTTCGACTTCGAGGGCCCTCTCTGCGTTGGAGGCCGGAGATTTTCTCTTCTTCCCGGCGTCGACGTTAGTCTTCAGCAGTGTTGTGCCCTTTTTTGCGGGTTTGTTGTCGACCCTTGGCTTCGGTGCCTTCGGCGATTTACCCTCCTCGGTAACCTTTGGTAGGGTTCCGTGGGGTTCTATTAATCGCGGCCGACCCTAGATCGCCTTTTTGCTCGGCGTCGGGGCTGCCTTGGGCACCTTATGCTCATGGCCCTTTGGTTCAGACGGATCTTTATGGTGTCTTACCTTCACCCTCTTTTTCGACTCCTTCGCCTTCTTCTCGGCGTGGATCTTTTCGGAGTCCCCTTCTAGGATCTCGATGTCCGATCCTACGTGTGTCGACTCGGCTGGAGCTCCCTGCTCTTCCTCGTCGCTAGAGAAACCCAGGTCCTTCATGGAAGGTTTCTTCGTCGACTGCAACATTGTGGCTTAGTGGGCCTGTCTTTGGTTTCGGCGTGTCCTGAGCGTCTTCGGCAGGAACGCTGCGCAGGCCTCACAGTCCTTGTCCTGATGATCTTCGGGCAGGCAAAGGTTGCACACGTCGTGTGGGTCGCGTTGTGCGTATTTGTGGTGGCACTTGGGGCAGAATTTGAAAGGGGTATTCTCCATGACCCCTACCTTGCCATTTGTGGACCGGAGTGGTCCTCTGAGGTTCGAACGGCCGCCCTGCTCCTTCCTCTTGCTACGACGTCTGTGATCGATGATACTTCGATGATCTTTCGGTGATATTCTTCTTTTTGAAGATTTTTCAGGAAACTAAAAACTTTCTTCGGAGCTTCCCGTCTTGTTTCCAGACCCAACGGTGGAAAAAAGAATCTGAAGATGGCCACCACGCACGTCCACCTCCAGGATACCGTCTGACGTCATGCAGGGGATGTACCTGGCACCAAATGGTGGTCGACAGCGACCGAAACAAAAATAAAGACCATTCCGGACCCAACCACTAGATGGCAGAATGATGCACAGCATGTGAATCCAGAAAAGGATTCACGCTGCAAAACTAATTGTCTCTTTCAGATACCTACTTACTCCCAGCCAGGATAGGACTGACAAGAGAGGATATTGATGACCCATTACACAGTGGTTCACTGTCCCTTTTTTTTTTTTTTTAATTAAAACAACGGTGCTTATTTCAGCACGATGCTCCTCTTGGTCAGTGCCTGGCAACCCCCACTGAAATCGGTTCAACCGCCCCCACCCCAAAGGCCTTGACCTCATCCTATTTAACGTCATCTGACCCAAGTTCTTTAGGCAGCTGTGCGGTCAAGCCACATCTGACAAAACACCTCTCAATCCACAAACAAACAGAGAAAATGTGCCTATAATGGAAGTCATGTATTGGGGCCTTTTGTGACACCACAGTGAGTCCTACTGATTCAGTTTACAGTAGACCACCAAGGTTAAACTTTTATATAATGATACACTTCTAAACAAAACTACAAGATGGCAAAATAATGTGCAGCATGTGAATATAGTAGTTTCCGGCTTCAAAACGGATTTTCAATATAAATCACTGGAACACAATTATTTAAAACATTAATCAAGTCAACAAATAACTTGGAAAATAAAGAGGCACATTAGGAGTCGAAAGAAGTAGTCGGATTGGTCATGGAGGGTAGAGAACAAAATGAAATCTGGAAACAATGAGCAAAAACACAGCAACTTTGAATTTAAGGTAGAGAAAATATATGGACAACATTAGTAACTTATTGCTAATAGATACCAATAACCAACAATACATGTGATACTTCACTATAACTTTAGACCCAACTTGCAGCTCACTGTGGAGGAACAGACAAACTCGCTCTCAAGATGATGTATTGTCTGGGAGAATACTTTCTTTTAATATGCTTAACATATTAAGTGTAATTAAGGTAACAGTGAAAAAACAACCAGACACACCAGTCACCAAGTAATTGTTCACATTTTAGAAAAATGCTGTTGGCAGCTAACAGAAAACAGGAAAACGCCGATCCAAATTGTCCATGCAGGTCCTGGACACAGAGTTGTACTTCACCACAAAGATGATTTGTGATTTCCCATGCAGTATAATCACCTCTCACAAAACTGCATCCATTCTCCTGTAATTTGAGTTCCTGGATTTCCAAAGATATTGTTCCCTCTTCCTAGCATACAGCTGAAACCAAACTGATCAAAGCAGAGCTGTGAATCACATTGTACGTTCTCACTGCTAAAAGAACAGAGAGAGGAAGGTGATGTTGCAAACCAAAGGAAGATAGACAAACCTCACGCTATAAGAAACAATATATTTTATTTTTCTGACACCACAGCTCTGGCCAGTGGTTTTGTACCAAATTTAATGGATGTTACACAGAACGTTATACTCTGGGTTAAAGAGAAAATCTGTAGGCAGATTAAAGAAAACGTCAAAAGAAAAAAAAATCCCAGATCGTTTTCCACTTTCACATAAAAAATAAAAATTCACTTGGGATTCGTAGGAAAGGGATAACAATAACAGTGATAAGTAATGAAAGGACTACGTATGCTTTTAGTGTCCAAATGTGACAGCGAACAAGTCCGGCCTCTTCATAAAAAGCGAAGAAAAGGCTTAAAAAGCACAGGAACAGTCTCTTCTCTTTTGAATCCCCAAAATAATCTTTTTGCAGTCCCCAAAGCAGGAGGCAGACAAAGGTGAGGTAATGAAAAGGACAGGCAAGGAGAAAAAATAATGGAAAACCTACAAATAATGAAAGAATTGAAAGAGAATGAAAATGCGTATTGGCTATGCAGCCACAAAACCGTTTATTTTTTTAAAGAAAGATTTCCCTAACTGGACTTAATAGTTCATTTTTTGTGCTTTTTTAATAATACTCTTTCTGTATGAGGTCATAGTTTGGTTTACTATACACTGGAGTTAAAGGAAAATGGTAATACGTTCTGAAGATGGATTGTCCACCTAAAGTAAACAGCACTGAATCACACTCTCCTCTCGCCCAAAGACTAAAGTCTCTGCTAAAATCCCTTTTACAATATAGTACAGTACACAAAAACCAAGTGTCCCGGGAGAAGCCAGTCGAAATGACGTAAACATACAGAGAATGGTGCAACTCATGACAATGGCAATTCTCAAAATACAGCTACAGATTTTCAATGCGGGTGCCGTCACAACGTACCCAAGTCCACAAAAATAATTTTTAAAAAATAAATCTTAAAAAACCACCTGTTGAGTAAATGAATGTAATTCTGTTCAGATAATTTCATACATTCTCGATTTTCCCAAAAGCAATTTGTGGGTCCTTTTTCACCTATTGCATGGCCAAATGGTACTCCCTGGGGTCTTAAGATTCACCAGGAACGTGAATCTCATTTCTACAAGTGTCAGTAAATCCAGTCTTAGCAGCTTAAAACATCATGTTCCCTGGATTCCCAGGCCCTTGGCTAAATCCACCCATTCCAATATCCGCAGCCATACCCCGAGGCCTCATCTGTGGGGGAATCATTAGGTTTTGCTGAGGTCCCATCATCCCTTGCATGGACATTAACATGTTAGGAGAGCCAACAGGGCCTGGGTGACTGTAGAGTCCTGTAGGTAACCTCTCCTTGCCCGACATCATGCCTGGGTTACCCATCATAGTCAGTTGTCCAGGCATTCCTGGTTGTGCTGGTGACATCATTCGATGGTGAGGGCCCATCATCCCTTGCTGCATAAAGCCAGGTCTCATGGGATTATGACCAGACATTGATGAACCAGCTCCTAGATGCATATCTGGGTTACCCACTGGACCTGGGCCACCCATGACCGACATTGGAAGCCCCATTCTTGGATTATGCTCCCCCATCATCCCCTGCATATGTGAAAACCCAGGCCCATGGCCATGTGGCTGTTTTCTGCCCGGAGCTTCCCCACGAGGGAAATACTGCAGCGTCTGACTGGGTTTCTCAGATGGAATAATCCTGGACAGATCAAACTCTGGAATTCCTGCGACCCCTGGCCGGATAACCTCCTGAAGATCTGGATCACTGTAAACTGAAGGCATGTTATTTCCCATGACTTGGAAAGAGTCTGGCCCTCCAGGACATCCTGGTTTGCAAAGTGCTGGTTCAGAGGAGCTTTGGGGATGGTTGCCAGGACGGCCAATTGGTCCTTCTCCTGGGAAGCCCATTCCAGTTGGAAAATTACCCTGCCCTCCACTTGGGCCATTGTGTGGAAAGGAAACCTGGTGTGACGGAGACTGCAACGAAGGGAATCCTTGTTGAAAGGCCATACGGCCTTGAGGTACCATTGGAGAATCTTGGGAACCATGTGTCATCATCTGATTGTGTGACATCATCACAGGCCCCATGGGACCTCCATGAGGAGGCATATTGGGTCCCATGGAATTTGGAGAGGGCATCTGATTGCTGTGGCTAAGAGGCTGAGTCATCCCCATTGGGCTCAGTGTTGGCATTGGAACGGAGTGAGGACCAGGCTGTCGAGGAGGATTCTGTGGGTTGCCACCCATTCCTGGAAGAGAGAACACACATTGAATATGAGGAGGTAAGGATATTAAAGTTGCAGATGTCAAATAAATTTTCAAGTTTACAGTAACCTGGCTATACGTGTGCTTATATTTGTAGCACCAACATATTTTGCCCCTAAAAGTAGGAATATATATTATTCAGAAAAAAAACACTACATCCCATAATGAAATAAACTGCATTGTTTTCTTATCATTTACACAAAACTCATTTTCTTAATTTGCAACTATTACTATGATTTACTGCTTTAAAAAACATTAAGGGGTTGGGTTGCGGTGATGTGTAAGAGACCAATTCGTAAAATCGTTAAAGGTACATCAGATACATATTTTTAGATAATCTCTTCTGCGCATGACTTTTGTGCACATTTAAGGACAGTAACCATCACAGATTTTTTTTTTTATGATTTCCAGTTATTTCACTTAGTAAGTTAGGCTTGAATTAATCAATGATAATGGCCTTTTCTCAAGATTTCTAATTTGACTTATATTGCTTTTGCCATTATCAAGGCTTGGCAAAGCCATAAACTTTGGAAATATGGTAGGCAATGCAACAGCGAGCTTAAAACTCACCTGTTCATAGTGGTAGTCAGGATTAAAACTTATTTCGAATACTTGAAGCCAAAAATTGCACACCCCTCAACTATTTCAGAACAAGTAGGTTGATGTGCTTTGTTTCAAATTTCAAGACTAGCAAAAATATGCATTATTAAAGGGACGGGGTGTTGGCAGTGCTTAATTTGAAATAAAAAAGGTAAGTGTCAGGGCCCTTCTTAAAAGGCAACTGCAGCTTGCACCACCCATTGCCCCAGCCAGCTCTGCCGATGCCAGTACCAACACAACTACTAACCATCACACTCATACAAGTGTGATAAATCAGACTATTCTAGGCCAGCCAGAGCTGGAAGAATGACCTAGGCGGTAGGTATTATTAATTATCAATAAATAATAAATTATTAAAACTCGTGCTCACTCAAAAGTAGACAGGCAGCGCTACCATGTGGTGGGCTGTCAAACGCTGCTGTTGAAAATTAAGTGCCGGAGCAAACACCGGCTCAAATTAAGGACCAGGCTTAGTGAATATTTTCGCTGAATTCAGATTACAATGCCCAGTTTTCAGCATATACGTAAAATCTAGATCATATTTACACATTTCAAAACAAACTTAATAGAAACCTCAACTGCACATGAACTAACGTCACATGGTATACGGTTAGTGAAGAAAGGGGTTGGGGAGGTTAAGTTGCCATGACCTCAAAGTTTAAAGACACTCCGTTGTAATGTGTGATTAGCCCCTTGTCACTCGCCATCTAACATTCCCACAAATTTTAATTAAAAAAAGAAAACATTTCATAAAACAGGTCTATAAGATCCACTGTCAAACTTTTTGGGTTTTAAAAAGCACATGAATTCAGCCCATTTGAATCTAACAAAAATTTGACTGAAAACACTGCTCTTACCTTTACAAAACTGAAGAGAAAATGCAGACTTCAACTGCATAAACCCAGTGCCAGACTGACACTGCACTTTTAAGAATTTCAGAAGCTATCACCCTTCCCATCATACAGTGTAGGATTTGTAAGGCAGTTTGTGAAAGAAAACAGTCGAATAATAAATATATCTTTGCATTGCCTTTGAAAGTGGGGATGAAGTTATGATGTTTATGGATTCAGAGAGAAAGTCCCTGACCGAGAACTTGGATTACAAGTAACTCTCTTCTCTGTGACAGGATTCTTGCCGATATCCATGAACAGCAAAATCAAGTAGCAGGATATATAATACGAATAAAGAATGATTCAAAAGGATAGGTAGAAGATAGCATCTAACCTAAGTGAATAAATTAAGTGGAGGTTCTATCCTCGATAGCATCCATCTGGAGTCAGAATCAATGTAATAGTGTTTCAAAAGACCTCTAGGGTTGCAGCTTTACAAAAGACTGGGACGTGACCATTCCTCAGCATGGCACGTGCAGCCTTTTCCCTCTAGTGGAGGCCACTTCTGGTTTACCTGCGAGCGGTCTGCTGGCCATTTGGTACCCAGCTGATAATTTACAACACTGTCCATCGAAGTCTGTTCTCTTTCGTAGATGTCAGACCAGTGTGGACAGTTCCACAGTTTACAAGTAACTACTTAGTCTGCCCGAGATCTTTGGGCTTGTCCAGGTACTATCTAAAGCGTCTTTCGATGGCCAGAGCATGAAGAGATCTTTCTGTAGCAAGGTACAGTATGGAAAGAAAGTAATAAGGGCAATAGTTCTATTCAACTGGAATTCGAAAATGACTCTAGAAAGGAATAATGGGGAGTTCCTAAGGAAAGCTCATTGCAATGGTAATCCACGTAAGCTTCCTCCACACAAGAGGGTCAAAGCTCACTTAAGTTTATGGCAAAAGTAATTGCTACAGGGAATGACAGCTTCCATGGCAAGCGTTGAAGAGCTGCTTCATGCAAAGGCTCAAAAAGAAGAACCTAAGCTGCATAATTATTACAGTGAAGGATTTAGTCTCTTTTGTAGTCCGCAATCTCTTCTAGATTTGCTACATGCCCTGTGAAAGGCGGGGGTGAGAAGAGGGAGTGTGAAGGAGTGCTTGTTAACAAGTGCTTCAGTACGGATTGCCCTACTGCTACTGCCATGAGTGTCTCTATATCAACGCAATAGTTGCTCATGAATGTGTATTGTGCTTGGGAAATGTTCTGTTGAGACAATCGCCATGACTGCTGATGTGGCCGTAGTTTTCCAGATGGAGTGACCCCCACTATGCTCCTTCCAATATTTTGTTAGATATTAGGTAACATTGTTCAACTGCCTGCGCTATCCATTCAGAGGTATTGTTTATCACCCCAATGTTTATGGTGAGTGTCCCACGAAAAACAGTGTGGTCTTTCTAATGATTTGTATATCCTGCATGTAGTACATCACCCTTCTTCCATCTAATGTGGAGTGTTTTCGCTGGGGTGGATAGTAGGCTTCTGGAAGAGTGCCAAAAGGATTTGAGTATGAATGAGATAGAAAGATGGCACTACCTTACATAGGAATTTTATGGTCCCTGTACTGCGAGTACCTGCAACTCACTTAATATCCTCAGAGGTGTGTTGCCACTAGTAACACTTGTCTTTATTTTAAGGTACTTGAGTAAAAATATATTCACAGTCTCGATTCACAATCAGTGAAAGTTAGCTTGCAGTCCATTAGGTGTGCGATGTACTTAACTTCCCATATTGTTCGCCTGCTTAGCTCATCTGTATGAATGTTCTCTACCTGGGACATGGTTTGCCACCAACTGTATGTTTCTTGCGGTTACCTACCTGCAGATGTGTTGTGCTAGCTATAAGAGTGGATAAGCAACTGTCCACTGCACTTGTTCATATTTATCACAGATGCATAGTCTGTAAAATTTCGAACCTGTGTGTTCTGGATTGGACTCTGGAAGGATTTCAGTGCAGGTAAGTTGTTCTCAGCTCCAAGCAACTAATATGCTTGCTCAGCTCCTGAGCAAGTCACAGCACATTATTTTGAGTTGTTCCATATGTATCCCCTCAGCACGATGCATCTGTTGACGGTCAGCAGGTGATGTTTAGTGAACGGCCTCCCATTCCACATGTTCATTCTGTTCTACCATTTAATCTATTTGATGACGTGGTCTGTTACAACCACTAGATCCTCCCATTTTCCAAATGTTGTTTAACCACTCTTGATTAGGTCTCCTATGTAAACTTGGGTTTGGGATTGGATGAATGCAAAAAAGCTTCATACCCAGCAGCTTTATTACAGTCTTCACCATTAGAAATTGAGACATCAGGCAAACGTGAGCAAGTTTTACAATGCATGTGTACTTTTAAACATGGAGAAAAACATTGCTTTGGACTGTGTTCAGTTCTGTCCCCAGGAAAGACTTTCGTATTTGGGACTTGGCAAGACTTTTTTTTCCCCAGTTCACTGTCTCTGGCGGAGTAGGCTAACAACTTTCCGAATGTTTGGCATTGCTCAAATGCGCCTGCCTAAAACAGCCAGTTGCCCAGCCAATGGTACACATGAACAGGCTGTCTTATGAGGTGGCTGCTACGACCACTGTTTTGATAAATACAGTCTGCAGATATATTGCCGAAATGTAACACTTCAAAATGATTTTTTTTTTTTTTGTAAAACTTTATTTGATTTTTATCATCTACATTTAGGTTGCAATACGACAGAATAAATGATTTGGTATCATCATTTAGAGCCGTCTCAAACATTGGTACATACAGTAAAATAGCGGAACACTGACATTTCCAGCATTAGAAAGCATTTGACTATCTACAGATGTTACGGCTCTAGTGCCCAATGCGAGGCCTATCGTTCATATGTGGTGTGTCTGAATCCTGGTAGAGAACTAATGGATGATGATGCACAGTCAACACTTCAAAATGATAATGTACCCTCGTCACAAACCTGTGGTATCTACTGTGTGAAGGATTTAGTCCTTCTCTAGAAAAGGTATGACCTCTGGGGGATTGTTATCTGAAACTTTTGCGTTTTGATTAACTTGTTGACAAGCCACAGGTCCAGTCCTGGACTCAGTCAAATCTTGTTTTGGAACCAGAAAACAGTGAGTAGGCCCAAGTGATTCTCTCCTCTAAGGGTTTTCTGTGATGTCCGAGTACTGACAAAAGTGAGGAATAACATCTAAGTGCACCCTTAAAGGAAAATGTTACTTACTTTGTAAGCATCTGTTCGTGGCATGTGGTGCTGTAGATTCACATGCTCTGCATACTTCCGCCATTTAGTGTTGGGTCCGGATGTGTGCAAGTTGTTTTTCTTCTAAGAAGCCTTTCGAGTCACAAGACAAAGTGACATGTCCTGTTGGTGATAATGTGCATGGGCATCAACTCCATTGTTAGATAGTTTTTCCACAGGTGGGTGAGAATGGAGTGAGTAAGTATCAGTAAAGAGATGTCCATGCAAATAAAATAGTGTAAAGGAACTGCAACAGCCACAGGTGTACAGGGAGGAGGGTGGGCGCATGTGAATCTAAAGCACTACATGCCACGAACAGATGCTTACAAGGTAAGTATCATTCTGTTCGAGGAAAGTGTGGCTGTAGATACACATGATCTGCATAGACTGTAGAGCAGTCCCTCTCCAAAAGAGGTGGTAGCGCCTGTGGGTGTTGTTCGAAAGAGTACATAGCACTGCCTACCTTACATTGGCTTGTTGGTGTGCTAAAATATCCACACAATGTTTGGTGAAAGTGTGTGGTGTAGACCATGTAGCTGCGTTGCAAATGTAAACTATTGAAATATTGCCCTCGAAAGCCATGGAAGCCCCTATTTTACGAGTAGAGTGAGCCCTAGGTGGTGTAGGCCAGGTCCTTTTAGATTTGGCATAACATGTCTGAATGAATTTAATTATCCATCTATAAACGCCTGTCTTAGATATTGGCTTTCTTATGTGAGGGGGCGAAAAAGAAACAGTTGTTTGGTTTTAAGTAACGCTTTAGTTCTATCAATATAATACATTAGAGCTCTTTTGATATGAAGAGCGCTTTCATCAAATGAATCCAGTTGAGGAAAGAAAACTGGTAATTCCACTGACTGAGGTGGAAAGATAAAACCACTTTTGGAAGGAATTTTGGATTGGTTCCAAGGACAACCCATTCTCTGTGTAGCTGGAAGAAAAGTTCATCCAAGGTTAATGCCTGGAGCTCACTGACACGCCTAAGTGAGGTAATGGCCACCAAAGAAGAAACCTTCCAAGACAAAAATTGCAGGGGACAGTTATGCAACGGTTCAAATGGTGGACCCATATGTCTGGCAAGTACAATATTGAGATTTCATGCGGGTGCAGGTGGAACTTTAGGCGGAATTACCTTACGGCCTTCCTTGAATGACTTAACTGGTACCCTGAACTAAGATAAGTGTTGTCTGTTTTGTAGATAGGCAGCAACTGCAGCTAAATGTAGATGTATTGAAGTGTAAGCGAGGCCAGAGGTCTGCAAATGAAGAAGATAGCAAACAATGTTTTGCACAGTTGCATCAAATGGATTTGTTTGTTTACTGCGACAGTAGAAAGCAAATCTTTACACATCGCTGCGTAACATGCTCTAGCTGTGGGCCTACAAACTTCTTTAAGAATGGTCATACATTTAGGTGTAAGATTAAGGTAACCAAATTCTATGACCTTAGGAGCCAAATCGCAAGGTTGAGCTCCTTTGGATTTGAGTGCCTGATTTCTTCATGGTTCTGAGGGAGAAGGTCCAGGTTGAGGGGAAGCTACAGAAAGCGAAGAGTGCAGCTGTCCACCAACATTAGATCTTGTAGCTGACCCTGTGATTGAGACCACTGGGGTCCGAGATATTCTTGCAGCGGGTTCATATGTAGTCGAGCATTTGGTACTATAGCGATGCAAAATGCCATCATGCCTAAGAGTCGCATAACTTTTTGACTGGTAAGTGTTGATTGGGTTGAAACTGCTGTAGTAGTGTTTGGATATTTTGAATACTGGCCACATTTGGGCATGCCAAACCCTCCTGTTTGTTGAGCATGACCCCTAAATATGGCTGAATCTGTAAAGGTTGAAGGTGTGATTTCTGTATGTTGATAGTAAACCCTAGTTGATGGAGAAGATGGAGTAGTCTGTGTGTGTTGTTGACACATGAGATGTGTTCTGGCTTTTGATGAGCCAGTCGTTCAGATATAAGACATGGATGTTCTGTTTGCACAAATGTGCTGTTACTACTGCTAGACATTTAGTGAACACACGGGGTGAGACAGTGACTCCGAATGAGAGCACTTTGAACTGGTAATGCCTTCAACCTATAAAGAATCTGAGGTTTTTGCGATTAGCTGGATAGATCGGGATTAAGAAGTAAGTGTCCTTATAAGGCTAGTGCTGACAAAGTCGTCTTTAAGCAGTGGGATCAAGTTCTGAAGAATCACCATATGGCAGTGTTCTGATAGTATGTAATGATTTAAGGGCCTGAGATCTAAAATGGGCCGTAGTGATCGGTCTTTTTTGGGAATTAGAAAGTATAGTGAGTACACTCCCGAACCTTGATGTTGAAGAGCAACAGAGCCTCCACTTGTTGTTTGAGCAGATTTTGATGTTCTATGGAGAGATGGGTACGCGAGGTGGAATGTTTGGGTGTGTGGTTATGAGCTCCAGACAATAACCATGTTGGATAATGTCCCACACCCACTGATCTGATGTTATAGTTCTCCAAGAGGGGAAGAAATGTTGTAGTCTGCTCCCGACAGGTGTTAAATGGTCGGGGGAATGAGAAGAGAGTCACTGCTTTGATGTGAAGGGTGCAGTATATGTTGAGGTAACCCTACCGCGACCTTCGGAATTATTTTCTCGATATGTGCCTCTGTAGTACCCCCTCGAGGGGGAGGTTTGTTGCGGTCTATACGAGGAGGTGGAGGCATCAGGTGGGGTAGTTTGGCACCCTGTTTGTATGAGGGACACCAAAAGGAGCAACACGAAGCAGAGGTTTGGAGTATCAGCACTGATTTAGCTACTTCGGTGTCCTTGTCTTAATTATCCCAAGGACCTGTGGGCTATGGACATGAATTAATCTCCCCGAGACTGTGGAGACCCCTGTGGTGTAATGTCTACTGGGTCATCATGTGAATGATGTGCTGAAGGTGGCAGTGGAGAAGACGGTAGAAGAGGTGGCGGAGGTGGTTGAGAAGGAGGAAGAGGAGGACGCAGAGGGCTGGTTGCACTGTCGTCCTTTTTAGCAAGCACTGGTACATCTATGGCCTCTTCAAAAGAAAACTGGCGCTTAGATGGTTTGGACGCTGAATGCAAAGTTTGAGCTAAAATACAGCCAGTGCGAGGCTGTATATGTTGTTTTTTCTACTTCAGATTGAGCCGCTCCTGCATGATTTGGAGGATTAGAGGGGCAACTTGGATGCAGAAGTTTTCGGCGCCAAAGCAGATTTCCTTTTCGAAGCAGAGGTGGATGGAGCCGAAGCGGCTGGGAGCGAGGTGCTTGGAAGCGAAGAGGCAGTTGGTCGGCTCGGTGCAGAGTCCAGTCGGCTCGGTGCGGGAGACAGTAGTTTCGCCTTTGCTTTCGGTGCCGAGCCAGAGAGTAGGGCATCCACAGCAGATCAATCAATCAATCAATCAATCACGGCATTTATAGAGCGCGCTACTCACCCGGGAGGGTCTCAAGGCGCTGGGGGAGGGGGTAAGTTACTGCTCGAACAGCCATCGGAGATGGTCGGTGCCTACCATGGCCTGCTGGCAGTGGTGGCTCAGCAGCCATATATTCGGTCGAAACAGTGTTTCTTGGAATGTGGAACAGGGTACTCATGGTACGCTGGCCCAAACTAAGATCTTTTATCTGAAGACCAGTGTCAAGGTCTGAGTAAGAGCTGGAGCCGGAGCCAGATGGAATGGAAAAAGACCTCTTCCTCAGCCGCAGAGGCATCATGAAGCTCTTCCTGTTCCTACTCAACATCTTGACCCAAGATGTTGGGTTTTTACATATCTTTGCACTGCATTTCTCTGCAACGCATCAGACGGTCCCACAATGTCTTTTTCGATCGAAAGGATCAACAAGCCTCACAGTCCGCTTCTTGATGGTCTGGAGACAGACATAAGTTGCAAACCTGATGGAAGTCGGTTCTCGAGTACTTCGATTGGCACCTGGGACAGGAGCGAAATGAAGTTTGTTCCATTAGCAGTGCATTCTCAGTCAAAGCTGATCTAAAGAGTAGGCACGAAGACCGCGATTGGAGCACGTCGAATCGATGGGCAAACGTTTTCTGGTTTTCAGTACGCGGCAATGGAAAATGGGACCAAAACAATACAGACAATGGTCGAAATGAACAGCGAACTGAAGTGAGCCAGATACTGTCTCGAACTGGAGCGCTACACAACACGTCCGAACCAGACGGCGGAAAGAAAACAATCTATAAACACACATTATCACCAAGAGGGAGAGTCACTGTATCGTGACTCAAAAGACTTCTTAGAAGAAAAATAACTTGCACACAATCGGACCCAACTCTAGATGGCAGAAGTACGCAGAGCATGTGTATCTATAGCCACACATTCCTTCGAACAAATAAAGCTAATAATTTTTTTTTTAAAAAGTCCAAGCTAATGTTTGGACAGTGTTTTAACTGGAAATGCACTTCCTGGTTGAAACACAGGCTTGAGAGGATGGTTGGACTAGACCATTTCACACCAATTTTTGTTTTTGTTGCTTGAACGGAGCAAACCATTCCTTTTTCCACTTTTATGCTGTATGTAACTACATCACAACTTACTTGCCAGTTCTGAAAATGAGGAACTCAATTAATAGTCTGACTAATTTGCAATGCTTCAGCATAAAATATAGCTGTCTCCGTTTTGTATTGCACAGCTTCCATTTTTCACTTGGCATGGGAAAAACACTTCGTCCTTAAACTACAGGCACACAGCTGGGATCCTAGAGCAGCAATATTATTCAAAGTAACACGTCACCATTAGCATTAACTTTCCTAATATTCCACTTCTACCATGGTCTGTTGTGCTCTTTCTTCTAACTGGTTCTAGAACTAACCTTTATTATACACCTTTCCAGGATTATGACGAGCTGGCACCCATCTCTGCACCAGACAAGAACAGCATTACTTCAAAGCACTTTGTGGGGGACTTTCTTTAGGGCAGTTACTCACCTGGCATATTATTCAAGGACGGCAGATTAGGTGAACGGGCAGGTGGCGAGTCATCATCAGAGCTTGCTACTGTCTTGATGGCATCGTGATACAGAGGTGTGGAGCTGGGCATGGCAAACTTTGACATCCTAGACATCATAATCGATAGAGGGTTCTGGGAAAGCGTGGGTTCTGGAGGCATAGTGTAGGTACTACTTGATTGGAGGTTGGGGTGGGCCATGGAAGCAGACTGACAGACAGTGGAAGGAGTTGGACCACCTAAAAATAGAAAGCACATTTCAAATTAACAGTAATGCCAAAACGTACGATGACCTGATTTTAAACTAAAAGGTTTGTAATGTTCATGTTAATGCTGGGGATCAGCATTATAGGCCAGAAGTTCTTTCAGCATTATCCATTACAATGAAATCTGTTCATTAAAGAACTATTTACAACATGACCGTACTACTGCACCAAATATCTAAATATGAGTCTATTGCCTCATTTGCAGCCCAAATGTCTATACGAGCATACAGCTTAGACCTGTAGCTCATTTATGCCAAAATCGACTGGACACTAATGTACTCCTCCATCCTGAATGTTAAAACATTCATGGTCCTCCTCAGCTACACAAATATATATTCAACCACCCCATGGTAATTGTATGATATGATCTAGAAGTAATATAGTAATGCCTAATCAAAACAGCCATATAATTCTATCATCTACCTACGATAAACCCTTGTCGACCATTACTAGCCCATTCCGCAAGAGAAAGGGAAGGTAACAGACCATTTACTTATACAACTACTTATTAATATTTGACCCTACACACAACAGTACAGCCCCTAAATTATTTGTAAGTCAATACCGGAGACTTAATTTAGTTAGGATCAACTCAAAAAATATTTGATCCTAACTAAATTAAGTCTCTGGTATTGACTTACAAATAATTTAGGGACTGTATTGTTGTGCTATATGGTTTTCACACAAGGCAATTTAATCCCCAACAGCTCACAGCAGGCAGAATGTCACACTGCCGCGAAGCAGCAAAAATAAACCTAATTAAATGCAATGACATCAGTTGTCAGGATAACAGTCATGGAGAACTCCTAGAGCCCACTCAGGAAAACCTAGAAATATATATATCCGCCCCTGGCCAAAAGTGCCCAATTAATTCCCCATCAAAAACATGCGCATAACTTGCCACCAAAACATTGTGGTTGGCTATGTGCTGTCACCATAACCGTACATCCGTATCAGGATTTATTCACAATTTGTGCCACACTAGGAGAGCAGACAACCCTGTGACAACATCAGGTGTACAACAAGCTTAAAAAAAGTAAGTGTCAGGAGACTTACACTTTTATAGACAATCTTGGACAGGAAATTCAATCACAAATTCAGCAAACTGCAGTTATTTTTATAATAACCCAGAACAATGGCTTTTTTGCATTCTAGACTAAAGGACATAAGAAGCTGTATATTGTTTCTAAAGTGTGTATTATTTTTCCACTTCTTCTTAGACCACGTCAAATAAAGTTAACTTAAAGATGTCCCACCATCACTGCATCATACTGCAAGACTGGGCAAGCAATGCCGGTTTACTAAAGAATTTGCAAAGGCTGGGGAATGCACAAACTGACTATCGAGCTCAATGAAATACGACAACACTCCTTGGCACACACAGCCAGAAATAGCACACTGCAAGGATCTTTATCTGGATCTATATACTTTAACCATGACAGTAACACATAAAGAAGTAAAAGGACATTTTACTAATTCTCGCACAATCAACCACAGTCAATTGATGTACAGAAAACACACAACTGCATGAAAAGGGAACACTGATCAAGAAAGTGTCATGGTGTTATATCAGCAGCAGAACAAGCTCTACAAATGTGGAAAACATGAAACACTGCTAACCTGGTCATTAAAACTTTTATCATGCTCTATTTATACCTTAAAGCTAGCGGTTTCTCGCTTCCTTCTAAACCAGTTCCAGGACGAGTTCCATTTACATATGTATCAAGTTAATGTTAATTGTTAAAGTTAATGTTCCAAATTAGTTTTGAGCTGCTATTAAAGATGTCCAACAATGATTTTACAGTCAGCCCAGCATTTAAAAACGGCCACTCAGATTGGTTTTACATTTTAGGTGCATCAGTATGAAATTTACCAAAAGAAATAGCCAGGAAATTCATTCTACATTCTTTCAAAACCAAGCAACGTGGCTTTCCGAACAAGAAAGGCCTTCCACAAATAGCCGAAGCCACTAGCAATGAACACTAGAAACTGCTGTTTAAAATCAAATAAACAAATGCCAACAACATTCAGCGGCACCAATTTAAAAACTGTACATTTACACTTCTATTCTTAGAAGTGTCTTTTCTACTCAAAGTAATGATCTAGGTCACCAAGGTAAGGATTATGTTACTTATCCAGTAAGCATCTGTTCTTGGAATGTAGAGCTGTAGATTCACATGCTTTGCATACTCCTGCCATCTAGTGTTGGGTCCGGATGTTTGCAAGTTGTTTTTGTTCGAAGAAGTCTTTCCAGTCACGAGGTAGGTGACTCCTCCTTTCGGTGATAGTGCGCATGGGCATCGACTCCATTGTTAGATTGTTTTCCCGCAGTGGGTGAGAATGGAATCATATGTGTAGAATAGAGATGTCCATGCGTATGAATGTGAATTAAGAACTAAAATAACTACAGGAGACCGGGGAGGTGGGTGGGCGCATGTGAATCTACAGCTCTACAAGTCAAGAACAGATGCTTACTGGGTAAGTAACATTATCCGTTCGAGGCATGCGAGCTGTAGATCATATGCTTTGCATAGACTATATAGCAGTAAACTTCCAAAGCGGTGGCTAACCTGTAGTAGTTGTTGTTTGAAACAGAGTTTTAAGTACTGCTTGGCCTACATTTGCCTGTTATCTTGCTAACACATCTACACAATAGTGTTTGGTGAATGTGTGCGGTGTAGACCATGTTGCTGCCTTACAAATATCAGCTATGGGAATATTTCCCAAGGCGGCCATAGTAGCCCCTATTTTGCGAGTAAAATGCGCTCTAGGGGTACTAACAAAGTTCTCTTTGCTTTAACATAACATGTTTGGATACATTTAACAATCCATCTTGCAATACCTGACTTAGATATAGGATTGCCCTTGTGAGGTGGAGAAAAAGCAAAAGTTGCTTTGTTTTCCTAAATTCTTTGGTTTGTTCTATGTAGTAAAGTATAGCACGTCTAACATCAAGTGTGTGTAGAGCTCGTTCTGCTACAGAATCAGGTTGAGGAAAGAACACAGGTAACTCAACCGATTGATTGATTTGTAAAGCAGAAATTACTTTAGGGAGAAATTTAGGATTGGTACGAAGAACTACTATATCCTTGTGAAGTTGAAAGAAAGGCTCTTGTATAGTAAATGCCTTAAGTTCACCAACTCTCCTTAATGATGTTTTCGCTATGAGGAAAGCAACTTTCCATGATAGGAATTGTAATTGACATTTGTGCATTGGTTCAAAAGGTGGACCCGTTAGCCTTGTAAGGACTATGTTTGAGTTCCACTCTGGAGCAGGGGGAATTCTTGGTGGTATCACCCTTTTTAATCCTTCCATGAAGGCTTTAATCACTGGTACCCTGAACAGAGATAAGTGTTGTCTATTTTGCAAGCATGCAGCTACAGCTGCTAGATGTAAACAAATGGACGTGTAAGCTAATCCACATTGCTGTAAATGTAACGGATAAGAAATGATGTTCTGTACAGAAGAATCAAGTGAATTGATATTGTTACAATAGACAACAAACCGTTTCCATTTTGCTGCATAACATGCTCTAGTCGTAGGCTTTCTAGCCTCCTTGAGAATATCCATACAGTCTGGTGGTAGTTGTAAATAACCAAACTCTATGACTTCAGGAGCCAAATTGCTAAGTTGAGTTCTCTGGGATTTGGATGTCTGATTTCTCCATGGCTCTGAGTGAGGAGACAGGGTGTAGCTTTTGATGTGGAACCACTGAGAGTTCTAACAGGGTGGTGTACAAAGGTTGACGAGCCCATGTGGGGGCTACTAAGATCAGTGTGAGGGATGTTTGTCTGCGCTTCCGAACCAGTAATGGAATTAGTGGGAGAGGCGGAAAAGCGTAAGCAAATATCCCTGACCAATTCATCCATAGAGCATTGCCTTTCGATGCTGGGTGTGGGAACCTGGATGCGAAGTTTGGGCATTTTGCGTTGTGTACTGTGGCAAACAGATCTGTGGAAAACCCCATTTTTGAAAGTAGGGAAGAAGAACTTTGGGATGAAGTTCCCACTCGTGTACTGTGTCTGCTGAGCATGTCTGCAATCTGATTGTCTACTCCTGGAAGGTGTTCTGCTAGGAGATAGATTTTGTGGTTAATCGCCCAATTCCAAACGCTTTGTGCAAGGCGCGACAGCTGGAGAGAGTGAGTCCCTCCCTGTTTCTGTAGGTAGTACATTGCTGTCATGTTGTCCCTGAGAACTAAGACAGTCTTGCCTACAAGGTGGGTGAGAAAAGCTTTGTGAGTGCTAGGAATACTGCTAGAAGTTCCAGGTAGTTGATGTGGAGACGTTTGTGATTGTCCGACTACAGCCCCTGTACTGTGTAATGTTGGAGATGTGCACCCCAACCTGTTAACTATGCGTCTGCTGTCAGTATAGTTTGTGGAATCGGGTCTATGAAACGTCGCCCTTTTGCTAAGTTTTGAGGGTTCCACCAGTGCAGAGAGCGATGGGTGCAGCTGTCTACCAACACTAGATCGGTTAATAGACCCTGTGATTGATTCCACTGACGCGCTAGACATTCTTGCAGCGGACGCATGTGAAGCCTTGCATGAGGTACGATTGCAATGCAGGATGCCATCATTCCCAGCAGTTGCATGAAGACTCTGGCTGGTAATGATTGGTTGGGTTGAAATTGTAACAGTGTGGCCTGCATATTGTGAATCCTGGCTATATTGGGAGTGGCTAGAGTTTTGAGAGTGTTGAGGGAAGCTTCCAGATAAGATTGCACTTGTGCCGGACACAGGTGAAATTTTTGTTCATTTATTGTAAAACCCAACTGGTGAAGTAAGTGTACTGTTGTCTGAGTGTGTAGTATACAGTTCTGGTAAGTGCCCGCTTTGATAAGCCAGTCGTCCAGGTAAGGGAAGATATGTATACATTGTCTTCTGAGATGAGCAGCCACTACTGCAAGACATTTGGTGAACACTCTGGAGGCTGTGGTGACGCCAAATGGAAGTACCTTGAACTGGTAATGTTTGCCTGCTATCACAAACCTGAGGTATTTGCGATGAGCGGGATAAATTGGAATATGAAATTATGCGTCTTTTAGATCTAGAGTAGACAAAGTCGCTCTGCTGCAAGAGGGGAAGTACTTGTTGAAGAGTTACCATGTGAAAGTGCTCTGACAATACGTATTTGTTTAACTCCGAGATCTAGAATAGGTCTCACGGAGCCGTCCTTTTTGGGAATCAGAAAGTAAAGGAATAAACCCATGACCCTTGGTACCGAAGTGGGACTGGTTCTATAGCCCCTTTGAGTAATAAAGATTGCACTTCTTGTTGAAGCAAGTGCTGGTGGTCTTGTGGTATTTTGTCAGATTGAGGAGGATTGTTTATAAGCTCCAGGTAATAACCATGTTGGATAATTCCAAGCACCCATTTGTCTGTTATTGATTTCCAAATGGGGAGAAAGTCTTGAAGTCTTCCTCCGACAGGTGTGGAATAGTCAGAGGGAAGTGTTGGGAAGTCACGGTTTACTTGAGGAAGGGGAAGTGCGAGGTGTGGTGTTTTTACCTCTGCCCCTGGGACTGTTTCCCCTATAACCTCCTCTGAAAAATCCTCTTGCAAAAGATGATTAGAAATTGCCTTTGTAGGAGGAAGTGTTGTGGTCAGTGCCTGTGGACTTGGACCCTACCCTATAAAAAGAGTGCTGAAAGGAACCTCTATTTGAGGGAGATTGAGGCGCTCCCATTGATTTTGCTACATCGGTGTCCTTTTTCGTTTTTTCGAGCGCTAGATCGACTTCAGGGCCAAAAAGATGTTTTTTTAATCAAAAGGTATATTCATGATGGATTGTTGGACTTCAGGTTTGAACCCTGATATCCGTAACCATGCAGGTTATCGTAGTAAGATGCTAGTATTTACCTCTCTAACAGCGGTGTCAGCTGCATCTAGAGCGCATCTGATAGAGGCTTTAGAAATTAGTTTGCCTTCTTGGACTAAATCCTGAGCCTTTGCCTTATGCTCCTCTGGGAGAAACTGAAGTAATTGTTCCATTTCGTCCCAATGGGCTCTATCGTATCTTGCTAGGAAGCCCTGCCTATTAGCAATACGCCATTGGTTAGTTGCTTGCGCAGCTACCCGTTTGCCCGAAGCATCGATAAGCTTCGATTCTTTATCTGGGGGAGGGGCATCCCCAGATGCTTGAGAGTTAGCTGTCTTTCTACCATTTGATACCACTAAAGAGTCAAGTGGTAACTGACCCTTAAGAATAGGATCTGTGGGGGAACATTTATATTTTTGATCTACTCTAGGAGTAAGGATTCTGGCACGGACAGGATCTTTAAAAATATCGTCTGTGTGCCTCAACATACCCTTGAGCATAGGCAGTGTCTGACTGGACTTCTGGGATCCTAGACTGTCAAAGAGAAAATCCTCCTCTAAAGACTTTATGTAGCTCCGCCCCATGGTATTCTGCTGCTCTAGCAATAAGCTGTTGGTATGACAGGTGGAGATGGCCTGGCAGGATAAAGATCTGGGTCTGTATCCTGTGGAGGATCAGTTGTGTAGTCCATCCAAGGATCTGGTAATTGTGCATCGTCATCGTCAGTGCCACCTGTGTGAAAATTAGGTAGAGGAGACTGACTAGGTGTAATCTGTAATGGATCAAGCTGTGGTGGAGAGGGAGGAGGAGATGGAAGTGTATGGAAAGGACTAGTGCCTACACTTTTTCTTCAGAGGAATTTTGCATGGGCTATGATCATCAGAAAGCTTATGCTTAGATGGTGTTTGAGCATGGATATGCCCTGTATCAGGGTGAATATACAGTTTTTTCTGTTTTGGATCCAGTTTAGGGGGTACAGGGTCTGTTTGGATCCGGTTGTGTTGTAGGCAAGTCTTTGCTTTTCGGCACCGAAGCTTTCGGAGCCGAGCCAGAATGTCCTTTCGGTGCCGAGGGTATCGACTCCGAGGGATGTTTGAGTTTCGGTGTCGAAGGTTTCGGTTCGGAACCCATCTTTGATTTAGAGGTCGAAGATTTCGGCTCGGAAGTGGGCTTTGGCCGGCTTGGTCCTGAGCCGGAAGGCTTTTCAGAGAGTTTCGGTGCCGAGCCATGAGGCGGAGCATTGGAAACCTCTTCTCGGTGCCGACCTTGGCTTTGAGGCGGAGGTGGTGCCGCAGCCTTAGATTTTTTAGGGACGGTGGGAGGGGGGGGAGAAGGTGTCTTTGGTACTCACGTCCCCTTGTCCCTGCGGCACATCTTTGTCCTCTAGGTCGATTTGTAACTCTGATTGAGAGGCAGACGCAGCTGAAGCCAGCTCCTCCACTGATACCTCTTCGTGTTCGGAGTCTCTGCCGAAGAGGTCCGGTGTGACATCCAACCACTGCATCTCTCGATGTCGAGCCCGACGATCACGGAGAGTTTTGTTTGATCTGAAGGATCGGCACGTGTCACAGTCTTGCTCTTTGTGCTCGGGGACAAGCACAAATTACACACCGGATGAGAGTCTGTACGCGGATATTTCGCGTGGCAAAGGGGACAGAATTTAAAAGGAGTCCGTTCCATCGACTAGGAGCTGAACGGACGCGGATGGTCCGGAAGGCCGCCCGCAGATCTTCCGGTCGAAATTTCTTGAAATTTGAATCGAACCATGGAAAGAGAAAGCGCGTTCGAAAACAATACCGTCGAGGTAGAAAGAAGTACACACAATGGAGGGAACCCGAGGATCTATTCCGAAGCGGAGCGCAGAAATACCCATCTGAACCTGACGGCGGAAAAAACAATCTAACAATGGAGTCGATGCCCATGCGCACTATCACCGAAAGGAGGAGTCCCCTACCTCTTGACTGGAAAGACTTCTTCGAACATAAACAACTTGCAAACATCCGGACCCAACACTAGATGGCAGGAGTATGCAAAGCATGTGATCTAAAGCTCACATGCCTCGAACATTATAATTATTAGAGCTGTAAGTTACCTTTGATAAAGCTTTGTCTGGTAGAGGCTATATATCTGCAAATTTCTTACCTTAGAATATCCCCAGGCGTCAGACTAGATCTGGAAGATTTTCGTGCAGTACCCGAGCGCCGGTAGGTTGCGTCGTCCGTGCCAGAAATGACATGCATGGTACCTATATTTGCACCACCTCCATACGCTTAATTCAGTTACTTTCACAACTTCCACTGGTGTGAAAAACTAAGGCCCGGAGAAGGGTGTTCCCTAAAGCGTAATCTGTTCGCACTGAAGAGAGAATGGGAGGAACGGTAAGGAATATGCAGCTAGATGGAGTCTCTACCACATAAAGCATTATCGAAGGTAAGTAACTGATAGAGACTTCTAGCCATAGATTCCTTACCTTAGAATAGATGCACAAGCAATACCTCCCCAGAGGTGGGCCTGCGAATCCAATGAAATCAGAAAGTACTGAAGGACCTAACAGGCGAAGTGCCTGTCACGACAGACCTGATTGTCCAGTAAATAGTGTTTGATGAATGTGTGCAGTGAGGCCCACGCTGCTGCCTGACTGATGTCCAGGGCCGGAACGACGTGGGCTAACGCAGTGGTCACTGCCTTGGCTCTGGTGGAGTGAGCTCGCAAGCCCTCAATGGGTTGCTTCTTGGCCAATGCATAGCAGATCTTAATGCATAGGACAATCCATCGCAAGATGGTCCTTTCTGCACCGCTTTCCCTTTCTATGATCCCACATAGCCCATAAAGAAATTCTTTCATGCGGTCAATGTAGAAGGACAACGCTCTTTTTGGGTCCAGACAGTGGAGTCTCTGCTCCTCTTTAAGGGGTAAGGTGGAGCAAAGAAGGTAGGCAGGGTGATATTCTGGCCCACATGGAAGGCAGTCACAACCTTCGGAAGGAAGGAGGTACTTGTCTGAGAACAAGCTTGTCCAGATAGAAGCTGGTATGATGGTTCATAACAGCGCCTGCAATTCGCGGACCCTCCTGGCTGATGTTATGGCCACTAAAAAGGCAGTCTTTAAGGTCAAGAGCCTAAGAGATCAATTGTGCAACGGCACGAATGGCGCACATGAGAACGGTGAGGACCAGGTTGAGGTCCCACTGAGGCATGTTGAATGGCAAAGGTGGAAACATGTGTTGCAGGTCTTTCAAGAACGTAGCCACAACAACAGAGGACATAAACAGAGAAGGTTGGTCCGGTAACCTCAAGAATGCTGAAATGGTAGAGAGATAACCCTGCCCTACTAGGCCAAAGACAATGCAAACAGAACCTTAGATAAGGGTGCAAAAAGGGGGTCAACGTTGGGGGAAGCACACCATGACACAAACTTGTCCTAACAGCAGGCGTATACCATCTTGGTGGAAGGATGCCTGGCTGCCAGAATAACAGTACAGACTTCGGAGGAAGGTCGAAAGGTTTTAACTGTCGCCACTCAATCTCCACACATGTAGGTGGAGGGTGCGTAGGTTCGGGTGCAGAACCCTCCCCTGTTGCTACAACAGAAGATCCTCTAGAAGGGGCAGTCTGACTGAAGGATTGATGGTCATGCTTGGCAGCTCGAAACCAGACTCTCCGGAGACACTAGAATGGCGGGACCAGTTGCCCTGATCTTTTTGCAAACTCTGGGCAGGAGTTGTTTTGGCGGAAAGGAATACAGAAGGCCAGAACTCCACTTGAGACAAAAAGCAACTCCAAGCTAGAGTTGCATTGGACACTCCAGGAAGCATGGAGCCGTTCAGCACCAGACGACACCCATCTGGCTCCACGTCAGTCTGGAATTATGACAGGGGTGGTGCCACCTAGGGGCGTCGGCATTGGGGCTGATGCTGAGGAAGGTATTGGCCTCGTCTGCAGCTCCGCTCTGGAATCAGCAAGGGAGTCATAGGGCTCAACTGGTGAGGAGGGCAAACCTGCCGGCGTGGGTCCAGTAAGGGCCCCACCTGGGTCCATGGGGCCCAAAAGCACTCCAGATGGGCTGGGCCACCCAAATATCAGGCGCATGGCCTCATAAAACTACTTCAGCAGGGCGGGGCTTCTCCGGCAAGATCAGGGAAGCACGGAGCGGACCCAGGTTCCGGTTCTCTTAACTCGCGGGCCTGTATTGCCGAGGCTCCAGCCTCATCGAAAGACTCCGACGGACGCATAAGAAGTCGTAGACTTATTCGACTTCTTGTGCGACTTCCCCAACGACTTGGAATGAGACGACTACCGTCAGGAAGGGCTCTGCGAATGGTCCCGGGACCTTCCAAGACAGGACCTTGAGCGTTGTGGAGTTGATCGATGTCAGGCAGCGAGGAGCTACAAGGAGCGCTACCTCAGCGCCATCGAATGCATGGCGTGGCAGCCTCACAGGTCTTGGAGTCGTGGTCTCGCTCCAAGCACCACAAACACACCAAGTAGGGGTCTGTCACTGACATTTGGCAGTGACAGGCCCCACATGGTTTAAAACCAGTCAGTTCCTTAGGTGACATGACCTCACACGAGGAGGAAACTCTCAAAAAAGTTTGACAAAACGTAGAAAAAAAGTCAGTAAAAAAATTGTGGGGTAGCTCATACCAGATCAGCGCTACCTGGCGCGGAAATTAAAGAACTGACGTCAGCGCGCCGAGGTGCCTCCTATATAGGTACCACACACGTCACTTTCGGCGCTGACAAGGCAGATCCGAATGATCCCACCTACAAGCGCGCAGAGGTACTACTCGAAAATCTGCCGGATCCAATCTGATGCCCGGGAATATTATAAGGTAAGGAATCTGTGGCTAGAAGTCTATATCAAATTATAAATTATGCAACATCCATAATACTAATCTGCTGACTGGGGTGGTCCCATCACAGAGAATGAGATCAAAATAGTGCTGAGGGAACTAGGGAGTAATAAATTGCCAGGCATTGATGGCCTCTCCACTGAATTTTACCAGATGTACACTTTGTTGCTGGCGTCGCTGTTGGTCGAAGTGTACCAGAAAACGTTTGCTACACAAAGGTTTGCTCCCCATAACGACTAGGGAGGCCCTGATTATTTGTATTCCCATGCCGGTAAGGGAGGCCCTGGATGTGTCCTAATACAGACATCCCTGTATGCTGAATTTGGATCAATGGAAACCTCAGCAGTCTCGGCTGACAGCCCAGGCCATATCTGCGTACTCTGATGCATCCCAACCAGAATGGTTTTATTACCACCAGGAGCACATCCTTAAATATTAGGAGGCTATTTCAAATCCTTAAGAGGGCTGACTGGGAACATCACCCAGACTCTCTGGTTTTGTCGATCAACCTACAAAAGGCGTTCAACACGGTGAACTGGGACTACCTATGGGCAGTGATGTGGCGTACGGCCCTGGAAACTGGATGGGAAAGATGGGTTGTGCTCTATACATCTCTCCAGGCGATAGCTAGCACCAGACTGACAAAACTGGTTATAATGGGAGGATGCAGATGGTGCTACAATGCTAGAATTAAGGGACAAGGAGAGGCAATACATTGTGGCTCAACCTCGAACGATAACCAGGACTACCAGATTCAGGTATACACAGTTTAATTTCTTACACACCAGCTACCTTGCACCACGCAGGTTGAATGTCATCTGCCAAACTACAGACAAAATGTGACCAAGGTGTGCCTCGGGTGACACAGACTTCCTACAAATGACATGGACATGCCCAGTTGAACAAGTTACTTACCTTCGGTAATGATATATCTGTAAGAGACCTACATTAGTTATGGATTCCTCACCTTAGAATTACCCCCATGCGTCTGACTGGATCCGGGGAATTTGTTCGTCAGCAGTACCCCTGCGCGTTAGTCGTTGGCGTCGTGGCCGCCGGAATGACGTCGCGGTATCTACTTAGATGCCGCCCTTGCGCGCTGACGTCAGTTCTTTACACAACATTCCACGCCAGAAGTGCAGAGCCATGCAAGACACTGACCACTGGTGCACAAAACTAGGGCCCTGAAAGGGAGTTCCTTACCCTAGAAGTCAGTTCGCAGAAAGGGGAGGATGGGTGGGGCGGTGAGGAATCCATAACTAATATATGTCTTACAGATATATCGTTACCGAAGGTAAGTAACTTGTTCATCTGAAAGAGACTTAGTTATGGATTCCTCACCTTAGAATAGATACCCCAGCAATACAAACCCCAGAGGTGGGT
The DNA here is from genome assembly GCA_963921515.1 of Calotriton arnoldi. NCBI lineage: Eukaryota > Metazoa > Chordata > Amphibia > Caudata > Salamandridae > Calotriton > Calotriton arnoldi. The sequence continues at coordinate 587,398 of CAWUFW010004403.1, read as the reverse complement.
CTGCGAACTAAGTTCACACCAGAAAGTCCTGGAGAACAGAACGGCCAAAAAAGCTGTCTCTCCAGACTTGGCTGCCCAGGCAGTAGTGTTTTGTGAACGTGTGCAGGGATGCCCACGTAGCTCCCTGGCTGATATCATAAAGGGGGAGTCCTCATCCCAAAGCAGTAGTGGGCGCCGTCGCCCTGGTGGAATGGGGGCACAGCCCTACTTGAGGTTCCTTTTTCGCTAAGGAATAGCAGATTTTGATGCAAAGAACGACCCATCGAGAGATGATCCATTTTTGCACGGCCCGACCGCTCTTGGCGCCCACATAGCCAACAAAGAGCTGGTCATCCAACCGGAATTGCTTTGTGCGATCCAGATAGAATGAAGGCGCACATTTTGGATCCAGGCGGTGGAGCCTCGCTTCCTCTTTAGAAGGATGCGGGGGCGGGAAGAAGGGGGGCAAAGTGATGGTCTGTCCTATGTGGAAAGAGGTAACCACTTTGGGAAGGAAAGAAGGCCCAGTGGAAAGAACAACTTTGTCCGGATGAACAGCCAGGAAAGGAGGTTTGGAAGAAAGGGCCTGCGAGCAGAGGTGATGGCAACCAAAAAGGCAGTTTTAAGAGTCAGAAGTCTGAGAGGACAGTTATGTAGCGGCTCGAAAGGAGCGCACATAAGGTAGGTCAGAACCAGGTTCAAGTCCCACTGGGGCATTACGAAAGGAATTGGAGGAAACAAGTGAGTAATGCCCTCAAGGAAGCGATTTACAATAGGGGACTTGAAAAGAGAAGGCTGACCAGGAAGCCGAAGAAAGGCCGAAATATAGCCGTTGAGAGTGCCCAGAGCAGAGCCCTGCTGGGCCAAAGAAAGAATGAAGAGGAGAACCTCTGAAAGGGGGCAGAAAGGGAATCCACAGCCTTTGCTGCGCACCATGCCACAAATTTGTTCCATCTACAGGCGTATACCGTTTTGGTGGAGGCACGCCTGGCTGCCAAGATAACGTTACAGACTTCAGGAGTAAGGTCGAAAGCGGTCAACTGTTGCCGCTCAATCTCCACGCAAGGAGGTGGAGGCTGGACCGTCCCCTTCTGCTGCGACAGAAGATCCTCTCGAAGAGGCAGTCTGATCGGAGGATCGATGGCCATGTGCAAGAGCTCAGGATACCAGACTCTCCGTGCCCAGTCTGGGGCCACAAGAATGACTTGGGCCCGGTCGTGCTTGATCTTCTTCAGCACTCTGGGTAGAAGTGGTATAGGCGGAAAGGCGTACAGAAGACCGCAACTCCACTCGCGACGAAAAGCGTCGCCTAGCGAGTGACGCCTTGGAAATTCCAACGCGCAGAACTGCTGACATTGCGCGTACTCTTCGGTGGCGAATAGATCTAACCAAGGACCTCCCCACTGCTGAAAGAGACCTTGCACCACCTCAGAGTGAAGACGCCATTAGTGATCCATCATGCACCAGCAGCTGAGTTCGTCCGCCCTGGCGTTCAGAGAACCTGCCAGGTGTTGAACAACCAGGGACATGCCCTGATGTTCCAGCCACTTCAAGAGACGAAGTGCCTCCTGACATAGGGTCCACGACCCCACCCCGTTTGTTGCAGTACAACATGGCGGTGGTGTTGTCAGTGAACACCTGCACTACTCTCCCTTTGACAGAAGGAAGGAATGCCTTCAGTGCAAGACGGATCGCCCGAAGCTCCAGAAGGTTGATGTGGAGCCCGGACTCCGCCGGAGACCAGAGGGCTCTGATCTACGCCTCTCCCCTGTGGCCGCCCCACCCCAGAAGTGATGCATCTGTCACCACTGTGAACCCTAGCTGGGGAAGGGAGAGGGATCTGCCGTTGACACAATCCTGGTTCGTTAGCCACCACTGAAATTGGTGTGCAGTGCCCTCCGAGATCTGGACGCAATCGAAAAGATGCCACTGATGCTGTGCCCACTGGAACTTCAGGTCCCACTGCAGAGCCCGCATATGCCACCTGGCATGATCCACCAGCAGGCTGCAGGATGCCATGAGGCCCAGTAGCCTCAGGGTCACTGACCGAAACCCAGGATAGAGGCTGAAAGGTCGGAATCCTAGCCCGAATATCCCAGACTCGCTGCTTGGGAGGATAAGCCCCAAACTGCGCTGTGTCCAGAACCTCTCCGATGAAAAGGAGCTTCTGAGAGGGAATCGGGTGTGACTTCAGCACGTTGATGGTGATACCCAACGAATGCAGGAGGTCGGCCGTAGTCTGGAGGTGGGAGACGACAGCCTGGGGCGAGCCTGCCTTCAACAGGCAGTCGTCGAGATAGGGGAAGACTGGAACCCCTGATCTGCGACCACCGCCATCACTTTCGTGAACACCCGAGGGGTGCTGGTAAGGCCAAAGGGGAGCACGGTGAACTGAAAGTAGGTAACACCTGTGGGCCGGCAGGACGGGGATGTGAAAATAAGCATCCTGAAAGTCAAATGCTACCATCCAGTCTCTAGGGTTGAGGGCAGACAGGACCTGAGATAATGTCAACATTTTGAACTTCTCCTTCCGGAGGAAGCAATTGACGTTCCTGAGCTCCAAGATAGGACGCAGGCCCTTGTCCTTCTTGGGCACCAGAAAGTAGTGGGAATAACAACCACGACCTACTTCTGGGGCAGGAACTCGCTCGATGTCTCCCTTGGCCAAGAGAGCCGTAACTTCTTGGTGGAGGGCCAAGTGATCCTCCGACATGCGATGGAATAGAGGTGGCATGGATGGATGGATAGTCTCGAAGGGGAGGGAGTAGCCCCATCGGACTATCTGTAAAACCCACCTGTCCGACGTGATGTTGAGCCAGTGGGGAGGTGATGGCGAATCCTGCCGCCTACTGGCGAATGGTGGCCATGAACGGTTGGACGGTGGACTGGCCTGCCCGCTGGCCCCCAGACCCACGACAGTGGGTCCCACGTCCCTGGCCGCGCAGAGGCTGGACAGCTTGCGCAGGTCTGTGGCTCTGGGCGGAACGTGGTGGGGCACCCCTTCCGCAGCCACGAAAGGGGCGAAAAGCAGACTGAGCAGGGCGAGAGGTGGAAGCGAGGCCCAAGGACCTGGCCTGGAGTCCTTAAAGCGCTCAAGCACGTTGTCTGCTTTGTCGCCAAACAAGCGACAGCCTTCAAAGGGCAAGTCCAAAAGTGTAGCTTGGACATCACCCGAAAAGCCAGTGGACCTCAGCCAGGCGTAGCGTCTCAGGGCTACTGACGTTGAAATCGTCCTGCCCAGTGAGTCAGCTGTGTCCAGCCCACATCGTTTTGCGAACTTGGCTGCGTCTCTCCCTTCGGCAACTGCACGGGAGAGCACGGCCCGGCCCTCCTCCAGGCACTGTGGCAGCACCTGCGCGACCGTGTCCCACACAGAATGGGAGTAACGGCCCAAGAGACATGCAGTGTTCACCGACCGCAGTGCTAAGCTGGAGGAAGAAAACATTTTCTTCCCAAGATGGTCCAGCTTCTTGGATTCCCTATCAGGTGGAGCGGTAGCGAATGCACCCTTGGAAGTCGAGGCTTGGACCACCAAGCTCTCGGGGGTGGGGTGTTGGGAGAGGAAAATGGGGTCGCCCGGGGCCGGGTGGTTGCGTCTGGCAATCATCCTATCCACAGGAGCCCTTGTGTTGGGCTTGGACCAAGTGCCCAAAAGGATGTCCGTGAGGGCCTCATTGAACGGCAGCAGGGGCTCTGAAGAGGCCGCTGCCGGTTGAAGCACGTCGGTCAGGAGGTTAGTCCTGACCGCCACACTTGGAAGCTCAGGGTTTAAGGCCTCAGCTGCCCTACGCAACACCACTGCGTATGATGCACCCTCCTCCGTAGCCACGGTAGGGGGAGAAAACATGCCACGGTCTGGAGAGGTGTCCAGACCACTGGCCTCACCCAACTCCTTTCTCCAGTCCGGTTCTTCTAACTGGTCTGCCAGAGGGTCCACAGACCCCTCCCAGTCCTCCTCACCCTCCTCTGGTAGCCACTAAGGGCGATAGGGAACACCAGCGGAGAACAGGGGTACAAAAGTACCGGTTGGCACCGGTCCTGACGTCGGTCGATGCCGGTCCGGCTTCGTGTCCACATCGAGGGGGAGGCTGAAGTCGACGTTGGTTGGGGACACAACCGGCGGAGGTGTCACCAATGAATTCGGCGCCGGAGGGGTCGTTAGGTCGACAGGCGCTGATCCGGATTTAGGCCTGGATCCCTGGGGGCCCTGCAGCGCCGGAGCCAAAGCCGCCAGCAATGAAGGCCTAGAACCCCCAGCCGAGTCCGCGGGGCCCGAAGGAGCGCCAGCGGAGTTGGGCTGCCCATAGATGGAATGGAGGGCTTCGTAAAAGCTACGGAGGGCAGGGGTAGCTCCGGCTTCCGGAAAGGGAGGGAGGCTCGGAGCAGAACCAACAGGCTCCGCGGGCAGAGCCGGGCGACTACCGTCCGCAAACTGCGTCGCGCCGGCCAGGGGACAGGGCGAACGCGAAGATGCTTCTTCACCTTTTTGTGCTTCGACTTACCCAAAGACAGAGACTTCGACGAGGAGTGGTGGTGATGGCTCTGCGACCGGTCCCGCGACCTACCTCTCGAATGGGACCTCTAGAAGCTTTCGGGACTGCTCCCATAAAGACTTCGGGGCCATGGCCCGGCAGTTGGAGCACGACTTCGAGTCGTGGTCGCGCTCCAGGCACCATAGGCACACGAGGTGGGGGTCCGTCACCGACATCAGCTTGTGGCAGGAGCCACAAGGCTTGAAGCCGGTCCGCCGAGATGACATCCCTGTGCACCAGGAGTCGTGATGACTCGAAAAGATGCCGACAAAGTGTCGCAAAAAGAGTAAAAAAGGTGACTCGAAGTACCGCTCTGTCCGGATCTGCGCTGGCTGGCGTGGAAAAAGAAAGAACTGACGTCAGCGCGCAGGACGGCGTCTAAGTAGATACCGCGACGTCATTCCTGCGACCACAATGCCAACGACGAACGCGGAGTCGACCGACGCGCAGGGGTACTGCTGAAGAAAAAATTCTCCGGATCCAGTCTGACACCTGGGGGTAATTCTAAGGTGAGGAATCCATAACTAATAGTCTCTTTCAGATATAACAGGATTTTAGCAGGAGGTTACTGCAAGACTAGGGAAAATATACTTGGGGCTCCCCTGCTTATAATAGATGCTATTGGGCCTGTAAATTGCCAGATTCCAAAAAGGGTTAATACCAGGTTCATTGACTTGACCCTGGTGCTGGCCCCTTGCACTATAGCAATCCATTGGAGATCCCTTGAGGGCTCCCCTAGTGTCAATGAAAGAAAGAGGTGAAAAAATGGGCAGGAGCAAAGGTCACTGCTTTGTTTAATGAGAAACGTGGAAGTTATGCAAGCACCATTACAGCCGATCTTTGGAATGAACTGCTAGACACCTTTGCTGAACGTGATATATAGGCTTATTATTAATATTATCCTGTTTCTTCTGGATATCGAGCTGGGAGGGCATACACAGCGTCATATTGCAAACTAGGCCCAGACTGCTTGGGGCTGGTGGAGGGCAGTCAGTGTACGTACAGCTGTGTAGTTTCGACTGACTCATGATGTGTAAGCTCACAGACAAATGGACCAGGCGATGTTTAATGTCTTTTTTCTGTTTATCGAGTTTTTATGCTTTTAATGTTGCTATTAGTGAAATCACTTGCTGTTGAGACTCCACAGGACCCAGACTCAAGCTAATCACTGCATTTAACATGTACGATGATGTAATTACACATAAAAACAAGCATTGGCATAGCCAATAGGTCTCGTCTTTGGGACCTTATAAGTGTTTAGCAATGCAGTACATTATCCCCCACTGGCATACCCCCACACTGCGAGCCTTAAATAATATAGCCCCACATACCTCGGAAGAGCGCCAAGAAGTATGTTTTTTGCCTCCCTCTGCTCCACTTATACAACTGCCAACATCGGAGGACTCGGGATGCAAAATAAGTAACTATGAAATGTACGTAGAAAGAAAAGCGCGTGTTCCGCAGAGAAGCGCCTAGAAGCGAGTCGAGAGGCATCCAAGTGTCGAATGCATTCCCTATGGACTGCTGTGGTAGTACTGGGCCCTTCAGAGGAGTACCGTAACTACGATACTACGTGCCATAGTAGGCGCAAGGGAAAGGCAATATTGAAATAAGTCCGGGTAAAAAAAATGTGCATTAAGAACCTGCGTTGGTAAAACGATTTGCCGGTGACCCGCTCCCTCCCCCAACAAAGTCCTCATAAACAATCCAAGAGCCCCCCGCCATCTATCGGGGAGGCTGCGGTTTTATTGTGAACCCCGCACAGCCACTCTGTTTTCTTTGTGAAGCCGCTCATGCGTGCACGGAAATAGAATGGGCTGAAGGAGAGTTTAGAGCTCCCTACTGAGAAGTGGTGTGATCTGCAGTTCGTAGATCCGTTTGATCAACAAACATTTTTGCTGCTTAAAGTCTGCAGATTATGCTGCAGATGAATGATTATTTGGTAAATCAACACTTTTGTGGAAAACGGTGTGGCCGCGAAATCCCAGATTTCCAGTGGCCCTGCCTTTGTTAAACATAGAAGGTGCCCGAGGTGTTGTGCCCTCCACTATGAACGCCCCGACTTTTAAAAGTGCTGAGAGTGTGTCAAACAAGAACCCCCTCTGAAGTGTATTATGGCTGTGCTGTTCTGCGCGCTGTCAATGAGAGGGCGCGCAGTGGAATCCTGGTTTTAGTTAAGGCTTTTGGATAATTTTTATACACAAAACAAATTACACAAATCCGACTCATGCGAGTCAGTTGGATTCAAATCTTCACTCCTGTCCGTGAAACGTGTGCCCTGTGTGTGTTGTTTGTGTACTGTGCACATGTTGAATGTGTCAGTTGTGTTGTCGTTGAGTCAGTGGCGTAACGCAAGATGATGCCCCCCGCAGAATGTGATGAAGGGCCAGAGTCTCCCGTAGCTCACAGAAATACATTGGTCTTGGTCTGAAAGGCCCCCCGGAAGATTTTGGGCCCCCCATTAACTTCTGAAGCCCCCCCTCCAACCCTGCTCCGTAGGGGGTGTAGGGGCCTGCGTCACGCCCCTTCTCTGGTGCTGTACATGCGCCCCTGTGCGCGTGTTTTGTCTGCATGTTGCGCCGGTGCCCCTGTGCGCGTGTATTTGTTGACCCTGTATGTAATATGTGAGCCCCTGTGCTCATGTCTTATGTGTGCACAAACGACGCTTCCTCAGACCACCTCATGGGAGGTTTTGTTCCCTATGTTGCTCTTGCCAGACACAGCGGCCTAGCAAGGGTGCCAGGTCAGGGTGCAAGGAAAGGCAATGGGCTCCGTTATCTCTAGTTGGTTAGCCACAACCGAGGTGGTTGGGGGTACACCCTGGTGCCACTAAACCTACTGCACTCTTTGTAGGTCCTGGAACAATGGAGAGAGGCTGGGAGACTCGCAGCACCCACCCCAGACTAAGTCACACAGGAACGTGGGTGCCACGGGGCAGTGCCTGACACGCGAGGGCACCCACCACTGGGGCCAAGCTCTGAGCTCAATAGCGATCTTACGTGTGTGACCACAGTATGTACCCGCTTCATTTCATTTGTGAACAATAGGTTTAGAAACGCCGTTTAGAGGGAGCTTTAAAAAAGACGTACTTGACCGAGCGGCTGATATGATTGAAACCAGCCGTTGTAGAAAGCCCCACTAAATAAACGTAAGCCAGTCGTAGACAAACATGTTCGAGATCACAACAACAGATTTTTATTCGGCATAAATTAAAATAAATTACAAACAAAAAACACGTTTTTGAAAGCTATTTTTGGAAACTTCAGAACTGGCGCAGCTATATGGGATGAAAAAAGGCGTAGTGTGAGTAGGCTGCTACGCACCAGTACAAGGAAATAATTAGCAATGTAGGCGAGATGGGTGTAAGAGAAGTGACACAAGATGTTTGGGTCAAAATTCCCACTCGGTGGAAAAAATCAGAGCGATGCAAGTGCATGTTACATATATGGGGCACTTTAGAGGGCAGTGGTGAAGCAAACTGATTCGGCCCGCAATGCTTAAAAAATGAATTGCATACGTACAAAAACCATTCGCAGGCGGCGTAAATGGACGTAAAACAGACCAATGCATAGGCAGAAAATATACACATACTGAACACAAATATAAATAATGCACATGTCCATACTCCCAAAAACTGCAGACAAATACAAGTGATGTACAGCTGGACACCCATGAAAACTGCACACAGACTCAAATGCTCAATTGATAATTTTATAGAGCGCTCGATTACCCTAAAAAGTAGTGTCAGTGCTAACTCGAGCCTGCAACACTTTGTGGTCACAGATGGGCATCAAAATCACCAGTAAAACGAGCGCGGCCGCGAAAGTGAAAGCGAGCGCGCTGTGTTAATTAGTAACATGATCCAGGAATGCAGCTGGCACCCTGCGCGCCCCTGCTCGCTCCCGAGACCCAAACGCCATGGGAGTGAACGTTTAGAGAAAAGGAGGGTCATGCACCCGTCTTTGGCCATTTGCGTGCTTTCATTATTGAAAGCCACACGCAAAGGCCAATGGAATGTGTGGGAGTTGACAGACCCACACGGAGAATTCTTGGGGAAGTTTGGAGTGCTCACAAGAAGCCTCACAGAGCAGCGATTGCGTGCTGCGCTGGGCTCGACCTAAAAAGCAATGAGCATGCATAACCTGTTGATGACAAAACTTGAGAGCAACAAACAAGGTTTTTAAAAAATACTATTCTGCTAAGCAGTTTGCGCTCCAGAAAGAACTTTACCTTCGATAACGATATATCTGTAAGAGACAGGTTAGTTATGGATTCCTCACCTTAGAATTACCCCCAGGCGTCAGACCGGATCCGGAGAATTTTTTTCCTCAGCAGTACCTCTGCGTGTTGATAGGTGGCGTCGGTCGACTCCGCGTTCGTCATTTCCATCGTGGTCGCCGGATTGACGTTGCGGTATCTACTTAGACGCCGCCCCTGCGCGCTGACGTCAGTTCTTTACACAACATTCCACGCCAGAAGCGCAGAGCCATGCAAGACACTGACCACTGGTGCACAAAAACAAGGGCCCTGAAAGGGGAATCCGTTACCCTAGAAATCAGTTTGCAGAACGGGGAGGATGGGTGGGGCGGTGAGGAATCCATAACTAACCTATGTCTCTTACAGATATATCGTTACCGAAGGTAAGTAACTTGTTCATCTGAAAGAGACAGTTATGGATTCCTCACCTTAGAATAGATACCCCAGCAATACCAACCCGGAGGTGGGTCTGCGAACCAAGTTCACAACAGAAAGTCCTGGAGAACCGAACGGCCAAAGACGACGTCCCTCCAGACTTGGCTGTCCAGGCAATGTGTGGTAAACGTGTGCAGTGAAGCCCACGTGGCTGCCTGGCAGATGTCAAGAAGGGGGACTCCACGTCCCAAAGCAGTAGTGGCTGCCATCGCCCTGGTGGAATGGGCACGCAACCCAACTGGAGGTTCCTTTTTCGCTAAGGAATAGCAGATTTTGATGCAAAGAACGACCCATCGGGAGATGGTTCGTTTTTGCACGGCCCGACCTTTCTTGGCGCCCTCATAACTGATAAAGAGCTGGTCATCCACCCGGAATTGCTTTGTGTTTTCCAGATAGAAGGAAAGCGCACGTTTTAGATCCAGACAGTGGAGCCTCTCTTCCTCTTTAGAAGGATGCGGAGGCGGAAAGAAGGTGGGCAAAGTGATGGTCTGTCCTATATGGAAAGAGGTAACCACTTTGGGAACCAAAGAAGACCTATTGCGGAGGACAACCTTGTCCGGATGAACAGCCAGGAAAGGAGGCTTAGAAGAAAGGGCCTGTAGCTCACTCACCCTGCGAGCAGAGGTGATGGCAACCAGAAAGACAGTTTTAAGGGTTAAAAGTCTGAGGACAGTTATGTAACGGCTCGAAGGGAGCACACATCAAATAAGTAAGAACCAGGTTCAAGTCCCACTGGGGCATCACGAAAGGAGTAGGAGGAAACAATTGAGTAATGCCCTTAAGGAAGCGATTTACAATAGGGGACTAGAAAAGAGAAGGCTGGTCAGGCAGCCAAAGGAAGGCCGAAATGGCCGAAAGATAGCCGTTGAGTGCCCAGAGCAGAGCCCTGATGGGCAAAAGAAAGAATGAAGAGGAGAACCTCTGAAAGGGGGGCAGAAAGGTGATCCACAGCCTTTGCTGCGCACCATGCCACAAATTTGTTCCATCTACAGGCGTATACCGTTTTAGTGGAGGGATGCCTGGCTGCCAAGATAACATTACAGACTTTGGGAGGAAGGTCGAAAGCTGTCAACTGTCGCCGCTCAATCTCCACGCAAGGAGGTGGAGGCTGGACAGGTTAGAGTGGAGGACCATCCCTGCTGCTGCGACAGAAGATCCTCCCGAAGAGGCAGTCTGATCGGAGGATCGATGGCCATGTGTAACAGCTCGGGATACCAGACTCTCCTCGCCCAATCCGGAGCCACAAGAATTACTTGGGCCCGGTTGCGCTTGATCTTCTTCAGCACTCTAGGCAGAAGTGGTATAGGCGGAAAGGCGTATAGAAGACCGCAACTCCACTAGCGACGAAAAGCGTCGCCGAGCAAGTGCTGCCTTGGAAATTCCAACGCGGCAGAACTGCTGACATTGCGCGTTCTCTTCGGTGGCGAATAGATCCAACTAAGGCTCTCCCCACTGCTGGAAGAGACCTTGCACCACCTCCGAGTGAAGACGCCATTAGTGATCCATCATGCACAGGCAGCTGAGTTCGTCCGCCCTGGCGTTCAGAGAACCTGCCAGGTGTTGAACCACAAGGGACATGCCCTGATGTTCCAGCCACTTCCAGAGACTAATTGCCTCCCGACATAGGGTCCACGACCCCACCCAGTTTGTTGCAGTACCACATGGCGGTGGTGTCGTCAGTTAACACCTGCACTACTCTCCCTTTGACAGTGCAAGACGGATCGCCCGAAGCTCCAGAAGGTTGATGTGGAGCCCGCACTCCGCCGGAGACCAGAGGGCTCTGATCTACGCCTCTCCCCTGTGACCGCCCCACCCCAGAAGTGATGCATCTGTCACCACTGTGAACCCTGGCTGGGGAAGGGAGAGGGACCTGCCGTTGACACAATCCTGGTTCGTTAGCCACCACTGAAATTGGTGTGCAGTGCCCTCCAAGATCTGGACGCAATCGAAAAGATTCCACTGATGCTGTGCCCACTGGAACTTCAGGTCCCACTGCAGAGCCCGCATATGCCACCTGGCATAGTCCACCAGCAGGATGCCATGAGGCCCAGTAGCCTCAGGGTCATTCTGACCGAAACCCAGGATAGAGGCTGAAAGATCGGAATCCTAGCCCGAATAGCCCAGACTCGCTGCTCGGGAGGATAAGCCCGAAACTGCGCTGTGTCCAGAACCTCTCCGATGAAAAGGAGCTTCTGAGAGAGAATCAGGTGTGACTTCGGCACGTTGATGGTGAACCCCAGCGAATGCAGGAGGTCGGCCGTAGTCTGGAGGTGGGAGACGACAGCCTGGGGCGAGCCCGCCTTCAACAGCCAGTCGTCGAGCTAAGGGAAGACTGGAACCCCTGATCTGCGCATATGAGCTGCTTCCACCGCCATCACTTTCGTGAACACCCGAGGGGCGCTGGTAAGGCCAAAGGGAAGCACGGTGAACTGAAAGTGCTCGTGGCCTACCGTGAACCGCAGGTAACGCCAGCAGGACGGGGATGTGAAAATAAGCGTCCTGCAAGTCCAACGCTACCATCCAGTCTCCAGGGTAGAGAGCAGACAGGACCTGAGCCAATGTCAACATCTTGAACTTCTCCTTCCGGAGGAAGCGGTTGACGTCCCTGAGATCCAAGATAGGACGCAGGCACTTGTCCTTCTTGGGCACCAGAAAGTAGTGAGAATAACAACCACGTCCGACTTCTGTGGCAGGAAAGCGCTTGATGGCTCCCTTGGCCAAGAGAGCCGTGACTTCCTGTTGGAGAAGGGCCAAGTGATCCTCCGACATGCGATGGAATAGAGGTGGCATGGATGGAGGGGTAGGTTCTAAGGGGAGGGAGTGGCCCGGACTATCTGCAAAACCCACCTGTCAGACGTGATGTTGAGCCAGTGGGGGAGGTGATGGCGAATCCTGCCTCCCACTGGCAATTGATGGTCCTGAAAGGTTGGACTAGGAGGGTTTGGAGGCTGCTGCAGAGGGGGCGCTGGTGGACTGGCCCGCCCGCTGGCCCCCCGACCCACGGCGGTGGGATCCACGTCTCCGGCCGCACAGAGGCTGGACAGCTTGCGCAGGCCTGTGGCTCTGGGTGAAACGCGGCGGGGCACCCCTTCCGTAGCCACAAAAGGGGCGAAAAGCAGACTGCGCTGGGCGGGAGGTGGAAGCGAGGCCTAAGGATCTGGCCGTAGCCCTAGAATCTTTAAAGCGATCGAGCACGCGGTCTGCCTTGTCGCCAAACAGGCGACGGCCATCAAATGGCATGTCCAAAAATGTCGCTTGGACATCCCCCGAATAGCCAGTGGACCTTAACCAGGCGTAGCGTCTCAATGCTACTGACGTGGAAATCATTCTGCCCAGTGAGTCGGTGGTATCCAGCCCACACCGGATGGTGAACTTCGCTGTGTCTCTCCCCTCGGCAACAGCACGGGAGAGCACAGCCCGGGCCTCCTCCGGGCACTGTGGCAGCACCTGCGCAACCGTGTCCCACACCGAGTGGGAGTAACGGCCCAATAGACATGCGGTGTTCGCCGACCGCAGTCCCAAGCTGGAGGAAGAAAACATCTTCTTCCCAAGGTGGTCCAGCTTTTTGGATTCCCTATCAGGTGGTGCGGTAGGGAATGCGCCTTTGGACATGGAGGCATGGACTACCAAGCTCTAAGGGGTAGGATGGGAAGAGAGTAAAATGGGTCGCCCTGGGCCAGGCGGTGGCGTCGGGCAATCATCCTGTCCACAGGAGCCCCTGTGTTGGGCTTGGACCAAGTGCCCAAAAGGATGTCCGCAAGGGCCTCATTGAATGGCAGCAAGGGCTCCGAGGAGGCCGCTGCCGGTTAAAGCACTTCTGTCAGGAGGTTAGTCCTGACCGCCACCGTAGGAAGCTCAAGGTTTAGGGCCTCGGCTGCCCTACGCAGCACCACTGCGTACGAGGCACCCTCCACCGTAGCCACAGTAGGGGGAGTTAGTATGCCAGGGTCTGGGGAGGTATCCAGACCACTGGCCTCACCCAACTCCTCTCGCCAGTCCAGTTCCTCCAACTGGTCTGCAAGAGGGTCCCCAGACCCCTCCCAGTGGTCCTCACCCGCTCCTGTGAGCCACTCAGGGCGGTAGGAAACATCAGGGGAGAACAGGGGTACAAAAGTACCGGTCGGTGCCAGTCCAGACGTCGGTCTGGCTCCGTGTCCTCATCGAGGGGGAGGCCGGGGTCAACGCCGGCTGGGGACACAACCGGCGTCGGAGGCGGCAGGGGTGTCGTCACTGGATTCGGCGCCGGAGGTGTCACGAGGTCGACCAGCGCCGATCCGGATCCAGGCCTGGATCCCTGGGGGCCCTGCAGCCGCCGGCATCGAAGGCCTAGAGCCCCCAACCGAGTCCACGGTCCCCGAGGGAGCGCCGGCGGAGTCGAGCTGCCCGAAGATAGAGTGTAAGGCTTCCTAAAAGCTTCGAACCTGGGCAGGGGTCGCTCCGGGTCCCGGAAAGGGAGGGAAGGCCGGAGTCGACCCAACAGGCTCTGCGGGCGGAGCCAGATGACTACCTGCTGCGTCCCGCGTCGCGTCGGCTGACGGACAGGGAGAACGCGAAGAGCGACGATGCTTCTTCGCCTTCTTCTTGTGCTTCGACTTACCCGAAGACGAAGAATTCGATGACGAGTGGTGGTGGTGGCTCCGCGACCGGTCCCGCGACCTCACTCTCGACCGGGACCTCAAACGGCGTGGAGCAGACTGCCGGGCCTCGAGAAGCTTTCGGGACCGCTCCCGCAAAGACTTCGGGTTCATGGCCCAGCAGTCGGAGCACGACTTCGGGTCGCGCTCCAAGCACCAAAGGCACATAAGGTGCGGGTCCGTAACCGACATCAATTTGTGACAGGCGTCACAAGCCTTGAAGCCGGTCCGACGTGACATCCCTCCGTGCACCAGGAGTCGATCGACTCAAAAAAAGGTGTCAACTAAAGTCACAAAAAATGGGGTCAAAAAGTTACTCGAGGTACCGCTCTCTCCGTATCTGCGCTGGCTGGCGTGTAAAAAGAAAGAACTGACGTCAGCGCGCGAGGGCGGCGTCTAAGTAGATACCGCGACATCATTCCGGCGACCACGACGCTAACGACGAACGCTGAGTCGACCGACGCCACCTATCGACGCGCAGAGGTACTGCTGAGAAAAGAAATTCTCCGGATCCAGTCTGACGCCTGAGTTAATTCTAAGGTGAGGAATCCATAACTGTCTCTTTCAGATATGTCTGTTACTCCAATGTTAATCCTAACAACAAATTTTTGTTCCTAAAAGTAAAGTACAAACTATGGCGATGAATAGTGGAAAACTACTATTAGAGAGCAGAGACAACTCACCCGATTCAACGTTTCCCATCATGGCTGGTGAGGAGATGCCTATAGGTTGTTTGTGAGGGTTTGGAGGGATTCCTGGACTTTGCATGGGAGGCTTTGGAGAGGATGTCCACCCAGGAGAGGGTACAGGGAGGGATGGAGACTTTAGATGGACTGGGGATGCAGCAGCAGACCCTAAAACAGGGGGTGATTTAATGGAAGCGGCAGCTGCAGCAGCAGGGCCAGTCAACATCCCAGCCAGCTGTGATGGAGTTTGAGGAGACTTTAGATTCCCAGATGGAGAGCCCAGCATTGGAGACTGGACCTGGCGCATGGTTGGTGATTTCAGAGGATTGACTCCGGGAGAGTTCACCTGACTGCCTGCAGCAGACACACTATCGGAAGGCTTACGTCCTAGGCCACGCTGACCAGGGGGCGCAACACTGAGGTTGCCCGAATTACCAATGGGGTTGAGAGGTAGTGGTGGCATGTGGCTGAGTCTATTGTTAGTCCTTTGGTCAGGGCCCATTTGTTCTCTGGGATTCCGTAGCACGCCACCTGGATTCTGAGACATGGGGAAAAAAGATCTGGATCCCATTGTGAACTCTGGTTGGGGGTGGTCACCAAACTGTGAAGGGAGCATTTTCTGCTGAGAAGGATGCATTTCATGACCACCAGCTCTCATTTTCATAATCTCTTCCTGGACCATGCCCACCTCTCTCATTTTTTGTGACAGCATTTGCTGGTTGGAGTTCATCATGTTTATATCCACCTTCATATTCATGTTTCCGGGTCCCAGCCCAAATTCTACATCCCTTCCTGGGCCCATCTGTGTAGGCATGCCTTTATGGAACTCCGGCCTAGAGGGACTCATGGACCCCTCTCTTGACATTCGTGGGAACATGTTACTTCCAGGCTCCATGCGTCTCTGCGTGGGCATCCCTCTATTCATTTCCATACCAGGCCTGTTATCCATACCCATTCCAGTAGCCATACTCAGCTGCTTCTCAGACATCTGTTGCTGGAATATTTCCTCTTGTAAAGACTGAGGGTTTGGGAACCGTTCACCTCGGCCAGGCCCACTAAAGACTCCTCGTCCAGGTGGGAAGTTTCGTCCATCTGACATTTTTGGCACATCTTCTGGCCAATTGACCCCGGACAGCCCAGATCTAGTTTGCTGGTTGGGAGCACTGGGGCTCTCCATGTCTGGGTTCATCATACCTACAAATCCAGGAAGCCGCTGCATAGGTTCCCCAGGAATATTTGGATGGGGTGCCATACCCTTTGGAAGATTATGAGGCATGTTCATTCCGTCAGGGAAAGGCTCAGGCCCACCTGGACCCCAACCTTCACCTGGATTTATCTGGTATGGTGGTGGAGGACCTCTCACAACCCCTCGTGGTCCATGCTGATGTAACATCATATCCTGCAAGGAACGCTGGTGGACAACAACCTGTTCTTGCTTTCTCCTCTTTTCCTCATAGAATTCTTGCTGCAGCTTAAGCCAGGCCACTTGTTCTGGTGTCATATGGTCGAGATGGTCTCCAGACTGTGGGTTCATAAGCTGTGGCACCATGTCCTCTGGAGAAAAGGGCATGTCCCTAGGTCCCTGAGGACCAAACGGAATCCCACCATCAATGGGGGGTGCAGATCCTTTACTTAAACTTTGGGACTGAGCCATCATAGCCTGTAATGGGCCTTCCGGTTTCTTCTGAGAACCATCCAGCAGTCCAGGAAGCTGCTGAGGACCTCCGCTTTGGCCTGCACTTTCTTTAAGAGCAAATTCCCGCTCGTCTGGGAAAAGCATACGCTGAATATCTCTCAGAGTCTGTAAGGAGCGCTCACGGTGTTCCAGCTGCTCCTGTGAAAGTCCATCTGGATTTTCTCCTATGTTTAACAGATCCCCACCAGATACCTGCTGGGAGGATCCTTTTGGTTCTGCTTTGGAGTCAACTGGAGGGGCACCAGTCCCCTGGGGTATTGGGCTAGGTTCTTGGTTGTCAGGAGATGTTTGCCTAGATCCTTCTGATTGCAACAAGGGAGCATTTACAGGACTTCGGGAAATTTTACTTTCCACTGCAGCAGTGTCCTGATCAGGTGGACAATGCGAGTCTGTTGGTTTGGAAGGAGGGTCTGGAATTGGTGTGTTTGACTGCTGTTTGATGGTTGGTGATTGGTGTTGCTCTTGAGAAGGTGGAGACTGAAGTTGGGGTTTCTGATCAGTTCGAACAGTGGTGCTTTGAATATTCTGAAAAAGAAAAACGAAAGGACTGTTCAATCAAGTAAAGTAGCTCTGCCACAAGCTTTTATCAATCTTAATCATTTCATAACTCTGCAATATCAGTCAACTGTCTATGACCTACACAAAAAAATGTAAAGTGTGTTGCATTAGACTAGATGGATGAAGTATAAGAAAATATGCAAATACTCACAAAACCTAAAAGCAGGGGTTGTTTAAGGAAACTTGCAGAATATCATGGGAAATATTTGAGAAAAGAAACAGAATGCTTAAGTTGTAAAATGCATATTGCAGCAGAGACAAACTCAATCACAATGATCTAAGCTGATAAAATAATTTTTACTCGTTCCACATAGTGATTCCAAACTACCTGGTGGAAGCTTACTCCCAACAAGTTACTTGGAAAGTAGGCAGACTAGTCTGAAAAAAAATAATTTAGACAAACTCTTTCCAAGAAGACTATCAAGTATGAACTTAAAAAAAAAATCCCAGAAACAAGTATTTAGAAAAACCTTATTCCACTTGCTGAAAGATAAAGTCACAGCTTAAAAAACATACCATAGCTGCAGCATTGCGTTCAGCTTTGCTGTTTGAGGTGCTTTGAATATGAAATAAAACAATAGATTCAGCTTGCCCTCTAAGCACAGCTTCAGCAGCTCTGAAAAACAGAAAAAGAGCCAATACATTCAGCAATTGTAGCATAAAAACACAATCCTATTGGAAACTATGGAAGAGAGACAGCGCTGAAGAAATTATAGAAAACTTTAAATGGTTGAAGTGTTGAGCCTTCTAGCTGTGCTGCTCAAGAAGGTCATTTCCTGGGAATGTACAATTATTATAATATATTGGCGATAGATACACAACATGCTATGGATCCCAAGGTGGTTCTACTGGGGATTATGGATGGATGGGTGGTCTCTATAGGTGAAAGATCCATGGAGGGGTCGGATTCTTGGTAGCAAAGAGGGACACTGCTCCCTATTAAGTAGTATGAAGCCTCCATCCTTCAGAGCCTAGTCTAGACAAATGTGCCATGACAGCGAAGGAGATTTATACATGGAGCGTGTGCGTGAATAAACATCAGAAGACATGGGGCCCATGGTCCTCAGGTTGTATAGCCGTTGGGGATGCAAACTGACAACCCTAGCAACCAAGGGTGTTTCTGATAGCTTAATACACTCTGCTATACTTCATGGTTGCTTGGAAATGTCTTCTGCCTTTGTATATACCCGTTATAATGCTGTGTAATGTTAGTTACAGATGTATGAAAAAAGAATGGATGCTGCATTAATGCTAAACCATTAAAAAGTCATAGAATTACAGATAGACTTTTCTTCTTTCTGGAGTATTCCACTTAGAGTTCCAGACACTCAGATCAGGAGTAAGTCAGCCTCTCCTAGTAGCTTCACTCCTGTATGCTTAAATAGATTTGACTTCCGCGTGGTTCACTTAATAGTAAGTCAATCACTGATCCACACTTGTCAAGCTGTGCTGACACACTCCCAACACCCAATAGTAGCAGTGCACTTTGTGAGTAGAGCTAAAGAAACAGGTCTCCACATCCAACCATCTATCCAATCTGGTCTTATTTAGATTGTTTCCTACAAATGTATCAGAGTTCGTTGCAAGCAGCACCTCTCAGAGTAATTTCATAAAGGGAGGGGGGCACTGCCTGCTTTTTATACAAAGTATGCAAAAAATGAAAACCGTTTTGGCTTCTGTTTTATAGTACTGAGGCACATTTATTAACATTTCACGATAACATTTTCACATTCACTTATGAAGGAGCAATAGTGAGCATTGCAACCGGACATCTTGGCCCAGGGGAGCAGTTAGAAAAGCCAAGATTTTTAGAACCTTATGAAAACTTCCCTCATAGGGCAGCTCTGAAGGTACAAGGAAAGGGAGCTCCACTTCTTGGGGGCCAGGTATTGAAAGGAACACCCACACGCTCTGATCAGGTTTTATCTGGGGACCTAGTCCAGCAAAAGGCATGAGGAACGAAGCTGTTTGGTAGGGTGATAAGGACAAATCAGGTGTCTGAGTTAAGTAGGGCCAGAACTGGACATGGCTCTGTAGGTGAAGCAGAGTGCCTTAAATTGAATGTGCTTGACAATCTGCAGCCAATGAAGGTCCCAGAGCATGTAGAGGGGAGAAAAACAACTGGAGCAGGGGGACTGGCTTATCAAGATTTCAAAACTTACTGCTGGGCTCTGTAGTTAACATGAAATAAAATGTCAGGCTATTCCACAGGACAAATACTCAAACTGTTAAGACTTTGCTATCTGTGGTAGCATCAAAAGTAGCACTGGGATACCAGTTATAAATCAATTCAGAGGTCCTTCAAAAAAGTAGGTCCTAAGTTTACTCATGTGATATATAAAATATAGAATGACAAACACTATTCTGTGAATGCAGGGATACATATGTTCCCAGACTTATTTATGGTGCCTAAGATTAAACGTTTCCTTGCCTGTAACTGCAGCTGTCCAGCATGTTGCATTTTTTACGGTGACTTGAATCAATCTTCACAGGCTGAGTATCTGGGATACAATACAAGCAGCAATAGAAGCTACATACTTCAAATTCTCATCAAGTACAAGACTTCTTTTGAAAGAGCTTCTAAAGGGAGAGAAGGTAGGGTTGCATGTGAATATATTAAAGTGTAAACTCTGGAGAACTGTTGTTGAAGGCACATGACTTTCTACTCTCCAGCACTGGAGCTTTCACAGATTCAAATGCTTATATCACAATTAGTAGGCAGTATATAAAAAGAAATAGGGAAGGTCAGGATAGGCTCACTAGGTGCAGAGATTAGGACTGCCTGTCCCACTTGCAGCCAAAGCAACAGTGGTTGGCCAAGGTGCGACTGTTCGCCCAGTCGCTGCTACGCTTCTCACACAAAGGATCAAAACTCTACCCGTAAACCGTCACTTTTCTTTCCTGTGGCAAAAGCTGACCTGCTGTACCTTGTTTAGAGATTGGACAATGAATAAGGGTCGTCCTAAGGCCACACAGTTCATCGGTCACTCTGAAGAATGCTGCATTTTAAATACATAGAAAGAAAACCTTTACCTGTTACATAGCGTTTAGCGTGAAGAGCAACAAAAAAACAAAACTGAAAAAAAGAGTTTGTAGAAAAACAAAGTGAATTATTGTTAACCAACACTAAGGGACAGTAGAGTGCACAAGATTTAATTGGCCAAATCATATGCAGCAAACCCAAGCTCCAAGCAATGTAACTGGTTGTGTAGGGATTGGGAATATCGGTAATACAACAGATTCAATAAGATAGAACATGGAAAACAAATCTTACATTAATTCTCAAGGTATTAACAGAATCGCTTATCTTTACATAACATATGCTTCTTTGATTGAGAGTACTTGTGTCTAGTCACCTCGTCTTCACGGCGTAAAGTCCAGTAGTAGAGCTATAGCTAGGTAAGGGGCTTCAGTTTTGCTTTATGTATTGTCTCACAGGGAGGGCCCACAGGTTTAGAAATTTTACGGTTTACATTCCATTGTGTGGGCAGAGAGCAAGTTGGCTGCTTAAAAACAATGCTGAAGGCACACATATCAATTCTTGACTATTGTATCTGGAAACTTTGTTGGATGTTGTAGCGGCGGCTCCAGTGCCTAGTTTCTGAAACTTGAACAGCAATGGTGTGACATCCAGCTCCCATTTGTAACAGGAAAATTTGTTCAAGCTGATAAAATATCACTACGGAGATGTATTTGAACTGATGCTTGATTTTCAATTGCAGAGTGCCACAACTGCTTTACATCGCACCTTACTACATATTATGAGGAGGTTATGATGTCTGTTCGGACTTTGACTGACAAGCTTTCAATTAAATGTTGGAATGTTGAAGCACTAGATGTTCTTTCTCAACTCCAAGTCAGTGATAAGGAAAAGCTACTCCTGGTTTCAGCAGTGCTCTTACAGTCTGCTGCCTAACCATCCAGGGAATCATACTGAGTGAGCATTAAGTACGATAATAACCGTCACAGACATGATGCTTGTGCTTATCCACCATTTCAATGCAGACCAATGATGAGTGGGATTCTCAGAGTTACATTCTTAAGAGTTCGATGAGAAAACAATTTGGGAAAATGAGCATTCAAGTTAATAACTTTAAAGTGGACTGGCTAATCCAATCATAGCTTGTGGAAACTACTAAAAATCTGAAAACCAACTTTTGACTCAACGAAATACTGAGAGTTCCTCTGCTCCAAGGAGAAGCACCATCTCTGCAACTACTTAACATTTTGAGATGTTCTTGGATTTCAACACCATACAACATCTACTTATTACCAACTTTGGGACTTAATCTGGTCTCCTAGATGTGAAAATAGATTATGATCTATTGTACTACTGTTCTTTACTAGTAACTGCAGTGTTTTCCCTCATCTTGATTTGTGAAATGTTAACATGAATTCGCATCAAATATAGTGATAACTCTGAAAGTAACATTAAATCTTGCTCACCCACAAATTCTGCATGCCTCATGCAATGTGTATAATTTAAGGTCTACTGACTGAACCGTGAGACTGACTCCAACCCCCAATATGAGTCTTAAGATACGGAAATATATAACTGCAGTGATATTAAACACTATGCAGTCACATCCGGATGCAACAGTATCACTTCTTGTAAGGATGTCATGATGGAGTTGAGCAACCTCCCATCAATAACAGGTCCTGTTGTTGTCCTATCCTTCATGTAGATGGGTAACTACACTAAATACACCCCCCTTTACTAACTTGGCTAAACGGAATGCCTCTATGCTGCATACTGAATTATTTGAATACACGCTCACCACTGATTTAGTAGGGGATACGCCATTCTAGAGTTAGAATACTGGCAAGTCTGACAGCTTTCCATTCTTCGAAGGTCAGTAGATTGACAACTAGCACACTGAGTAATAGTAACACGCTTAGAAATGGCAGTGGTAGAACACTAAACAGGAGAGAAGATAGTATAGCTCCTCTCAGTATCAGCACGGCTACTTCTTATATTAGGTGTAATAAACCATGCCGCATTAGTATTTATTAGTGTTTGATGATGGGGTAGATAATTAAATTAATTCCATGCAATACTCCGATGATTGTGGGAAGCACCCCTCCATCTGAAGTGAACTTCCATCACTGTGGGAAATATCAGTCGGCCAGGCAGATTCTGTGGCTGGGGAAAGGTAGCGTTTGAAGAACACCACGACTTTTTGGAAGTAGCACATCTACCTTGAGTGAATTAGGTGTAACCAAGATAACTTCCTTACTCATATGATCAACACTGATGCTAGTGGGCTGTTTTAAAGAGTAATGAAACTGAAATGGCTGCTTTTCGTCCATGGGAAAGTATGTACTTTGAGACACATGAATAAACAGAGTAGATTTCCCCCAATACATTTTGCTGTCTCAGTATCCTTTTATAGGATTTAACAGAAGGTGAGTATATCATCTGGGGTGGGACTATTGTACTGTCTATTCTTCTGCTGTTAGAAAAACTGAAAATAATATATTTAATTTATGAGGCAAGATTTCACTATTTCATTAGGACTAATATTATGTGATTATTTTGTTGTAAATATCGGACTATTATTGTCAAAAATATTACTACATGTTTCTACGCTTAATTTTTTCTTAATATTTATATATATATATATATATATATATATATATATATATATATATATATATATATATATATATATAATGAACTATTATATCCGATATATTGTTATTTTTACTCGTAAAGTTGGTGGCACTGTTGCTGAATCGTAGGCCTTGTGCTTCTCACTTTCATTTTATTTTTAATCTTCTTTCTATACATCTATTCTTCAATCAGTCTCCCCAATGAAGAGTTAGTGGCAAACTGGGTAGTAGTGCAAAGCGTGTTAATTTAGAACACAGCAACTCCTCTTTAAGGAGACTGTTTGACGGGAGATGCACCCGCAACGTGAGCACCTGCACCAGAAGAGGACGAGGCGTGGGATGTAGACTTTTGGCATATATGTAGAGAACCCATGTACACTCTTTTGTGTCTCCGTATATATATATATATATATATATATATATATATATATATATATATATATATATATATATATATCATACACACTCCTCCTCCGGTTGAGGATGGAAAAACGGGCCGCACTCCTGTCGAGTTTTACCGCACTTGGATTTATTTCCTCCCTTGCATCAATGGGAACAAAGGCATCAGTTTGAGATCAACGCGTTTCGGTATTACACAATACCTTGTTCACGATCACGTGGGCGCCCTTGTGACAGTTGTTTAAATACTTTTGAATTTCTATTACATCATTTCCTGCACAGGATTACAAAGGCCCTAAGATTTCTGGGAGTTGTAGTTTTTCTAATATTATGTGATTTTTACTATGTTTACCGTGATAATTATAAGCCAGACTTGTGAATGCAAGCAAAAAGAAAAAGAAAAAGAAAAAAGCACACAACTATGTGTAAATAACACCTAATAAAAACCGTGCATTATTTAGTTCATTTAATGTCCTCTTTTGTGTCTTTTTTCCCCCCCCCCTCTTTTTCCTTCTCTTTTTCCAAACATCCGGATGGCAAAAACAATATCTCCCTATTTCTATTCGGATTCGGGGACTCCTCCGTTTCCTTTTATTCATTGATATTTTCAACTTTCTTAACCCTCTGGTGGGTATTGTTAGTATTTTATTTTCCCGTAATTTTTTGTTCTTATCATTTTCACTTCATTTTGGGAGTTTGTTTGACATCCGATTCTATGTGCATGTGTCTTGAACTTCATTGATAAACTGTTAAAATTCTGTTAAAATTTCATGTTCAACAGTTCAACAGTTTATCCCAGTGCATAAAAGAGTCCAATTTAAAGCCCTGTGCGTTGCCCACAGGCTGATTGGAGGGAAAGGACCAGCTTTCATTTCTTCTTTGGTCCAGCCCTACCATGTAAATAGGCAACTACGCTCAAATGACCTTCGTCTGGCTCTCGTCCCCAGAATTAAGAAGGCTAGAAGCGGCGGCCGCCTTTTCTCATATAACGCCGCCAAGCTTTGGAACTCTCCCCCGCTTCAATTAAGAAAGGAACCCAATTACATGACATTCCGTAGGAAGCTTAAAACCTGGCTTTTCCCTAAATAAAGTCAGGGCTTTTCCCCGAATAACTTCGCTGCTGCCTGATAATGTTCGCAGCGCTGGGATGCCTCTGGGTAACCATGCGCTTTACAAATGATGTTTTCATTATATATATATATATATATATATATATATATATATATATATATATATATATATATATATATATATATATATATATATATATATATCTCACTGCACCTCATAAAATCGTTCCACTTCCAAACAGAAATGAGTGCAGACCTCCGATAGTGCATAAATTATTTATTGCATAAGTCTTCTATATATATATTCACTGAAAAAAAACCATAGGTTTCAGGCACGTAATATCAGTGATGTCACTGACCATGTCATGAGTGATGTAATATGTGACGTCATCGACAGTGCATTGCGGGGGCGCGAGTTATAGTTGGCTCTACTAACTATAACGGCCGAATTTCTCTGGTTTTGTACGAGTGAAATGTCCAAGTAACTATAACGTGCCTGAAACCTATGGTTTTTTCAGTGAATTTCAAAGGTTTTTTAAATGCTAATTTCTAACTATAACGTCCCTGAAACCTATGTTTTTTTTTGTGAATTTCAAAGGTTTTTTAAATGCTAATTTCTAACTATAACATAGCAGTCGCGTTTGCAGAGTGGTGGAGAAAGGTGAGTGGCCTTCAAACACCTTTTAGCAATCCCACTGTGTGGGATTTAGCAGAGGTAACAGGAGGGATAATTAGCCCCCAACGTCAACCTTGGGGGCCAACTACCCCTTTTATTACCTCCAGTAAGTCCCACAGAGCAGGATTGCTAAGTTGTTATATCAGGCCCCGCCCCCTCCCTGCACCACTGTGCAAACGCGCCCCCTGGCGCGTTGTAAGTTGGGGGATTAAGTCCCCTTGAATCCTGAGGGTCCCTGGGGGCCAACTAGCCCACCAGATACCTCCAGTAAGCACCACAGAGCTGTGTTGCATAGAGGTGTAAAACGGGGCGTGGCCTCGAACACCTCTCTGCAACCCTTCCCTGGGCCACTATTGGCCCCGGGGACCCCATCCCCCGGGGCCTGGCATAGTTCTTTTCTTTAAATTATATTTCTGGGGAGGGGGGCTGCGTGGCCCCCCTCCCCTGGGCCATCTCTGGCCCCAGGGACCCCATCCCCCGGGGCCCGCCCTTTTTAAAAAATGTTAATTAACGTGGGGGGCCGCGTGACCCCCCTCCCGGGCCACTCCTGGCCTCGGGGACCCCATCCCCCGGGGCAGGCCCTTTTCGTCAGGGACCGTGGAGGGAGCCCCAATGCCCCCACGGTCCCGCCAGCTCCCCGCCTCCTGCGGGAGCCGGCATTGCTTTTGAGCAAGTGGAGCTGCTGACATGCAGCTCCCCTTGCTCAAAAGCAATCCTGCTTTGCTTCATTGAAGCAAGAGCAGGATTTCCTGCTCTCGCTTCAATGAAGCAAAGCAGAGTTTGCTATGACAGGGCGGGAGCCGTGCTCCCGCCCTGTCATAGCAAACGGCAATGTCCCGGGGGTGGGCACCCCGGGACATTGCAGGAGCCGGCCCTGGGGGTGGCGGTCCCCAATGGCCATCAAGGGCTCCAGGAGGGGGGCTGCACGGCCCCCCTCCCTTAATTTACATAGCCCCGGGGAGGTGGTGGTCCCCGGGGCATGTGGGGGGGCTCTTGCCCCCACACATCTTTTTATAAAAAAAAAAAATAAAAAAAAAAAGGAGGCCCGGGGAGGTGGCGGTCCCCGGGGGGGCTGCGTGCCCCCCGCACATAATTAGCATAGCCCCGGGGAGGTGGCGGTCCCCGGGGCTGCGGGGGCCCCCTCTATTTTTTTTGGGCACTGCCCCCGGGACCTGGCCCTCCCGGGGGCCTCATTAAAATGAAGCGCGGAAGCCCGCGCTTCATTTTTAAAAAAAACTTCGGCGGGATTCGCAACCCCAACGCGAATTCTGCCGTTAAAAAAAAAAAAAAAAAATGCTTTTGTGGGCCCTGGGGGTCCTTGTGGGACCCCCTGAGCAGGCCTAGAGGGTCAGGGTGTTTCTACCCTGCCCCCTTTTCTTCTTTTTTAACCTCTTTTCCACTGTTTTCTTGTGACTCAGTTCTACCGAGTCACAAGCTGGCTGCCAACACTTCCTGGTTTGGAGTGTTGGCAGCCAATCAGAGTGAAGCTCGTGCCCGGGAGGGTTCGCAAACCCTCCTCGGTGCTCAGATATCGATATTTTTCTTTTTGCTAATATCTCAAAAACTACTGAACGGATTTACACCATTTAACAAAAAGGGCTCTTTCTGAACCAAGACCTACCTTTTTTGCCAAATTTGGTGTAATTCCGTTCAGCAGTTCGGGCTGTAGCTTTGTCTAAAGTTGCCTATGGAAATTTACATGGGGGAAACGCGTTTTGGGACCCCCCTTTTTTCTCGGCCCCCGCTTGACGAATCACCCTGAAACTTTCAAGACAGGAGCTGTCCGGCGCGCCCCACTAGTTTTGAAAATTTCGCGAAGATTCGTCAAACGACGCCTAAGTTATTGGGAAAACAAAAAACGCTTTTTGAATAGAAACGAGGTCCTAACTATAACTACCTACTGGCAACTGCCAGTAGGTAATTAATATACATATATATATACATATATATATACATATATATACACACACACACACACACACACATATACACACACACATATACACACACACACATATACACACACATACACATATATATTTATACACACACACACGCTTGTTACTTGAATCATCCCTATGTTTTTGTTACCGATTTGTTTTGGTCTTTACATAATTTATCGACAGCAACTTTTTTAATCTCGCTATGTTTTCCCCCAAAGTAATTACAAGGCACCCTATTTTATTAAATCTTGGTTACAAATTCAGGCAAAGGAGCAAAAATGGGGCATGTTTCATTGCAAACCAATCTAAGACAAAATTTAACTCAAGAATTTGAAACCTATGAAAGGTACCATTTTATTCCGGTTAATGACAACCTTGTTGAAATTTAATCGGTTAAAGACTTGCAATATTGTTAATCCAAAGAAAAGCTGACTGAATGGTCTCGATCACGTCGTCATTCAGTACTTCCCGAGTCTTTTCTTTTCACAAACCCTTAATGCTTTAGATATTACACTCCAGTTTATGTATTTTCGTATTTTAACAGCTTAATTTGGAGCCAAAGTCAACAACGTTTTCAAAGTGGCACTCAGTCGCCTCCAGTGAACCTGCACTGCAAAAGAACAAACAAGCACTGGCAAAGCCAACAAGTGTTGCTTTTAACAGATAAGTTGTAAAACGAGGCCTTACTTTTAAGGCCTACATTAAATCAAGATCTTGAATTTGTAATAGTCATCAACACCAGATCTTGAGCTCTAGTTTACTGCATAAAAAAATTAACACCCATACACAAATCCTTCGTATATCAACCAATTAGATTCTGAACACCGGCTGGAATTTAGGAAAGAGCTGAAAGCATCGCTCTTAAAAGAACACTACATCACAATGATGTAACATCCAAATAACCAGTGACCTCACCTTGTTGACAGTATGCTTGCTTTTGACCTTGTAAAGTACTCTGCTTCCTTTCTGACTAGTTTCACGCTATATATTTATAGTACATACAAACATGGTCTGAAGCCACAGTAAAGCAGTTGTTAAAGGAAGGATGGAAGCCAAGGCGAACGCTGCACAAGTATGCATCTGTAAATTATAAGTCATTTTTTTCGAAAGCCCACCAAATGAAATTGCTTCTATAAGGAAAACTGAAAAGGTCACTGGCTTACTGGCCCTGCAGACAGCAACTGCTGGCTCTTGAAAGGAAGTACATCTCTGAACTAAGGAAGGTCACACCCTTAGCTGACCTGATGGGGCGGTTTGGAGGGTAAGAGTGCATTAAAGAGTTGAGGAAAGAGTGTAGCATAGAGGGCAGGAGGGGATTACATGGAAGAGAAGGGACTGAAGATTAAACAAAGAGGTAAGGAGGGGAAGAAGGGGCAGGTGAGGAAAAAGATGCACTTGCTTATTTGTTAGAGATGTATTTGCTTGTTTGTCAGCCACAACAGTACAAGAGCTACATCTTTTGACTTACTTATTAGCCATCTCGGTAGAAAAGACATAAACCACTTTGGACTGTGTTTTCTGTACAGTTGCTGACTCTGGAACCAATGCTGGACCATGGGAAGGCGTGGAAGACCTGGGCATGGAGACACTAGAAGGGGTCAAGGAGTGCGGGCCTTGCTGCGAGTCCTGAGACATTATTGTATCTGTAGAACTACAGTCTAGAAAATGGAGAGAACGTGTGATTACCCAGGGTACAAACATATCCACAATGCAAATAAGTACATTACATTTGGTTCGGAGAAGCATGCTACTCGCAGTACAGCGCTTCAAAGCTTCATCAGGGTTAGTAAGAGTAATCTAAAGCCAAATACAATTCAGAATGATTCCTATTAACGCTAAGTAAATATCCAAAAATGCTCCAGAAACAAACTAAGGGAAAAATTATGATTGTTGCTACGCACATATAAATGGTTTGTGAATAGGGTAGCTGCTATTTCAAAGGCTATTTCAGATCATGAATAGAATGGTAAATAAACTTAGTCTGCAAGCAAATTTCCATTAATACATTTACTTTAATGTCATCTTCCTATCACATTCTCTTAATGATTCACCTCAACACACTTCTTGGCTTACAGATTAACTCTGAAGAGGTAATTAAGACTAGAAAAGGGGTTAGCGGAGGTAGGGAATAGAAACTCTTATAATAGACAATAGATACTAATCACTGTTTATTACAATCCCTGCCCCCCACATACTGAATCCTAGTAATGTTTGCTTTTTAGGAAAGCTAAGGATATCAGCTTGTATAAGATGAAAATTGAAATACTACGTTAGACTGCATTGTCATTTATATAGCACAAACTTAGCTGATAACCAAAGGAGAGTTGCATAAGATAATACTAGATAGTGTACAAAAATGCAATAGGTACATGTAGGTGGTGGGACAGGGCGGGTAGATTTGGTTTTCGACCAATTGGTAGGTTGGCTTATGGTTATAAATGATGATGGTTGAATAGGATTTGACGGTGATAGATTTGCAGGAGGGTAAGATGCCACCACCAATGGGCATTCTGTGGTAACTTGTGATCAATGGCAACAGTCAAAAAACTTTCAGAAAAATTAATCAAAACTAGGATTGCTCAATTTAACATCTGATGTTCAAAATTCCTCAGCAAAAACATGTTTACTGCAATATGTCTGAATTATTTAAAACCGAAAATATTTGCCTAACAGGCCCAGCACAGATGACCCAAATTCTTATTAATTCTGTTCATTCAATTTTCTCAAATTTGCACTGCTCACGAAAAAATAAACCAAGAAGCAGAAGTTATTCCAAAAAGACACTATGGTACTTACCCTTCTGAAAAGACATTTAAGGACAACAGTTTAGCAAAAGTGCCTAAAACCGGACAGCAAATCAAAAGTAAATTTATTGTAGTGCTAAGTATGTGCAGATTTTGCTTGATCATTCACCAGATAGCATGGTTAGGATAGGATTTTGCATAAATCGTCAATATTCCCATTTTCTGGTAAAGAACTGCCCTCAATTACCACGAAATTATAAACATAATAATTTTCTATGATTTTCGAAACACAAGATTGAATGTGACTGCAAACCTCCAGCAGACCTTAATCTAAATGAAACCAGTGATCTTTCAAATTTTTGCCTCAATTCAAAGGTTAACTTTAAGTAAAGATTGGACAGGAAAATATATCAACTCCCTCAAACTCCAATACGCACGGATTCCTTAATAAATCACAGTAACTACAAGCCAAGAAAAGCCCAAAATCTGAGTTTACTGCTCAAATGACATGGCAATAGTTGCAAACCAAATAAGAGCTGCTACGTGTCTCAAGGGACATACTGGGGAGCAGATTATGATCATTATGCATGCATTGCTGTCAAGCAAGCATGAATATAGACTATGATCTTCTTGATTAAGTATCAGGGAGAGTACTTTCAATTCTTGTTGAAAAACAGTTTGACTTTTTGCAGATCCAATATAAGGGTAAGCCTGTGTCCTGCAAAATATATTCAGATTTGTCAGATTTCTCCGATTGGTTGGTCTTCCTCCTCAACTTACTGACAAGATATTCAAAGCTGCTAGTGAACTAATGCTACGAGGTTCATCCTAATCACGGAGGATATTCAAAGGGCATTTTTGTTTCCAAGAGTAGGTGTAACTTACTCATGGAAATTCAGGACTAAGTCAAAAGCACATTATGAGTAAGTCACACCAACTCCTCGAACATCCGGACCCAACACTAGATGGCAGGCTATGCACAGTATGTGATCTACAGCTCACATACCTCGAACACCAATTTACCTTCACATATAGCTACACTCCCAGTTCTAAACTAGACACTGAGCAAACACCTACAAGCCTCACACAAGCAAATACCAACAAAAGACCCAACTGAGCAATGGCATTCCAGAGTCAAAATGATGGGACGTCCAAATAGAGAATGCACTACGATTCCATAACCATGGTAGTTAGTGGTGTACAAATGCTAAGAACATTATCTAGGTAGCAGCTTGGGTTTGTGAAATCAAAACAATATATCACTCGAACACACAGTAAGTGTGAATGGCTAGTCCAAGCCATCTCTTTGCAAAGGGACTTATTGCTAGAGATTATGTTCTCGTTGAAATAAAGAACAAGTCCCTAAAAGTTTATAAACAAAATTAAAGATTTGTAGCTCTTAGTTGGCATTTTGAGGATATATAGGACCGTGTACCTGGAACTCAAGGGGCCAACCTGAGATAATAGAAACATCCAGGATATAGTATGGGGCACTTTCATCTATAGGTCAGCTTGACAGCACAACTGTCTGACAGTCCTATTGGTACTAATTCAATGTAATATAAACAGAGGGGGCTATGGGGCCACACAGTAGCGCTGAATCACTTCATATTATTGGGTGCATCATACCACCTTCCAGGAAGAACTTTCATTGCAATGCATGAAGGAGTATTTTACATTGGAAAAGTACACTCAATCGTCTCTTTGCTTATCACAATCTATTTTCTAAATATCACTTCCATTCTAAACTGAAAACCATCCTTTTTGCCTACTCCCTCCCCCCACATCTAACACTGTTAAAGCCAATAGTGCATGCTTTAATGTTATAAAGTGTTTCTGCATGTAAAGACACCATATGTGATTGCATGTGTTTACATAAAAAGGTACATTAAAACAAGATCAACTGGCTCTGCAGTGGCGCAGACTGGAGTGGCGTAGAGTGGATTGGTGTGGGGTGGATTAGACAGGTTTGGGGCGGTTCGGAGTAGGGTGGTTTGGCGGGGTGAATTATGAGTGGGGTGGGTTGGATTGGAGTGGGTTGGCCTGGATTGGAGTGGGTTGGCCTGGATTGGAGTGGGTTGGACGCAAAAGGAGTGGGTTGGACGCAATCGGAGTGGGGTGGACGCAATCGGAGTGGGGTGGACGCAATCGGAGTGGGGTGGACGCAATCGGAGTGGGGTGGACGCAATCGGAGTGGGGTGGACGCAATCGGAGTGGGGTGGACGCAATAGGAGTGGGGTGGACGCAATAGGAGTGGGGTGGACGCAATAGGAGTGGGGTGGACGCAATAGGAGTGGGGTGGACGCAATAGGAGTGGGGTGGATTGCAGTGTGGTGGGCTGGATGGATTGGACTTGGGTGGACTGGACCAGGGTGGGTTGAAGTGGGGTGGGTGGAAATGGGATGGAGTGGGATTGACTGGGGTGGGATTGACTGGGGTGGAATGGAGTGGGGTGGAATGGAGTGGGGTGGAATGGAGTGGGCTGAATTTGGTGGACTGGAGTAGATTGGATTGCAATGGTGTGGACTGGATTGAGTGGGGTGGATTAGATTGAATTGGATTGAGGTAGATTGGGTGGTTGGATTAGAGGGGAGGACTGGAGTGGATTAGATTGGATTACAGTGGTGTGAACTGGATTGAGTGGGGTGGATTGGATAGGTTGATTAGAGTAGGGAGGTGTGGGTTGGACTGGGGTGGGGTGAAGTGGGGTGAGGTGGATTAGACGGGGTGGGGTGAATTGGGGTGAGGTGGATTAGACTGGAGTGGGGTGAATTGGGGTGAGGTGGATTAGACTGGAGTGGGGTGAATTGAGGTGGATTGGACTGGGGTGAACTGGGGTGAGGTGGATTAGACTGGGGTGGGGTGAATTGGGGTGAGGTGGATTAGACTGGGGTGAGGTGGAGTGAATTGGGGTGAAGTGGATCAGACTGGGGTGAAGTGGATTAAATTGGGGAGGGGTGAGGTGGATTAGACTGGAGTGGGGGCAGATTTTTCTGGTTTGGAGTGGGATGAATTGGAGTGGGGCAGATTGTTTTGGTTTGGAGTGGGGCAGATTGTTCTGGTTTGGAGTGGGGCAGATTGTTCTGGTTTGGAGTGGGGCGGAGTGGGGTGGGGCAGACTCGAGGGGGGTGGGTTGAGAGGACTGGAGTGTGGTGGACTGGATTGGGGTGAGAGGTTTGTATTGGAATGGTGTGTGGATTGGGGTGGGGTGGGATGGACTGGTCTGGGTGGATAGGATTGAGTGGGGCGGACTGGTGTGGGGTGAGGTGGTGTGGATTGGCGTGGATTGTAGTGGGTAGGATTGGCGTTTACTGCATGACTATGCATTAAAGCATAGTTTGAGGATTTACACATAAGAAACAATGTCACTTTGCAATAAAACAATCCTCATCTTTTGAGTACAGCGCCCAAGTGCAGAAACAAAAGAAAACATGAGTGCGAAGTGAGAAAAGACGACTTGGCAAAAGAAAGTTAACCATAGGAAATAAATCTTTGCAGTTTTATTTGTCCTGCTGGGCATGTTTTTGCCAGTTACACGCCTTCTGTTCGTAGGGCACTAAAAGTTAAAGAGAACAAAATAGTACCTCAATCACGTCGGGAGCAGCGGACGGGCACTGATTAAGTTGAATCAATCAGTGCTTGGTCCCTGTTCCATAGAGAGGAACGGAAATGATTTTAGGCTGCTTTGACTAATTACGATGCTGTAAAGAAGAGTGCCAGGCAAGCCAACAAATGGTAGGTAACGGGTGGGCTCCAAGCCCTTTTTATTAACAGTGTCTCGCAGGCTCAACCCTAAAAATAAGTTACAAAAATTAATCACTGGAGAGTGGTTGGCTATTTTTAGAATAAGACTGCACAGTGATTTGTCATTTTAAGTTTTCAACATGGCGGCAACATTTAGAAGTAATGTGTCGGCCACCTTGAAACTGTATAGCAATGACATACTATGTACAAAACAGTTTCAAGATAGCCACTCTGAACACTGCACTGCGAGACCACCCTATAATGGTCCTGTACATAGTGTAAAATTGCTCTTAAAGATTCAAGATTGCTTCTAAACAGAGTAGGCAGGTGCAAATCTTCTACCTTGAGGTTTATCATAGTGGGTAACCAACACCAAAAGATTTGCCCATGACTGCAATATGTATGATTACATTTAACAAAATACCAGTCTATAGGCCTTAACATGGCAATAACGCATCCTAAAATGCCTACAAGCTTTTAAAAATAAATAAAGACCTAGTTAATTTATCATAACTTTTCAGAGAAAACGGATCACACTTGTGGCACCTGAGAACGTTTCCCAGTGAATCTATCTGGTCAATTGGCTTTATTGCACAAGTTACTTACTTGTGTAACGATATATCTGTAAGAGACATTAGTTAGTGATAGATTCCTTACCTTAGAATATCCCCAGGCGTCAGACTCTATCCGGAAAGTTTTTCGTCAGCAATACCCCTGCGCGTCGGTAGGCGTCGTAGTACTGCTCCGCGTACGTCGCTGGCGTCGTGGTCGCCAAGATGACGTCATGGGAGCTAGACGCGCCCACGCGCGCTGACGTCAGTTCTGTACACAACTTTTCCGCGCCAGGAGCGCAGAGCCATGCCAGAGACCGACTACTGGTGCAATAGAACTAGGGCCCTGAAAGGGATGACCTGAACCCTAGAGAACAGTTCGCAGAACGGGGAGGATGGGCGGGCGGTAAGGAATCCATAACTAACTAATGTCTCTTACAGATATATCGTTACATAAGTAAGTAACTTGTGCATCTGAAAGAGACACGTTAGTGATAGATTCCTTACCTTAGAATACATACCCAAGCAATACCATCCCCGGTGGTGGGTCTGCGAAGTGAAATCACACCAGAAAGTCACGGAGAACCGACCGGCCAAAGAAGCCGTCTCTCCGGACTGTACTGTCAAGGCAATAGTGCTTTGTGAAAGTATGCAACGAGGCCCAAGTGGCCGCCTGACAGATGTCTTGCAGGGGGACACCGCTTCCCAATGCTGTAGTAGCTGCTGTGGCCCTGGTAGAATGGGCGCGCAGCCCACCGGAGGCTCTTTTTTAGCCAGAGAGTAACAGGCTTTAATGCACAAGACAACCCATCATGAGATAGTCCTCTTGTGCACAGCCTGGCCTTTCTTGGCGCCCACGTAGCCAACAAAGAGCTGGTCATCCACCCGGAACTGCTGTGTGCGGTTGAGATAGAACGAAAGTGCACGTTTTGGGTCCAGACGGTGGAGCCTCTCCTCCGCTCTTGAAGGGTGCGGAGGCGGAAAGAAAGTGGGCAGAGTCACAGTTTGCCCGAGATGAAAGGCAGAGACTACTTTTGGTAGAAAGGAGGGACGTGGTCGAAGAACGACCTTGTCCGGATGAACCGCCAGGAAAGGAGGTTTACAGGGAAGAGCTTGGAGCTCACTCACCCGCCGAGCGGAAGTGATGGCCACCAGGAACACAGTTTTCAAAGTTAATAACCGCAAAGGACAGTTATGAAGAGGCTCAAAGGGAGCGCACATTAAGTATGTGAGAACGAGGTTCAAGTCCCACTGAGGCATGACAAAAGGAACAGGAGGGAAAAGGTGAGCAATGCCTTTGAGAAATCTGTTAACAACAGGGGACTTGAAAAGAGAGGGCTGATCAGGCAGCCTAAGAAAGGCTGAAAGAGCAGAAAGGTAGCCCTAGATAGTGCCCAGAGCAGAGCCCTGCTGGGCCAAAGAGAGAAGGAACAAGAGGACGTCAGAAAGAGGGGCAGCAAGAAGATCTACAGCTTTTACTGCACACCATGCCACAAATTTGTTCCACCGACAGGCGTATACCGTTTTAGTGGAGGGACGCCTGGCTGCCAGAACCACATTACAGACTTCAGGAGGCAAGTCAAATGGAATCAGCTGTCGCCGCTCAATCTCCACGCAAGGAGGTGGAGGCTGGACAGGTTCGGGTGGAGGACCGTCCCCATGTGCTGCAACAGGAGATCCTCCCGAAGAGGCAGCCGGATCGGGGGATCTACGCTCATACTGAGTAGCTCGGGATACCAAACTCTTCGAGCCCAGTCCGGCGCCACAAGAATGACTTGAGCCCGGTCGCGTCTGATCTTTTTCAGCACTCTGGGTAGAAGTGGTATAGGCGGAAAGGCGTACAATAGACCGGAACTCCACTCGCGACGAAAAGCGGCACCGAGCGAGTGCCGCCTTGGAAACTCCAACGCACAGAACTGCTGACATTGCGCGTTCTCTTCGGTGGCGAATAGATCTAACCAAGGCTCTCCCCACTGTTGAAAGAGACCTTGTGCCACCTCTGAGTGAAGACGCCATTCGTGATCCAACATGCACCTGCGGCTGAGTTAGTCCGCCCTGGCGTTTAGGGTACCTGCCAGGTGTTGAACCGCCAAGGAAATGCCTTGACGTTCCAGCCACGTCCAGAGACGTAGAGCCTCCTGGCAAAGGGTCCACGACCCCACCCCGCCCTGCTTGTTGCAGTACCACATGGTGGTGGTGTTGTCCGTGAACACCTGCACTACTCTCCCCTTGACAGAGGGAAGGAACGCTTTCAGTGCAAGTAGGATCGCCCTGAGCTCCAAAAGGTTGATATGGAGCTTGGACTCCGCCGGAGACCAGAGGCCTCTGATCTCCGCCTCTCCATGTGGCTGCCCCATCCCAGGAGGGACGTGTCCGTCACCACTGTGTGCTCTGGTTGGGGAAGGGAGAGGGATCTGCCGCTGACCCAACGCTGGTCCGTGAGCCACCACTGCAAGTCCTGTGCAGTGCCCTCCGAGATGTGGACGTAATCAGACAGATTCTCCTGATGCTGCGTCCACTGGAACTTCAGGTTCCACTGCAGAGCCCGCATATGCCATCTGGCATGATTGATCAGCAGGATGCAGGAGGCCATGAGGCCCAGTAGCCTCAGGGTCTTCCTGACCGACACCCAGGACCAGGGCCGAAAGATCGGAATCATAGCCCGTATGTCCCGTAATCGCTGTTCGGGAGGATAAACCTGGAACTGCGCCGTGTCCAAAACTGCTCCGATGAAGAGGAGCTTTTGAGAGGGAATCAGGTGTGACTTCGGCACGTTGATGGAAAACCCCAGCAAATGCAGGAGGTCGGCCGTAGTCTGGAGGTGGAAGACGACTGCCTGGGGCGATCCCGCCTTCAACAGCCAGTCGTCGAGATAGGGGAAGACTGAAACCCCCGATCTGCGCAGATGAGCTGCGACCACCGCCATCACTTTTGTGAATTCCCGAGGGGCGCTGGTAAGGCCAAAAGGGAGTACGGTGAACTGAAAGTGCTCGTGGCCTACCGTGAACCGTAGGTAACGCCGGTGGGCAGGCAGGATGGGAATATGAAAATAAGCATCCTGCAAGTCCAATGCTACCAGCCAGTCTTGCGGGTGTAGGGCAGACAAGACCTGAGCAAGCGTGAGCATCTTGAACTTCTCCTTCCAGAGGAAGCGATTGACGTTCCGGAGGTCTAAGATAGGACGCAGACCTTTGTCCTTCTTTGGAACCACGAAGTAGTGGGTGTAACAACCACGACCTACTTCTGGCGTCGGAACGCGCTCGATGGCCCCCTTGGCTAAGAGAGCCACGACTTCCTGCTGGAGAAGTGCCAAGTGAACCCCCGACATGCGGTGGCACTGAGGTGGCATGGCTGGAGGGGTAGACTGGAAGGGGAGGGAATAGCCCCTTCGGACTATCTGCAGAACCCACCTGTCTGAAGTGATGGTGCGCCAGTGGGGGAGGTGATGGCGAATCCTGCCACCCACTGGCGTCTGGTGGGCCTGAAAGACCGGACTAGGAAGGTTTGGAGGCAGCGGCAGCGGTGGACTGACCCGCCCGCTGGCCCTGTGACCCACCTCGGCGGGCCCCCCGACCTCGGCCACGCTGAGACTGCTGCTGTGCAGGCCGGCGGCTCTGAAAGGAACGCGTTTGGACGCCTCGACCCTGCCCTCGAAAGGAGCGAAAAGCAGACCCAGTGGGAGTGCGTGTGGTGGCGAGACCTAAGGAATGGGCCGTAGCCCGAGAGTCCTTAAAGCGTTCCAGGGCACTATCCGCCTAGTCACCAAACAGGCCTGTGCCATCAAAAGGCATGTCCAACAGGGTGTTTTGGACATCCCCGGAGAAGCCAGTGGTTCGGAGCCAAGCGTAACGACGGAGCGCCACCGTTGTGGAAAGCACCCTGCCGAGGGAATCTGCTGTGTCAAGTCCACAACGGATGGTGAATTTTGCAGCATCTCTCCCCTCCGTAACAGCCTGGGAGAGCACCGCCCAAGCCTCCACCGGGCACTGAGGAAGCACCTGTGCCACGGTGTCCCATATGGAATGTGAATAGCGGCCCAACAGGCACGCTGTATTCACCGCCCGCAACCCTGAACTGGCAAAAGTGAAGATCTTTTTTCCAAACTGCTCCAGCTTCTTAGATTCCTTGTCCGGGGAAGCAGAAGGGAATGCGCTCGGAGAGGCAGAGGCCTGGGCAACCAGACTCTCAGGTGTTGGATGTTGCGTGAGGAAGCTGGGGTCGCCTGGCGCCGGGCGATGACTGCGTGCCACCCCCTTATCCACAGGAACCCCTGTGTTAGGCTTGTCCCAGGTGCTCAATAGGACATCAGTGAGTGCCTCATTGAAGGGCAGCAGCGGCTCCGCAGAGGACGACGCTGGCTGCAGCACCTCAGTCAGAAGATTCGTTCTGATAGGCACAGAAGGAAGCTCAAGGTTAAGAGCCTGAGCCGCCCTACGCAGCACCACTGAAAAAGTCCCCACCTCCTCCGTAGCCACGGAAGAAGGGGACAGTGTGCCAGGGTGTGGAGAGAAATCCAGATCCACAGGACCCTCCAGGTCTTCTTCCCATTCAGGCTCATTCTCGCATTGAGCCGCAAGAGGGTCCTCAGACCCCTCCCAGTACTCTCCTTCAGTTACCGGTGTTGGGCGGTAAGGACGAGGTGCCCGGGGAAATGGGAGAAACTCTGTACCAAGAATTTGAATCGGGGGGTAAGAGACCAATTCTGGTTCGGCGCCGTACGGCGTCAGTTGCAGCGCCGCGCCCAGCGTCGAGGCCGGAGCAGAGGCCGGATCCGACGCCGGATCCGGCACCGGCGTCGAGGCCGGAGCCGGCGGCGCCGCAGGGTACTTTGCCGGCGTAGCCGAGGCCAAAGGCGGCAGCACGGGGGCAGACCCGCCCAACAAGTCCGCGGGGCCCGAAGGCGCTCCGGAGGGACCCGATGGGGCAAATAAACGGCCCATGGCCGACAGGAAGACCTGTATCTCCTCCGTCGCGTGCGGGCCCGGAAAGGACGGGTAGGCCGCAGGCAACGACGGGGGCTCCAGCGGAGCCGCGGGGGAGTGACCCCCCACCCCCTCCACCACGTCCTGGGACCGGTGAGGGGTAGAAGACGAACGACGACGCTTCTTTGATTTTTTATGGCGCTGTGACTTACCTGTCCCCGAGTCCGACGAGCGAAGGTAGCGGCTCCGCGGCCGGTCTCTCGACCTCCCACGGGAGCGGGACCTTGATCGACGCGGAGCTGACTGCTGGGCCTCCAACAACTTTCGGGAACGCTCCCGCAAAGCTTTCGGCGCCATGGCCCGGCAATCGGGGCACACCTCGGGGTCATGGGCGTGCC
The DNA here is from genome assembly GCA_963921515.1 of Calotriton arnoldi. NCBI lineage: Eukaryota > Metazoa > Chordata > Amphibia > Caudata > Salamandridae > Calotriton > Calotriton arnoldi. The sequence continues at coordinate 548,561 of CAWUFW010004403.1, read as the reverse complement.
CCAAGCAGAAGAGACATGTCGTGCGGGTCCGCTACCGACATGTTGCGGCGGCAGGCCCCACAGGATTTAAACCCGGGCATCCCTACTGCACCAGAGTCGATTACTCGACAAACAATTACCAAGTTAAAACTTTTAACTAGGGGTACTGCTCTCTCTCGGATCTGCGCTGCTGGCGCGGAAAAAGAAAGAACTGACGTCAGCTCGCGTGGGCGCGTGTAATTAGCTACCATGACGTCATCTCGGCGACCACGACGCCAGCGACGTACGCAGAGCAGTAGGACGACGCCTACCGACGCGCAGGGGTATTGCGGACGAAAAACTTTCCGGATCCAGTCTGACGCCTGGGGATATTCTAAGGTAAGGAATCTATCACTAACGTGTCTCTTTCAGATGTTGGCTGTTCACCATAACAAAATGACTAGTGTTTTGAGGACACTCTTTCCCAAAAGGCAACTGTCAGGTATACAGTCATAAAATTACAAATCTAAACAAATTACAGTTGCTAAAACATACGTCTCCTTATAGGGATTAACAAGGATTACCAAAGTATAAATCTTCTACCCCAAAGGTTTGTCAGGGGTGAGACTAACAGCAAACCCTTTGCCTGCTACGTTAATCTGAGAGATTAAATGCTACTAAATACAGCTGCACAGTTTACAGGTGCAACAACAATTCACCACTAAAAGGGCTTAACAATTTTCATAGAAATACGTCCAGCCTACTATTTCTGTAATATTTTCCTAAACGGATACCTTGGAATGACCAGGCATATAGGCTGGAATTGGATGCACTTATTGTATGGCAACCCCATCTCGTCAGGTACTCTGGAAATTACGAATATGGTCCGCTTGGCGAGCAGCCAATAGGTTCACGGCTTGGGACAAAAAGCTAATGCAACAAACCCCCTTGTGGAACGGCCGCTGGCTGTTCCAGACTGCCCATTTAGAGGGCTTTGGGAAGTGGGACAGAATAGGCATCACTACCCTGGGGGACGTTTGGAGTGGCTCCCATGTCAAATCCTTCCAAGACCTGCAGTCCCAGTTTCAGCTGCCACCCGTAAAGTTCCACAAGTACCCTTGACCACTTACCTGACTTTAGCCCGATAGGTGCCAAGCTATTGATGGGTCATCTGGGGCAGAGTGGGGTGTCTCAAATCTACCCATCGCTGATCTGTAATGCCCTGCGCACGTTTGTCAATCTGAGACATAAATGGGAATGTGGACTTGGCGCCCTGGAGGATACGGAGTGGTGCGAGGCATGCATGATCCATAGAGAAATCACTATTTCCAGTAGACTGCGGCTAATCAAGCTACACTATTTACACATTACTTACCTTACATCAAAGTGCATCTGCAACGCTGGTGTACTCGCAGAACCTACCTATGCCCAATGTGGACCCCCAAGAGGCAGACGTCTTGCACATGGTTTGGCTGTATCCACAAATTGCGGCCTACTGGAGGCAGACAGAAGCCACAATTACGCAAATATTGGAGTGAATGGTTGATCCGTCATGACATAACGTGCATTTGTAAAGCGCACATTCACCTAAGGGTGTCTTAGCACTGTATAACCGATATGTTATTGTCACCCAACTCAATGGTACTCATTTTATCGACCTCAGAAGGATAAAAGGTTGGATGGACCTGATGAGATTTTAACCTGTGACCATGAGGTCGAACACAGGCTCCTACACTGGACGCATTAGTACACTAAGCCACCAGACCACGCTGTCACCCACAACCACCTTGCTGAGTATCCCAGAAGCCTTTGGGGGCTCACAGAGTGGAGGGCAGCGATGGACTGGTGCGCTAAACAAGAGGAGCAGATATATGCAGCCAGAGGCTGCTCCTGGAAACATCAAAGGATACAGGGGAGGTGGTGGGAACTCTACGGAGTGGTGACCGTTTCAGGCCACACACTTTGTAATGGGGGGACAGGGGTGTTTGTTGCTTTAAAGTGCATGTATTTTAAATGGACTGCAAAAAAATTATATTGTTTTGGGAGAGACTACTCACAGAATTGAATGTCCCCCTGAAACTGACAACACCCCTAATGTCCTTTGGATCCCAGACTTGAAATACTGCACTAAGTGCTTGGCAAGGTCATACCAATTTAAGGCTGTTCTTCGGAGTATGGGAGCTCATGCTGATGCAGGCTGACATAAGTCAGCTTTAACTTTTCTCTGCCTTATGAATCGACTATTTTTTGGTTGTAATGTGGACTATGCTCTTCTTTACTTTGTGAAACCAATTTTCTTTGGTTATACTGGTCATTATACCCCCTTTAATTCTATCTTGGAATTGGCCCACGCACTCCATAGATTTCACCAGGTTAGAATCCAAGGTAAGACGAGAGTCTAGAATAGACTTCTTCAAATTCATATCCCCTGATTAAGGGCAATATCTGCCCGAAATGCACAGGGATGACTAATAATATGTGATGTACTTCACCATTATGATTGTGGATATGCTATTCATATGAAGCAACCTATCAATTATTTTTTATTATTTTTATTAAACAATTGTCAGTTACAGTAGAAAACATCACCTGAACAGGTGCATTAATACTCAGAATAGTTACATGTCCATGTTACATTTCGTCATTGCACCCTAACATCTGGGTAGTATCTTAATCATTTATCGACAATTCACAACATATTCTCTTCTGATGACCTACAAATTGTGTCCCTTGTTCCATGCCAACCCCCAACCCTTTAGATTCCCCTATATTCTACACATTGGCTCCATATTTTCTCCCATTTCCGGGGGCAACCTCTGCTCTCGTACACCACCTTTTCCGCTGCAATGCACCAGTCCAGGTCGGACTTCCATTGCCCTACCTTCGGTGGGAGCTGTGCTCCCCAGGCCCTAGCAATGTTCCTCTTGGCTACCATTGACACCACCATTAGCCACATCTTCTGATATTTTGCCATCTCTGCTCACCCGTAACGCATAAGAACTGTCATCTGGGCTCTAAGGGTATATCTTGCCCTAGGACCTCAGACATGGTTGGTGTCACCCCTTCCCAGTATTCCTGAATAACCAGGCATCCCCAAATGATGTGGAAGAAGGTACCCCTGCCATTGCATCCCCTTGCGCTCTGTTCAGAGGGGTTACGTCCCATCTTGTGTATCAATATTCTTGTGTAGTAGTATCTATGCAGAATTCTAAGCTGGACCTGCTGAAATTTTGCTCTGACCGCTAACTCTCTGGGACTTTGTATTGCTTCCGTCCAGTCGTCCTACTCAAGCAGTCCTATATCCCCTTCTCAAGCTTCTCTGAGAGCCCTCAATGGATCGGGCGAGTTGTTAATTATTTTCCTGTAAATTAAGGAGGTAGCCTTATCGCAGATCGGGTCCATCAACTTATTTCTTGAATGATGAAAGTCCTGAATAAAAGAAACGTCTTAAAATAAATAACTAAACCAAGGAACTTTTCAGACGAGTTACTGGTATAGAATTGATATATCGGATAACCTTCAGGTACTTGGTATCCAGCTGCACATTTAAGGGACGCACCCCCTGGGAGAGCGCTTTCTTCTTCCCTTTAATTCTATCTCATGACTGCAGGAAAGTTGTACGCAATTGTTTCTTCATTTATTTAACTAAACAGCCTTAAACATAATAAATCATATCTAGGTTATTGTATGCCCCACAAGTTTCTAGATAAAATAGTACCATTCTCTTGGCCAAAACAAATCGACACAGAAAAATTAGAGCAAACCTCATGAAACAGCACGCACTCCAGCGGTTTAAAGAGTTTTTTTTCTTGACAGTTCGAGATCTAAAGGGTGTGTCAAGTTAAGCATTTGACTTAATAGCATTTTTTCTTTACACTATGCTAAGAATGGGGGTTTCGACACCCTCTATTGTCCTGTGGCAGTTTTACTTTGAGAAATGTTTTTCCCCCTAAAAGCTTGAGGCGCGGCTGCAGGTAAAGCAGCAACACGAAGGATCACAGCGCCCTTCATTTTCTTCTCCAGGCCCAGAAAGGGCGTGCACGTGCTCTGAAAGATCGGAATGCGAAGGCTCGGCCTTTCAGGTCCGCGGGGACTGCTCCCGCGTGGCGCGGCATGCAGCTCTGACCAGCAGAGGGTGCAAGAGACGCTTCGCTCTAGCCGCAGCACCTCGATTCGCAAGGCATTAGAGCTGCATGTGACGTCACGAGCGCTGCTTCTGCTCCCCCTGGCACTGTAGCAACCCGCATTCACCCACAGAACGCCTTGACATTCGGAAGTAGGATTCCCCCTTAATAGGTGGGTGTGACCCTTCAGGAGAAGCCCCCATTGGGACAATCCTTTACATTAACGGGTGTAAACCCCTTTACACGACGTGAGAAGCATATTTAAATGGCCCTGAACTCAATGGCAGGATTATGGCAAGAAAACCTTCAGGAGATGGTTACTGAAGAGCACAGGGTTTTCACGCGGGGTTTGGGGGGGGGGGGGGGTATTTTACCCATATTACACTGTCTTCAGCCGTGGAAACCCTCCGAAGATTAGGGTGACCAGAATTTTAAAGCCAAAAACCGGGACATTTCACAAAAATAGAAGGTCTACAATTTTACTTCAAGCTAGCACACAGAATGACAGCGCTCCTCAGCAGACAATTACAGAACAGGCAGTAAGAACATACATAAAATGCAATTTTTAAACCCAGTAGTTTGCCTGTTAATTAAATTGCTGTCTTGAAACAACTGCTAACTATCCGTGGTTTGTAAAACATAAAAAAGCAATTCAAGCCGTTTTCAGTCGACCCTCTTTAAAAACCGGGACATGAGCTACATTTCTTGAAATCTGCCGGGACAGCTGGTGAAAACCGGGACCGTCGGGGCAAATCCGGGACGCCTGGTCACACTACCGAAGATGCTACGTGAAGCGGCCCAATCACAAACTCCCACAGAGGGAAGGATCTCGGCATAATGTGCTCGCTGAACCCAGGGGAATATAGGGGCTCAAGACCAAGAGAGTGACAAGGACTCACTCAGCCGCCTCCAAATACTTAATGGTAGCATTCTTGTAGAAACCAAGATTCAACCCTGACTCCCCCATAAGAGGAGGATAATACTGTCCAACCAATGTTGAAGGACGATGGTTTTCTACATCCGATTGATCCAGATATCGCGGATAGTTCTGATGGCCAGGGCCAGGACAAGCCTTGTACCAGCAGACTCTGGGGCTCAGTTGCAGGGGCTGAATGGCAGAGAGAGAGCTTGTGTGAGAGAGAGCTTGTGTGAGAGAGAGCTTGTGAGAGAGAGCTTGTGTGAGAGCGCGTGTGTGAGAGAGAGCGTGAGAGAGCGCGTGAGAGAGTGTGTGTGTGTGTGTGTGTGTGTGTGTGTGTGTGTGTGTGTGTGTGCAAGTGCAGTACACAGAAGCTCCTGTACACAGAGCTTTACCAAATGTTGGATCCAGAAGACATTTACTATCCTCACTCCTCGGAGTGGACTGAGGCTGACAAAGAAGCTCACTGCAATAGACTACACAAACTTCTTGAAAATGAGTCGAGGTCACCCAAGGACAGAGTGCCCCAGATCTCCTTAGAGGTTAAGGTTCATTTGACCCCAGAAATAGATGAAAAATTGCCACCTTTCTGGCCAAACTTGTAAAGGATCCCAAGGAACAGAGAAAGGGGCTCTTAGAAAGCTGCCCAAGACAAGCTCCGTAATATTGCAGGCCCACTCCCAAAAACATAGGATATGGCAGAAGAAGCCAGAGAATCAATAAATATGATTTCACCAGATACAGTTTCTGGATGGGCTCATTGGGCTGTATGCTTCCTGGGGAATGCTAACTGTGCATGTTCCTTTCTCATTAAAATGGACTCAAAAATAGAGGAATTGGAGACTTCGGAGTTAGGAACCTTATAACTACCTTTTCTTCCCTTGATAAGGCTCTACAATCCATCAAAAAGGTGTTTGGCCAAAGATTTTCGGTGGGGACAATAGAGGTAGAGGCCACACACCTGACTGCTATTCTTTCTTAGCCTTCCAAAGAGACCAAGTTTCAAGAAAGGACTTCCAGTGGCAAGACTAGAGGAAGTTTTGAGTATTCTTCCCTTTGTCAATTTCTTTACAGGGGGAGAAACATCACCACAATGCTTGGGTTCTTCAGACCATTCAAGGTTTTCATACAGAGTTCTATGGGACCTCAGTTCAAAAACACAAACCAAGACCACTAAATCCTTTGACGTAAGAGGGGGCTCTTATTGATCAGGAAGCACAGGCGCTCCATCACAAAGGGTCGATAGTGGGCTCAAGTCTGCATCCAAGACATGTGGGTGACATCACGAGGTCCAGAAGAAAGACAAGGGCCTCTGTCCGGTTTTCAACCTTAGAGAGTTCAGTGAAGTTAGTATGCCAGCATTTCAAAATGGAAGAAATTACTCTCCTCAGGGACATCCTTCTCCAAAATGACTGGATGGTGAGGTTAGACCCGAGAGATGTATATCAGACGATCCCAATATTCTGTCCTCAATTGCGGTTTCTTCAATTATTCTGGAGGAATCAAACATGCATATTCGTAGTCCTCCCTTTCGGACTCATCAGCCCCTTGGGGCTTCATAAAGGTTCTCAAAGCAGTCATGAAAGCCCTTCAGTTCAGAAGCACATCTTTGATTGTGTAACTAGATGATATACTTCTGATGAATCAATACCCCCCGTTGACTAACAATGGAACTCCAAATGACTATCTCCTTTCTGGAGAATCTGGGCTTCTTCACCAATGAAGTCAAAATCAATTCCCTGTCCAACCTATAGTTTAGTTTGCCTTAGATTTGTGATAGACTCTTTATCTCAAACTTTTGAGACTCCCTTTGACAAAAATTACGAAAATAAGGAAAGTACTTCAACTGACTCTAGCCAAAGGGAGGACACCCTTAAGCAACTGGCGAGGTTAGTCAGCCTACTGGTCTTGTCGATTCAAGCAATATTTCTGGGGCCTCGCCATTATCGAGCTGTACAGAGACTGAAGGCAGCACACCTGAGAAAGGGCCTTTCCTACTTAGAGACAGTCACACAATGTGGAAGCAGGAACAGAAATCCAGTGGTGGCTGGATCAGATGGAAGTTTGGAGCAGGAGGGCCATTTTCAGCTCAGTTCCAGACTTCATCATAGAATTGGACACCAGCCAACTAGGACCAGGAGCTCTATGTGGAGATATACCTACAGGAGGGCAGTGGTCTGGAGCAGAGGTGAACCTTCACATCAATTGCTTGTAACTGCAACCAGGGTCCTTTGCAGTGGTATGCCTAATAAATGACAAAGTGTCCTGCTTAGTGCTTCTGAAGATGGACAATATACTAGCGGTCCAGTACATCAATCAGCTAAAGGAAACAATATCAAAAGCTCTAGCAGATCTAGCCAAGGATTTCTGGCACTTCTGTCTTAATAAGATTTCAGTCTCCATGGAATATCTCCTCGGTACACGGAACTCAGCAGCAGACTAAAATTCGACATTTCTGAGATTCCACTTATGAAAACTGCACCTAAAAATCAGCTCCCGTTTGATTCAACACTTGGGGTATTGGGAGGTAGATCTATTTGCATCTCGCCTCGACCATCAACTTCCACAATTCTACAACCAGAGGCCAGATCTGCCGATAAAGGGTAAGGATGCCAAATTCCAGGTCTGGAACAATGAACAGAACAATGCCTTCCAGCTTTTCTCTGTGATTAGGATTAGATTTGCCTTCTGTCGTTTTTGTAGAGATTCCTTTTTGGAGATCACAAGTGTGGTTTCCAGTTTTTCTGGAACTTTCTTGGGATTCTCCAATCCTACTTCCCTTGTAAAATGAGTACCATTGAATTGGGTAACAAACATCTGTTATTCAGCGCCAAGATACTCCTCTGGGTGAACAAGGGCTTTACCAGTGCTTAATTTGTAAAATATTAAGTGCCAGGGCTCTGACCAGGAGGCCACTGCAGCTTGCACCACCCATCGCCCTCGTCATTGCTGCCAAAACAACTAGTAACCATCTCTTTCGCATGTGAATGAGACAGTTCAGATTCCAGGTCCCCAAAGCTAAAAGGAACGGCTGGGGAGGCAGGTCTGAGCAATTTTAATGTATAATGTATTCCTAAACAACCGTTCTGCTCATCTCGAAATTAGATGAGCAGCGGCACCTTGTGGTAGACTGTTCTAAATATGGTGTTGACAATTAATTGGCTTCCGGTGCTCGGCACCAGCACCGGCTCAAATTAAGCACTGGGCTTTACAAATACATGTGTTATGTTGCATCCGAACACTCTGCAGGACAATCAGGGCAACTTGCAACAATTAGGCCAGCATTCCTCAAGCAGGTGTGACATTGGAGCGCCACCAAAGAAGCAATGGCTCTGTCCAGTGAGTCAGTCGTATCCAACCCGCATCAGATTGTGAACTTTGCTGAATCTCGACCGTCAGCAATAGCTTGGGAGTGTATGGTTAGGGCCTCATCCAGATCTATGGGCAGGACTTGTAAAACCGTATCCTCCACAGTTTGGTAACAGCAGCCCAATACTCACGCGGTGTTCACAGACTGCAGTGCCAAACTGGCAGAAGAGAAAATCCTCTTACCAAAGGTATCCAGCCACTTGTATTCCCTAAAGGTGGAGTGGGAGGAAATGCGCCGGGATTGATCTGGGAAGTTGTGGACTGGAGAAGACTGGGTCCCCAGCAGTAGGGCGATGGTGGCGAGCAATGGTCCTGTGCACAGGAGTGCCTGTGCAGGGCTTGGCCCGTGTCACGAGCAAGATATCAGCAAGGGCTTAATAGGAGGGTAGTAAGGGTTCTGATGGATATATCCTCGACAAAAGCACCTCTGTCAAGACATTGGTCTCGACTTGAACCATGGGCAGCGTTAGGTCAAGGACCTAAGCTGCCGTCCGGACCACCATCACAAAAGAATTCCCATCCTCCGTAGCCACTGTGGGAGATGAGTCCAGTGTCTGGTGAGCTATCCATACCACTGCCATCAGCCAGGTCTTCAAACCAGTTGTCTTCGGCCATGGGCTCTGATAAGGATTCCGTGAAGGTTAGGGATCCTCCAATCCCTTCCATTCGTGTTCCTCAGAAGAAATAGAGCTCCATCTCCAATTAAGGCTAAGGCTGTGTGGACCTGGCTGGCACCGGAACCAACGTAGTACGACACAAGTTAGGCTCCGCATCGGAGTGCAGAATCAGTGGGTTCGACGTCGGCTGCGCCGGGAATGGAACACTGAAGTGGTAACTGGAGGTGGCAAAGCTAAGGGGTCGACTGGCACAGAGGGCAGGTGAGCCCCAGTTGAATACCCTTCCAAACCACGGGACCCATAGGGGCTCAAAAGGGTTTGCCCCCCCCCCCAAAAAAGAGGCTCATGCCCATATAAATCTCTTGGAGGTGGGCGGAGGTAGCTCTGGCTAGAAGGAATTCAGTGAGTGTGGAGAGGACTGTCACCAGCTGCACAGGAACCACCTGAAAGCAAGGTCAGGATTTGTGGCGTTGTTCCCTCACGTTGTAGGAGGAATGGGAGTGATGCAGAGAAGTCGAAGTGTGCTTCGACTTCTTTTGGAACTTACCTGAAGAAGTCCAGGAGTGCAACACGGACAGACGGGAGATACTCCGAAAGTGGTCCCGAGACCTCCCACACATCTGCGAACGACAGACGGAGATTCACTTGGCTCAATAGAGGATTCATTTCTAGGAGTACATCATTGAACTATCCCCCCGTCGACTTGGGTGACTTTTGGACCCACTTTTGCTGATATACAGAACGACCATTGGAATTCGACTGAGCACTTCCTTGCAGAGCTTCAATGAGCCCATCCACTGGAATTCTTTCAGCCTGATTTTTCCTGCCGACTCACGATCTGGTGCTCTTTCCCATTCTGTCCTGATAAAGACCCCACACTAAGGACGTACTTACCTTGAATACCTGAAGGGGTCGAAACGTTGACTTTTCTCTACGACAAGCTTTGACCACTGAGAATTATCAGGGTCTGCAATATGCTATGCATTTTCATGTAATAGTTTGCCTGTTAAAGGCTGGACAAGTTTCATCATGCAACTATAATGTATATATGGCACATTACCTCTCCTTTCCTTACTACCCCCACCAACGCACTTTACCCCTGAGCACTTCATTCTCTCTTTATCCTGAGCACCTTTATCTTAAATATATAAATGATTATGATGTCTTCAATAATCAGTTGATGTGTTGATCAATAAATTGCATCTGTTGCAGATACATTAATGTGATAGTGAATGCTCTTATTTCTTTTTTCTTGAAATTGTCGCTACTGTGACCACTCTTTTACTGTACTGAAAGCAGTATACAGTTCAGCAAGAAACTATGAGACCAAGCATCTGTCGAGGCCCGTTATATTACCATTGTGCAATATTTTTTTCTCCAAGTGATGCTCCGGAATCTAGATTGCTGATTTTTGGAGACCATAAATGACTTTCATAAGGATCTGCAGACCTGGGAGGTACGTGGTGCATACACAGAGAAGCTAATTATCTGAACCATTCAGTTTGCTTCATCCAACCTCACCATAATTTCTTAGGCAGCACAGTCCCCTTTCTGGTTTTTAAGGAACCACAAGCCTCACAGGAGGAGATGAGCAGTGGACTGAAACCATGTGATTGCTACCGACTAATCTCCTGAAAGATGCTCAATCCATGCAAAAGTTCCCAATAACCAAAAAAAACTAACAATCAGCAAAATTACACAACCTGTAATTATGAGTGAGATGCTGAAAACAGTCTCAAACTAGAATGGTAACTTTTCAGATGCTCTTATCTACCATGACAACTCTAAAAAGCAAGGTAAGGTGATTCTAGTGCACCAGTTGAAGTCAGCAGAAAAATCCTTTGAAAAACCATCCAGAATCTAACTAAATGGTAGGTGAGCAAAGTATGTGTATGAAACCCATAATGCAAATGCATTTTACAGGTTCCCTTCATGAAAACATACCTACTGTAACACATAGGAACACCTCATGTCCACCAAGCCCCTTTGGCTCACAGGAAAGCTTCTTTAAAAGTTGATAAAAAGCAGTCACTGCTTTCTAAATTAAGGGTATAGTGATCATGTTTTCGCAAATACAGACGTAAATGATAGAGAGCCCTCTGAGATTTTAAAATCTAGCTTCAGAGAATTCAATGAATACAACATAACACACAAAGTGATCAGATCCAAGGGGCGAATCAGTCCTACTTTAACCAAGAAGTGCTTTCTTTAGGCATTTAACTTATTCACGATTAATGGCAAAATGGTACATTGACATTTAAATAACTCGCAACAATCCCTCATTCACAGAGGTGGGCGAGCCAACATATTACCAGGAAGAGACAGGCCAAAGATCCGGCTTGGCTCTAGAGTCCGTGCACGAGCTGGGCCACGACAATTATGAAGCATGAAAATCATACAACAAGCATGATAAAGCCTCTTCAAAATAACAAAAAGTATATTTCTTTAACATACGGAAGCATTTCAACTTAGTACATCAAACGATATCATTATATTGAAAGACATTTATTAACCGTGAACTCACTAACATTCCTGCCCCTTTGGCACTAACAAGAATGACATTAATGAACTAAGACAAGTCAGTTGCCATGTGACCCATATGTGACCTATTCTTCTTATAGGTAAACCAATATTAGTTAATTAAATCAAAAACAAGAGGTTTAACGTCCCACATCCTGAACCCACATATTTCACGGTACTTTCATAGGTGGTGATAGAAAAAAGGAGGCTTGGGAAAATAAAATATTTGCAGAGGATCAAGCAGAGAAGCTGTGGCTAATCCCAGGTTTTCTGGTTTCGCCTTGTGCAGTTTAACCGCCAGATGGGGGTCTCTCCATTTTACATCAAAGGTTCATGCGCCGTTTTTAATTGTTGGCACATGAGGTTATAGCGTTAGTGGAGGACAGAAGCCTTATGAAACCTCAGCACTTTTTGGGCTCGAGGGCTAAGAGGACCTCAGGCAGAGGAACGCACCTGACTCTAGCTTCCAGTGACTTACCCACCTCTACTCAGTCATGTACAAGCTTTGGGTCAAGAGCAGGGTTGGTGCAACAACATTAAAGTCAAAGGTTTCCTCCACTTCACTGCTGAAAAATCTTATTTCTCAGTACCTATGTTCATGCCTCCGACAAAAACAGGGCAGAATGAAGATTTTTTACCTGCCTGCATTATGGCTAGGGTCAGAGTTCGAGGTGCTACTGATTGAAGGCTCACCTTTTGATGCCCTGACCTACCACAATTCCTGTATTTGCTGATATTTCACCACGGGACATACAGCAATGCACTCTATGTGTGGGTGTTTGCCACATAGTGATATCTCGATTTCTACTTTTTGTTTTATTAATCCCATCCCCATTTTCCCTTGGCAACAATAGGGATAGTGTTCCGGATCCTGGAAGCATGATCAAAGGAGGAATGCCTTCCGTTTCTTTTCTACTAGCAGTGTTTTGTCTGTAGCCTGGAGATATCCATGCTACTGGTCTGGCTCTGTCCCACATACGTGGTTATTTCGTTTGCCGGTTAAGCCAGGGTCTTATAGAGTGTTTCATAAGTGATGCAGGTCATTGTGAAGATGATCTTGGATTGGAAGGGGTAGTCAATGTAGGTTTTGTCACAAGGGCATGATGTGGTACATTTTTTTGAGCCCTTGAGCTGTGCCACTGATTGTAGGATACCTTTCAGATGGGCTATCAGGGAGAGCGTTGAGCAGAATGTTGCTTCCATCCAGATAAGAGAAGGTACTGCAAGAACAAAGATTCTGATCCATTGCCATGAGCGCCTCCATTTTAGCTATATCCACCGTTTTGGTCGTTTGCCTCTCTGAACCCTGCCTGTTCGGAATTTTGCTCTGCCCGACTTTGGTATGCTTAATGATTTGTGCAGGTGTTCCACCCGCCCCAGCCCCCGGAGCAAGAATGCGCCCAGGCGTGCCCTGGCGCTTACGAGTCTACACCGCAGGCTTTTTGTTCTCGTTATTACCTGCTCGGAACATTGAGCCCCCTGGCTATGACGATACTCGTGTTACAACTGCCAATAGACGTTGCTTTATGTGAAGATCACACTAGGGGAGTGTCCACGCCTTATAAAGGTGCTGCGTGCCCCAGAAGAATCGAACAGTCTCCAGATACCTCTGTAACCAGGGTTGACGGACACTGTCCATCTCTAGAGATTATCTGTACCTATATAATAAATTACCCTTTTTCCTCTGCTCCAGGCTTGGTCTCCGCTTTTGTAAGTATTTTGGAACCTGTAGATTCAAGGTGACCCTGACACCACCGGGGGGTCTATTGAAGACCCTCGGTTCTACAATTGGCGCCCAACGCGGGGCTCCATCAGTGACCGGGTGGTCTTGCTTGGGGGTCCCTAGAAGTGCGCGGAATTTTCGTATTGAGGAGTGCACCTGCAAGAGGGGACGACGTTTCCTTGCAGCCTGAAACGGATCTTCGTGTTTCTTCGAGGCCAACCCTGGCACTTGACCCCGGTCCTGACTGGAGCCTCGCTGGCCTGTCTAATCGGAGACCTCCTGTGAAGCAGACGAAAGGGAAGGTCAGGTAGGGTCGCCTGATGCGACATCTAAAGTCTGTTTTCGGGTACGTTGTTTTTCGTTCTTTGCAAAGACCGAAGGGCTGGCAATGTTTATTATTTAATAATCAGGAACTGATAATTGTTGGTAGTTTTCTACTATCTGTCTCATCATGCCTGCTTTCCGTAAATTGAAGAAGTTCTGTTGTTGCTGTTGTAAAGATGACGGGATGTACCCCCTGGAGGAGAGTCAACCAGCTCCTCCGGAAGGTACCCCAATAAAGAAATGTATATAAAATATGGTCTCTCGGCCATAATTTATACTAAATTATAGCGGGAATACACCGTTAAAGATAAACAGTCACAATGGCCGGAATTTGGCTCTTTTGATAGAGAAAAATTGCAATATTTAGAAGAACAATTAGATAAGAGGAGAGTGTGTGTGAGTATGTGTGACTCTTTTGGTCTTTGGCGAAAAGAGGCTAGACAGCGAGAATTTAGAGAAAAAACAAAAGAAAAAGAACAGAAACAGACATATGCCCAAAAAGCTCAGGCTATCAGGGTACAAAATCATAAAATAAACAGTGAGCAATGCCAACGGGAACATAGACTTAATACAATAGGGATGTATCCTATAACTCAAAAAAACAATACTGATCCTGAGGAGGAATTATTCCTTTCAAGACCACCACCTTACGCTACCTCTAATAATAATACTCCCGCTGCGAATTTACCTGTCAGGAGCACCTCTCCCGCCAGTTAACCCCGTCGTTGATGTCACCTCCCCACGACCCATCTTGGTCCATAAACAAGAACAGTCTGATTCTGATTCTCAGGACGACCAGGAAGAACATACTCCTTTTGTGTTTCCTGATCCCGTTTCTAGTCCTGAAGGTTTCAGACCTATTCGTCTTAAAACGAAGAAAAAAAATTCTATACATAAACAAGCCTCCAAATTAGTAAGGGATCCTACTATCTTACCCAGTTTAGATCAACACATTCAAGCACACTCCGATTTCACTGAACGAAGATACCTGCTTGAACGTATGGGATGGCACCTTTTGGGCAGAGTTCAGGATGAGGGTATTACACCGTCACCCCAGCTTCTGCCTCTGTATAAAAAAATGGAACACGGTTCGGCCGACCGTACTGATAGGACAAACCTGTTAGCCATAATAAGAACGACATTGCTGAACGATACACGGCCACACGCCCCCACCCCTGAACTAGTAGGCCAATTTCCCATTAAAGAAGCGGCACCCATTTACGTTCCCCGACGAGGCACTGGAACTGATACTGTCAATCCCAATAGTGATAACGCTGCTGCCCGAATGGTCTTTAATTATGTGTACACTCCCTGGACAAAGAGTGACCTTCTCCAATTACGAAAAGAGATTCCAGACATAAGAAAGAACCCTACGGGTTTTTATGAAAGCGTACAGCAAATATTGAACACTTATACTCTTAAAGACCTTACTTGTTTTTTCAGCCTTATTTTGCCAACTCAATTATGGAAGCCTATACGTTACGCTGATGACGCAAATGCCTTCGGGCATGATTGATTGGGCTACCCTAGAGAGACATGACCTAGATAGAAAACCGGGAGAAAAACCGGACGCTTCTATAACAGCTCTGCCAGCACGTATTTTGACCAAACTCAAGGCCGCCATTCCTGAACGAAAGATAGATTGGACATTGTTAGGAGCATGTAAACAGAATACTGAGGAAACAACGTCTGATTATTTTACCAGGCTTAATAAGTTATACACGGACTTCAGTGGACAGGATACTGCCACTGAGACAGGACGACATTTATTGATTCAAACATTTGTGAAGGGTCTACTTCCAGGAATACACCATAGGCTGACTGCAGGCGAAAGTACTTGGCCCACTTGTTCCCCAGCTGCCATATTAACTATAGCAAAACCAAAGGGGATGATGGACGGAGTGTTGAACATTGCAAGCACTCACCCCCAGTCAACTGATCTGGGTTTAATCCATCATCATTCTTTAGCTCACTCTGCCTCCCCAGTTCAGACATGGCCATATGCAAATCAGTCTGACCCTGTGCCTCATGGGAACAGTCCAGCCCGAACTGCCAAGCCATGTCTTCCATGGACCGGAAACAAGCATCCTGGGACCGGTTTCTGGCTTACAGCCGTCATCAGTCAGGCTATCTTGAATCCAGTGGATCCCAGGATGCTTGTTTCCGGTCCAGGGAAGACATGGCTTGGCAGTTCGGGCTGGACTGTTCCCATGAGGAACAGGGTCAGACTGATTTGCATATGGCCATGTCTGAACTGGGGTGGTGGAGTGAGCTAAAGCACGATGATGGATTAAACCCAGATCAGTTGACTGGGGGTGAGTGTTTGATTTGCTCAAGCGCTCCGTCCATCATCCCCTTTGGTATCGCTTTGTTCGCCCTAAGTTGGCAGGGTATACCCAGACGTGGGTCCCTTGCTCACTTTGCCACTGGATTCAAGCTAGCCTGGCTGATGACGGCTGAATAGCCAGAAACCGGTCCCAGGATGCTTGTTTCCGGTCCAGGGAAGACATGGCTTGGCAGTTCGGGCTGGACTGTTCCCATGAGGCACAGGGTCAGACTGATTTGCATATGGCCATGTCTGAACTGGGGTGGCGGAGTGAGCTAAAGAATGATGGATTAAACCCAGATCAGTTGACTGGGGGTGAGTGTTTGATTTGCTCAAGCGCTGCGTCCATCATCCCCTTTGGTATCGCCATATTAACTATGGCACAATATTATGAAAACGAAGAAGTAAAAATTCAGAAAGAAAGATCAGAAGAAACAGAAATTAAAAGAACAGGTGCTTTTATCTCAGTTACAGACACAAAGAAATGCACAAAGGGAGCAATTTTCTAGAGGCGTAGATAGACGCCCTTACCCTAATAATACACGCCAGGACCAATATCAGAATTTGCCACGCAACACTGGGTCCCGTCCCACCGATGTCTGTGCCTACAGCAAAAACACTGGACACTGGAAAAACGAGTGCCCAGTACTGGCGGCTAATATCGCCTCTGGTAAAACATTACCTCGGACACAACAAGACAATTATACTCCCCGACAACGCCCTTCAGTCCCCTCTAGGCCAAACGCTTTTGATGAGACCGCCCCGACAGGAACGTCAAGCGAATGCGCAAGATTTTAGTACTGACTATCAAGAAGACAATAGAGAATTTTACTCATAGGGATGTCAAGGATGGGGTATGGGGCCAGTGGAGGTTCCTGTGAAACAGGGCCCTTATGTCACTGCTTGCGTTGAGGGTCAATGGGGAGAATTTCTGGTTGATACTGGAGCCTCCCGTAGTACCCTTACTGCACCCCTGCTTCAGAGGGCCACCCCGTCTGGAAAAACAGTTACATCAACAGGATTTGATGGTACGCCCTCTGCCAACGCCCTTTCTCTGCCAACTGCCTTTTCCCTCCCTTCTGGTCATACCTCTACCACCTTTTTGTTGTCCCCCAATTGCCCTGAAAATGTATTAGGTCTAGATCTGCTTAAACATTTCCGGGCCACCATACGATGTTCCCCAGAAGGTGTTCGAGTTATACTGAACGATAATACTACCCTACCTTCCATTCAGCAATTACCACACCAAGATCTCCTCGCTATTGATTGTCGTCACGTCCCACAATCACTTTGGGCTATTTCTGATGTCGATGTTGGTTCTATGTCTATACCACCTGTCCATATTTCTGTGAAACCAGGGGCCCTTTTGCCACGGTTACCCCAATATAAAATATCAAAAGAAGGGTCCCTCACACTTCAAGATATTATCACCCAACTGGTTCATGCTGGAGTGGTTGAACAGGTCTCATCAAATACTTGCAATAGTCCTATTCTCCCAGTCCTAAAAAAACAAATCTGCCACAGGACAACGGATATATTGCTTTGTTATTGATTTGCGCGCTATTAATAAAATAGTTATACCTCAATTCCCTGTAGTATCAGACATCACCACCATCCTTACTATGGTCCCTCCCACTGCTACGGTTTTCACTGTCATAGATCTCAAAAACGCTTTCTTTTCTATACCAATACATGCTGACTCGTTATCTTTTTGGCTTCACCCTCCTTAACGTCTCCTATCG
The DNA here is from genome assembly GCA_963921515.1 of Calotriton arnoldi. Taxonomy (NCBI): domain Eukaryota; kingdom Metazoa; phylum Chordata; class Amphibia; order Caudata; family Salamandridae; genus Calotriton; species Calotriton arnoldi. The sequence goes on along the minus strand of CAWUFW010004403.1, from coordinate 530,942 downwards.
CTTCTGTCGTGCTACTCAGGGGTATACTGAAAGACCAAGTATCTACAGTCAGGCTTTGAAACAACAGTTGGACAAACTATCTCTGCCACCAGGCGTAGCCCTTATTCAGTATGTGGATGACATTCTTCTAGCAGCTGATATGTCTTTGGCCCGACAGGCGTCTGTTCAAACACTCACCTTCCTTGCACACAACGGACACAAGATTTCCAAAGACAAATTGCAGTATTGTAGACAGCAGGTGACCTACCTGGGCCACCTCCTGTCTAACGAGGGACGTACACTCACTCCAGACCGCATCCTGACCATCCTCCACTTTCCCCGTCCCACTACACAACGAGATGTACGAGCATTTATAGGACTTACTTCTTTCTATAGACAATGGATACCCAATTTTTCTCTTATCATCAAACCTCTTTTGTCTCTGACTTTGAAAACAGTTTCTGATCCTATCCCATGGAACAACCAGTATGACACAGCCCTTTCAACCTTACGCCAAGCTCTCTGTTCCGCACCAGTGTTAGGTACACCTGATTATTCAAAACCATTCTATCTTTTTTGTTATGAACGTGAGGGCTGCGCTTTATCCGTACTCTGTCAAATTAATGGTTCTGCTAAACGCCCCTGTGGCTATTTTTCCGCAGTACTGGACCCTGTGGCCAAGGCGCTCCCTACTTGCCTGCGTTCTGTGGCAGCCGCTGCGGTGGCTGTTCGTCAGACCGAGGGCATAGTGTTAGGTTCCAAACTCATAGTCTTTGTTCCCCATGCGGGAGACATTCTATTGAACAAAACCAAAACTCCACACCTCACTAGTGCCAGATTATACGGTTATGAACTATCACTCCTCAATCCACACATCACAATCCAACGTTGCAATACACTCAATCCAGCTACCTTGCTCCCTTTGCCTTCACCATGTACGAACCCCATCATCCACCATGACTGTATTTTTCTCACAGAAGCAGAAACAAAAAGCAGAATAGACCTTAAAGATGAGCCTCGCCCCGACGCGGAAGGTCACCTATGGGTGGATGGTTCCTGTCTTAAAAGGACAGATGGCACAACTTCAGCCGCTTACGCTGTCACTACTGCACATATTGTCATAGAAACAGCCAGAATATTACAACAATCGGCTCAAGCAGCAGAGATTACCGCACTGACACGAGCATGCATTTTAAGTAATGGTATGAGAGTTAACATATACACTGACAGTCAATACGCCTTCGGCGTGGTACACCATTTTGCTATTTTATGGAAAGAAAGGGGATTTTTAACATCTCACGGTACAATGATACAACATGGTTCCTTGATTTCCGCTTTACTAGAAGCAATCACATTACCAGACCAGCTAGCTGTTATAAAATGTGCCGCACATAAGAAAGTCACGGATGAAGTAGGGCAGGGCAACGCCTTAGCAGACATCACGGCTAGACGCACAGCTCTGGGGAACAACATAGCACCAATCTACGTCCAGAAATCCCAGGCAGAACAGTGGCATGACGTACGAGACCAGATCAGGGATGTCCAATCTACAGTTAGTAAAGGAGAAATGGAGGTATGGGAAAAGAAAGGAATAAGAGACTAGGAAAATTGTTGGAGGACAGAGAATGGGGAAAAGTGGTTGTTACCAAATGCATACGTCATGCCCATTCTGACCATGACTCACCTACCTGCCCACACTGGTTCAGCCGCCATGATACAGACAATTAAAGTAGTTTGGCATAACCCTGACCTACGATCTATGGCTGACAAATTTGTACATACCTGTCTTACATGTATGTGCCATAACATAGGGAAAGGTACAAAAGTGCCTATGGGAGGGTTCGCCCTGCCATCCGCACCCTTTGAAGTCCTTCAGATGGACTTCATTCAGCTTACTAGGGTACAACATTACAAGTATGCTCTGGTTGTGGTCTGTGCCTTTAGTAAATGGGTGGAAGCATATCCAACCAAGGACAATACCTCTGTCACCACAGCGAAGGTTCTATTAAAGAATCTTTTCCCCGATATGGCCTTTGCAAATTGATCCAAAGTGACAGGCTCTCATTTCATAGGCGAAACTGTACGACACATTCTAAAAGGCCTAGGGGTAAAACAGAAATTTCATGCAGCTTTTCATCCTCAAGCAGCTGGTCTAATGGAACGTTATAATGGTATCTTGAAAAATAAGTTGGCCAAAATAACTGAAAGTACAGGTCTCAATTGGGTCAATGCCTTACCTCTGGCTTTATTGTCGGTCAGATCAGTACCCCATTCCAAGACGCATTTGACTCCTTAGGAGGTGGTTTTTGGAAGACCTATGAATATATGGGGAGCCCCGTCACCAAAATCTGTTTCTGCAGTCCCCCATGTACTTTTAGCTGACTATCTTACTGAACTTACTAACACCATGTCTTTACTCCATGAACAGGTTCGGACAGGACAGAAAGACCTGGTCACTCGATCCAACCAGGAGACTGTTCTGGTAAAGAACTTTGCCCGAACCGCTTCTCTGGAACCCCGGTGGAAAGGTCCACTTCTAGTACTTATGGTCACAAGAACTGCACTTCGCGTCGAAGGCAAGAAATCGTGGATTCACGCATCTCACTGCCGAAAAGTCGACTCACCTCTCATAACAGACTATAAAACACAAGGCTGTCCTTGAAAAGGAAAAACCAATCCTTCCCTCTCCTGAGTCTGATACAGAACTTGAACTTTGTGACGACCTTCCTGATGGTTACTATTTGAGATCGAAGAAAAAGACTGCATCCGCTCCTGGAGCCGATAGCACTCCATTGCCTTTCGCTGCAGGGCAGTAGGAAAAGACTGACCGCACATTCTGGGAAGTGTCTAATAGTGACCTACCAGGATATAAATCGGCAGTGAAGATACCAACACCTACCGGCAGGTCCTAGTGGCAATACAGTGCTTTTGGGACACTAGTAGAGCGACTATTGAAGAAGGGTATGACGATGCTAAGGCTATCAGCCACAGTGAAAGTTTCTCTAAAGAAAATGAGTATGTTATTGTTCTACCTCCCTCTAAGTATCAAGAGCTACATCCAACGATTAAACACAATTATCACCCAGTTCCACCACCACAGCCTGCTCCAGAGGCAGACAGAGCAGCCATCCAGCACCTCAGGGGTCTGGCACCAGAAGTGGCCCGTACACGTGGTACTGCCACCCCACTAAGGAAAGCCCATAAAACTATATATAGCACTCGGACTATAGTATTGTGCACCCTGACAATAATCGCCCTTATTCTGGCAATTACTTTCTGGATTCTGGAAGAACAAGTCCCAGCCAGACATACAGTTCTCCCTGCAACTCCCTCACCTGTACCCGAACATACGCATGTTTCGCTACCACCATATCTCCAAAATAGAAGACAGGAATTTTGGAATAACACATTCGTTCAGATGCTACATCAGCACAATGTTATAATGAATAAAACTAATTGCTGGGTTTGCGGGCTATTACCACATTCGGCGGAGGGAAATATACCCCTCCTTCCCTATTCCTTTTCCATCCACGGTTGCTGTCATTCCTGGCTGATGCTTATTCTCGAAGCCCACAGTACACGCAGATTGAATGACTCTGTGGTAATGCAATTCAGAGACGACTTTTGGAGAAACAGAACCGGTAATAGTACTAACCCTTTCTGTCCGCACATTTATAATAATAGCCACATTTCTAACGTCCCAGAGTCCGAAAAGGAGGAGATGAATATCTTTAATACCACCGATCGTCTTCAGTTCTCTTCATTTAAGCAGAAGAAAGCACCCCAACTCTCTAAACCATTGATCGTAATAAATATTCTAGGACTTGTATGTATAAAAACAAAAGGCTCCATTCCTGTGGGGGACAGTTCCTGTACAATAACCAGGGAATTGAATACCACATCTGCACCATTACTGGTAGCATCCCCCAACACTTATTTTGTCTGTGGCACAAGAGCATACACTTGGCTCCCTAAGAATTGGGGGGCACCTGTTATATAGCTTTCCTGCTTCCACCGGCCTACATTGCTCCTCCTCTCCATCATAAGGTTCGGCGCAGTAGTGATCTCGTGGATCAGACGGATACCTCATCACAACAGTTCTTGGACGCCATGAAAGGTTTCTTGCCATTCTGGGGACCCATGGTCAACAGTCTGACAATACGCCATCTTACTAGAGTTCTGGAAGCTACACTGAATATCACCGCTGGTGTTCTTAGCAACAAAACCGCTGAGTTACAGTTGGTGCGCCTTGTCACTCTTCAAAATCGCATGGTTCTTGACATCCTTCTGGCCGACAGAGGTGGAGCATGTCGCATCATCGGAACCAGCTGCTGCGTATATATTCTGGACTCGTCCTCCTCCATATATGATGCTATATCCAAACTCCACCGCCTGGCCTCAGATATCCATCAGGACAATGGACCACCTTGGTTATGGACCTCTGGCCTATAGCAAATACTCATGGATTGGGGATGGAAGGTACTCATGATCCTTCTAATTCCTGCTGCCATCATTCTCTTCTGTTGCCTATGCGTTCATTGTGGACCTGCTGTATGTTCACTGTGCGCTACAGCACTAAAACCAAAGCCAATATCACAGCGAATTAAGAACGAGAAAATTATGTTTCAGACAGCAGTAGACGGATTAATGGGAATAAATATTTGGTAAAGGCTTCCTGTCTCGCTATTCGTTGCTGCATGGCAAAAGGAGGGACTGTAAGAACAAAGATTCTGATCCATTGCCATGAGCGCCTCCATTTTAGCTATATCCACCGTTTTGGTTGTTTGCCTCTCTGAACCCTGCCTGTTCGGAATTTTGCTCTGCCCGACTTTGGTATGCTTAATGATTTGTGCAGGTGTTCCACCCGCCCCAGCCCCCGGAGCAAGAATGCGCCCAGGCGCTTACGAGTCTACACTGCAGGCTTTTTGTTCTAGTTATTACCTGCTCGGAACATTGAGCCCCCTGGCTATGACGATATTCGTGTTACAACTGCCAATAGACGTTGCTTTATGTGAAGATCACACTAGGGGAGTGTCAACGCCTTATAAAGGTGCTGCGTGCCCCAGAAGAATCGAACAGTCTCCAGATACCTCTGTAACCAGGGTTGACGGACACTGTCCATCTCTAGAGATTATCTGTATCTATATAATAAATTACCCTTTTTCCTCTGCTCCAGGCTTGGTCTCCGCTTTTGTAAGTATTTTGGAACCTGTAGATTCAAGGTGACCCCGACACCACCGGGGGGTCTATTGAAGACCCTCGGTTCTACAGTCAAATACTTGTACAATTGTTCTTAAGTCATGTTACAGTAAAAACTGCTTCACTTTCTTCAAGAGAAAAAGTTGGAACCAAGCACTACTGTGGTCTTTCCAGCAACGTACCGCTTGAATGATAGGTCTGTGACAAGGATGAATCCTAGAGATTTTCCATCTTTTAGATGAAGATGTACCAGTAAAGGGGGGGAGGGGTTGGGAGGCCATTTGGTGCTGCTGACATGCATGGGGAATTCAGTCTCTGAGGGGTTTGGCTTTAGGAAGCTAGTGGACATCCAAAATTAGATATGGGTCCTGAATGGGTCTCTTTCCACAGTGTTCCTGAAAAATGACACGGTCACTCTAGCACCCAAGGTAAAAAAAAACACCTGTTTTCAAGATTAACTTTAGACTACGACTTTCAAAGCTCTTCAGGTTGCACTTTTCTTTGGGGCAGTGGCTTGCCATAATCTGGGAGGCCTACTGAATATCAGTATCATCATCCAAGGCTCACCAGCTCAAAATGCCCATCTAACCAATAGGACAGCCATACCTTTACCCTCTAGCACAACTCTTTTGACCTGAATACACATTAAGCTAAGAAATTACCCATACAATTCAATATCAATAAAGTAAGGATTATGTTACTTACCCTGTAAGCATTTGTTCTTGGTATGTAGTGCTGTACATTCACATGCTTAGCATAGCTGCAAGTTGTTTTTGCTCAAAGAAGTTTTTCGAGTCACAAGACTGACTCCTCCTTTTGGTGATACTGCACATGGGCATCAACGCCATTGTTAGATTGTTTTGGCACAGGCAGGTGAGGATGGAGTCAGTGTCAGTAATGCGATGTTCATTCAAGTAATGTGAATTAAGGTAATCTAGAAAAGTAAACTGATCCACACAGGCGTCCGGGGAGGAGGGTGGGCACATGTGAATCTACAGCACTGCATGCCAAGAACAGATGCTTAAGGGGTAAGCAAAATAATCCGTTCGAGGCATGTGTGGCTGTAGATACACATGCTTAGCACAGACTGTAAAGCAGTCCCTCTCCCAAAGCAGTAGCTAGCTTGTGGGGGTTGCAGCTGTTTGAAAGAGTACGTAGCACTGTTTGTCCACCATAGTCTTGTTGACGTGCTAATACATTCCCACAGTAATGTTTTGTGAAAGTGTGTGGTGTTGACCAGGTTGCTGCTTTGCAAAAGTCAGCAATGGGTATGTTCCCTAGGAATGCCAATGCCATGGAGGACACTATTTTATGAGTTGAGGTGGCACAAGAGGGGGCTGGGGGGGGAAACAGGTAAATGAAATAGGTTTTCCGGTGAGGTGAGAAAGCAACAAATAATTGCTTGGTTTTCCTACATGTTTTGCTTCTTTCAATGTAGTACATTAAAGCTCTTTAACCTCTAAAGTATGAAGCGCTCTTTCAGCGACTGAACTAGGTTGCGGAAAGAAGACGGGTAATTCTGATTGGTTAATACGGAAATCTGAGGCTATTTTGGGGATGAAGTTTGGGTTTGTTCTGAGCACTACTTCGTCTCGGTGGAGGTGGACGAATGGTTCCTCTAAGGTTAGTGCCTGGAGCTCACGGACACGTCTGAGTAAAGTGATAGCTATTAAAAATGCTACCTTCCAAGATAAGTAGTGGAGTTGGCAGGAATGCAGTGGCTCAAATGGTGGCCCCCATGAGCCTTGCTAGCAGGGCTGGGCGGAGCCAAGTAGAGGTACTCCGTGGAACTTCATGGAGTCACTAGAAAACTCAGTGAAATTCCGCAGAGTTCCGTGGCTGGCGGAGTGCCCCCCCTGTCACTCCCCCCCACCCTCTGCACCCCACCGCTAAAGCATTGGCCACCCGCCCCTTCCCGCTAAAGCCCAGCCCCACTGCCCCCCCCACTAAAGCCCCGGCCCCCCCCTCCCTCCTGCGTAGTCTAAGTAAAGTAAAGAAATGAATAAGATTAAAGAAAGAGTCAGACTTACCTGCCACCCAGATCCTTCCAGATCGGAGTCTCCTCTGTCCTGCTGCTGGGCCTGGCTCCACTACTTCCGCTGCTCCGGGAGAATTCCAGGCAGAACTGCAGTGCGCATGGCATAATGCATGAAGGCATGCCTACACGCAGTATGCCATGCGCACTGCAGCTCTGCCTGGAATTCTCCCGGAGCAGCGGAAGTAGTGGAGCCAGGCCCAGGAGCAGGACAGAGGAGACACCGATCTGGGTGGCAGGTAAGTCTCGGCCTGCGCCGATGAACTCCACTCCGCTCGCGGAGTTTTGGAAAACTTCGCACTCCAAACTGAGTGCGGGGTTACTAAATCTCTGCAAACTTCGCTGGCGGAGCAGAGTTCACCACCCGCCCTTACTTGCTAGTACAATGTTGAAATTCTAAGCTGGAGCTGAAAGATGTGGGGGGGGGGATTTCTCTCAAGTCCCTCCATGAGCGCTTTAATGACGGGTATCTTGAATAAAGATGCATTTTGCCTGTTTTGCAGAAATGCTACAATGGCTGCAAGGTGTAAGTTTACTTAAGAATTGGCTAGGCCCGAGCTTTGGAGATGCAGGAGATAACAAATAACGGATTGTACTGGTCCATCTAATTGGTTTACTTTTTGACTCTGGCAGTAGAGGACAAATTGTTTCCATTTGGCAGCTTAGCACTTTCTAGTTGTAGACTTACGAGCTTCTTTAAGAATATCCATGACTTCACAAGCTATATGGCAAGGTTCATTTCCTTGGGATTGGGATGCCAGATTTCGCCATGGTTCTGTATGAGAAGGCACGGGTTGAGGGGAAGTTTCTTGTGGGGAACATGTGAGAGTTCCAGTAGTCTGGTGAACCATGGTTGAAGAGCCCAGGTTGGAGCTATTGGTACTAGGGGTGAGGGAGGTTTGCCTGAGCTTTCTGACCAAAAATAGAAGTAGAGGGAGAGGTAAAAAAGCATAGGCAAATATCCCTGACCAGTTCATCCACAGAGCATTGCACGTGGATAGTGGGTGAAGAAACCTAGATGCGAAGTTTGGACAAACAGGTCTATTGTGGAAACCCCCACCTGTGAAAGTATGGTAGGTGGACTTTGGGGGGGGGGGGGGGTGTTCTTATTCTTTGACTTGTTGCTGCATCCTGCTGAGGAGGTCTGCAACTTAATTTCTTGTCCCTGGGACATGTTCTGCTAGGAGATGAATGCTGTGATGTAATGCTAAGCGCCAGATAGTCTGGGCTAGGCACGCTAATTGTAGACAGCGAGTCCCCCATTTCTGTAGATAGTTGTCATGTCTGTCCAGATCAGGCCAACCTTGTTTATTAGGCGAGTTAGGAACGTTTTCAATGCTAGGTTAACAGCTTGAAGCTCTGTGTAATTAATATGAAGACCGTGGTGTTTTGGATCCCATACATACTGGACGGTAAGATTTTGAAGGTGAGACACCCATCCAGTCAGGGAAGCATCTGCTGTGAGAATGGCTTGGGGAACTGGGTCTAGAAATGGCCGCCCCTTGGACAGGTTTTGTGAGTTCCACCACTGCAGAGAGTAAAGCATGCAGCTGTCTATCAACACTAGGGGCCAGATGTACGACCGTTTTTTGAGGTCGCAGAGGGGTTTCAGACTCCTTTGCGACCGCAAAAAACGAGTTGGCCATGTACTATTCCCATTTTGCGAGTTGCAAATTATTTGCGACTTGTAAAATAGGAATAGCGAGTCGCTATTAGGAAGGGGCGTTCCGAGGGCGTCCCTTCCTAATAGCGAGTCCTCCAGCTATGTATGACTCTTTTGCGACCGCAATTGCGGTCGCAAAACAGTAGCCGTTTACCACCCTTTTCAGAAGGGTGGTAAAGCACTCGCAAACGGAAAGGGGTCCCCAGGGGCCCTTCCCCTTTGTGAATGCAGGGGGAAATATTTTTGAAGGGCAGGCAGTGGTCTCAGGGACCACTACCTGCCCTTAAAAAATGAAACGAAAACGTCTCATTTTTTCTTTTTTAAATGCATCCCGTTTTCCTTTAAGGAAAACGGGCTGCATTTAAAAAAAAAACTGCTTTATTGAAAAGCAGTCACAGACATGGTGGTCTGCTGACCCCAGCAGGCCACCATCCCTGTGAGGCTGGCCATTCCCAATGGGGGTCGCAAATTGCGAGTGGCTCATGAATATTGATGAGCCTCGCATTTTGCGACCCCATTGGGAATCGCTAACAGTGTCTCTGACACTGTTGTACATTGGATTTAGCGCCTCGCACTTTGCGACTTGCAATTTGTCGCAAGAGGCGCTAAATCCAATGGTCGTACATCTGGCCCTAGATTGTGTAGTTGACCCCGTGACCGAGTTCATTGACGTGAGGGGCATTCTTGCAGTGGTCTCATATGTAGACGGGCATGTGGGACTATTGTGATGCAGGATGCCATCATGCCTAAAGGGTGCATGAGTGTCCTGACTGACTTGGAGCCCGGTTTGAAACTGTTGGGCTAGTTTTTGAATGTTTTGTATTCTGGCTGCACTTGGGTATGTTAACCCCAAATGCGCATTGAGTATGGTCCCTAAATACGGTTGAATTTGTGATGGTTGTAGGTGGCACATTGATGGTAGACCCTGGTTGATGTAGTAGGGTGAGTGGTTTTGCTATATGTTGGCTGCAAACGTGGGAGCTGTTGGCTTTTATAAGCCAATTGTCCAAGTAAGTAAATATGTGACAGTTTTGCTGGGGCAGATGTGCCGCCACCACTGCTAGGCATTTTGTGAATACCCATGGAGCGGTGGTGACTCCGAAGGGAAGCACTTTGAAGTGATAGTGCTTGCCTTGGAAGACAAACTGCAGGTATGTGCGAACTGCGGGGTGGATGGGTATATGAAAGTAGGCGTCCTCTAGGTCTAATGGGAACATGAACTTGCCTGTTTGTAGCAATGGTATTACTTCCTGAAGGGTGACCATGTGGAAGTGTTCCAATAGGATGTAGCGATTTAGGGGCCTGAGGTAGACAATGGGTCGAAGTGAACCGTCCTTTTAGATATGAGATAGTATAGTGAATATACTCCTGTTCCTTGATGTTGAAGTTGGACAGCTGTTTGAACAGAGCTTTTTGGTGTATTGTAAGTTTGCTCGTGCGTGTTGGAATATTTGGAGGAGTTGTGATGAGCTCCAGACAGTAACCATGTTGCATAATGTCCAACACCCATTGATCTGTTGAAATAGATTTCCATTTTGGGAAGAAGTCTGTAGACGTCCGACAAGCGTTAGATGGTTGGGGAGATTGGGGGGGCAAATGCTGAGGAAGTCATTGTTTGGCAGTAGTACTTGAGGTATGGGTAGAATTTTCACGTCAGTGGCCTCTGAAATTACCCCTATATGTGTCTCTGTAGAAGCCTCTAAAGGTGGATAGGTGGCCTTGGTTTTTATATGAGGACCCTGAAGTATCTGTAGATGCTAATCTGACGCCCTGTTTGAAAGGAGGGGTGACGAAATGACCCACGAAAGTTGGGCGTTTGGAGGGCACCCATAGGTTTAGCGACATCGGTGTCCTTTTTCATTTTTTCGAGGGCTGTGTCAGACGGCCAAAAAGGTGCTTCTTGTCAAAAGGGAGCTTAAGGACCACCTGCTGGACTTCGGTCTTAAAACAGGAGACACGAAGCCAAGCGCGTCTACGCAGGAGAATGCTTGTATTTATGCCTCTAGCTGCAGTGCCAGCTGAGTCTAGAGCACACAATGGAATTATTGGTAATTAGCTTCCCTTCATTTACTAATTCATAACCCCATTTTTTAGATTCCTCTGGGAGATGCTGAAGGAGCCCCTCCATCTCATCCCAGTGGGCCCTGTCATAGGGTGCCAGAAGGCATTGGCTGTATGCACTTTGCCAATGATTAGCAGACGGGGCTGCAACCCGTTTTCCTGATGCATCAATGAGTTCTGACTCTTTGTCTGGTGGAGGTGCATCCCCAGTTGTTTGGGAGTTGGCTGTATTTCCTGCATTGGCTACTACCAAGGATTTGGGGGTTAACTGTCCTCTAATGTAAATTGGGCTAGATGGCACTGCATTGTATTTGTCAACTCTTGGGGTGATAATTTGGGCTCTCACTGGATCTTTAAAGATATCATCAGCGTGACAGAGCACTGCTTTAAGCATTGGTAAGTATAGGGACCCTCGTTGTGCAGTAGTGAGGGTCTCAAAGAGGAAGATATCCTTGATTGGGTCTTTGAGCAGGGGTACCTGGTGGTATGTTACAGCCCTTGCCATTAAGTCCTGATAAGCTGAATCATCATCTGGTGGGGATGGGCATGCAGGGTAGAGGTCTGGGTCTTTATCCCCTTGCAGGTCTAGGTCATAGGCGTCCCAAGGGTCAACAGGATGCGTGTCATCTCTTATGTCAATATTATCATCCCTGAAGGGTGAAAGTGTGTGATGAGGTGAAATGTTGCCTTCCTCAAGCTGTTGTGGTGAAGCAGGGGCGGAGTGGAAGGTAGGGGTGGTGATGGTGGAGTTGGAGAGGTAGGGACAGGAAGTAAAGGGCTAGTGGCCATGTCATTTTTCTTCTTTTTGAGAAGTTGAATTGGAGCGTCAATAGCCTCTTTGAAAGACACTCGTCTTTTAGAGGGTAGAGGTGTTGCCGGCTGAAGAATAATTTTCTTTGTTCCGGGCTTAATCTACCATGTTTTTTGCCTTGGAATAAGCCGCTCTTGCATAGTTTTGAGGATAGGCTTGGGTGGACTTTTTGGTACAAGGATGTAACATTTTGGTGCCGGTAAGTGTTTTGTTTTCAGTGCCAGTGTGGTCAGAGCCAAAGCACTGTGTACTTTGTTTTTCGGTACCGAGGCTATGGTCCGATGTGTCATTTACAAGGCTGATTTTCTGGAGGTAGAGGCCCCTGCTGTAGGCAGATATTTTGGCTCAGAGGGCGGAGTATCCAAATAGGTGTGTTGGTGGGCGCCATGGCTTTTGTGCAGTGGCGGACTGTGAGCAGTGCATCTGTCGGAGCAGATTCCTCGGGCTTCGGATCAGGGGCAGGTGTACTCACAGTCCGCCGCTTTTCTGAAGATTCCAGGCTGAATGGATCTTGTTCCATCTCCGACTCAGAGTCGTGGATGGAGACTGACTCCTTCTCGGCTGCCGAAGTTTCTTTTTTCGTACTTGTGCGGGTGGCCGAAGATGTTGGGTGTGTTGTTTGAGTGCCTGTGCTGCATTTCTAGACGCTGCGCACATCGGTCCCGAAGGGTCTTTTTTAGACCGGAGCGACCTGCAGTCCTCACAAATATCTACCCGATGGTCAGACAAGAGGCATAAATTACAGTGTTGGTACCTGTGAGGGCTTTTCAAATGGTACTTCGGCCAGAAGTGAAACCGAGTTCCATCAGCAGCTCATTTTTTCGATTAGAGTTGTTTGATGTGAAAAGGCCCCTGTCGGGCTTGGCCGGTGAGTCGTCAAGGAGAGTCGAAGGACCCGATGCTGAAAACTGTTCTTTTACTAAGAACACCAGAGTGGCTACAAGATTGAGACAATAGTGTTTTTAGGGGGGGGGGACTCTACTGGCGAACCGAAGGGAGCCCGAGACGATCTCGAACCAGAGCACGAGAGCGTACATCCGAATCAGTTGGCGGAAAGAAACAATCTAACAATGGAGTCGATGCCCATGCGCAGTGTCACACAATCTCGTGACTCGAAAAAAGTCTTCCAACAAAAACAACTTTCCTTCATCAGAGCTCAGCACTAGATGGCAGACTTATGCTAAGCAGGTGTATCTACAGCAAGAATGTAGAATTCCTATAGCCCGATGCCCAGGGCATTGTTTTGGGTTAAGGGCAACAGGTTTCCATGTGTATTTTGTCCTTGGGACAAGTAAACCAAACCTCTTACAGCAAAAACCCTTTAGCTGCCAGTTTACAGTACCATATTATGAATAAGGCTCCCTGTTTTCCGTTTTTACAGATAGACCGAAAACCATTTATTTTTCTTGTCTGTATTTATTTTTAAATGTGGATAAAAACGGAAATTGGGTGCTTTTGAGTGATTGTAAATACACTTTGCCATGACTGCAAGGCCAATAACTGTGTGGATTGATAGGTAAGTGGGTTAAAAAAAAGGAATTTTAGTAAAGAGGCTTAAACAGCAGTAGATATGCACAAGGCTGATACTGAAATGCGCATATTTTCATATAAGTGCATTGATTTATCTTCTGCAGGTGTTCATATCACTGAAACCTTGCAGGCATTCAAGCATGAGTGCATATTTATTGGTTAAATAAATGCGGAAATATACCAGTTTCAGCTTTTTCACAAAACCCATAATAAATATGGATAAATACAGATAAATTTGACAAAAAATAAATATGGATAAATACAGACGGAAATGTAAATAAAAAAATACCATAAAACCGGGAGCCCTAATTATGAATCAGGGAAGGGCATTGTCTGCAGTTAAGGTAATATTTGTGCCCCTGTGTTAATGCTGTTCAAACTTGTATTTATGGTTCATTAATGCAAAGCCTTTATTATTAGGGTGAGTACTCTAAGTAAATGTTGTAAGCTCGGACTGCACTACTAACTGTTTTCAGTATAAAAATGTTTACACACGTTTTCAAAGTTTAGCAATATGAAACTATGTATAAGGCTCCCAGAATGCTCTCTGAATAGATGCAAATATTTGCAGAAGCCTGAAAGCAAGATTGATGAATCCTTGCTTTCAAAATAAAATGTTCACAAAAAAATGCAAGTAGGAAAAAAAAAAAAATCTGCTAAACTACTGTAACTGTTTAGGTACCATTCCTTTGCAGCATCATTTGGTAAAATGTGCCGATGCATGCTAGTTTCAATAAGATTATGAGAAACAAAAGTAAACAAGCATTGGCAAAGTCAGTAGGTCTGAACCTTGTGGTCAGACGTTTGGTTTTGTCAATGCGGGACTTGTTTTGGCATGGTTTTTATAAAACCGTATTGGTGAGGGTGTTGCCAGGTCCTCACCATTATAACAAACATTGGCAAAAGCAAAAATTGTTTTTGGTCTCAAACAGTACACATTACCACACTAGTTCCTGGCACATAACAAAACTACTTTGTGTGCCGATATGCTCCTAGTGAAAGAGCAGAATGCTTTCACTCACACTGAAGCCAGCTGATAGATGAGAGACAGACAGAATTTTAATAAACACAGAAGGTCATGGTTAACGTCAGACCTAATTAGAGGCCCAATTAATAAAGAAAGTCCAAAAGTGAACCCATGGTATATTTCCTTGCATTAAGTGGAGATATTCAGCTTTCGGGAATTCACAAGAATTTAAAGAAGTAGGCCAAGAAATAGCACTCCTAGAAAATATCTGAGCTGCATTTTAGCATGAGCAAATGTGCATGTGTAGATTTGCTCATGTGAAAATCTGAGAGTATGCAAGTTCACTTTCCCTCCAACCACTTTTTCCCCAAACCTGGAAGAAGCTTTATATCTGCCATTGTCAGGAGTAAATTTCTAACCTCTCTCAGTATGGGGAAAGATTACAGAAGAGTTGGTGAAAACCCTTAAAGCATGCAGGTTAGTAGGTTTGCCTAGACTCAAAAGGGCATTCCAACCCTGGAACTATTGCTTACTACTACCTTCAGCCCTAGTATGTAGATCTGCAGAAACATGGCAACATAAGTGAATTGCTAGTATTCAAACCCTACTATGGTATGATCCCTGGCATAATAAGGCTATATCAGAGCTCTTGTATAATGAGATTGCAGCCATAATTTGTTGAGACATTACATGGCACAAAAGGGACAATTGGATTTTGTTACAGGACAAGTATATTTATAAAGCAGCATGCCCCATGGACAAATAGATATTTTATTAAATTCCACGTCCTTGCTACAGCCACACATGCCTCGAACATTATGTTCCAAATGATTACTGCAAGCTACCCGAACAATCTTACAAACCTTTACATCTAGCCACTACTATGGTGTTTGAGCAGTCTAAGTCAGGCTTGACAGCACAGCTGTCACCAGGGCTTTTGTGATCACGCAAAAAAAAGAGAA
Source organism: Calotriton arnoldi (assembly GCA_963921515.1). Lineage (NCBI taxonomy): Eukaryota > Metazoa > Chordata > Amphibia > Caudata > Salamandridae > Calotriton > Calotriton arnoldi. Next base: position 515,735 of record CAWUFW010004403.1, on the reverse strand, counting down.
CTTTCAAGAGTACTACAGAGAGGGGCTTTGGGGCCTCACAAATGTTGAAGGACAGGAGTACTTGTTTTGATTGGGCAAAAGTTGTGTCCTTTCACAGATAAAGTGCAACACCTCCATGCAGCTATTTTTGTATCCAGCTGCTTGAGCCAGCAGCCATATGGCTGCCTAGTGAAGGCTCTCTAATACAAAAAATATCAATACAATCTGACCGCCTCTTTACATCTCACAAAGACACTTGGATATGAGTGGATAGTAAAAATGCCCTACCAACATATCTCTCCACTGCTCTCTCCCTTCAACCATGCCAGCTCAGTGCTACACTCTGCGTCCTATAATAGGTTAATAGCACTTCAGTGGTCATAACGTACAGCATGGAAATCCATCCCACATAGGATGAAAACAAAAACAAAATATCCTTCCAATCACACCCTGTATATGGTGTTGCATGCTACTCAGGCAAGCGTTTAAGCGCCCCACATAAGGGGAGTTAGCGCTATATAAATGCTACAATACAACACAAAACAATATTTGCTGACTGACACTATGTAGGTGCTACAATACAACACAAAACAATATATTTGATGACTGACAATATCTATTAAATTGTTCCAAACTTCTGTCTATTCTACATGGTGTATCAGTGCTGGGTCACATAACTGAACAGAACAGCTTAGTATCACTACCAAAAGATGTGGAACAGTTTAGATTGCAACAAGGCAGTCAGTGGCGGATTTTTATTTAAGTATGATTGTAGATGAAATATTAAATGCTGGTGATGAAATAAGGTGTCTAGGACAGGATATATTTGTGATGCCTGAATCTAGGAAAAGACAGCAAATATTTAAGTGCAATAGCTTTTCTGGGGAAAATAGAATAGGGTAGAGAGAAAATAAAGAAGCAGCTGATGGGTGAAGAGTGCATGAGCCAAATATATCAGACAAGAACAAAATCGGAAAGATTTAATTTATACTGAAGAAAAGCTTCAGAAAAGCTGTGTAAACCACACAAATACAATTGGAATTGGTCTGCCGTGGTAATAAACCCCGGTTATCTAGTTCAAAAACCTTTAACTCCTGATACTTCAATATAGAAATTGTTGTTCTTTAGCGTTGCAGGCCTTAAACGGAACAAAAAGTTATTGGAGTCTGAATTGACAGAAAATTAATTACTAATAGCTACACTACGTGAAACATGGGAAACTGAAATTATGGAATTTGAGAACTACAGGGCACATAAGGCACAGAAGGGGAAACCTGGTCGCCCATCGGGAGGTATGATTTTGCATGCTTCTGTAAAATCAAATATCAAAAAGGAAAGAATATTTAAGGATTATGAGTAATTTATTACAGTGTTAATGTCATGTTTTTATAACCATACATGTCCTAGATTAAAAAAAAATCTTATGAAGAAATTAATAGTAACAAATATCTACGTTCTACCAAATCAACAATACAGCCATGTACTAAATAATTTAATAAAATTGAGGAGAAATTAAGGAAATATCTGGTATCATCAATGGTATTGCCTGGGGACTATATGAAAAAATCCCTTGTTAATTATAGATAAGTTACAACAAAACTTTTGAGGGCCCTTTGGATATTCCACCCAAAACATAGGAGTGTACACATCTGATCCATGATGTGAAAAATTAGACAAAATTTGCAAAAGCTTTAATCTTACCATAATGAAAGTGATGAGGCCATCCCCCGCCACCCCGCTCCTCCCCACCCCCAGTCTCCCATATCTCAGCTATTCATTGACCTTGGGCTGAATGGGGCCCTCTTGAAGGGTTGGGCCTTCTGGAGGGTTGTCGGGCCCCCTGCACCGCAGGAGCTAAAGGGGCCTGCGTTACGCCCTAGTTCAGGGACACACGGACCAGATGGTCTCTCTTCAAATATTCTGAAAGCAAATTATAATTCATGGACCAAAGTATTGCAACCTTTATGTAAGGCTGTGATACTATTTAAAAAAAATCCCAGACTCATGGGGAGGTAGTATTTTAGTCCCAATTAATAGAAAAGGAGACAGAACAACAGGAGCACTATTGAATAATGGGGCATTATCATGAAAAACAAACGCCTGAAGGTCTAAGACAAGGATGTATTCTTCCCCCCCCTCCCCCCCAATACATTTTCAACATATATCAGGATGTTCCTCAAGCTCTAAATACTTGATCATTCCTTCCAAAACTGCTTGAATATTTTGTGCCTAGCCAATTTTATGCTGAAGATATTATATTATTAAACTTAACTACGTAAGATTACAAAGAGCACAAGATAAATTTGCAAATTACTGCAAAGTGAATAATTTAAAAATAAAGGTAGCTAAAACTAAAGTGATGGTCTTCGGGAAGAACAGTGCAAAAAATTGAAGTGGGTGCTTAACTGCAAAAACTGGAGATAGTTAATGAATATTCAAATCTGGGGGTGTTTTTTGACTAGTAACTTACATTTTAAGAAACAGAATCCGGAGGAATGAGGGCAAAAGCACTGAAATGGGTATTTTGAAGGATTGGCTTGAGCTCCCAGCAGGAACTGTAAACTGCCCACTAAGGGGTCGATAACGAGGTCGTTCGGAAAGGCTCCAAACAGCATTTAATTAGTCCGAATCAGATTCGGAACCCGCCTTTCCGACCGACTCGGACACTTTTCCCAGCGACCGATTACGCTAGCTGGAAAGTGTTCGGACTGTCTGACTCAGTTCCGAAAGGCACTGGGAGTAAAAAAGTCGGTTGGAGCCGAATCATAGCGGTTTACAGACACATTTCCAGCCGAGCGATTAGGATGTCAGATTCAGACAGCCTTTCCGAATCGATTGTTCCGACACGGGTCGGCTTTCAGAATCTGACTTTGGGGGCCCGTAGCAGGCCCCCCTTCACCCGGGGCCCTCCGAATCGGTCCCGTAGGGGTACCCATGGGTTCCCCCTTCCCATGCATGCACAGTGTGGCAGGCACCTTAGGGTGTCCACCACAGGGTGCAAGGTTTTCCCCAACCACCCCTTTTGTCAATGGGAGTCTGTGTTCTCGTTCGGAACACAGGCTCCCATTGAAGTCAATGCGAGTCTGACCGAACGATGTCCGGAAGCATCGCAATCGTTAGGTCGGAAACGATTCTGAAACCGATTCGGTCGGAAGAGTTTCCGGACATCATCGTAATCCGGCCCCCCCAAGACTTGAACTGAGCATGATAAGTATAACATTAAAGCATTACAAAGAGAAGTAAATTACTGGCTCCACATTCCAAGAGCAAGCAAGGGAACATTGAGACCCAAATTTAAAGAGCTTCTACATAAAACCAAGTAAGTTCACTGTTATGAAGTATTAAAGCAAATCCTGGTGATATTACAAGCAAGTGGCCTTGAAAGTCCAAGCCATTTATCAGCAGAAAGTTAGTAAAAAACAAACAACTTGGTAAAAAAACACGGTATGTAGAAAGACTTGCGGGGATATTAATCAGGGTATTCCCATTTAGCTAACAAAATATACGGGCGAGTTGCTTCCATATTTAAAGCACATCCAATCTAGGGATATTAGAAGGTGGATGTTAAAATAAAGACTGGGGCAAGTGCCCCAAAATATTAAATGGTCACTGTCACCATTCAATGATGGACCACTACACTGGAATAATTCCTCCTCAACAAATATTGGGTGCTCTAGCTCCTGAGCCTGACCGGTCACATACTCACAATCATGGTCCAAATATTTGGGATCACGACCTCATGGGCCGTACTGGTTGCCCTTCCACGGTCACCATTCATTGATGGACCGCTACACTTGATTAATTACTTCTCACCAGATACTGGGTGCTCTAGCTCCCATCTTGATGACCTCACAGTCAGAGGTCGAAATGCAGTCGACATTAGATTTATATAGACTCCAATATCAATTAAATAATTGTACAGATAGGAGTCATGTGTCTTTAATAGTGATGCACATTGTTTTGTTACGTCTCGCACTTTGCACTGCACTTTCCATGACACTTATAGCATGAGCACATATCTTTTTCTTTGCTGATAAATGTTTATATAAATGCAATAAATAACGTAATTCCAAGAGATTTAGTGTTTTGGCCTGTTAAATTTAAATGTATGCCTTGGTACAAGATATATTATTCAGTAGTCTTCATACACAGAAGACTCGTTACATATTAAATTCATTTATACCCTAGTGAACCATTGTTCTTCTAAAACACTATACCAACCCGGGTTATCTAAAGTAATGGATTTTCCCTCGTTTATAAGTACCCACCAAGAACTATGACGCCTAGTTTTTAAACATTCAAGGATACAAATTAAAGCATTGCTTTTAATTATGATGAAATGTGAAAACTTTGCATTATGTAATAAATTGGGTACTGTGGAGAAGTCAATGTAATAAGGGATGAAGTATAAGGTTTTTAAATCTTATGACCGTTTGCCTCATGGTTGCCTAGTGGGAAAGCATACGCTTAGTACAGTAGGCCTGAGCTGTTTATAATAAGGTAACAATCCAATCACACAAACAGAAAAGGAAGAGGAGAATTCAATACATTTAATTTATCTTTGGGAAACCCTCAATGATTTTCAAATTGCCCTCACCCGCTTTATAGTGGCATGCTTCATAAGACGTGCTACTACATTCCGGTGCAAACCAACACTCAGAGTGGAGCAAAATTGTTTATTATTTTTGGGGCAAATACCCCTCAAAAAGAAAGGGATCCTTTAAGCACAAAAAACTTTTACAACTACGTATGAGGGTACCCTCCTTGCTTTATTCTGGGCCAAACTTGGCAGGGTTAAAAAATATAATTTGCAGTGTACCAGGATGATTAGTTCCCGGTACCCCTTATTGACGTTATCAACATGTTTCGGCCTTTCCAGAGCTTAAAGTCGACGGCCTTTGTCTGGGTAAAGATCCCTTATATTATTAGACCTAAACTTCCCCTCACTGACACTGACTTAATGGAGATGGGGAATCCCGACCCGGCAATACTTGCCCATTTAGGACACACTCTCAGGAACTTCCAGAGTTTCACATGATTCAATCTGAAACCCGGGTTGGAGTGAGAACGTCGCCCTGTAGTCACACATTTGTCAAGGGTCCAACGTCGTCCGTAACGCCACTCTCAGCCCTCCAAAGTCAGCCAACATGTTGATAACGGCAATAAGGGATACAAGGAACTAATCATCCTGGTACACCCCGAATTATTTTTTTTAAACCTGCCAAGAGAGGCCTACAATAAAGAGAGGAAATGTTTTTTGTGCTTAAAGGATCCCTTTCTTTTAAACAGGGGTACTTGCCCAAAAAATAATACTTTTTGTGCTCCACTCCGAGTGTTGGGCTGCACCAGAGTGTAGTAGCATGCCCAACAGTGAAGCATGCCAATATACAGTGGGTGAGGGCAATTTTAAAATCATTGAGGGTTCCCCAAAGATGAATTAGGTGTATTGAATTCTTCCTTTTCTGTTTGTGTGATTGGATAGTACTAAGGGAGCATAAAGGAAGGGAAGTACCTCTAACCCCTTTTTGAGTCTGTATTGGATACATTAACAATAACAGCTATAGGCCTGATTGGTACAATGGGAAACATTAAGCCGGAAGCCATAGGTTTGGCCTGTTTACTATGATAAATTATGACAAAGGCAGGAGAGCTTGCTTATTTATAGTGATATATTTGTTAAAGTCAATAGAACTCAACCGATGGATTGTTATCATATTGTTACACGCAGCAGACAAGTATTTTGTCACTTGTAATATCACCATCATCATAATACAAATTCACATAGTAGGCAAATGTTTTGGTGTTGCCACCCACTCGGACAAACCCTAGGAGGTAAAAATTTTAACTGATGATTCTTGTTAGGTCCTACTGAGAGGGGTTTTGACAACTGTAATTTTGTACATATTTGTAATGTTATAACAGTATGCATGACTGTTGACAGCTTATGCACAATACTATAGGACTATGGCAGTGGTTCCCAAACTGTGCGCCGCGGCATCCCGGTGCGCCGTCATGAGTAGCCAGGGGCGCCGCGTTCACGTTAGGAAAATGAAGCTTATTGCAGCTGCAGCGCAAAATACGTGCCACCTGCATAATCCGGGAACATGGTTTGGCCCAAGAGCGCACGTACGTACGGCGTCGTACGTGCTTTCACAGGCGTAGTAGTCTCCATTACTGGCATACGCAGCTCGCCTCTGACCGTTTGAGGCGCGTTATTGCTGCCCGCCGTGGGATCCTCTTCACAAGTAAGGTAAGGAACTGGCATGGGAGGGATTCCCGTTCAGTAGAACAGGAGTACGGCAGTGATACACAAGCCAAGAAGCCCGACTGTAAAAGGCGGGCTCCACGGAGCTCGTTAAATCTGCCAGAGAGAAGGCCTTGGCTTGGCTTCTTATGTCTGATTTCTTTAACGAGCTCCGTGGAGCCCGCCTTGTTACACTAAAACTAATGCAGGTGATACAGGTGTAAAACGGAGGTTGGGCAGAAGATCGGCATGGCATTTGATTATCATAATTATTAATCAAATGCCATGCCGATCTTCTGCCCAACCTCCGTTTTACACCCGTATCACCAGCATTATTTTTAGTGTAAAAGGCGGGCTCCATGGAGCTCGTTAAAGACTCAGAAAGCGGGCATGATGTTCCCCCAGATCCAAACAGCTTACAGATGCACATTTGGCTCCCCTAGCATTTATTGGAAATGACCTGGTAGAAGAAGTTTTGGATGTTATGGTTGAGCAGCACGTATTGGTAAGCATATTACTACCTGTGACTTAGATAACAGCACATTCAGGCCTAAAATTGGTATTTCCTTAGTATCCCCCTCAGCGAAAAAGTTGCAAACCTTTGGTAATGTTGGATGTGATGGTTACGGTTTTCTTTCTGCAGACTCTTTATTGCCTTTCCTGACAGTCCTCGATTTAGGTTACTCTGCAAGATAATTCTAGGAACTAAAATAATTAGATGTTGCTTTGCCTTTTAAACACTCGAAATCCTAGATGGCTGGTGTCGAAAGAGGTAACATATGAGACAGAGCTCTGGGACTGCATGTACAAAGTGTTCTGCGATCCCAAGTTTTTTGACTGATAAATTTTAAAGGTAAAGGAGTTGCAGATTGGGCAAAGTGTCCATCAGCACCAGTGTTACCAAAAGGATGCAACTATACTACTATGAATCAAATGCCTTGCCCATCTTCTGCCCAACCTCCGTTTTTTACTTGAACTAGATTTTAAATACTGACAAGATCGTGTAAAACACGGGTGTAAAATGTAGTTCAAGTAAAAAATGGAGGTTGGGCAGAAGATGGGCATGGCATTTGATTGGGATTGCTTGGTGCCTAACTGCGTATCGCCAGTGGTATGCCTGGAAACTTTCCACTGCCGCAGCTTTGCATGCCCTCTACTTGGAATGTTGGTGAATATGAAATCAGCCTAAAAATACCTTCAGTCGGAGAAGTAAATCTCTGCCCATATTTTTATGTTTCCTTTCATGAATGGGACTCCATGTTTTCTTTCCAGCAATAGCAGCCTCTCTACTCGCGCTTGGTTTGTACGTAGCCGTAGTTTCCTCCAGGCAGAACAGCCATCGTTGAAGTACGAGCAGGTAAGTGAAGTGGTTTCTACCCAGCTTATATGAACTAAGTGTTGTGTGGTTACAAAAAGTTAAGTCATGGAAACATATTTGGCTATTAATCTTGTATTGTTTCTCACTTAACGAGTTTTTATTAAACAACTGTTATATTTTTATTTTGTTACAAATATGATTATAATACCTTCATTCTTCATTGCATCCCAATTAATTTACGGAAGACAACAGGAAGTACTCCCGAGGTCGGGCTTACATCCCCCCCACCGCCCCCCACCCGCCCGCCCACCGGTAAAAAAATGGTGGGGAGCCACGGCCAACTGCCAATTAGGTCAAGGGAGCCACAGGTCAAAAAAGTTTGGGAACCACTGGACTATGGCAAAGTCTATTCGTATATTATCTGTTCACTAGGACAAAATGTCACATTTCTTGGGTGTGATCGGTTTATAATGAAAGGTTATGACAAAGCAAGTAGGCCTCTCTTACTTATGAAAAGCATGTGTTAAAAGCAATGGGCATCTACGGGTGCATTGTTATTACAGTGTGCTAAAGTACGCTGACAGGTATTTTGTTACAAGGAATCTCGCATATTACTGTAGTAGGCAAGGATTTTGGTGTTGGTGACCAACCCAAACAAACCGTGGGAATAGAGGATTTGCACTATATTGTTTTGACAACTGTTATTTTGTACATCTTTGTACTTTTATTACAGTATACCTTATGGCTGCCTTCTGAAAGGCTTACACCCAACAGAGTTGGTTACGGTGACAAGCCAATGATCACGTTTATAAGCTTGATTGATGGTTATAAAATGTTATTTAAAGGCACTAGGCCTGACATTTATTGTGAAAATCATATGGTAAAGTCAAGACATTTAAGTGCGGATTACTCTGCATTAAGGTGTACAGGGTGGTATTTTGTTACATGGAATCTCAGTTTGCTGTAGTAGGCAAGGATTTTAGTGTTGTATACCCCTCTGAGAAACTGTATAGAATATAGGGTTTAGAGGATTTGCACCATGAGAAAACTATACTTTTGTAATTTAATGACTGTATGCCTGATTGTTGCCTTGTTGGAAATAGTGACAAACCACAATAAGCATGGGCCTGATATGCTATTAGAAATTCCTTTTGCTAGTGAGCCTAAGTCTTTTCTATTATGAGAAGTTAAGACAAAAGCAGTAGGACTCATTTATTTATTCTGTACCACATGTTAAAACAAATAGGCCTTAAAGGATGGATTGTTTTTGCATTATTAAAGCCTGAATTCAGGTATTTTGCTACAAGAAATCTTACAGCTGACCCTTGTAGGGAAGTGTTTTAGAGCTGTTACCCCCTTTGACAAACCTTAAAGGTTGAAGTTTTGTACTGTCTTCCTATAATCTCTTCCGGATGCCTGACAGGTTTCGCTGCCGGTCTGGATCTTGTAATAAAAATAAAACCATTAAATAAAACATACATCCATGCACGCATTTGAGTGTGCTTTATTGTGGTTGTGTCAGAGGGAGACTGCACAAATGATAGTGGATGCATGAATGGATTCATGAGTGCAAAGATGAGTCATGTATGATGACTTACTGAGTGCCTAAACCATTGAATTACACAGAATGCAATTTCATTCATAAGCCAGACCTATTCACATTGCCAATGCAAGGTTTGGAAAACTTACTTCTAATGACAGTCTTTCATTTTAGGAATATTCATTGAAAACACTGAACACTTTCACCCATGAGATCAGTCTGCCACCAGATGGTCATATCCCAAGAACAAACATGCATATCGGACGTGGGTACTTTCTCCCTACAGCGACCTCGTTTGGCATAGGCTCTGACACAGAGCAATGATGAACACCAACAGAATGATAAGAAAAGCTGAAGACTGGAAGGCTCAAAGAGAAAGCATAAGATAATGTAGAAAACACGAATTTAAACCATGTATCAGAGGAGATTACGTGCCAAAACAACCACAATAAAACAAAATAGATAAACCACAATATAGTACAGGAACTTTTCCATTAGTTTATGTTACCACATCCACCAATGCAAAAAAGAGAACAGTGGGGAGGTTTACTTTTAAAACGCCCAGTCGATCACCTTGGCACACAATTACTGCTGCCAAAAGAGCATAAAAACAATAGTATTGCCTGAATCCCACAGCTGTGTCAGGACTTTCCTTATCCAAAAGTAACTATTTAAGTATGTAGAACTGTGATGCAAAACACCCAATCGTCAGCATGCAATATTTACTAGTTTTATCTAATTACCAATGTAGATAAAGCAATCCTGTTTTTCATACGATTAAGGGCTTGGAAAGAAACCATATCAATTAAAATAATACCATCTTACCTTGCCTTATTTCATGATCAATCTTAAAAATAATAAAAGGTACATTTGGAAAACCCATCAAATTTAAAAATAAACTTTCAGGCAACGGAGGAAGATATGCTGGTAATACATATGCATATCTATTTTTGTATAGGCATGAATACCGGTTTACCTTCCTGCAGTTTTCAGTTGTTCATACAGCTTTAAAAGACCAGAGATTGAAATTGGGTGACAGAGTTGATCAAGTAATCCTGGTGTACAAAGATACCCTATGTGTCACCTGACTTTAAAGACACCACAACTTGTCAAAAGTAGAGCTTGCTTTTAAACGGATACTTCTGGAGGCGCGTTTGTACCAATATGGCGGTTGTAACATGAAAATCAATCTATGGAACACACCTTTGATTTCAGAATCCGTGTTGGGAGTGCCTGCATCTCTCTGATCAAAAGAATCTGAAGATATGCTTCTTTCCCTTTTGCCCTTCCCTTTCGTCCCATTGCCAGAACCATTTTTCAGTCCCATGCTCGCAGTTGGGGCCTGCAGTGACTTGGGGGTGTGGTTTCCACTCTTTCCGTCACACGGCGAGGGCTGCGACTGGATAGCGGAAGCCCCCTGCTTCCCTTGGCTGGAGAATTTGGGATCCAGTTGCGGGTTACCAGACGGGGACATCACTGTAGGGGGACGCACCATCACCTCCTGCTTTTGTACTGGGCTGTAGAATAAAATGAAAGTCAATCAGGATTATAATTTCATCCAAATTATTCGGAGTTAACAGTTCCCATGGTGAACGATCAAAAGATGTTCCCCTTTGTATATTAAAATACATTTGGAAGAAGCTGTCCGTTCAAACCTATATCACATTTTTCTAATACAATAGAAAAACCAAGACAATAAAAATACATGCTTTTTAAGTAGACATTGAAATAAGCTGTTTCCATGGCAACAGCAGTCAGACACTCTTAGCAAAGAAACCAAGCAGTGCACCGTGCAGGAATTGATATTCAGCCAAGGATATTCTAACTCGCTATTCAAGCAGTCGGACACGATTCAATAGCAGGTTGAAGCCGAGACTGCTCAGCTTCTACAATATAATCCACAGACAATCAACCAACTGTCCTTGGATAACAGTAATGACATCCACATATTATGCATTTTTTATACAGCACTTCCCACCAACCCCCACCCATTACTTCACCCGTTTGTGCGTTTCTTTGGGGATATTTAGGTTTCCCATTGAGGGTGGTCTGGGGTACACTGTGGACAGATTATGCACAATGTATTATGTTTTGTATTGGATGTTGGGTTTTCCCTGCGGTTGATAACCGAAAGGTATGTGGTGGTGAGATTTTAGGGTGTCATCACCGAGACCTGCTGGCTAAACTTCATATCATGGAGGTGTTTTTAGGGCAGTCTCTGCAGGGTACATCGCAGATGTGTCACTCTCTCCCTGCTGTCTTGGTAGGCCTTTTTAACGAGTCTTCAATGGAGCACAGATTGGTAAACCCCATAAATAAACGTGTGGCTTCAACTCTACCTTCCATCCCAGGTAGCTTTCAACATGTGCTATCACAAAGCACACAAAGGAGCAGGATGGAGAAGGAATACAAAACCACTGATTATAGGGGATGACATATCCAGAAGTAACGGCCATGGCTTTGCCTTTAAGAAAGCACTGTAAATGTCAGGCATGATTACTGCTCAAAGCAATGGTTCTCATTTGAATGATCTAAGATGATAAAGGGCTGAGTCAGGATGGCAAAATCCGAACCTTCAGATTGCACACATCTTAGCAGAAAGTAAAACAAGCTCATGTAACTTGTAGGATAAACCTACCTTCTATGGCCAAAGATTTCCCAATGAGCAGATATTAATTGCACAGAGTACGCTATAAGAAAACTGCGAGTCAATCAGAATGAAAATGTGGTTACAAAAAGAGACTGCACATTTTCCTGTGCTGTTGCAGCGATGTGCTAAGACGGGCATTCTACTTGGCAGGATCTGCAGGCATGTGCTAGTCTGAAGTGCATAAAGGAACTGCCAACCCGGATGAACTAGGGGCAAGAACATAGGCCTTCGAAAGCTGGGATGCTGCAATCGACCACTCGCCGAAAAAGGAGAACACTGCATCGCGGATTCCCGTTGTCAACACCACTCCTGCACGCCTGTCACATAAGAAAGATCTTTACCCTAAACAACTATTCGCACTGTTCACAGAGGTAAGTGAATTTCAATAGCCAGATGTCTGCCTGAAAACTGTAAGCGACTTGCAAATGGAGCGGTCACTTGTTACTGGCTAAGGCCTTTATTCATTGTTCTGCACCAAAGAGGATCATGTATTCACATCAGCAAGATGGAGTGGAGGATTATGAAGTAAAAAATATCTTTCCCTTCATGATGTCCAGCATAGATTAGGGTATGTATTGCCATTTGGAGTACAGAAATCCAGCCATAAAGCTTCCTTGTTCCAAATTGAATGAATATGTGCAGAGTAAATAATGCAATAATGCACCGCAGTGCTATTTTAGGGCTAATAAAACTTTTAGGAACAATAAAATCCCGTTTAGCAATCGGAGGTAACAGGACAAGCAAGGTGCACCTGGATGTCCTGGTAGGCTCTAAAATTGCAGGTTTTAGTATTCCACTCATAATTACCAATTTTGTAAAGTGCCTGAATAAGCGTTGGCAAAGTCTCCAGGTCTGGATTTGATGCGCTAATGCATACCCAGGAGGAGCAGAGAGTCCATCATGTAGTTTACCGCAAGCATTCGAGTGGAAGCAGAAGGATACACAAGCCGCAAAAGCATCGGGGTAAGAGATTAATATGGACCCAAAGCCCATTTATTTATCTTGTTCGCAACAGGTCAGACGGACTGCTGCGCCTTTATATGCAATAAGTTGCACAATTAAAACCGTATAATACGCTCTGTATCACCTGCGGCTACCGTGAGACCCCTTCTCTCTATGTTCAGCATTGTAGGAATCAGCGCTAAAGACCAGCACATTTCTGGGTGCGTGGTTCCCTATACAGCAGATCATTGTGCTTTGCTACCACTGATGGTCTTTGACGTTCTGTGTAGGACTAAGGCCCAACTCGTGTCCACCCTCCCTTTTTCGTCTTCTCCTCCCCCCCCCAAACGCAGCCTCCCCGTTGACCACCAGCTCCATAGTACTCCACATTGTGAAAGCTAGTATAATACATTACTGAAGCAAGGCATCAATCAACAAGAGCTATAATACCAATGGAGCAACTTTCAAAATGTCACTGTTAGTGTATGACTTTTGTCTGGCCTAATGTTAGTGTGTGGTTGGCTCCTGATAAATAACTCTTGTATCACCTAACTCTGGTTTACTTTTGTACCCTTGCCAGCAATTTATAAAAACAAAAAATGTACTTGGAAAAACTAGAAGCTGCACGATTAAGGCTTCATAGAGAAGACCCTTTGTTAATAATTGCACATTTCCATTGCTACTTATGGATGGCATAACTAGAATTACAAGACTTCCATAGCCCAACAGGTAGAATTCTGGCTATATTAATACATTCACACCATTTTTAAAAGCATTAGCAGTCTTTAACAGGAAACAAAACATTAGATTTAATGACGAGCAATTTCGATGGATTAACAAACAGTTAATACAATGCATAGAACACCTGTGACTCAGGTCGAAAGGGTTGCAATTCCTCTCTAGGATAGCCTATTTTTCCTGTTTAAAGTCCAAATGACAAGGGAAGGTCTCAGCATCACTAAGTAATCCTAATGTAACCAACAGTGGCTCCTGTAAAGATGTACACTTGTGATACCCAGATCCGTTCGACAATTTATGAAACAGCCTACGTGTCATCTACCACTAACTCGATTGCCAGAATTAAAGCGAGTTTGACTTACATATATGTTGAAAACAATGTGACAAAGAAACCATCGGAGTGAGAATACAACTCCTGCAAAAGAAGAAAAACCATCTGGAGGCTAAAGAAAAGATTCCCAAACGATGCCTTAAATAACTGAAAACGCCCAGGACCCAAGCACCTGGGCAGAGAGTCCATACGTTTTCTGAATCTGTATTTTTATTGGATGTGGGTGCGACACAATCATACAAATAATGTGTCTCTACCCAAAAGTGTTGGGTAGAGATTAAAAAACAAATAAAAGCATCTATGTGATGCACACCTAACTAAAAATATCAGACAACCCAGTTGTCTGCTTTACATAATTAAACCCACGGGCGAATGTGTATCAAAGCCGACTGCTTCACTTTTAATGAGTTTGTACAGTTAGTTAGGTGTCTATTTTTCTTGGACTGGCTCTGCCATTTGATAACTCACTACTGTGGCCGAAGTCCATAATGAAACACGTTTCTATGTACACACAGATGAGCCACAGGTAGAACAGCGTCTGGTAAATAAACAGGACCACAAGACCGCAGCACTTATCAAGGACAAACAAAACTGACACGACGGGGACATGTTCTGTTAGAGAAACACTAGCACAAGGGGAGACTGAATGCGCCAGTAAGATTCGACAAGGAAGAAAATACATGCAGATGAAGGCCACTGGAAAATGCTTTAGAGCTGCTTAACACAGATCACCTAAGAGGCAAAAATAATTTAGACTGGTTGAGCCTATAGTTGAAAAGGAAACACGCAAATAAATACATGCAAACGTCCTTGGAGCAAGGGTGCGCAGCATGTTACTCTTATCTGAGTTGGTGTGCCAACGTGCCCTTTTTTCAGTTCCAATATACAAATACTGAAATATGCATTAGGGAATGATTGAGCTGCATACCGGCAAGACTAATTTTGTAGTCAGATATACATGCTTTGCCTTCTTTTGCAATTTTTTGATAATCTACTCAGCAGTTTATTAATAATTAGAATATAGTTCTTAACATTAAGATGGAAGACACATCTGAAAAAGTTTAAACAGCTTGACACCTGGTTGCGAAAAAGGCATAGGAATCTGAAAACCAGCACTGGCGGAGACAATAGGTCTTACGTTGTTTCTCAGCCAGCCTTTTTGCTTTGTCATCTTGTTTTGTTTGATTGTTTTTTGCAAAACTGCTGGACACTCAATTAATCCGAAGGGAAAAAAAAGAAAAAAAACTGTAGTTAAAGAAAACATTTTAGTCAAAGAAACATTGCTATAGTAGGCTCACTTGAGCGAACTACGCTGCAGGTGGGTGTGTTCTTTGTTAAAGGGCGGACTGCAATCGATCACAGTGAAGTTAGCCAATGACTAAAGGGCTGGACCACTGCCCCATTTTGTAATGGGCGGAAGAAAAATGTGAATGATACAATAACAGACCAATGGGTGAAGAGGGCTGACTGAAAGACCCTATAAGTATATTATGCATATGATTTTTATAAAATCAAAAGGTCTTAGCTAACAGACATATAAAGACCCACCGAGAGTGCTTGCAGATTCAAATCCCTGCTTTTGATTCAGTGGAACATCACTCAAAAACATTGCCATTGCAGCCTTTCATCTGTGAATGTGCAAAGCCCCCATGTTAAAGGAAATTGTGGGCTTGTAGCCTTGAGAATGCAACACCTCAAAATGTCCCTCTATGAACAGTACCTGCTTATGTGGATCTTTTAAGGAGTGGTCCAGTTGAGCCAGGAGACCTAGCCTAGTGAAAGGAATTGCACTGAAACCAATTGGTTTCCGGTAACCCAGCTGGATCACTGCCAAGAACAGTCACAAACAGGACAAGGCAAGTTAACTTCCTATATCATGTATAAAACCAGAGGAGAGAAAAGGAATCTCAGATGTTTTAATTAACTTCCTGTGCATTTATGTTTGAAAAGTTTTAATTCTAAGAGTTCTATCAATAATAATGTACCAAAAAAAAACAGGACGCCTCAAAATAGTGATTTTTAAAAAAATAAACCAAATGCAATAGTGGTCCAAATAGGGACAACAGATTTTTGCCTCACTTAATATAATTCCCAATTTACTTCCAGGCTCTAGCAAATATTGACAAAGCCAGTAGGTCTCGCTATGCCAATGTATTGTGGCTGCTATTCTTAGCTTTGCCAATGCTTAGAAGCTTTCTCAATGCACCAACATTGCCTAAGCCATTAGTGGCTACCGCCCATGCAAAAATTTGAGAAAACATTGTTTTCTATACTTCCAAGATGGCTATCACATTGTGTGACAAAATGGGAGGATAAGTTCACACAGTCCTAAAGTATAGAAAGGAAAACCTTACTAGTCTTACTTTTACAGAATACAGTAGATTCACATAATTAGCACACTCCTGCTGCCATCTAGTTTTAGGCACAGACGTTTCAAGTTGTTTTTGTTCGAAGTAGAGGTTTCAAAGCGACCAGTGATCCTTCTCTGAAACTCACAATGCACTATACTTTCAAGCTGGCCACCACTTTGCGTCATGCAACGTGACGTGCATCATCACATTGAGTCAATCAACATGCCCCCATCTGGGGAGTGTAGACGTGTTTGTCTGTAAAATATAGAACATATTGTTTTCATAGCCGACTTGCGTCAAGTTGCATGATGAAACATAGGTGGTGAGCCACTAGAAGAATTATTTATTTTCTTTGCTTTTAGCAAGACCAGTCAGCGCTACTAGGTTTGTTAATGCCGGCTTATTATAAAAGCATCCGGGCACCGGCAAACAACTGTAGCGGTCACAGTGGGATAAATATAGGTGGGTGAAGAGAAGAATGGCAAGGGAGCACCAAGCGGGGATGGGTGGGGAAGCAACGGAGGAGCTGGTGCATGAGGGGAAGCAACTAAAAGCCACTGACAAGAGGCAGCAGAGCAACAAAGCTGGAACAAAAAAAGCTTAGAGGGATGGTGGAGGGGAGGGAAGCAAAGGACAAGTTTGAGGTGAGAGCAATACGTAGCACAATGTGAAGAGAAAACCAGTATTTTGGAAATAGGTGGAGAGCATGAAAACGCATGCACCCCCACGGTGTGCCAAAAAAGCTAAAGAAACCAGCAGTTCCCTGAATGCAATCAGCAGCAGGACACAAGTCATCCGATTAAAAGGATGGCAAAGAAGCTATGCTTCAAGGACAGATCGACAAGAAGGAAAGCCATGGAATAAGAAGCAAGCAAATGAGCAAGAAAACCAACCAATGACATGTAATGGGGCTGACCCAAAGCCCACTGTAATTATTGGCGCAATAGGTCATTTAACAGCAGACTGCAAAAATCGGTCTGTAGGCAAAACGAGTAATTTATGTATCTATAGCTATTAAGACGTTTATAAAGGGATTACTTTATGCAAACGTTTATAGGTGTCATCAAGAATTGTTGGTGAAATATGCATAACCATGTTACAAATCTGTGCAGCTACCAAACTCAACATCTGTACAATAGATTAGATGGTACTAGCTTTCCAACTAATGATAAGCCAAGTCTTTATTCTATAACAGTCACAATAATTAGTAGTACCTTAGAAACAATCAGCCTGGTTAGAAAAAAAACAATTCATTGTGTTAACATCTTATTTACTCAAGTCCCAAAAGATCAGTTTTTCCCTATAATTTGGAATTAAGATATGTGGGAAATACAACCCAATCTATTCAATAAAATACACGAAGAACAAAATTAATAAAGAAATAATTGATAAGTTACTTACCTGTAATCCTAGTTCTCTTCCAGGGGTATCCTCATCAAAGTCATAAGCACTGAATATTCCCGCCCATGCGCGGGGACCCCGGAAAATATATAAAAATTATATATGAAAACATATATACAGCTATATCTATATCTATCTATATATATATATATATATCTATATATCTATATATATCTATCTATCTATCTATCTCTATCTATATCTATCTATATCTATATCTATCTATATATCTATATATATATATATCTATATCTATATATCTATATCTATATATCTATATCTATATCTATATATCTATATATCTATATACACACATACATATAAAATATTTCTAGCAAAACACAAACAATGCAGCCTTACATACACCAACAGGCTAAACAATGCTGTAAAATGCAGTCTTTGCACATATACAAACAAACCAGGAAGACCAACAGGCACTTGAACTGTTTTTAATAAACAGCAGAAAAGTAGTCCTGCAAGGAGAAAAAGAAGGCACTGTTAGCCCATAGGCTGCATTGTAACTGAAAACAGCACAGAAAATGAAAGCAAATGCAGAGCATCTAAAAACTGGCACCGTGCCTTTAAGGCAGCCATGACCCCTAGCTTCCCATCATGCCTCAGGGGTGACAGTTAGGTCAGTTCTTTGCGGAGACCCGGATATAATGATAATGATGGCTCTTTTGCACGGGGAGGTGGGAGGGTTGGTTATGACTGATGAGGATACCCCTGGATGAGAAATAGGATTACAGGTAACTAATCCTTCTCTTCTAGGGGATCCTCATCAATAGTCATAAGCACTGAATCGAGTAGCAAGCCCATCCCCTCTTCCCGCGGGCAAATGAGCATTATAAAAAAGCAGTAACATTGAAGAAACACATTTAGAGTGAATTTAACATTTCTCAAGGAGGCTTGGCCCACTTGAGTATCTGCTTTAGAATCGAGACAATAGTGTCTTGTGAAAGTATGTACTGATTTCCAAGTGGCTGCTTTGCAGATCTCAGCCATTGGAACGTTGTGTAAAAAAGACACTGTAGCTGCCTTCCCCCTAGTGGAATGTGCCTTGGGAGAAGCCAGAAGGGGTTTATTTGCCAATTGATATGCCAGCTTGATGCAAGACACTATCCATCTGGAAATGGAACGCTTGGAGGCTGGGAAACCTGTCCTGATGAAACCATAGTTTAGAAATAACTGGTCAGACTCTGATGGTTTTGGACTTATCCAAGTAGAATTTTAAAACTCTCTCAAGATCAAGGGAATGAAGAGATTTTTCCGCTGGTGTAGTAGGATTGGGAAAAAAGGAAGGCAGTGATATTGTTTGGTTGACATGGAAGTCCGAGACCACCTTCGGAAGGAAGGAGGAAGGGGTGGGTCCTTAACACTACTCTGTTGTGGTGAAAAACCAGTGTACGGTTCTTTGGAAGAGAGTGCCTGAATCTCGCTTACTCTGCGAGCTGAAGTAATCGCCACCAAAAAAGCAGCTTTCCATGTGAGATGTTTAAGGGTCGCCTTATGAATAGGTTCGAAAGTGGGGCCCATCAATTTGGAAAGAACTAGGTTCAACTGCCACGGAGGGGAGGGAGGTCTGACAGGGGGGAAACACCTTCTTTAAACCCTGAAGGAAATCCTTCACCCTCTGGAGCTGGAAGAAAGAAGGCTGATTTGGAGTCTCTGTAGGCTGTAATAGCAGCCAAATGAACCTTAATGGAATTAAACTTTAAACCTGAGTTAGCCAAATGAAGGAGATAAGGTAAAATTACCTCCTCTTGACATAGTAGGTTGAAAACCATTACGTATGCACCACAGATAAAATCTTTTCCACTTAAAGGAATATGAATGTTTCGTGGAAGGTCTTTTGGATTCCCTCAAAATGTTCATACAGTCCTGAGGGTGACCGTACTGTAGGACCTCAGGAGCCATGCTGCCAAGTTAAGCGAGGGAAGGTTGAGATGATGAATCCTCCCATTCATTTTGGACAGAAGGTCCGGTCTGCACGGAAGCCTCCTGTGTGGGCACTCAGAGGTGTAGCAGGTCCGGGTACCACCACTGCCGTGGCCAGTCTGGTGCTATCAGGATCACTCTCATCCTGGAGCGTGTGAGTTTGGTTATTACCTTCGGGATGAGAGGAAGAGGCGGAAAAGCGTACACAAAGGTTCCTGACCAGTCGATCAAAAGGGCATTCCCTATCGATCCTGGTCAGCAAAACCTTGACGCGAAGGCGTGGCATTTTTTGTTTGACTCGTCCGCAAAGAGGTCGACGGTTCGAAGACCCCATCGTAGAAAAATGTCTGCCACCACTTCGTCGTTTAATACCCAGTCTTGCTGATCTTCGAAGTGGAGGCTCAGAGAATCCGCCTGTGAATTTTGTTCTCATGGCAGATGGACCGCCGTGATAGAGAGCTGTCTGGCCAGGAGCCAATACCAAATCGCCTGAGCCTCTAGGGACAGGGGGCGAGAAAGAGTCCCCCCTTGCTTGTTTAGATAGTACATGGTGGTCGTGTGGTCCGTCTGTACCAAAATTGATTTGGATTGTATCGATGGGTAAAATGCCTTGAGGGCTAGATGCACTGCCCACAGTTCCAGCATATTTATATGATTACATTTTTCATTGATCGACCACCTGCCCTGCGTCTGTAGAAGACCCATGTGCGCCCCCCAGCCCTGAAGTGAGGCACCCGTGATCAGGGATTGTGTCGAGGGGGTAGGGGGGGGGTGAGGGAAAGGAACTCCCACCAAGAGATTTCTCCGGTGAGACCACCAGGGAATGGAAGCCTTCGCAGACTGTTAAAGAAGAATCCTGTCTTCCATCGTTCCGACGTATGGTCCCATTTGTCTTCCAAGTCCTGTTGAAGAGTTCTCATTCTCAGCCTGGCGTTGGGAACCAGAAAAATGCAAGATGCCATCGATCCCAGAAGTGAAGCAACTTGACGAACTGAGGGTTGATTAACCTGAAGAAGGAGATTGCACTTCTGCCGGATTGATAATAGTCTCTCCACCGAAGGAAACACTTTTCCTACGCTGGAGTCCAGAGTAGCCCCTAGATAGTGTATCCTTTGAGTGGGTTGATGGATTGATTTGTCCATATTTACATGAAGGCCGAGGCACTGCAGTAAGTTCAGGCATATTCGATGGTGGTCTTTCACCATTTGAGGAGAGGAGCCCTTCAGAAGCCAGTCGTCGAGATATGGGTAGACGAACAGACCTTGGCGACCTAAAGCCGCGGCTACCACTGCCATGCATTTTGTGAATACTCGAGGTGCAAATTTTAGGCTGAATGGTAGGACTCTGTACGGATTATGCTTTGTACCTACCATGAAGCGTAGAAACTTTGTGCCGTGGCGTAATCGGGACATGGAAGTACACGTTTTGGAGGTCTATCGAGCACATCCAATCCCCTTTTTGAAGATGTGGGTATATTTGATGGAGCGCCAGCATACAAAACTTCTCTTTTTTGATGTTTTTGTTTAGGAGACGTAGATCCAGAATGGGCCTAAAGTTCTCTTCTAGACCCTTCTTCTGAACCAGAAAAAAATCTAGAGTATACCCCTTCTCCTTGCTGTGATGGGGGAACTTTTTCTATGGCCAATTTTTGTAGTAGAGTAGAAACCTCTCGACGCAAAAGTGGTAGCTGGTGAATTGTTGGCCTCACTGGCCGGATGTACTAGGGGGGGGGGGGGCACGAAAACGTAGCGCATAACCATTCATTAGTATATTTAGCACCCACTGATCGTTTGTTATTTCGAGCCACTCTTTTACATGTCCGGAGATACTTCCTCTCACTGGAGTGGGTGATGGCGATGGAGGAAGTGAATCCTCATTGCTTGCTGGTGTTCTTGGCAGTTAAAGAGGGCTGTCGGGACGTTCCTCTACCTCTAGAAGGGCGACGTCATTGATAGTGAGGTTTGTTCTGATGGTACTGCCTTTGGGACCATTGAGGGGCTTGATGGAAAGCTCTAAGATCGTAAGGCCTGTACCGATGTCTGTACTCTCTTTCTCCAAACCGACAGCTTTGAGAGTGTCTAGTTCAGACTTCATCCGGGCCATCTCCTCGTCAGTGTGAGAGCCGAACAAAAAATTTCCGGTAAAAGGAATATTCAGGATGAGTTGTTGAGCCTCCGATTTTAATGCTGTAAGACGCAGCCAGGAGGATCTTCTCACGCATACCCCATGCGAATATGAATGAGCCGCTAAGGATGTCCCATCCGCAGCCGCACTGATCATTTGATTGGCCACGAGGGCCCCTTCCTGGAGAATCGCTCCAAAGTCTTGACGGTCTTCTTTGGGTAGCTTTTCTTTGAAGCGTTCCAGAGAGTCCCACAACGCTCCATCAAAACAGCCCAGTAGAGCCGACGCACTGGAAACTTTTAAAGATGCTGCTGCAGAGCCGCAAACTTTCTTCCCCCAAGAGTCCTGGGCTCTGCTCTCTTTGTCCGGAGGGACTGTGGAAGATGAAGCCACTGCATGGTACTTCTTAGCAGCCGCATTTATCACTGAATCTGGTGGAGGATCTGACCTGAGAAACAGGGGATCTTGTTCTGCTGGTTTATATTTCCTTAAGATCCTCGCTGGGGCCGTTTTGACTGTCGCAGGAGTAAGGAAAACATCCATGACAGGCTGCAGAAGCCCAGGAACCAATGGCAGCAAAGGTCTAAATGTGGATCTCTGATGCAGAGTCTCAAAAATAATAGACGAAGATGTCTGAGGTGTAGACATCTCTATATTCAACTTTTGTGCCTCTCTAGAAAGGACATCATGAAAGGTGTTGATGTCATCAACAGGCGAGACTCTGGAGGGTGGACTGTCCGTCAGAGTTGGAGAATAATCCCTCTTGGAGGAATGGGTTGAGGAAGAAGACCAGGAGGGTGATCTTCGTCTCCTATGACGCCCATGAGAAGAGGACTTTCGTGGAGGAGATTCATCTCTCTGGCAGCCCTGGATGGCGTGGTGGGTGATCGGTCAACTGCCTGCACCAGCCGAGCCAGAGGGGACCTATGCAGAGGGCTTGAATAGTACAAGGGCTGCTGAACCTGCGAAGGTTCTTTCTGAACCGGGAGAAGCCACCTAGGCGAGAGCTGTACTGAGGGAGATGTGTTCTTCCTCTCATTGCGCAGGTAAAGCCGTGATCTGCGGGGTAGATTTCTGTACCCTCCGCTGTGGGGACGGAGAAGATGAGCTTCTCGACGTCAAGATGACTTGTGGAGATCCTGCAGCCAAAACTGAGTGTTCCGAATGGTCTTTTGAAGAGGAATGGCGTCTCCTTGAGGTCGAATGGTGTGACGGCGTCAACAATGAACGTCTCGACGCCGATCGACTATGCGCCACTAAGACCTGCGAGTCCAATGAAGGCGAATTCCGTCTTGGCGTCGGTTGTTTCAACGTCGACCGACGTTCCATTGTCAGAAACTTGTGCTTTGATGTTGGAAGAGGAGTACGCAACGAAGGACCCTGCCTCGACGTCGAACGTGGGGAAGGTGTTGTATAAAAACTTCGACGTCGACCCTCTCGATGCCGATCTAGGCCTTGACGTTGAACGCCGTCTCGTGGACTGCGACGGAGGAGTCCTCCTCGACGCAGTCTTTTCTCGTCGCTGATGATCTGGACCTAGACGTCGAGCGTCTTGATGGCTGCGACGGAGGGATCGGTTTCGATGTCGAATCCTTCAAAGTCGCTGATGTTCTAGGCCTCGACGTTGACGGCCGCCTGGTTGATGGCAACGGAGGACTGTGCCTCTACGTCGAACGCCGTACAGACTGCGACGACGGAGATCGGTGTCTCGACGTTGGGCGGTCGCGCACCAACGGAGAAAGACTCCTCGACGCCGCCCGGCTGACTGTGGCGGAGGATTGGTCGCTGATGACGTACCTCTATGTCTGGAAGACTTCGACGACAACCGATGTTCTCTCGATGGCGAGCCCGCCGTCAATGGGATTGTCATCGACGTTTTCTTCGCCGGTGGAGGAATTCTCGGCGCCGAGCCCGACGCCGATGAAGAGCAGGCTGTTACCATGCTTCTGGAAGATGATCTAGGCCTCTTCTTCTTTTGCCTCACAGGAGACCGGCCTCTAGAGGTGAAAGCTTTACCCTTTTCAGAGAGTCCATAAAGGTGAATCCTTTCCCTTTCTTTGAGAGTCCGTCTTGATAAAGACGGACAGTGTTGAGAAGTCTCAGAAGAATGAGAATCCGGAAGGCAAAGGATATAGACAGTTTTGGCCTTCTTGCCACAGGAAGGGCAGGGATCAAAAGGGAAGGCATTTCAGGTGAAAAACGCCAAACTCTTGAAGAAAAAGGGTAAGGAAATACTCCAACAGGTGCAAAATGTTGAAGTATAAAGTTTTAGATGAAAAAGGAATACAATTTCTGGCTGAAAAGTCAAAAATCTGAGGAGCTGAATAACCAGGGTCCTGACGGAAAGAGCAACTGACCTAATTGTCGCCCCTGAGGCATGATGGGAAGCTAGGGGTCATGGCTGCCTTAAAGGCATGGTGCCATTTTTTTTATGCTCTGCATTTGCTTTCATTTTCTGTGCTGTTTTCAGTTACAATGCAGCCTATGGGCTAACAATGCCTTCTTTTTCTCCTTGCAGGACTACTTTTCTGCTGTTCATTAAAAACAGTTAAAGTGCCTGTTGGTCTTCCTGGTTTGTTTGTATATGTGCAAAGACTGCATTTCACAGCATTGTTTAGCCTGCTGTAGGTTTTCATATATAATTTTTATATATTTTCCAGGGTCCCCGCACATGGGCGGGAATATTCAGTGCTTATGACTATTGATGAGGATCCCCTGGAAGAGAACGAATAGTTTCTTACCTGTTGGTGTAGTTTTGCAGCTTGAAGAATTTTCTGGATTCACATGCTGTGCATTATTCCGCCATCTAGTGGTTGGGTCTGGAATTACTGTATTTGTCCTTTTTTTTTTCGTGGTTGGTGGGCGTCGACATACCACCATTTGGTGTCCTTCTGTGACGTCGACGGGCTTCCTCCGGAAGCTCCCACCTTTGGTCGCCATCTTCGGATTCTTTTTTTTTTTTTGTCGTCTCATCCTTCCTGGCGGAGGAGGGTGGGTTCGCTAGTGAATCCAGAAAATTCTTCAAGCTGCAAAACTACACCGACGGGTAAGAAACTATTAGTTTTGCAACGTGAAGCTTTTCTGGATTCACATGCTGTGCATAGACTTTGTAGCGGTTTGCTAGTCTTGTGGTGGCTGGGTGGAAGATCAGCTTTGGTTTGTGAATAGATGATGTAAGACCTTTTGTCCAACTTGTGCTTCATTATTCATTTGGATGTCCACACAGTAATGCCTTGTAAATGTGTGTACGGAAGACCAGGTTGCTGCCATGCAAATGTCCTGAATTGGAGTATTTTCCAGAAATGCGACTGTAGCTCTTTCTTTGTTGAGTGAGCCCGTGGTGCTCCTTGTAATGTTTGACCCGCTTGTTTGTGACATAGCTGAATGGCTTGTGCAATCCATCTTGCAATGGTATTTTTGATTACTGGTCTTCCCAAAAACTTAGCAAAAGAGACAAAGGATTGTTTTGTCTTCCTGTATTCTTTGGTTCTTTCAACGTAGTACATGACTGCTCTCCTGGCGTCAAGTGTATGCAGAGTTTTTTCTGCCTTAGTTTTTGAAAGAAACTTGGAATTTGTATCGTCTGATTTATGTGGAATTGTGATACCACCTTTGGCATAAAATGTGGATCTGTCCTCATGACCACACTGTCAGTATGCATTTGGAAGTAGGGTTCCTGTAGTGTTAGAGCCTGTAGCTCACCAACTCTGCGTAGAGATGTGATTGCTACTAAGAAAGCTGTTTTTAGAGTGAGCATTTGTGGCACTGCTTTATGTAGCGGTTCAAATGGTGCTTTCATTAATTGTGTAAGCACTATGTTCAGATTCCATGTGGGCGCTGGCACTATCTTTGGTGGCGCTATTCTTTTTGCTCCTTCTAGGAACCTTTTGACCACATGAGAAGTAAAGAAACTCTTCCCCGTTTCTCCTCTTGTGTACACTACAATTGCAGCTAAGTGCACCCTTAGTGAAGTGTAGCTTAGGTTACTCTGAAGCAAATGAGTCTGGTACTTTAGAACTGTTCTTTCTTTTGTAATCTTTCTTGTCAGATGTTTAAGGCACCATTGCGTGCATCTTTTCCATTTAGCTGTACAACATTTTCTTGTCGTTGGTTTTCTTGCTTCTCTGAGAACAGCCATTGTACTTTCTGGTAGTTTGAGGTGTGCAAATTCTAAGTCCTCAGGAGCCATGCTGCTAAGCTTAAGCTCTCTGGTTCTGGGTGTAGCACCTTTCCGTTTTGCATTGTTAGTAGGTCTTGCCTTTTTGGAATTTGTGCATTGTTCCTTGAGAGATTTCCATTATCTGGGAGAACCAAGTTTGCCTGGCCCACTGGGGTGCAATGAGAATCATTCTCATCTGGCTGATCTTGCATTTGAGGATCACCTTGTGGAGTAGTGGGATCCGGGGAAAAGCGTAAGCAAATATCCCTGACCAGTCCATCCATAGGGCATTCCCTAGGGACTGATTGCACGGTTGCCTGTATGCGAAGCTTTGGCACTTTGCATTGTGGGGTGTTGCAAATAAGTCTATTTGTGGAGTCCCCCATTTCCTGAAAATCTTTTGGAGTTCCGATTGATTCATTTCCCACTTGTGGGATGATGACGTTTGTCTGCTGTCTGTCCGCTTCGATATTGTCCTTCCCTGGTAAATGTATTGCTATGTCTATGTTCTTTGGGATTGCCCATTTCCAAATTTCTTGGGCTAGAGTTGAGAGAGCTACAGACTGTGTTCCCCCTTGTTTGTTTATATAAATCTTGGTTGTTGTGTTGTCGGTTTGAATTAACACCTTGTTGTATATTTGTTTCTGAAACGCTTTCAAGGCTAATAACACTGTTTTCAACTCCAAAAAGTTGATATTTTTCACTGCATCCTGGTGTGTCCACTATCCTCGTACCTTGATTGTTCATGTGCGCTCCCCACCCCTTTTGGGAAGCATCTGTTATGGTCACTGTTGGGGTTGGTTGTGTGAAAGGTCTGCCCTGTGATACGTTTGTCTTGTTCCACCATGCCATCTCCTGATTAACTCTTTGCGTGACAACCACTAGATCCTCCCAACTCCGTTGACTGTGACCATTGTTGTTGGAGCCATTCTTGAAATGGTCTCATGTGTAGACGGATGTTGGGAATTAAATGAATGCATGATGCCATCATTCCTAGTATTTTCCCCACTGTCCTCACCGTCAGAAGTTGCCCCTTCTGGTAAAGAGGAGTCTCCTTCAGTAAAGCTAATGTTCTCTTGCTGCTTGGTAACGCCTTCCCTAACATTGTGTTTAATTCTGTGCCTAGGAACACCTTTACTTGTTCTGGCTCTGGTGAGGATTTCTTCCAATGAATTGAAAAACCCAGCTGAACTAGGGTCTGTATCACCTGTTGTATATGCTGTTTGCAGAGATGGTATGAGCTTGCTCTTACCAACCAGTTGTCTAGATACGGGTAGACGTGAATTCCCTGTCTTCTTAGGTGTGCGGCTACTGTTGCTAGGCACTTTGTGAACACTCTTGGTGCTGATTGGAGTCCGAATGCTAGCACCTTGAACGAATAGTTTCTTACCCGTCGGTGTAGTTTTGCAGCTTGAACACTTTCTGGATTCACTAAGCTGTGCATTATTCCGCGGTCTAGTGGTTGGGTCCGGAATCGTAGTATTTTTTCTCTTTTTTTTTTTTTCGTGGCCCAGGTGGGCGTCGACGCCCCACCATTTGGTGTCGTGACGTCGGCGCGCTTCCTCCGGAAGCTCCCACCCTTGGGCGCCATCTTCGGATTCTTTTTTCTCGTCGTGCTAGTTTTGTTTATCCTCTTA
This sequence comes from Calotriton arnoldi, assembly GCA_963921515.1. NCBI lineage: Eukaryota > Metazoa > Chordata > Amphibia > Caudata > Salamandridae > Calotriton > Calotriton arnoldi. The sequence continues at coordinate 488,383 of CAWUFW010004403.1, read as the reverse complement.
TTTTTTTGAAGGTCTTTTTCCTTCCTTAATCCCTTTCCTCCCGTCTCATCTTTCTGGCGGAGGTGGGTGGGTTCGCTAGTGAATCCAGAAAGTCTTCAAGCTGCAAAACTACACCGACAGGTAAGAAACTATTCGTTTTGCAGCGTGAATCTTTCTGGATTCACTATGCTGTGCATAGACTTTGTAGCGGTTTGCTATGTTTGTGGCGGCTGGGTGGAAGATGAGCGTTGGTTGTTGAATATATGTTGAAGCACTTTTTGACCTACTTGTGCCTCTTTGTTCATCTGTATATCCGCGCAGTAGTGCTTAGTGAATGTGTGCACTGAAGCCCATGTTGCCGCCAGGCAAATGTCTTGGATGGGTGTGTTTGCCAGGAAGGCTATTGTTGCTCCTTTTTTCCTGGTAGAGCGAACTTGTGCTGCTCCTTGTAGTTCTTGGCCTGCCGGTTTGTGGCAGAATTGGATTGTCTGTGCGATCCATCGTGCGATGGTGTTTTTAGTTACCGGTCTGCCCAAGAAACTTCTTGCAAAAGACACAAAGAATTGCTTTGTTTTCCGACAATCTTTAGTTCTTTCGATGTAATGCATCACTGCTCTTCTAGCGTCCAGGGTGTGCAGTGCCCTCTCTGCGCTTGTGGATGGTTTTTGGAAGAAACTTGGTATCTGTATTGTCTGGCTTATGTGGAACCTTGACACCACCTTTGGCATGAAGTGTGGGTCTGTTCTCATTACCACCCTGTCATTGTGAATTTGAATGTAGGGTTCTTGTAGTGTTAGCGCTTGCAATTCGCTCACCCTGCGTAGCGAGGTGATCACCACCAGAAAGGCTGTCTTTATTGTGAGCATATGCAGAGAGGCCTTGTGAATGGGTTCGAAAGGTGCCTTCATAAGTTGCGTTAGAACAACATTGAGGTTCCATGCCGGAGGTGGCATCCTTTTTGGGGGGGCGATTTGTTTGGCCCCCTCCAGGAATCTTTTTACCACCTGGGATGTAAAGAAACTTTTCCCTGTTTCTCCTCTTGTATAGGCTACTATTGCTGCTAGGTGTACTTTTAGCGAGGTGTAGCTTAGGTTACCTTTTAGCAAGTGGGTTAAGTATCTTAGCACGGTTGATTCCCTGGTGATTCTTTTTTGGAGCTTTTCCCTGATGCACCATTGGGTGAATCTTTTCCATTTTGCTGCATAACACTTCCGTGTGGTGGGTCTCCTTGCCTCCCTCAGCACCGCCAGCGTGCTCTCTGGGAGCTTGAGGTGCGCGAACTCTAAGTCTTCAGGAGCCAAGCTGTTAGGCTGAGGCTCTCTGGTTCCGGGTGGAGCACCCTTCCGTTTTGCATTGATGGCAGGTCTCTTCTTTTTGGGAACTTGTGTGGTGGCCCCTGCACCATCTCCACTATTTGTGAGAACCAGGACTGCCTGGCCCACTGCGGTGCTACCAGAATGAGCGTCATGTTGCTTGTTCTGCACTTGCTGAGCACCCTGTGCATCAGCGGTATCGGGGGGGAAAAGCGTAGGCAAATGTTTTCGACCAGCTTATCCATAGGGCATTTCCTTGGGATTGCTGACCTGGCTGTCTGGATGCGAAGTATTGGCATTTTGCATTCTGGTGTGTTGCAAACAGGTCTATTTGTGGGGACCCCCACTTTTTGAATAGCTTTTGCGTTTCCTGTGGGTTGAGCTCCCACTCGTGGGATGCTGCTGTCTGTCGAGTCGGTCTGCTTCCACATTGTCCTTCCCTGGTAGATGTATCGCCAGGAGGTCTATTTGTAGTGGAATTGCCCATCTCCATATCTCCTGCGCTAGCCTGGATAGCGCCACTGATTGTGTTCCTCCCTGCTTGTTGATGTAGAACATCGTTGTGGTGTTATCTGTTTGTACCAACACCCTTTGCCTGTACAGCTGTTTCTGGAAGGCTTTTAGTGCAAGGAACACGGTCTTTAGTTCTAGGTAGTTGATGTGTTTGATGGCATCTGTTTGTGTCCATAACCCCCTCACTTTGAGCGGGTTCATGTGCGCTCCCCACCCCATTTGGGATGCGTCCGTTGTGATGGTCACTGTTGGAGTTGGTTGTGTAAATGGCTTCCCTCTCGTTATGTTGTCTTTGTTCCACCACGCTATCTCCTCTTGCACTGCGTGCATTACAACCACTAGATCTTCCCAACTCCCTGTTGCCTGTGACCATTGTTGTTGGAGCTATTCCTGGAATGGTCTCATGTGGAGTCGAATATTGGGAACTAGGTGTATGCAGGACACCATCATCCCCATGAGCTTGCGCACTGTCCTCACTGTCAGAGGTTGCCCCTTCCGGTATTGACGTGTCTCCTTCAGCAGGGCGAAGGTTCTCTTCTCGCTGGGGCACACCCTGCCCTGAATGGTGTTGATCTGTGCGCCCAGAAAGATCTTCACCTGTTCTGGTTCTATCGAGGACTTCCCCCAGTGTATCAAAAAACCTAGTTCTGTCAGCGTGTGCGTGACCCGCTGAGCATGTAGTTTGCATTGGTTGTAGGAGTTCGCCTTTACCAACCAGTCGTCGAGGTAGGGATATAGATGTATTCCCTGCCTCCGCAAGTGTGCCGCTACCGCAGCTAGGCATTTTGTGAAGACCCTTGGTGCGGATTTTAGCCCAAAGGCTAGGGCTGTGAACTGGAAGTGCGCCTTGTTGATGGCAAATCTCAGTAGATGTTTGTGTTTCTGGTTCATGGGAATGTGTAGGTAGGCGTCCTTGAGGTCTATAGTGGACATAAAGTCCCCGTCCCTTATTTGAGGTATAACCTCCTGTAGGGACGTCATCTTGAACTTTTGAGTTTTTATGCATTTGTTTAGGAAACGTAGGTCCAGAATGGGCCTTAACGTTTCGTCCACTTTTGGTACGAGGAAGTAGTTGGAGTACACTCCCTTGTTTCTTTCCTTGTATGGCACCGTTTCTATTGCCTCCTTGTGGAGGAGTTCTTGTGCTTCCTGCCAGAGGAGTGAGAGCTCTTTTGTTGAGCGCGTTTTGTTGGTTGGCCTCCTGTTTGGTGGCTTTTCTCCCAGTTCTATACAGTAGCCGAACTGTATGATGTTGAGTATCCATTTGTCCGTTGTTTTCTTCCACTCCTGGAAGAAGTGTCTTAATCTGCCTCCTACCGGTGTTACATGTTCGTTGGTTTTTCCTTTGTGTGTTTCTAATTGTCTTTTGGGTCTTTTGTTGTGCCGCCCCACTAGAGATGTTGTCTGTGTGGGCACGTTTGGTACAGCGGAGTCACTTGGAGGTGGGTTGCTGTCCCCCTCTTCTCGTTTGTCCCCGTCCCTTCGGTCGCCCCCGAAAGGACTGGCCCCTCTGTTGGTACTGCCAGCTTTGCTGTTGCTGACCTTGTTGCGCCTGGTTGTTTCCCTGATAAGTTTGCTGGAAGGCCTGGTGCGATGTTCCCTGCTGGCTTCCTCCTCTGCCATTTGGTCTCCTTGAGGGGGTGCCCCTTCTCATCCCTCTGAACTGCAGCGCTCCCATGGACCTTGCAGTTTCATTATCCTTTTTGAGCGGTCAGCTTCTCGTCCGCTGGTGTGCCAAACAGTTTTTCCCCGTTGAAGGATATGTTCAGAATATTGTTCTGGACTTCCGGCTTGAAACCTGAGATCCTTAGCCAGGCATGCCTTCTTTCCGTCACTCCAATCATCATAAGTCTGCCTGATGTGTCTGCCGCGTCCAAGGCCGACTTTAGGCAGGTGTTGGCCATGTTCTTGCCTTCCTCCACCAGGTGTGTTGCCCTCTGCTGGTGTTGTTCCGGGAGATGTTTGAGCAGCTGCCCGACCTCCTCCCAATGTTGGTACGCATGTCTGCTTATTAGGGCATTGGAGTTTGCAATGTGCCAGTGAATTGCCGCATTCCTCTCTATTTTCCTCCCTGTGAGGTCTATTCTCTTACTCTCCTTGTCTGGAGGTGGCCCTGAGTTCGTGGGAATGTTGGCTCTCTTTCTGGCCGTTGATGTTATAATAGAGTCAGCTGGTACGGATCCCTGGATATATGCTGGGTCCTTCGAGGAATGTTTGTATTTCTGCTCTGTTCTAGGGGTGACAGATCTGCAGATTGCTGGCTCCTTGAAAGCTTCCCTGCCCTGGTCCAGCACACTTGGAAGCATGGGTAGGAATTGGCTCCTAGTTTGAGTCGGGAGCAGGGTCTCTAAGAGGAAACAAGACTTTGGTTTCTCTTCCTCCATTTCAACCCCATAAGTTGCTGCAGAGTTCTTGATGACCATGTTGAAGATGCCAATGTCGTCTGGCGGCGAAGGCCTCGATGGATATGACTCTACGCCCTCCTCCGGGTTTTCGGCTTCGAGGTCCTGCCATTCCAGGTCCTGCGCCTCCGAGGGCGTCGAGCCCACGTTTGTTTGCTGATCGTCCTCGCCTTCTCCTCCGTAATACAGGCCCTCTTCGTCCTGTTGCTCTGCTGGTTCAGGAGTTTGGCAGCGTCGAACTCTTCGACTTCTATTTCGACTACCGTCGGGGGGCTTCGAAGGGATGGTGTATCTGCTCATCCGTTCGTCGAAGTCCTTTTTCCTCTGGAGGATACTGTCCATTTCGGCCTCGAGCCTTCTTTTCTTCCTCTCCATTTCGGCGTTTCTCTTCGAGGTCGTCGATGTTGACGTCGAAGTCGCCTTCGGCTCTTTTCCCTTCGGCGTCGAGCGCGGCCTTTCGGGACCGTGCTTCGACGACCTATGTTTTTCTAGAGCTTTCGCCGGCTGGGAGTCCTTTTCGAAGGATCCGCTGGGCTGTTTGTCCGTGGACGCAGCTGTGGTCGTCGAATGCTTAGACGCCAGTGCTCCTTTCGAGGACTTTGGCTCTGTTTTTCGAGAGTCTGTCGGGGCTTTAAGGGTCAACGTCTCTTACCTCCTTTGTCGACTTCTTATCGGTCTCTGCGACCGTGTAGTCCTCTGGTCCCTCGGCGATGTTGTCCTCTTTTCCGCTGGAGAGGCCCAAGTCCCGAAGCGACGGAGGTTGTCCTTGCCCCTGCATGGCGTAGTTCACTGTCCTCTGTCTCTCCCTCACTCTGAGGGTCTTGGGGGTGAATGCCGAGCAGGCGTTGCAATCCTTGCTTTCGTGGTCGATTGGCAGGCAGAGGTTGCAGACTGGGTGCTGGTCCTTCTGCGCGTACTTGTGGTGGCAATTACGGCAAAATTTGAATGGGGTTTTGTCCATTCCTGCGCTCAGGGGGCCCCCTGTGTGCGCATTCTCCGTTGGACGTCGAAGTTATTCCTCCTTCTCACCCTCTTCGTCGTCCCGGTTCTGTGTCCTTTGTCGTGCGATGAAGAAACTCCAACTTCTTGGCGTTTTCTGCTTTATTTTCTCTTCTTGTTTCCAAAAAACTCTGGAACTCCTCGTGACGATCCAGACCCAACGGCGGAAAAAAGAATCTGAAGATGGCGCCCAAGGGTGGGAGCTTCTGGAGGAAGCACGCCGACGTTACGGGAGGACACCAAATGGTGGGGCGTCAACGCCCACCTGGGCCACGAAAAAAAAAAAAAAAAAAGAGAAAAAATACTACGATTCCGGACCCAACCACTAGACCACGGAATAATGCACAGCATAGTGAATCCAGAAAGATTCACGCTGCAAAACTGATAGTGTGTTTTGTTGACCACGAACGTTAATAGGTTCTTGTTTTGTTTTGTTAATAGGGATGTGCAAGTAAGCGTCTTTTAAGTCTATGGTTGCCATGTAATCTCCTTGTTGCAATTGAGGTATCACCTCCTGCAGCATAGTCATTTTGAACCTTTGTGTTTTTATGTACTTGTTTAGGAATCTTAAGTCTAATATAGGGCGTAGTGTTCCATCTACCTTTGGAATTAGGAAGTACGTTGAGTAAATGCCTTTGTTACTTTCCTTGTGAGGCACCTGTTCTATTGCATGCTTTGTTTGAAGTTCCTGCACTTCTTCCAGCAATTGAGATAATTCCCTTTGTGAATGAATCTTTAGCTTTGGTCTTTTGTTGGGAGGCTGCTTGTTTAGCTCTATGCAGTAACCGTATTAAATTATGTTCAACACCCACTTGTCCGTAGTTATTTTCTTCCATTCTTGGAGGAAATATTTTAGTCTGCTTCCCACTGGTGTTGTATGATGAATGAACTGTTCGCTTACAGGATGTTGAGTTTCTGCCGGTTGTACTGCTGTGGGTACACTTGGTGATGTTTTCGATAAGTGTGCCCCTTTTGGAAAGCAGTCACTTGGTGGTGGTCGTCTGTGGACCACCTCTTTGTTGTTGGCCACTTCCCCGTGGGCGCCCACGAAAGGACCGTCTTCCCTGCTGTTGACCTTGGCTTGATCCCTGGTATGTTTGCTGATATGCCTGGTGTGGTAGTAGGTTGGTGACCACCTCTACCTGTTGGTCTTCTTGACGAGGTGCCCCTACGCATGCCTCTGAATTGTAGAGCGCCCATAGACCTTGCTGTGTCGTTGTCTTTTTTCAACTGATTTAGTTTATCATCAACAATGCTCCCAAACAATTGTTCTCCATTGAATGGTGAATTAATTATGTTGCTTTGGACTTCTGGTTTGAAACCTGAGATTCTCAGCCAAGCAAGCCTTCTTTCTGTGATGCCAATCATTATTTGTCTTCTGGATGTTTCTGCTGCATCTAGAGCCGATTTCAAGCATGTATTTGCAATGTTTTTACCACCTTCCACTAAGTGGGTAGCTCTCTTTTGCAACTGTTCCGGTAGGTGTTTCAGTAGATCCCCTACCTCTTCCCAATGCTGATATGCATGGTGGTTCAGCAATGCATTAGAGTTAGCTATGCGCCACTGGTTCGCCGCACTTCTCTCGACCTTTCTTCCCACTAGGTCCATCCTCTTACTCGCTTTGTCCGGTGGTGGGCCAGCAGTGGTTGGCACATTTGCTCTTTTCCTAGCAGTGGAAGTGATAATAGAGTCAGCTGCTACTGACCCTTTGATGTAGATTGGATCTTTAGAAGAATGTTTGTATTTCTTCTCCCCTCTTGGTGTGACTGCCTTGCATGTTGCAGGCTCCTTAAATGCTTCCTTTCCTTGATCTAGTACACTTGGTAGCATTGGAAGGAATTGGTTTCTTGACTGAATTGGCATTAAAGTTTCCAAAAGAAAACATGATTGCGGTTTTTCCTCTTCCAAATGCACTCCATAGGGTTCAGCTGCATTTTTAATCACCTGATTGTACATACCAATGTCATCTGGTGGGGAGGGCCTCGAGGGATATGTATCAATCGCCTCTTCTGGTGATTCGGCGTCGAGATCTTGCCATTGGAGATCTTGAGTCTCCGAGGTAGCCGACTCCACATACGTGTGTTCATCTACGTCCCTCTCTTCCTCGAAGAAGTAATCTTCCTCCTCTTCTTCGAGCAGCTCGGGTGTCGTTGGAGGCTGCAACTCCTCGACGCCTTTCTCCACTTCTGTAGAAGTTTGGCAGTATCTTGAATTGCTTCAAGCTTTCGCCGAATTCTTTTTTGTGCTGTAGTATGCTCGCCATTTCGGCTTCAAGGCGCTTCCTCTTTTTCTCAACCTCGGCTGTGTGCGTTTCGACGCCGAGAGTTTCGGCCTTTTTTTGTGCTTGCCGACGCCGATGCGGTCGTCGAATCCTGTTTCGACCTCTCCTTTGTTGACGTCGAAGCGTCTTTATCATGACCGTCTTTCGACGTCTTCTATTTTTCGAGGGTCTTTGCCGTTCTGGAGTCCTTGTCCAAGGATCCGACGGAGTGCCTATCTTTGGATGCATCTGCGGTCGCCGAGTGCTTCTACGCCGAGGCTCCCTTCGAGGCTTTAGAGTCAGTTTTTCGTGACTCTTCTACTTTTTTTGTAGTCGACGTATCTCTTACCTCCTTAGAAGTCTTCTCGACCACTACGATCTGGACGTCTGTGTCCTCGTCGACTTCAGGCCCTTCGGCGACGTTGTCCTCCTTCGCTGGAGAGGACCAGGTCTCGAAACGATGAAGGGCCCTGTCCCTGCATGTTGTAGTTGGCCCTTCTCTGCCTTTCTCTCACCCTCAATGTCTTTGGGGTGAAGGCCGAGCACGCGTTGCAGTCTTGACTTTGATGATCCAGCGGGAGGCAAAGGTTGCAAACTGGATGCTGATCTTTCTGCGCGTACTTGTGGTGGCAAATTTTGCAGAACTTGAACGGTGTCTAGTCCATTACTTTGCGCAGGGAGCCCCCTGCATGCGCATTCTCCTATTGTTCGCCGTAGTTTTGTTGTTTTTACCTTTCGGCGTACTCAGACTGTTGGAATCGACGACCGGAACGTCGAATGTAGGTATCACTGACCTGCAGAACTAATTTCTTCAATTTTCGTGGATTCTTCTCTCCAAATCCTTGGAGTTCCTTCCGTAACGATCCAGACCCAACGGCGGAAAAAAAGAATCTGAAGATGGCGACCAAAGGTGGGAGCTTCCAGAGGAAGCCCGTCGACGTCACACAAGGACACCAAATGGTGGTATGTCGACGCCCACCAACCACGATAAAAACCAACAAAAAAAACCCGGACAAATACAGTAATTCTGGACCCAACCACTAGATGGCGGAATAATGCACAGCATGTGAATCCAGAAAAGATTCACGCTGCAAAACAAGTACTTACAGATCACTAATCTCACTTCATATAAATGTAAGAATGAAATACCAATTTGTTTTAAAATAGTCAAAACCCACAAGTCCTCACGCCACAAATTAACTCCTCATGAAAAGCCCACTTATACGGAATTCCAAAAGGAAAGCTAGTAACCATCTTTTATGCCTAACCTGCAGTTACCTGAAGAAAAAGTTACGTTACCTTTGGCAACTATCGTTGTGGTGGATACTCCATCTGCCTGCAGATTCCTCACCTTATGACTATCCCAGGCATCGGTCTGACTCCAGAAACTTTTCAATAGCTCTCTAATCCGGTAGGGGCGCAGGCTATACTTAAACATTGTAATCAGCATAGCCGTGACATCACTGGAGGCACAAAGTACCTACGTGGCGTACTGATGTAGTTTTATCCGCAGGTAGACAGTATCTACAAGAATGACCATTACCGAAGGCAAGTAATTTTTTCTTCTGATTGATGCTTCTACTTGCTGACTTTCCACCTTTTGAATAGATTCTCCAAGCAGTACACTACCACATGGCTGGTTACACCAAAAAATACCGAAGGGCTGAGCAAGCAAAGTGGCCTTTGCGCCAGACATCTGATTTGAAACAGTAATGCTTTGCAAAACTGTGGAGGGAAGCCAAAGTCACCACTTTGCAGATGTCTGCCAACGGCACCCCTCTAGCCAGGTCAGAAATTGAAGATTCATCTCTGGTGGATTCAGCTCTTATATCTTCCAGTGGGTCATTGAGTTCTTCGGCATAGCCAAGGTCAATGGAAATATGTGTTAGTGCGGCACTGCGATTTTTGCATAATTATAGATTTGCCACATAAAATCTGCTGATTATGCAGCAGATGGAGTAACAAAAATAAAATTTTATCAAATGGATCACAGGTTACTAAAAATACAGCAGCACGTGTTGTCATGAAGTGGAAGGTCCTTCGCAAAGCTGCACTGGTCAGCTTTCTGTTGCTTATTGCTATATTTAGTTATTAAACTGGTACTGAGGTGCAACCAATGCCCAGACAGTGTTACCAAGTTTAGAAATTATGAATTAATGAAGTAATACTATTACAAAAAGTGCTGCATTATGTCGCATAAATTGGCTTTTCTTGCCGCATAATTAACTTAACCATGCCACATAATTTGGCCTTCTTCTGCTGCATAATTCCAGTGGCCCTGGGCATAGCACATCTTGATGCACAAGATTATCCATCATGACAACGTCCTCTTGTGCACTGTCTTTCCTTCCATCTTCCCCACGTAGCCTTGAAGAGCTGGCCATCCAGTCTGAATTCATGAGGTCTGTCCACATAATAGCTGGCCTCTGTTTAAGGTGTTAGTCAGTGGAGTTTTTTTTCTTACTTTGTGGGCTGTGGGAGAGGGAAGAAGGTTGGCAGGGTGATGTATTGGCCCAGGTGGAATGAGGTAACCCTCTCAAGAACCTCATAAATATGGGTGATTTGAAAAGAAATTGTTGGTTAGGCAGGCATTAGAAGGCCGACAACTGGCCATTAACAGTGCCCAACAGATAGGCCTGAAGAGGATCTACTGAGTTGTCTGCACACCACTTGACGAACCTGCTCCATCTGCCTAGGTGCACCGCTTTTGGTGGAGTGTCTAGGGGCACAAAATAACATCAACAACTTTAAGAAGCAAGAGAAAAGAACTCATGGTACCCTGCTCGTTCTCCAGGCTGAAGGTGGAGGCTGCGATGCAGAACCTGCCCCTGCGATTGCAAGAGGTTCTACCCTGTGAGGGAGACAGAACGAGGGACAAAGGGAGAGGTGTACGAGGCCTGCATACCATACCCTTGGGGGCCAGTCCAGGGCTATCAGAATTACTTCTGTCCAGTGGAGGCGGATTTTCCTTAAAACACAAAAAAATCAAGGGTATGAGAGAACGCATGGAGAGCACAGAATTTTGGGCAGTAAACTGAGTGGCAAAGAGATTCACATGAAGAGTGCACCAGAGACTGAAGATGTACAGGACTACCTCCAAGTGTAGGCACGAATTATGGTCAGTAAAAGAACATTGACTGAGACTGTCCCATGGTACATTGAGTGCATAGGCTACATCATTGGCTAAAAACCAGATCCGATGGTCCTGAGCCCCGGATCAGATCTGTAGGGCTTCCCGGCAGAGAAAATGCAGCCTACTCCCCCCTGCTTACTGATGTACCAAATCGCGGCCATATAGTCTGTGAAGATCTGGACAGACTGGCCGGGAAGGGAAGGAAGGCTTTGAGAGCCAGTCAGATCACCTGCAATTCCAACACATTGTTATGGAACCTCTGTTCTTCTGGAGACCAGAAACCTCTGATCTCCAATTCTTCCAGATGAGGAGGAGCTCCACTAGAGTGGAGACATCCATGATAACAGCGGTCACTGGAGGTGGAAGGTTAAACGTTTTCCCTTGGGACACGTTGCATTCTACACCCCACCATTTTAGATCCACGGCAGTGCCCTTGGAGAACTTTTAATATCTCCCACATGTTGGAACTACTGACTGCAGAGGCACCACTGGAGGACCCTCATGTGCCAGCATGTATGAGTGATCAACAGACTGGAGGAAACTAGTAGATATGAGTAGGACTGTCAGGACTGGAATGATCGCTCCATTCTGAAACAATGGAATCATAGCCTGAATGTCCTGAACCCACTATGGAGGAGGGAAGGCTGAATTTGATGTGGTGTCCAGTACTGCCCCCCCCCCCCCATTAACAGGCTGCACTGAAAGCGCACCAGTTGAGATGTGCATATTGATGTAAAAGCAGAGATTGAACAGCAATGTGCCCATCGTCAGCAGGACACCATCCTTGACGACCTGGCTCTGATGAGCTGGTCATCTATGCATATATCTAGGACCCCCTGCAAATTGCTCTAGATCTCCTAGGGCAGGGCAATAATACACTTGAAAGCAACAATCCCTAGGCAGTCAAAACGGTTCAAATGATTCAACAACTCATACGAAAAACACAATCATGATGAAAAGAACTCAGTGTGAACACAAGTGAATTATATTAAAACATGTATAAAGTTTATTTAGCTTACGTTAAAAACATTTCAAATAAAGATTTAATAGACAAATTGAATATACAAAATAGCATCATAAGGGACAGACAAATCATATAAATCACAAGGAAAAACTAATTAATATAAAACAAGGTCAATTCATTCATGTAAACATAAATAGAACAGTGGTGGCAAAACGAAAGATCTTCTCTAAGACTGGAGGAAACTAGTAGATATGAGTAGGACTGTCAGGACTGGAATGATCGCTCCATTCTGAAACAATGGAATCATAGCCTGAATGTCCTGAACCCACTATGGAGGAGGGAAGGCTGAATTTGATGTGGTGTCCAGTACTGCCCCCCCCCCATTAACAGGCTGCGCTGAAAGCGCACCAGTTGAGATGTGCATATTGATGTAAAAGCAGAGATTGAACAGCAATGTGCCCATCGTCAGCAGGACACCATCCTTGACGACCTGGCTCTGATGAGCTGGTCATCCAGGTAAGGGATTCCCATGTGTCTGAGATGGGCCGCAACCACCACTATCACTTTCGTGAAGACTCAGAGAGGAAGTCAGACCAAACAGAAGGACTGCAAATTGGTAGTGTTCAGAATTCACCAAAAAGCCAAGATATTTTCTGTGTGACCGTAGATCAGAGAGGTGTAAGTAAGCATCCTGCAGGTCGACAGACACCAGCCAGTCTCAACTTCCAGCACAAGCAGAACCTGAGCTAGGGACAGCATTATGAACTTTTCCTTTTTAGATGAACCAGTTCAGAACCCTGAGGTCTAGGATCATACAGACTGCCGTCCTTTTTGGAGACCGGAAGTACTGGGAGTAGTACCAGTGACCCCATTCCTGCCTGTAATCAACTCCACAATACCTTTTGGAGCAAGATTTGTACTTCCTATTGTGGGACATGAAGGTGGTCTGGCGGACGTGCATCAGTAGGGGAAGAAGGGGTGAGGTTTTTTGTTGAAAGGGTAGGAAATACCCCCCTTCCACAATCTGCAAGGCCCAATGGTCTCAACTAATGCCACTCCATGCTTGTGGAAAGGAGGATACCTGGTCTCCATCTGGTTGCCTGTGCTGTGACAAAAAAAAAAAAAAAAGGAGTACTAGGGCTGCTTCCCTGCAGTTGCTGGGGAAGGAAAGGAGGAGGAGGAAGTGGCGGCAAGTGAAAGTGGAAGGTCTCGTGTTCTTCCTTTGCCCCAACCTCTATACTGCTTATGCAGAGTGTACGCCTGTTCTTGCTGTTGCAGGGACTGTTGAGGACATCCCCAAAAGGAAAAGCCTCTGGAAAGGTTTTGAAACTTTCTAAACTGGAGAAAGCCTCTTATTTGAGTTTGTAGGGTCAGAGATCTGGCAGTGGCCTTACTGTCCTTGAACCTTTCTAAGGTGGTGTCCGCTTGTACACTAAAGAGCTGTGAGCCATCGAAAGGAAGGTCCATTTGAGTCATTTGGACACCGTGTGAAATCGAATTTTCTCAGCCGCATGTGGAGACAGTAAAATAGATGTCCCTATGGCTCTGTTGCTGTACCCAAGACAGTATGTATTACTTGGTTGCAGCTTTACCATCTCCCCTCCCCCCACCAGTTCTGAAAAATGACTTCATATGGTCCAGCAGATTAGGGAGAACTGCTTGTGCTGTGTCCCAAAGGCATGTACATATTTGCAGAGGAGACAGATGGCATTTAGGACAAGGCTATGATCCCTGCGGAGAACAACTTCTTTGAAAACTGCTCCATTTTTGTTTTAGTCTCTTTCAGAGGGTGTGGTAGGAAATTCACCTAGTGACAGCTTGGAGGAGCAAGAGAATTGTACCTCAAGGCGCTCCGGTGATGGATGCAAAGACAGGAACACAGAGTCCAAATGGGCCAGTCTATTGTGTCTTGCTATTTATCTGTGGTGAATGCAGTTGGCTTTTCACAAACTGCAAGTATAAGTTCAGTCGTAGCCTCGTTAAAGGGTAGCAAGGGTTCTGTAGTACTTTTTGTAATGCTATTTCTGAATTATAACATTCTTGTATGTAACCTTTGTTTTTTTTCATTGTGTGTACACGTGTATGCATGTGTGTACATGTTTCCACAGAGATGGCTTTTTTTGTTTTGCTAATATCTTTGGGGTCTTTTGATGAATCTTCACGAAACCTTTAAAAACAAATAGACAATACAGGGGAAAAAAAGGAGGGGGGGACAGAACTACAACAAATTTGGCAAAAATACAGAAACAAGAATTCATCAAACATGCACACAAATGATAAAAAAATCTTATTTAATTTACAAATTAGCTAAAAGAAAAATCTACATTTTATTGGGAAGGTTGGGGTGTTTCTAAATTCACTTGAGGCCACTCATTGTCCATACTATAGCCTGTTTGATGCACTTGCACTGCTCCCACGAATCAATCCAAGGATCCTACATTTTTAGCCTTCAATTTTGCTATATATATATATATATATATATATATATATATATATATATATATATATATATATACACACACACACACACCTTATTAATGGGTTTTTATTTGATTTTCTAAGCAGTTGCGGACTCTCTGCGCAGGCTTCGCGGACCCTCCGGGGCCCAGACCACATGTTAAGCATCACTGTGAGAACAGGTCATGAGGGTTTTAACATGTGAGATCCTAAGTAGTGGCTGATGAGGGCGCAAGTTATAGTTGCTTGAGTTAACTATAGTGAATTTCAGTGGCAGAGTTTAAAATGCAACTTAACTGAAAACTTCCCCCAACTAGAACATCACTTTAACCTTTGGTTTTTTTCAGTGAATTTCTAATAATGTAAAGATCACATTAAAAAAACATACTATTGCATCTAAATACATAACTCCTAACAGTTACTAAAAATGCTTGCATGAGAAATGTGTTATGTTAAAAATTACTGAAACATTAAAAGGCATGTTTTCATAGTGAAATCGGAAAAATTTAAAGTGCGAGTCCAACATTGTACTGAAGTGTTTCCTTCGCTTATTTGGAATATTTTCCTTCAAACAATATCTTATTGCTGGAATTAAAAAAATTAATTCCTCATTATCACAATACAATGGCTTATTAGTAATCTGATACAAGACACACTTGGGTGGAATAATCTGTTCGAACAAAAGAAATTTAGTAAATGTTATTATCGCAATACGCTTCATGTATTGTATACCATACGCAATCCTTCCTTGGTGGGCGTATGTTAATACATCAAAACCTTCCCCATAATATTTCTCGTAGAGTTTAATTTCACACAGTCCCCATAAGAGCAACCCATACTCTTGAACATGCCAAAACGTTTAGGCTACTTGTACTTAGAAAAGGAGGAAAGATTACAAATGAGTATGCAAATCCTCCTCTATATTGAGTGTTAAGATCTACATTATACCTCAACTCTGGCCTCCTAATTTGTTTCTACCCATCTAATGGGGACCTGGTATTGGTTTATTCAGCTGAAAAAACTATAGCTGGGCATGACAATGTTATGCGGGACAGGTGACATGTTCGATAGGGGTGGTGCCAAACTATAGTGGGTCGAAGAAAGAACATTAAGGCTAAGCACAAAATCCCAGCAAGCAGAAATAGAAGGCAAATTGCAGGCCTTTGTGGTGCTCAAGGGAGTGATCCTGAGATTACAAAACTACAGGATAATTCAGGAAAAAATGAAGCCCACATAAAAGCTACTATTTTGCAGATCCATTTCATGGTGCATTTAGAAGTAGTGGTCACCTAGGAAAAACCTACTAATGTAGTGAATGTGCCAAAATTCACAATAATTGTGCCTAAAATGCAAAACAGATGGTAGAAGACTGGATGCAAGCGGTGAAATATGTATAAAGGTATGTATATATATTTTCTGATGTGTTATAGCTAAGTGTGTGACAAAGATGGAGATCTGCACTACAACAAACGTTTGTGAAAACTTGCAGAAACATTCAGATAATTTTGGGCAGGCTGTAAGGAAAGGCAAACTATGCAGACTGGCTAATACAAAATAAAGTTTCCAATTTGTAAAAAAAGAGTAACTTAAAAATTACATGACTTAAACAATTTACTTTTATAAATTTGAGAACATGTGCTGGGTGTCTGTAGACTATTTGCTAAGTGTCATGACAAAAGTCTAAATATGCATTAACAAAAATGTGATGGCCAGAAAATAAACATCTTGATCATTACTATAATCTAGTAGGGTAAATTGCATTCTTGCATATTTAAAACATTTGGATACACTTTAAAAGTGAGATGTAAGATTCACAATCAGAGCAGCAGTGTTGTGATTGCACTCAGAGATGAAGGGGCATCATGCGATCAAGAGCCTAGGGCTAGATCGACTAAATAGAAAGCAAAATCGCTCCCTGTGAGAATTTAGGGCAGAGATCTTTCCCTAAAAATTTCAGAAAATATGTCAATAAGGGCATTCTCAAGCAATTGATTGAGATATGTTCCAAGTGTGATTTTTTCAATCAGCATATAAAAAAAAAAGTTAAGTACTTTTCTAACAGTCGAGAGTAGGCCTCTGTACTTCTCAAAAGGGACTGCAGTTTGATGTAAGAATTATCCATCCTCAGTATATATGTATGTAAATGGTGGTATTTCTATAGCGCAAACCTAGCCAAAAGGTAGTGGAGTGGTCCACAGGGTCAAAGACAAGTGCCAAGTCACTGAGTGATAGGAGAGGTAAGTGGGAGGTGGATTGGTAATGCATTACGATGGAGTGCCCTCTTAAGGATTGTGTCTTCAACTCTTTCCTAAGTTGAAGCAGCATTGGGGCAGTTCTGATGATTTGGGGGATGTTCTGGAGCCTAGGCACAGAGATGGAAAAGGCCTGCTGCATTTTATTTTCGTTTTAACATTTTAGCCTGTAGTAATCTTGGCTGCGGGTGTAATGAGACCCACCTGAGATGGTGAGCCTGCCAGCAAGATAAGCAATGGCTTTGTGAATGATGCTGGATTTGAAGATAGCTCTGGCCATCAAGGTTAACTAATGGAGTTCCATCAGTCTGGGGATAACGTGATCATAGTTCTTCAGGCATGATGCAGCATGTAGAATGTCCTTCAGGGGTGCTGGTGTGGAGTCTGGGAGGTCATAGAGCAGGGCGTTACCACCATTCAAATGCAAGGCCTTGAACAGCAGTTCTGAAGTCACTTTCTGGGACAAACAGTTTCACTTTCTTTAGAACAGAGAGCTAGTAGCAGGTGGTCTTTGCTTTTGTGGTAATGTGTTCCTTCGGTGCGATGTTGGTGTCTAGGGTGACACCAATTGACCTGGCTTTGAATGAAAGTTGGTGTTCAAAGCAGTCATGGTTAATGTCATTTAGCCAGGTTTGTTGTTCATTGCAAATAGGAATTCTGTCTGGGTTGGATTAAGATTCAGGTAAGTGCTAGACATCGGGGTCTGGATGATGTGCAGGCAGTGTTTGAGGCGTAGGATGTCTAAAGCAGAGGATCATTTCAAATATTAATATCCGAAATTAAATGTTGCCTCAGAGCTAAGATGGACTTGTGAATTCACTGTCCTTACTCAATGCGAGAGGTGTGAAAGCACTGGAATGGATCATCTCGTTCCTCGCCGGAAGAACCCAGAGAGTCCGCCTCTCCCCGTTCAGATCCGAAGCCACCGAAGTCATCTGCGGCGTTCCACAAGGATCCTCACTCAGCCCGACCCTCTTCAACGTCTACATGAGCCCCCTCGCAGCCATCGCACGCCGACACAACCTCAACATCATCTCCTACGCCGACGACACCCAGCTGATCCTCTCCCTCACCAACGACCCCACTACCGCCAGAGCCAACCTGCACGACGGGATGAGAGACGTCGCCGACTGGATGAGGAACAGCCGCCTTAAACTGAACTCAGACAAGACGGAAGTCCTCATCCTGGGCTCATCACCCTCCGCCTGGGACGACTCCTGGTGGCCCCCGGCCCTGGGCACCGCACCCAAGCCAACGGACCACGCACGCAACCTGGGCTTCATCCTGGACTCCTCCCTATCAATGACCAAACAAGTCAACGCCGTCTCATCTTCATGCTTCAACACCCTGCGCATGCTCCGCAAGATCTTCAGATGGATCCCCACTGAAACCAGGAAGACCGTCACCCAGGCACTCGTCACCAGCCGACTGGACTATGGGAACACCCTCTACGCCGGAACCACAGCCAAACTTCAAAAGAGACTCCAGCGCATCCAGAACGCCTCCGCACGACTCATCCTGGACATCCCCCGACACAGCCACATCACCGTACACCTGAAAGACCTGCACTGGCTCCCCGTCAGCAAGAGAATCACGTTCAGACTCCTCACCCACGCACACAAGACCCTCCACGACCTGGGCCCAAAGTACCTCAACGACCGCATGTCCTTCTACACGCCCACACGCCAGCTACGATCAACCAGCCACGCCCTCGCCACCGTACCACGCATCCGCAGAACCACCGCCGGAGGAAGATCCTTCTCCTACCTGGCGGCCAAGACCTGGAACTCCCTCCCCACTCACCTTCGGCGAACCCAGGACCATCTCGCCTTCAGGAAGCAGCTCAAGACCTGGCTGTTCGAGCAGTAACTTACCCCCTCCCCCAGCGCCTTGAGACCCTCCCGGGTGAGTAGCGCGCTCTATAAATGCCGTGATTGATTGATCGTGATTGAGTGTATAGATGTTGGCGCCGTGCTGCCCGAGCCAAGGAACTCAAGCTACACTTTGCCTAGAGTGGCTCGTTACCAGATATAGGGAGGAGGTGGCCTACAAGCTGGAGCTGCATTTCTCCTCTCTAAAAGCATAGTCTAGCTAAATAGGATCATTTAGTTCCCCAGGCAATCTTCAGGAATTCGAAGGGCAAGCCAACTCTGCAATGCTCTAGGGGAAACTGCACATAAACTCGATGCATATCAGCTTTTGAAAACGTGTTTTAACCATCTGAAGGTCAAGAGGGTCTGTGTCACAATAGACCACCACTGCTACATTTGCATGAATAAGATAAGTAGGATGGGGGTGTTTTATGGCTCTATAGAGGAGACATTCAACTGAATGGACAGTTGGTCAGTGGAACATCCTGCAAGGATGAAATGTGCAAACAAGCCAATCTGGCAGGTAGAACGAGCCCTCCATGGGATCGCAGCTTAATAGTAACGGTCCTTTCTGGACAAGTAGTATTAAATACAGGTAGGGAAAACTGCTACTGCACCACATTATTCAAAAAGGGTGTAAAAAGACTATGAACACCCAGTTGCTGCTTAACTAATCATGGTTTCAAAACATTAGCCCACATGCTACCGGAGTTCTAAATTTCTGAAAGTATGCCGCATTTCCCTTAAGTGCATTCCTAAAAGATCATTGTGTTACAAGAACATTTTCTTGTGACTCAAGAGCTTTTCTCAATAGCTTGGCTACAAAGAACATAAGAGGCCTTGTAATACTATTCTCTGCAAGTACTACATGCTGCCACAGGAGGGCTAAGCTAAACAGGGCAGTGGTATGCACTAGTGATGAGGAGAGCCCCTGCTGTTGGTCAATTTGTTTTTGGATGTAGTCAATTGTTTACGTGGCACTTTGGAGATCTGCATGGAGGTTTTAGGATAATGCTCAGCAAACCCCGGAAATTGGCAGTGATGATCAACAGAAGAGCCAGTGCTAATAGTTCCGAACAAAAGCATTTTACATCCGTAGCCCTAATACTTCTGACTGTGCATGGATGTCCCATGATTTTACTTTATAATAATTACTGAAATAAGCTACCCAAAAAAATGCTCTGAAAGACTTGTCTGGTACTAATTAATAAGAAACGCAGGTCCTCAGTAAACACCAAATGAATTTAAACACCAACAGGAAATGTATTCAGGCAGTCCCAGGACAAAAGGTCTTTGAGGAGGACAAAAGGAAACACCTTCACAGCTGAAACTCAAACCAACTAAAAATGAAATATAGCTGGGCCACCAATTGCTTTTGGGTGAAGGACCATCTTGCTTTATTTTACCCAAGATTGGAGTGATTATCTGAAGTTGTTGTATCTGCCGAGCCATCAGAATACAGTAAGGATGCTCTTTAACACAATAGTTTGCTTAAGAGCTTTGTCCCAGATCTCAAAGACGACTATGTCCACACCTGTTAATTGTCCCATCAACAGAAGAAATGGACTACAAAACAAATGAAAACCACCCAGTTATTTGGCTAAACAACTTACTCAACACAGAAACGATACCACCTAGTAATGCAACATTCACCCTCCTTTTGAGATTTCATCTGAATCTTAAGATCTGAGATAGGTTATCGTTTTTAGCACACACTGTGTGGCAAGGCAACAGCCAAGCTAGAATGATGGACTACATGCATTAGATTAATACAACCAATGAAAAACTTAGCACTGTAGTGGCAAACTCTTGCGGTCTCTTTCCAGCCATCTCCTACTCGCCTGGCCTTACTATGGGGTAAGGCTCTGCACACCAGCAGCCGATTCCTTCAGAGGCAGGGTTAGTGACAGACGAGAGCCTCACTGAGACTCATCAACCCACCTGCATAGAATATTGACATGGACAACCCTTCAAGTGTCCTACCTTTGTGCGTTTTGCGATGGCGAGTTCCTCAGCTTGGGGTTACTGGAATGCATTGACAGAGATCCAAGGTTCACAGTTGCTGGTGCAGAGGGGCTGGCCACGTTCCTCTGGGGACTGGTAGTGTTGGGGAAGGCTTGTAGCGCTTTTTGCACAGTGCCTATGTCAGTGACGTCCTTCCGCTCGTCCTTCTGTTTGTTTCTTTCTCTCTTGTTGAACTGTGCTCTTCCCTCCTGCAGCTCCAGCATTCTTCGGACGTGTGCTTCCTGCTGCCGAGGGAACGACGCACATCTCCAGGGCACACTGTGCAAAAGGAACAGCAATCACTTTAGTACAGAAATAGAAGTAGCAATTTCTTTAGCGACATACTTGTTGAATCTCTTCAAATAAACTATATTAACAAGAAATTACATGCATAAAGTGTTAGCAGACTAGAATATTTCTCACAAGTACACACTACCACTATAACAGTCAAAGAAGGTAGAATCGCACAACAGCCCTAACCTGGCAAACAAGCAGTCTAAGTGGTGTTCAACTATCAGTATAGAGTCCATGAAAAGAGTTTGGACAAAGCCTTTGTTTTCAACAAACTTCAGAGAAGTTCTCTCTGGAGATGTAAGAGAACAAAATGCACTTAACTGTCAAGGACGAGTGGACAGGCAAAGGGTAGTGAGCTGGGCATTCAAAGAGCCAGGTTACCAAAGCAGAAGGAGCTGGGCAAAAGACGCAGAAGCCAGAACACAATTCTTAAAAAACATGTTTTTTGGGTGCATAGACTTGATTTCGATAGAGGAAACACTCGTGTGCAGCCCTGGTGCGGAATACAAATAATTCTAGACTGTATGGACAGTATATTTAACACAGACTAGCGGTGTGTTGAGTTCCATTTAGTTTGTACTGTCATTTATTGATCCATGGCAAAAGCTAAACCGCATGTCAATATTTACCAACAGGTCTCAACAATGGCCAAACAGGCTGTGCAGAAGAGAGTAAAAGGGGCAAAACAGGGGAACGTCAAGTATTAATTAAAAAAGTACATAATCTGCAGTGACTTTTAATCATAGTGTAGAGCGAGATTATGGATTTAAAAACAAAAACAGACGTTCATAATTTACAGGTATTAAAGACCGCAATAATAAGTCAGCTTAGTTATACTATGGAGTAATAGGAATGCAATAAGTATCAAATTGAATGAAAGATGCTAGTCATTTGACTTAATCATTCAAAGCTGATCATTTTTTATAATTTATTTATAGGATGCAATAGTGACCAAACAGCACCATGGCGCTAAGAGTGATATCGGATTAGTTTATTCCAATTTAACAGGAAAGTCTTTCAAGTTTTTCTAAAGACATTATAGGTACTGAGCGCAGCTGGCGGTAGAGTTGGAGTCCCCACTCTACACCTATAGGTAACTGGCTATCTTTGTTCAACATTACAATGGAAGGGGTCTAGTTACATTAAGATAAACCACAAGGTCAAAGGCAGAGACGTTAGTACCATTTCCAGGGCTAGGAGAAGAGTTTGTTGGCTATAACACACCTTACTTGCCATGTATTTTTTTATATTTACACTTTAGTTTTATTGAGTTGGTATAAAAAAATCTTCTTAGAAACAAGAAAATGAAAAACACAAGGTTAAATATAATATACAGTTTGGATGTCTCTAACAAAAAACCAGGAACAATCAATTAGGCGATTTAAAAAAAGGTGGCGTTTCAATGACTATTGTATTTACTGTGATAAGATGCACATTTCTCTGTAGAAAGCCCCCTTCGCCTTCAAAATGCCAAACTCAGCAGTCCTTCACACTCAAATCATACACCTCAAATCACTAGCAAAATACCAGATAATACTGCCCCTCAGAAACCAAATCAAATGCACAAACAAAATATATTAGCACATATTCTCACTCATCTAACACCTCACCCCATCCCAAAATATCACACACAAATCCACTCTTCGCAAAATACCAGCATAAATAACCCACTGTCAAAGCAATCGCACTCACCCTCCCCATGCAGCAAATATACCAATAGCTCAATCAGCAATCACACGTTTATCATTCATTGCTCAAATCGGAGCCATTCAACATGACACTTATGCTCCATCGCCACCCCTCTCGCACACACCTTTCATATACGCAAAAGGAAGCAACTCCACAACACTCTTCAGAACCTTGCATCCCCTTATCTATCCCAAAACCCACCATTCACATAGAACTCCACAGCCCAAACCCATCATGTCAGACTCCCCATTACCCTCACCACCAGACCAAAACAATGTTGAAGCCTTTCGGAAGAAGATAATAACCGTAAACACTGCCTCTCTCCGCAACAGTTTAACACCACCAACAATAGCACACCACCCATAACTTCAATGGACAATACTCACCCTCCTACAACACAAACTATTTCCACCTCCAAAACAGATGATTTACACAGCCTACTGATAAATGCTCAATTCAGAAAACTTGGCAATGGTAGTGCTTGGAGCTGTTCCACCGGGATTTAAAACTGTTGCACAAATTTGCATAGACAAAAGAGGCAGCTTAGCCATCATATTTAAGAAAACAAATCTCACCTAAACGGAGGATATTTCTTTACAAGGTTGTGAGATGCAGTCCTATACCAACATTTTCATGTTACTTTCTCCTTCTCTACAGACCGCCACCTAGTAATGAAACATTCCCAGACACAATCACTAACCCTAAAACACTATACTCAAACCTATACATCCTTGGTGACCTCAACATATGGTTTGACAAACCCAATATGCCACAACCCAGAGCCATCCTCATTGGCCTAGACACACACACAACCTACAACTCCTCGTTCCTAACCCCACAGACATCACTGGACATGCATCATATTTAATTTCTGCTGACCCAAACCTAGTAACACTCCAAAGAATTTCTCCTGTAACATGGTTAGACCACTTCTTCGTTGCCGTCCAACACAAGACATCAAAAACCACCACAACTAAAACCATCCTAGCCTTAGTCACATACTGACATTGGGAAAAAAAGAATTTGGAGGAACTAGAAAATCTGCTCATCTCAAACACAGAACTGGTCATCATCAATTCTGCACAAACACTCTATAGATGGTTCCAGAGAGCTTTTGATCTCTTAATTCTTCTGAAGACATCTAAGCATAACAAAGAAAACACGCCCCTTGGATGAATGCAGAATTAAAAAAGGTCATACAACAAAATGCTAAGCTTCAATGCAACTGGCTCAAAACAAACAACCCTGAAGACAAGATATGCCTACACTACACAAGCGCATTAGAATATACAAGTCAATAATCAAAAAGCAAATAAAAACTATACTAATCCACAATGCAAACTGTACCAATAAAGAATTCTATAAAATACTCACCGAACTCCAAGACAAAAACGCACAGAAGCTACCAATCCCATATCTCAAGATTTGGGAGACAAACTGGCTAATTATTACACATCAAATGCAAATATGTTGGATACCTACTTAAAACATTAAAAAAAAAAAAAACACAAAGAACAGCCCCACCCCATTTCTGACAATACCCTCCAGCCAAAGGCAAACACAGCAATTACGCTCCTTCAAAGAACTATCACCAATTGAGTTTCTGGATCTTGTCAAAGCATGCAAGCCAGCTGGCTGCCCCTCTGACCCATGTTCACCTTACATCTTCGAAACCATTCTACTATCAACTTCAGAGGTCGCCCCAGTAAGAACCCTCATCAACAACTCCTTAAAGACAGTTTTTCTAGAGGGCCAAAAACAAAAAACATATGTCCTCTTAAAAAATAATACAAACCTAACCTTGACAACTACAGACCCAAAGCAAACAGACCATTACTAGGCAAGCCAATAGAAAGAGGCTTTTGCCCAGACGTCTATTCATCAACAAAAACAAATAGTTTCTAGCTCAAACGGTTCAAATCTTACTAAAAACGTAGCAACAAGTATTTTCGTGTAGTGGCAGGCCCTTTGTAAAGGTTGACTGGTCACCTTTCTGTTGCTTATTGCTAAATTTGGGTGTTAAACTGGTACTAATGAGGTGCAACCAATGCCCAGACTCTGTTAAGTTTAAAAATGACAAAATAAGGAAGTAATACTATCGCAAAATGTGGCACATTAATTGCCTTTTCATGCCACACAATTTACTTAAACCTGCTGTAAAATTTGACTCTCCACTGCCGCATAATTCCAGTGACCCTGCTTATAGGGGTAGTAAAGAGTTTTTAGGCCTCAGGGTTAGGCAGTGTATAGGGCTAAAGTAAAGGGTTTTAGGGCTCAAGGATGTGTACTGCATATGTGTAGTAAGAAGATTTTAGGGCTCAGTGGTAGCTAGTCCACAGGGACAGTACGGAATTATCAGTGTCCTAGGGTGGGTAGAGCAGATAAGTAGCAAAGAGTTTTTAGAGCATAATAGTGTTTATCTGTATAAAGGTAATGAAGTTGTCTTAGCGGCAAGGAATAGTTTTTAACATTAAAATAAAAAGAAATAAACATTGATATTAGTTTAATTTTTAAAATCTACAACTAAATTTAAAGCCATTTTTTGAGAGAGAGAGAGAGACGGACAGATATATATATATATATATTTTATAATGGGGCAGGGTAGGGATACCCTGACTCCCTTGGCCCCATCGGTGGGCACTGGGGGAACCAGAGGATCCCCCCCTGGGGCCAAAAAAGAGCAAAAAATGCTGCAATCCCGCGAGACTCTTGCGGGATCAGAAAAAAGAAAATGTAATGACGGCCAGCCCGCATTTAAATAGCCTATGCTCCGAGGGCGGCCTATCCCTGAGGACGATTTCATAAAGGCTGCGTGGCCCCCCCCCTTCCCCGATTCTCCAAAGGCACCAGGGAGCCGAGACCTTGGGCTAAAATTAGCTTATATGAGAAGGGCTGTGCAGCCTCCCTCCCTGTGCAACCAAAGTCCCGGGGAGCCCACACCTCGGGCCGACATTTCCTTTTAGTGCATGGGCGCCGTGCTGCCCTCCTCCGGGAGCCTCGAGAGGCCCTGGGAGCCTACCCCTAGGCCTTAAATTTAAGAAAATTGGGAGGTGGGGCAGCGCGGCCCCCTCCCGGATCGTCAAAAGTCCCCCCTGAGCCCCTCCCATGGCCTTTTTTACATTTTATTTTTAATAAGGGAGGGCTCCATGCGGCCCCTCTACCCAGCCTCTACTCAGGGATAGGCCGCCCTCGGAGCATAGGCTATTTAAATGCGGGCTGGCCGTCTTTTCTGATCCCGCAAGAGTCTCACGGGATTGCAGCATTTTTTGCTCTTTCTTTTTTGGCCCCAGGGGGATCCTCTGGTTCCCCCAGTGCCCCCCGATGGGGCCAAGGGAGTTAGGGTATCCCTACCCTGCCCCATTATATAAAAATATATATATATATATTTTTTTTTTACACTTTAGGACAGGATAGTTAGGTTCAGATTTTACACACACATAGAAGGCCGTTCTAGTTATCTCAAGTAATTATAACTCGTGCCCTAAGGTGACTAGAACCCGTGATCTTGCCATGCACTTCTTCCCCACATATTAGATCACTCATGACATCGCTGATCATATCACTGCAACATTTGCAGTGAAATTATTGATGAGAAAACTGCATGGAGGGGCATGAGTTTTAGTTACCTTAGGGCACGAGTTACAGTTACTTGAGATAACTATAACTGCCAAATGTCTATGGTTTAGGGTATGTCAAATCTGAACCCAACTAGAATATCCCTATACCCTATCCCTATACCCTATAGATATATATATATATATATAATACTTTGCGTTTCCATCCATAAAAGTACATAAACAAATATAACACATAAAACACATAAGAGTGCTACGCAGAGGAGCTCAACTATAGGCAAAAGGCGACACCATTAAACTTATCAAAATCAGACAAAATACAAACTTAGGTGGGTGAGGCAAACACTACCACAATGGGTCACCAAGGACCTTGTCGATATGTACATCATAGCTTAGTAAAAAGATGTTAAGAAAAGCAATACTAGGCATAAGTGAACCTCATCGGTCTGTACATCATAATTTGGTTAGAAGAGAATGATAAAAAATACTAATCATAAAAGAAAGGAATACAATATAATTCAAGATAAAACCATGATTTGTTTTGTAAAATAAGAACGATCGGAGCCGGTCTATAAGAACTTGTTCCATAGCTTTATATCTAATTGACCAGCTCCAGTGGAGATATGTGGACACTGCGCAGGCAACTGTCTGCAGAGGCTCAGTGCAGGGGTTGCCTGGAGCGGTCTGTAGCTGAGTTGCCTGCACAGTGGAATAATCCAAAGTCTTCTGGGACGAGCGTAGCGGAGGCAGAAGAAAATAAAATGTACCAGCGATTCCTCCGCCTGCCAGCAAACCGGACATATAGTGTTCGTAAAGGTTTGAGGATTCCACTTGGCAAATAGGGGCAATAAAGGTAGGGTGCCATAACAAATTTTTAAATATAGCGGATTTGCAGCTAGTGGGTTGATATAATCTAGGAAGGGCTGGAAGATAAAATCAGGCTTAAAATCTAAGAAAAGAGAAGTAAGCTACCCTTCGGACACATTACTCATTCCACTAACGTGTAATACGTCCAATATGCATCCTTGAGAGTGGTCCTAGATACATGTTTCGTAGGTGCAGGGGAGGACTAAAAAGCTCCTAAACCTAGATTGAATAAGACTTTTTTGACATAGGATAGCTGTAGGAGAGTAGGATCTGCCTCTTATGGTTACCCCCACTTTTTGCTGGTGCTTCACTGTTTAGACTTTAGTCTGGCTGGGGCCCTGCTATCCAGGACCCCAGCCTAGCTGCTTCCTCTCTAAATGGATTCCTAGTACCTTAGGTACACTTCAGATTGGATTCTGGGGTGCCCTTATAAGTCCCTAGTATATGGTATACTATGTACCCAGGGCATAGGTACCCCAGAGGCCTACCAGGGGCTGCAGCATGTATTATGCCACCCCTGGAAGGCCCTCCAAAATGACACCACAGGACTGCTACAGCAGCCTGAGTGAGGTGGTGCATGCACCCCTTACTGAGATATAGGTTCACTATATCTCACCTATCACTGCACATAGAAACCTATCAGTCACCCCTATGGCAGGCCTTATCAATCCTGAAGGCAGGGTGCTTGGTTTTATGTGAGAGGGTGCCCATGCATGAGCAGAGCCCCTCTGCAGCCTTCGGAATCTCCTCTCCGGGGATGTCTGTGGTGCAGCCTGACCATATACTCAAGTGCATTATATCTTAAACGGTAAATGCTAACTTTGGGATGGCTGCACGGAAACATGTCGTGTTTGGTGTCAAACACCTTGGAATCATACCCCCACACCAGTAACTGGTGTGGGAGTATGATCCCACCCTTCTAGAGGGAGAGACATGGCAGCACCGGTATACCCGGTAGAGACTTTACAGAGCCTGGCATCACAAAATGGATGCTGCAGCCACAGACACGAGTCTGACCTCCCACTGCTGACCGAAACTCCGGCAGGGAGGCCTGGACAATAGGTTTCCTGTCGTAGGGAGGTGTTACCACCTCCCAGACAGGCTTTAGTGTATTGGGGCTGGGTGGGTGCACTGAGTGCTTTGAAGTCCTGCACTGGGGGCACATTTGGTGTCCCTGTGCATACCCCAGTTCAAACCGGTTGCAGGGGCTGCCAGCCCCTGCTCTGGCGCGAAACTGGACAAAGGAAATGGGTGTAGCCACCCCTCTTTCCAAACCCTCCCATAGGTGGGTCCCCAGAGTTAGTCCAACCCCTTTCTTAGGTATAAGTAAGGAACCCCTGGCAACAGGACTTTAGATATCCCTGGACGAAACTCTGCAACTGAATCCTGGAACTTCGACGCTCTACTAAAGACTAGAGGACTGAAGAAATCTCCCTTGGGGTCAAGGAGTGACTCCCCTGCTTGGCAGGCACCAACGAAGCATTTGCCGGTCTGCATCTTCGAAGCTCCCGCCGGACTCCGAAGTACCTGCAGCCCAGGAAGAGGATTTCCAGACTTCTCAGAGGCCGACCCGAGTCCCCAGCAAAGCTGAGACCCGTAGCCCTCACGAGTGACGTGGAACCTGAACTCCTGGTCACCGTGCACATTTGCTAGTGCATTGACCTAGACGTCTCTTGAAGTCCTGCTTTGGGTTACTTGTAGCCCAGGCCCCGAGCACCATTTGCACCGAAGATTGTGAGCCTACACTCCACGAGTGTTCAGTGGGCCCGCTTCTTGCATTTCCGCTCGAGGCACCTTCGTGATCCCTGGTCCGTCGACTGGTGGGTCCCTGTGAAGGCAACTCTGATTTTATTTGGGTTTTCCTGGTTGCTCCAGACGTGCCCTGACTCCCCACCGAGTGGCGAGTCCCTCAGACCTTGCTGGGATGCCCCGAAGCATCTTTCTCCTTTCTGCGTGGGATGCTGTTGCCAAGGCTTGTTGTGTTCAATCCGGACACCAACGCTGCAGCACTCGACATCCTTCGTGGGACAGCTCGAATCCAGCTCCTGGTCGTCGATGTCTCCGGGACCTCGTGGCTGAAGAGTCAAGCTTCACCTCTTTCACCTGAAACACCCGACATTGGTGGGCATCCGCCTATCGTGCCAGTGGTCACTGGCAAGTGACCCAGACTCTGTCCCCTCTGCTTTCAGGTTCTGCTCATCTCCGATCCAGGCTTGGATCTCTTCGGACACTTCGCATCTTCCCGGCAGCAGCACTTCTTCGCAGGCTGCCATTGAAATCGACGACGCGACCCGACACCATTCGACACCTATGCACCCGGCTTCCCTGGGTGAGGTAACTTGAGTACTCTGGTGCTCATGAGGGTGGTAACCCTAGAACTGTCTAAGTCCAAGAGGGTTTTGTCCTAGTCCATTTCTAAGTGTCCTTAAACTCTAAAACTCTGACCGCGACTTTCCCATAGACTTTAACGGAGCTTGCGGCTGTGTTCACACACTGCACACGGCCCCCGTGGGTCCCCTGTGTCACTACCTTGGGTGGTTCCTTGGTGTCCCAGCGATTCTACAGGCTCTAGGCCTTGTGTCTTCTTAAGTCGTGGTTCTTATACCACTTTCTTAATATATGGTTTGGTACGCCCCTAGGGCTAATCGTATATTGTGCTAATTTACTGTGCTATTTGACTTGTAACTTGTGTACTTTGACCTCTAGCCTCATAAAGAGACTAGTGGGTAGTGTTTAGTAATAAATACATATATTTTATATATATACCTGGTGTGGTTCTCCTTTCATTTGGTCATTCATGAGATTATAGACTGGTAAAACAATTAGCTTTACACTCCTTCAAGACTTAGCCTGAAGGCTGCTCTCCATAGCTACCACTAGGATAGCTTTCAATAAAGGTTGTCTTTAAACCTATCATCAATAAAGGTCGATTGGACTGGTGCAAGGTGCCCACTAGAACTAGTGGACAGCATATGCCAGGCCAACTTCTCACAATAGCCACCTAATGATACCAAGGCTATCCAAGGAAACTAAGTCCTCCAAAGCTCTACAGTAATCCTCAAGGTTCAAGGAGAATTTCAGCCTTCTCCGATATAATAGCGGTCTGAGATGGGCCTTGACGATCATAGAGTCAATACCCAGATCTCGTCTTAAAGGTATTAACGAGTATTCTATGAAAGATTGGTTAAGGCTCTCAAAAATGTATTCTCGGCCATCCCATGGGTAGCCAGATTTGAATTACCCCATACTTTGACCCCAAACAGGCAACTGCCCTCAGCCTTGGCCCTGTAAACCGCAAGTGCAGGAGAAATGTGCTTAGTGAAGGAGGTCCTGTAAAATCTTAGAATGGAAGCAGAGTGGTGGGTTAGATTTAAGCTGCTCTTTAGTACCTGGGGCGACCAGGACATAGAATTAGTTATCCTGATTCCCAGATAGTCAAATTCACTAAACTTGTACAACAGACTACCCCCTCCCCAACATTATCGAAGCCCTACTGGATTTGTGACGGCTGATAGCCATAAATGTTTTAGAATGATTTATTACCAGCATCCGTTCAGCACAGAAGGCTTCAAACTTATTCACCAGGCATTGAAGACCTCTAGGGGTCTTCAAAATCAGAAGGGTGTCTTCTGAAAATAGTAGAAGGGTAATCTTACGAC
Source organism: Calotriton arnoldi (assembly GCA_963921515.1). Taxonomy (NCBI): domain Eukaryota; kingdom Metazoa; phylum Chordata; class Amphibia; order Caudata; family Salamandridae; genus Calotriton; species Calotriton arnoldi. The sequence goes on along the minus strand of CAWUFW010004403.1, from coordinate 458,152 downwards.
CACCTAATCGAGAGTAATCATTTAGACCATCCTCCACATACGAAACCACGCCATTTAAATATAAAGAAAATAGGGTGGGGCAGGGTCATGCCCTTGCCGAACCAGTTTCTGGATATCTATCCTTTTCGATCAGTTCCCAGCCCTGTCCCCATCTCACATGGGCATACATATCCTTGTGGAGATCCAAGAGTTCAGGTGAAACCCCACTATTCTTAAGAACCTGCCACAATTTGCCTCAGGGGACAAAGTCGAACGCAGACCTTGTTTACAAAGAGCAGGTATAGCAGTGCGTTTTAGAGTACAACTGCTTTCCAGTGAATTAATAAAAACCTGGTTGATCGTACTAATCTCTCTTCTAAACCCTGTTTGCAAGGGAGAAAGGACCTGGGGGTGAGGGATATGGGGGCGCAGGGGGGTGCCCATCTGGCCCTTCCTTGCTTGTGTCCCCCCCTCCCCCCCAAAACCCCCACGACTTCACTGAGGCACTATCACCCATCATCAGAATCTACATTGATATTTCCCAACACCTGTAAACATGCCAACACCATGTCCCTGCTCAAGAAACCATCAATGACCCAGCCGTGCTTTCCAACTACAAACCCATTCCCCTCCTACCTGGCAAAGGTCTTCGAGAAACTAACTGAAGCCTCACCGATCACCTCAGCAACCACCAGCTCCTCAACGCCACGCAGTCAGGATTCAAGCCAAACCACAGTACCGAATTGGCACTGATCACAGCCACAGCAGACATCTACATGATCCTTGACACAGGAGACATGGCAGTCCTCATTCTCCTGGACCTCTTGGCAACATTTGACAGTCTCACAGACCAACCCTATCAGGCGCCTGCACAAACTTGGCATCCAAGGACTCGCTCACCGCTGGATCTGCTTGCTCTTAACAGATAGAACACAAGCTGTCAGCAGGCACTTCACTCTTCAGAAGCCCACAAACTCAGTGGAGTCCTCAAGGTTCATCGCTCAGCCCCGCCCTCTTTAAAGCACACATGCTCACTTTGGCTAAAATCATCCATGTACACATCAAAATTCTCATCCTCTTCTACGCCTATGGTACGCAATTCATAATCTCCCTCTCAGATAAGACCCCCAACATGAGAAACTAGTACACCACCTCCATGACCAAAGTCGCTAACTGGACGAAAGCCAACGGTCTCAAGGTCAACACCAACAAGACAGAAGTAGTGATCTTCGACAAGAACACCTCACCATGGGACTCCAACTGGTGTCCTGCCGAACTTGGGCCCATACCAGGAACCTTGGAATAATCAATCTTTGACAACAAACTGGACTTGGCCGCACAAGTCAACGCCATCACTCCATCCTGCTTCCACACCCTGTAGATGCAGAGGAAGATCTTGAAATAGCTCCCAAGCTAAACTAAACAAGCTGTCACTCATGCCCTTGTCACCAAACAAGTAGGACTATGTAAACACCCTCTATGTCAAGATCATCAAGCAGCTCAGCAGAAGACTAAACCATCCAGAACTCAGTCAGATTCATGCTCAACCTCCCGCATCACACCACACGCAACACCACACGTCAGGGAGCACCACTGGCTCCAGATATACAAACGCATTAATTTCAAACTCCTCACACACAGATTTAAGGCACTACACAACTTAGGCCCTACCCACCCGAACACTCGCATCTCCTTTCACCAACCACCCAGACACCTCCACTCCACATGATTCCTACTCGTCCACACATCCCAAGCACACACAGAACCAGAGCAGAAGGCCGGGGGTCCTTATGATCCTCTTAAAGCATTGAACGGTCTCCCACTCCACATCAGAGCCACCTATTCTATTCTTGAATTCTGTGAAAGGCTGAAGACTTGGCTTTTTAAATTAACAAACCTACCATAAGCAGGGATAGGCACACACACTTTCTCAGTGCCTGGATACCCTCGCAGGTAAAGTGCACTTTACAAATACACACAACTCCTGATATAATAACCTAAGATGTAAAGGTACTTCTGTAGTATTGACAAATGTAATGACGCTTGAAGTAACCTACATTTATCCACAAGAGCAATTACAAACAATGGATGTAAGTGGCACTAATTTACAAAGTCCCAGATAAATCTGAAAAATAAATCAGACATGCATACAGCCCTATTGGACCTACACTGGACACCTATGCTGTAATACAAATCTTTAACACAGAGGGCATTTGTAATTAGATAAATGAATTATACAATCCTCTCTTGGAACAAGAGTATGCATGTTCATTAAAAATTTGTTTTTATTTTGTCTATCTACACCAATGTACTAAAAACCCACAATGGTCAGCAGTAAGATAAAGATTAAAAACATGCTCGACAAGTGCAAAGAATCCTTTGTTCAGCGATCACAATTTACATGCAGTGTCCCTGGCTGCTTAAATTGATCAAAGCCCCTCCACTCTTCAATGTAGATCTTAACTCACTGCCTGATCTCACCTCAAACATTAGACGACTAGAATTAGGCCCTCCACCAAATAAATCAACTTGGGTAACTAATGTAAGGGTGATTTAGGTCTACATTTTTACTGCTCATGTCACTAGTAAACCACATTTCCAAACAAAGCTTCAACACCATTAGATGTTTACATCGAACTACTTCTTGCCCAGGCTTCTCACAAAAGTTAAACCGCCCTCCCTAATACTATTTCACCTAAACTATGCCAGACATCCCTTCACCTCTGTTCCTGCTTCCCAAATAATGACAATTAAAAATAAAGCAGATAGAGAGATTTTCAGCTTATCAATGAGGCTAAGAGAACCCTTGCTCACCCCCTTGGTAGCTTGGCACGAGCAGTCAGGCTTATCTCAGAGGCAATGTGTAAAGTATTTGTACACACAAAGTGACAGTGAAAATACTACAAAAGGAGTCCACGCCTGTTTAAAAAAAACTAGCCAATATTTAGCTGAATAAAACAAGACCAAAACAACAAAAATCCAACATACACAAGTTAAAATATCACTTTTAAAATATTACCAAGTTTAGTACATAGAAATCAATGGATGTTTTAGCATAAAGTAGCTTAATGCGTCAAAAATCAGAGACTGTGCAAGGTGCTGGAGAGGTGAGGTGCTGAAAAAGCGAAGTGTCTGTTCTTTACTACACAGGGGAGGTGATGCGTAGGTTCCTTACTGGTAGAGGAGGTGATGCGTCAGTTACTTACTGGTATGACAGGGGAGTTGATGGGTCGGTTTCCAGACACGCAGCCTTGGTCCCTTCTGCTGTGCGGTGTCGTAGAATCGGCGTAAGGGACGATGCATTGAAAATCCAGGCATGCTGCCTCCATGCAGGTGCTGTCAATTTCACAGCCGCAAAGCACGCGCTGTGGCGATTCCACAGCCGCCAAGCAGGCGCTGTGTCAGAGTCGAAGTGGGTGCCACGGAGGTCGGTGACTTGGGACTCATTCTGAAGCAATTTTTTTCCGACCCGCTGAGATAGCAAGCTGGGGCCTGCGGTGAAAGCTTTGTGTAAGGACAGACATAGCCCTATTCATTTGTCTAGCTCATGAAGGCCCATCAGTCTGGTGATGGCCCATCAGGATATGCAAGGCACACCTCAGCTCCCTTTGTGTGACTGTCTAGAGTGAATGCACAAGAGCCCAACTGTCAGCCAATCCAAACGTGTATTCCACTGACAGGCAGAGGCACAGAATGGTTAAGCAAGAAAAATGCCTCCACTTTCTAAAAGTGGCATTTTCAAACGCGCTATTTAAAAGCCAACTTCACCAAAAGATATTTTAAAATTGTGAGTTCAGGGACCCCAAATTGTAAATCTCCATCTTCTCCCAGTGGGAAAGGACACTTAAACGATATTTCAAGGCAATCCCCATGTTACCCTACGGGGAGATAAACCTCGCAATAATGAAAAAATGAAATTAGCAGTATTTCCCTATTAGGACATGTAAAACACACTAGTACATGTCCTACCTTTTAAATACACTGCACCCTGCCCATGGGGCTGCCTTGGTCCTACCTTAGGGGTGATTTACATGTAGTAAAAGGGAAAGTTTGGCCTAGCAAGTGGATGCACTTGCCAAGTCAACATGGCAGTTTAACACTGCACACACAGACACTGCACTAGCAAGTCTGAGACATGTTTGGAGGGCTACTCATATGGGTGGCACAATCCGTGCTGCAGGCCCACTAGTAGCAATTGATTTACAGGCCCTGGGCACACCTGGTGCAATTTACTAGGGACGTATTAGCAAATCCAATATGGCAATCTTGGATAAATGAACCACCAATACATTTTACAATTGGGAGTACTTGCACTTTAGCACTGGTCAGCAGTAGTAAAGTGCTCAGAGTCCTAAAACCAGCAATAACAGGACAGAAAAAATAGGAAGAAGGCAAAAGGTTTGGGGATAACCCTCCAAAAAGGGCCAGGTCCAACAGTTATGTATTACTAATTAAATTCACCAATACATCACTAGATCAATTAAGAACGTAATTGAGTGTGTATCAGCTAATCTCATTCAAGTCAACATGTACAGCAAATGCTTCTTTTGCATATTTGGTCTTCTGGTTATTGCGGCCTTGAAACTTGACTTTCACAAACTTATATAAATAAAATAAGATGGTACAAAAGGAATGGACTAGAAAAGACACTCAGGAGACCAATCTAAAAGGGAAGCATACATTAAGAGTTAAGAGAGCTTCCATAGGTCCTATTTAGGGGAGGACTAGTTTGCACTCTATAAATGTAACATTATTTGAGGTTATGCGTTATTCACTGGCTTGGTGGGTGAACCAAACTCTCAGTAAATAAACTTAGCTTTTGTTATAGTAAAAATTATGCTTTGCCTCTTTTAAAACAACATAATGGAGAAACACGAGTCTTTATACCTGAAGAACTGAGGTGCCGTTTATTAGGAGATGTTGCAAGCCTCGCTGATGACTAGAACACCATAATTCAGCTTCAACAGTGAATTGAACAGCAGTCAAAAGTGGCGATTGCGTCCTCTGTACTGCAGCTCAGGCTATTATGCATGTTTAAAACCTTCAGTGCCAAACTGCTCACATGCTCTACAGTTCTCAGATAGAATTTAGCAAAAATATTAGCATTTGACCAGTCTGCTACCTTTAGAATCTCAGAGTTCCACCTGCCCAAAGAAACTTTACTAGACATAGCACCCCCCAGAAGTGTGTGCGCCAAACTTCAATAAATCTACTCCAGCTTCCAACATGACTGATCTCACTCACCTTCATATCATAGCCATTGAAACTTCCTTGGAGATCAACAACTGGTATTCCCCATCAGGCCTAAAATCGAACATTCTTTGCTTATAAATAGGGCTTCCAGTTTTTGGTTTTTACAGATAAATACAGACAAAAAACTATTTCCCCGTCTATTTATTTTTAAATACAGAAAAATACGGAAAATAGGTCGTCTTAGGATGTATTTTTCCGGCGGTCAATCACTAGTGTCAGTCAGTAGGTGTACAGATTGAGAGGTAGGGGAGATGAAAAAAGATGGATTTCATAATTTAGCTTAATTAAGTGCAGATCTACAGTTATTTATGCTATTCTGCAATGCAAGTGTTTTCAGATAACACTATTACACTGTATACCGCTGAAACCTTTTGGACATTCAAATGCGAATATGCATTTATCAATCAAATAAATGTGGAAAAATACCCATTTCAGCTTCATTTATACCCAAAACCGAAAATAAAAAGGGATAAATGCAGAAAAAAGTAGCAAAAAATAAATCTGGATAAATACAGACAGAAATGTAGAGAAAATAAATACTATAAAACCAGGAGCCCTACTTCTAAACTTTCATACATCTCACTACATACAGCTTTTTACAGTCCTGAAACGATGGGTAATAAATACTCTCAGACATAGTCTTAGTCCTTTTCCAAATATCAAAGTGAACAACATCTGGAGTATAAAATCTATTACAAATCTCAAGAGCCTTAACATCCGATACTCTTCTAAACCAGATCAAAGTAGAGTCATTAACTTTAAAAATATTTCTCACAGTGAAAGGTAAACATTACCTGGCCAGGATACAAATAGATTAAAAACAAACTTACATCCGTATAAAGATTCATATTGAGTTCTGGGAGGGTCTCCTTAGACTAATTCCCTTCATCACTCTACGGACCAAAGGATCAATTCCTGCAGCAAAACTATTCACCAAGACATAGCCTGCTAACACGCCCGATCTATAACAAATAATCGTTCTGTAAGAAAAGCCCGATTTGAACAGCTCTGCCAGTAAATGTGTTACTTCCACTACAGGAGCAGCCGCAAGATCAAAATTCCACCATTTCTTACACACTCCTTTGTACCTTTTCCTTGAACCTGGTGCCCAGGATTTAACCAATAATTCCTTCGTTTTCCTGAAAGACCTGAATATCTGCTTGACCCCTCTGAAACCCTCCAAGCAAGAAGGTTCATACTTCCTCTAGTACAAAAGGATGTACCTCTCCTTTCGGTCCTACTAGTAGACCCACTGAAACTGGTATCAAACTGGGATCCTCTAATGCAAGCTCAATTACCTCTGGAAACCAAACCTGAGAGTTCCAAAAGGGAGTCACAAGAATAATTCTGCACCCCCCTCTCACAACTTTTAACACTCTCTGGGTCATTGAAAACAGAGGAAAAGTGTAAGCCCGGTCTCCCTTCCAATCCTGAAGGAAGGAGTCTACTGCAGCCGTTCTTGGATCCGGTCTCCAACTGTAATATTTGCGCACCCCACAGGTCAACCTAATCGCAAATAAATCTACCTGAATTGGGCCCCATAATCTCTGAATCTTTCTGATAACTGTATTCAACTTCCTACCGCTGAAATCTCTCAGATTGCTTGCATTCCAACCTGCTTTCTGATCCTGCAATATATTCTGCTCTCAAGAGGATTTTCTGTTCCCAGCAGAAATACCATATGTCCTTGGCAAGATCTGGCAATTGCTTCAACTTTGATCCCCTAGACGATTTATATACGATACTTTTGAAAAATTCCCAAACGAATTAACACCACACTCTTTAACACTCTCCTGAAACTCATCAATGCATTCAAACCAGCTAATATTTCTAGGCAGTTTATGTGCAAAGATTGCTCCTCTCTGGACTATTTCCCCCAGTCTCCATCTCTTTCAAACGCACTCCCCAAAACAATATTGCTGGTATCACTTTCCCGAAAATGGCTTTTGCCATTTCAAATCTCTAGACTGTCCAGCCACCAAGTTTTTCTAGGCTTCTACGGATAGAGGAATTACATCTGCATACCACAAACCTTTTCCTCAGACCCAAGCTCTTCAGTCTCTAAAGAGCTCTGTAATAAAGTGAGCCTGGGGAAAAGGCCTGAATAGATGAAGATAAAAGACCAATTACCCTTGCCAGATCACTCAGGATCACCACCTTTTTCGCAAAAAAAACCACTTCCTTCCTTATTTTCTCAATCTTTTTGTGAAGCAACTGAGTTAACAAAGGGTGCGCTTGAAACCCCAGAAACTCTACATTTTGTGTTGGAACCAGACTTCACTACGTTCACAATAAAACCTAATCAAAATAATTAAATCAAAAATTCAGATAGATTAAGACCAACACCCCTTTCTCTCAAGAAGGCTACAACTGGGGTGAAACACCTATGAGCTGAAGCTAAACCAAAAGGGAGATAACAGAATTGGTATAGGGTACCTTTCAAACTGATATGCAGATATTTGAGAGTTTATGTCCATAGGTATCGTGAAATAAATATCCTTTAGGCCTAACTTTACTGGCCAATCCTTCTCCTGTAAAACATCACACAAAAGACGGATTCCCTCCATATTAAAATGTCTTTATGCCAGTAACTAGTTTAAATTCTTCAGATTTATAACAGGACGCCATAATTTGTCCTTTTTCTTTACTAAACAAAACGTGCTGAAAAAACAGTCTCCTAAATCTGCAATTTTTGAAATTGCCCCTTTGCTTAGCATCTGGATCACCTCTGAGTCTACCAAAACCAACTGTTTGTCTAAAACCAACTCCATTTGCTCAGCTCTCTAAAAAAAGGATCTCCCAAAAATCTATTTTGAAACCTTACAGTTTCCAAAACCAGGGATCCTTGGATATATTCGCCCAGTTTTTAATAAAAAACGTAATCTTCCATCTACATTTAATTGGTAAGAACCAACTGAAGCATTCAGACTCACCTTTACCTTGTGGGCCTTGAGATCTGGATCGGTTTCCTCTGGAACGGGAGGCTTGTCCTCCTTGCGGAAATAAACCCATGTTGAAATGAATGTTTCTTCCATAGCATCTTGAATCCCGAGTATAATAGTGAGACCTTTGGATTCCAGAACCAACAGCAAGTCTCCTTCGGTCAGCCCTTCCAAAATCCTGTGTGCCTAGGACACATCTCATATTTGATTGTGCCTTGCTAAGGGCACTAAAGATTGAGATGTATTTTCCCAGGGATTCCTAAAAGCTTTCACCGAATAGTAGGCCACTTTGATCGCCAACGGGTTCACTATTGGCTAAGTCCCCTAGCTTGGGGTTCACCTCATAAGGACAGTCTTTCCCCTTTCTGCTGTAAGTCCTGCATGAGCATTCCCTAGCATGCAGATGGCCCACGGGCTCCAGCACCTCAGGAGATCCACATCAACAACCATATTCTTATAATGTGCCTCCTTGGCCATATCTGAAATACAAGCCAATGGGCCCAGGATATCAAGCAATCTATCTTGGCATTGCTTTAAGCAGTGCTCAATCCCCTTTCACTGTCACTTCCTGTTTTAAAATTGAAGGTTATCAGCTCTGGATCAATATTATATTGCAGTGTTTGCTTTCCAAGAATGGTCTTGGACATTGTGCCCTCATTAAGTTGCGAGGGTCCTTATCTAAGGGCTTCCTCAACCAAAACCTAATACATTTCGCAATGTGCTCCATAGGCCACCAATCCGAGCTGCGAGGATGCCGGATTGAATTGGGATTAAACATATCCTTTCTGAGGGGTCTTTGATCATGTTTAAGGTTGAAGGCTGTTCCAAATTACTATCCAAAGTTTCAGAAATGTCGAAGACCTCTTGAGGGTCAAACACATTCCTCACATTTCATGTCCTCATTATCGTATTTCCGCATCTACGTTAAAGGAGCCTTGTCCACCTTTTGTGCCATTAAGGTCACTCCATTTCAAGCCGCTCTGGACACCACTTCCAAATGAAGCGTCATTAAGGTTGCTCTTGCTTTCTGTGCACTAGAGACACCACATTCTATTGTAGCTCTAGGATTACCAGACACAAGCAGAAAGATAGACCACCCTGAAAACAGCTCTCTCACATCAACCTCATTGCCACTCCTAGCAGGGTGTTTTGTCTTCCTAGTCACCCTACCTCCCTTCTTGACAGCAACAGGGGAATCATCATCTTGACATCAAAAATAATCCTCCTCTAAAGGATTTTCTCTTTTCCAGTTAGATAGAGAGGCTTCCACTTCCTCCATAATGGAAGATCTTAACTCCCATTCAAAATACTTTTTAAAAGAATCCTCGTTAAACTATAGAAAGCAGGCCTTGAGGTTCTGATACATCTGCCATATTGTTGAACCTAAGTAAAAATTTTCAATAAGTTCCCCCCCTTTTTAGGTCTCGCGCCTGCGTTGCAGTGCGCAGCACTGCTCGCGCAGCGCGAGACCTCTAGAAAGGGCTTCTGAAAACGACCCACACGCTCGTGCGTGTGGTTTTGTTTTCAGAAGCCCTCATTGGCTGTAGCGTGCGTTTTTTTAGAAAAAACGGCACGCGATTGGGCAAAGGCGGGCGCATGTCCCGCCTTCGCACCTCCCATTCCCGACGGTGGCCAGAACGCGCAGCAGCGCGCGTTCGCCTCGCTGCCGCGCTCCCTGGCCCCCGCTCCTCTGTGGTGCGCGCGCACCACTGTTTACTACATTTTTTTTAATTTTATAAAGAAGAGGTTTCTTTAGGTGCTCGCTATCTTGAGAGGAATGGGCAAGGAGGCCACCCCGCCGCTGTTACAACGCTTCTTAGACCCGGCTCCCCGGAGAATCCTACTCTCACCTTCATACACGATGAGGATGTGCAGGGTCCAGGGCTGGGCCGGACATGCGAGCGCCTGGCAGGGCAGCCACGGCATCCTCAGCGCGCCCGGAGCCCGCGGCCACAGCCATCTCGAGCTGGCAGGGGAAGCGGCGGCTCTTGCCGGGCTCCCAGGGGTTCATCTTCTCCCGACGGGCTCTCTAACGGCTTATCGTGTGGCGGGACCGGTCACCCATGGCTCGTGCGCGAGATTGGGCATTGACAGCCCCACCACCTCCTCCAGCCTCTGCCGTTGGGATTGTAATATGTCGCTCGCTCTCAGGCCAGGCTCGCCAAACGATCCCAGAGCCAACCCAATCACAAGGAGGGGTGTTCTCAGTCTCTGGGATAGGAAAACAAGAAGCCAGGCAGAAGAAGTGATGTCACTGACCATGTCATGAGTGATGTAATATGTGACGTCATCAGCAGTGCATTGCGGGGGCGCGAGTTATAGTTAGCTGAACTAACTATAACAGGGGAATTTCACGGGTTTTGTACGAGTGCAATGTCCAACTAACTATAACTGTCCCTAAAACCTATGTTTTTTTCAGTGAATTTCAAAGGTTTTTAAATGCTAATTTATAACTATAACGTGCCTGAAACCTATGGTTTTTTCAGTGAATTTCAAAGGTTTTTAAATGCTAATTTCTAACTATAACGTGCCTGAAACCTATGGTTTTTTCAGTGAATTTCAAAGGTTTTTTAAATGCTAATTTCTAACTATAACGTGCCTGAAACCTATGATTTTTTAAGTGAATTTCAAAGGTTTTTTAAATGCTAGTTTCCAACTATGCCAACAGAGGTAGGACATGTGAAGAAAGAAGAAAAACGCACAGAAAGAAGCAAAAGATGTGCAGAAAGAACCAACAGAGGAGCAGAAAGAGGCCTTGTTGCAAAATCATCCTGTGCCCACAACTTTTTTAGACGGGTACTGGTGGTAACTGACTCTGACTAACCAGAGCCAGTGCGCGTTTGCACAGTGGTGAAGGGAGGGGGCCTGAGGTGACGTGTGCAAACGCGCCCCGTGGCGCGTTTTAAGTTGCGGGATTAAGTCCCCTTGAATCCTGAGGGTCCCTGGGGCCCAACTAGCCCCCAGGTACCTACAGTTAGGACCACAGAGCTGAGTTGCAGAGAGGCGTTCCGAGGCCACGCACCTTTTTCACCTCTCTGCAACGCAACTCTGTTGTGCTTACTGAAGGTACCTGGTGGGCTAGTTGGCCCATAGGATTCAAAGGGAATTAACTCCCCAACTTAAAACGCACCACAGGGCGTGGTGCGCACATGTCACCTGAGGCCGCGCCCCCTCCCTTCACCACTGTGCAAACGCGCCCCGTGGAGCGTTTTAAGTTGGGGGATTAGGTCACCTTGAATCCCGAGAGTCCCTGGGGCCCAACTAGCCCACCAGGTACTTCCAGTAAGCACCACAGGCCTGCGTTGCAACGCCTTTAACAAATTGTGCAGTTGTGTTTAGGTAGTGAAGAGGGTCGTGCTGGGGGTAGTGTTTTAGGGTAGTGCAGTGGTGTTTGTGTAGTGTAGGGGGTCATGCTGGGGGTGGGTTTAGGGTAGTGCAGTGGTGTTTGGGTAGTGTAGGGAGTCGTGCTGGGGGGAGTATTTTAGGGCTTAGGGTAGTACAGTGGTGTTTGGGTAGTGTAGGGGGTCGTGCTGGGGTTAGTGTTTTAGGGTTTTAGGGTTTAGGGTAGTGCAGTGGTGTTTGGGTAGTGTAGGGGATACTGCTGGGGGTAGTGGTTTAGGGTAGTGCAATGGTGTTTGGGTAGTGTAGGGGGTACTGCTGGGGGTAGTGTTTTAGGGTTTAGGGTAGTGCAGTGGTGTTTGGGTAGCGTAGGGGTACTGCTGGGGGTAGTGTTTTATGGTTTAGGGTAGTGCAGTGGTGTTTGGGTAGTGTAGGGGTTTGTGCTGGGGGCAGTTTTTACGTTTTAGGGTAGTGCAGTGGTGTTTGTGTAGTGTAGGAGGTCGCGTGTTAGGGTTTAGGGTAGTGCAGTGGTCTTTGGGTAGTGTAGGGAGTCGTGCGGGGGTATTGTTTTAGAGTTTAGGGTAGTGCAGTGGTCTTTGGGTAGTGTAGGGGTTGTGCGGGGATAGTGTTTTAGGGATTAGGGTAGTGCATTGGTATTTGGGTAGTGTAGGGGGTCATGCAGGGGTAGTGTTTTAGGGTTTAGGGCAGTGCAGTGGTGTTTAGGTAGTGTAGGGGGTCGTGCTGGGGGGAGTGGTTTAGGGCAGTGCAGTGGTGTTTAGGTAGTGTAGGGGGTCGTGCTGGGGGAGTGTTTTAGGGTTTAGGGCAGTGCAGTCGTGTTCGGGTAGTGTAGGGGTCGTGCTGGGGGAGTATTTTAGGGTTTAGGGTAGTGCAGTGGTGTTCGGGTAGTGTAGGGGGTCATGCTGGGGGTAGTGTTCTAGGGTTTAGGGCAGTGCAGTGGTGTTCGGGCAGTGTAGGGGGTCGTGCTGGGGGTGGTGTTTTAGGGTTTAGGGCAGTGCAGTGGTGTTCGGGCAGTGTAGGGGGTCGTGCTGGGCGTGGTGTTTCACGGTTTAGGGCAGTGCAGTGGTGTTCGGGCAGTGTAGGGGGTCATGCAGGGGGTGGTGTTTCAGGGTTTAGGGCAGTGCAGTGGTGTTCGGGCCGTGTAGGGGGTCGTGCAGGGGTGGTGTTTCAGGGTTTAGGGCAGTGGTGTTCGGGCAGTGTAGGGGGTCATGCTGGGGGTGGCGTTTCAGGGTTTGGGACAGTGCAGTGGTGTTCGAGCAGTAAAGGGGTCATGCTGGGGGTGGTGTTTCAGGGTTTAGGGCAGTGCAGTGGTGTTCGGGCAGTATAGGGGCGGTGCAGGGGTGGTGTTTCAGGGTTTAGTGCAGTGGTGTTCGGGCAGTGTAGGGGTGGTGCAGGGGTGGTGTTTCAGGGTTTAGGGCAGTGCAGTGGTGTTCGGGCAGTGTAGGGGGTCATGCTGGGGCTGGTGTTTCAGGGTTTAGGGCAGTGCAGTGGTGTTCGGGCAGTGTAGGGGGTCTTGCTGGGGGAGTGTTTTAGGGTTTAGGGCAGTGCAGTGGTGTTTAGGTAGTGTAGGGGGTCGTGCTGGGGGAGTGTTTTAGGGCAGTGCAGTCGTGTTCGGGTAGTGTAGGGGGTCGTGCTGGGGGAGTATTTTAGGGTTTAGGGTAGTGCAGTGGTGTTCGGGTAGTGTAGGGGGTCATGCTGGGGGTAGTGTTCTAGGGTTTAGGGCAGTGCAGTGGTGTTCGGGCAGTGTAGGGGGTCGTGCTGGGGGTGGTGTTTTAGGGTTTAGTGCAGTGGTGTTCGGGCAGTGTAGGGGGTCGTGCTGGGGGTGGTGTTTCACGGTTTAGGGCAGTGCAGTGGTGTTCGGGCAGTGTAGGGGGTCATGCAGGGGGTGGTGTTTCAGGGTTTAGGGCAGTGCAGTGGTGTTCGGGCAGTGTAGGGGGTCGTGCAGGGGTGGTGTTTCAGGGTTTAGGGCAGTGGTGTTCGGGCAGTATAGGGGCGGTGCAGGGGGTGGTGTTTCAGGGTTTAGGGCAGTGCAGTGGTGTTCGGGCAGTGTAGGGTGTGGTGCAGGGGGTGGTGTTTCAGGGTTTGGGGCAGTGCAGTGGTGTTCGAGCAGTAAAGGGGGTCATGCTGGGGGTGGTGTTTCAGGGTTTAGGGCAGTGCAGTGGTGTTCGGGCAGTATAGGGGCGGTGCAGGGGTGGTGTTTCAGGGTTTAGGGCAGTGCAGTGGTGTTCGGGCAGTGTAGGGGGTGGTGCAGGGGGTGGTGTTTCAGGGTTTAGGGCAGTGCAGTGGTGTTCGGGCAGTGTAGGGGGTCGTGCAGGGGTGGTGTTTCAGGGTTTAGGGCAGTGCAGTGGTGTTCGGACAGTGTAGGGGGCGGTGCAGGGGTGGTGTTTCAGGGTTTAGGGCAGTACAGTGGTGTTCGGGCATTGTAGGGGGTGGTGCTGGGGCTGGTGTTTCAGGGTTTAGGGCAGTGCAGTGGTGTTCGGGCAGTGTAGGGGGTGGTGCTGGGGCTGGTGTTTCAGGGTTTAGTGCAGTGGTGTTCGGGCAGTGTAGGGGGTCATGCTGGGGCTGGTGTTTCAGGGTTTAGGGCAGTGCAGTGGTGTTCCGGCAGTGTAGGGGTCTTGCTGGGGCTGGTGTTTCAGAGTCTAGGGCAATGCAGTGGTGTTCGAGCAGTGTAGGGGGTCTTCCTGGGGCTGGTGTTTCAGGGTTTAGGGCAGTGCAGTGGTGTTCGGGCAGTGTAGGGGGTCGTGCTGGGGGTGGTGTTTCAGGGTTTAGGGCAGTGCAGTGGTGTTCGGGCAGTGTAGGGGGTCGTGCTGGGGCTAGTGTTTCAGGGTTTAGGGCAGAGCAATGGTGCTCAGGCAGTGTTGGGGGTTGTGCTGGGGGTGATGTTTCAGGGTTTATGGCAGTGCAGTGGTGTTAGGGCAGTGTAGGGGTCGTGCTGGGGGTGGTGTTTCAGGGTTTAGGGCAGTGCAGTGGTGTTCCGGCAGTGTAGGGGGTCGTGCAGGGGGTGGTGTTTCAGGGTTTAGTGCAGTGGTGTTCGGGCAGTGTAGGGGTCGTGCTGGGGTGGTGTTTCAGGGTTTAGGGCAGTGCAGTAGTGTTTGGGCAGTGTAGTGGGTCGTGCTGGGGGGAGTGTTTTAGGGTTTAGGGCAGTGCAGTCGTGTTCGGGTAGTGTAGGGGGTCATGCTGGGGGTAGTGTTCTAGGGTTTAGGGCAGTGCAGTGGTGTTCGGGCAGTGTAGGGGGTCGTGCTGGGAGTGGTGTTTTAGGGTTTAGGGCAGTGCAGTGGTGTTCGGGCAGTGTAGGGGGTCGTGGTGGTGTTTCAGGGTTTAGGGCAGTGCAGTGGTGTTCGGGCAGTGTAGGGGGTCGTGCAGGGGGTGGTGTTTCAGGGTTTAGGGCAGTGCAGTGGTGTTCGGGCAGTGTAGGGGGTCGTGCAGGGGTGGTGTTTCAGGGTTTAGGGCAGAGGTGTTCGGGCAGTGTAGGGGGTCATGCTGGGGGTGGTGTTTCAGGGTATGGGGCAGTGCAGTGGTGTTCGAGCAGTAAAGGGGGTCATGCTGGGGGTGGTGTTTCAGGGTTTAGGGCAGTGGTGTTCGGGCAGTGTAGGGGCGGTGCAGGGGGTGGTGTTTCAGGGTTTAGGGCAGTGCAGTGGTGTTCGGGCAGTGTAGGGGGTGGTGTTTCAGGGTTTAGGGCAGTGCAGTGGTGTTCGGGCAGTGTAGGGGGTCGTGCAGGGGGTGGTGTTTCAGGGTTTAGGGCAGTGCAGTGGTGTTCGGGCAGTGTAGGGGGCGGTGCAGGGGTGGTGTTTCAGGGTTTAGGGCAGTGCAGTGGTGTTCGGGCAGTGTAGGGGGTCGTGCTGGGGCTGGTGTTTCAGAGTTTAGGGCAGTGCAGTGGTGTTCGGGCAGTGTAGGGGGTCATGCTGGGGCTGGTGTTTCAGGGTTTAGGGCAGTGCAGTGGTGTTCGGGCAGTGTAGGGGGTCTTGCTGGGGCTGGTGTTTCAGGGTTTAGGGCAGTGCAGTGGTGTTCGGGCAGTGTAGGGGGTCGTGCTGGGGCTAGTGTTTCAGGGTTTAGGGCAGAGCAATGGTGCTCAGGCAGTGTAGGGGGTTGTGCTGGGGGTGATGTTTCAGGGTTTATGGCAGTGCAGTGGTGTTAGGGCAGTGTAGGGGGTCGTGCTGGGGGTGGTGTTTCAGGGTTTAGGGCAGTGCAGTGGTGTTCCGGCAGTGTAGGGGGTCATGCAGGGGGTGGTGTTTCAGGGTTTAGTGCAGTGGTGTTCGGGCAGTGTAGGGGTCGTGCTGGGGTGGTGTTTCAGGGTTTAGGGCAGTGCAGTGGTGTTCGGGCAGTGTAGGGGGTCGTGCTGGGGGTGGTGTTTCAGGGTTTAGGGCAGTGCAGTGGTGTTCGGGCAGTGTAGGGGTCGTGCTGGGGCTGGTGTTTCAGGGTTTAGGGCAGTGCAGTGGTGTTTGGGCAGTGTAGGGGGTCGTGCTGGGGCTGGTGTTTCAGGGTTTTGGGCAGAGCAGTGGTGTTCGGGCAGTGTAGGGGGTCGTGCTGGGGGTGGTGTTTCAGGGTTTAGGGAGTGCAGTGGTGTTCGGGCAGTGTAGGGGGTCTTGCTGGGGGTGGTGTTTCAGGGTTTAGGGCAGTGCAGTGGTGTTCGGGCAGTGTAGGGGGTCTTGCTGGGGGTGGTGTTTCAGGGTTTAGGGCAGTGGTGTTCGGGCAGTGTAGGGGGTCTTGCTGGGGGTGATGTTTCAGGGTTTAGGGCAGTGCAGTGGTGTTCGGGCAGTGTAGGGGTCTTGCTGGGGGTAGTGTTTCAGGGTTTGGGGCGGTGCAGTGGTGTTCGTGCAGTGTAGGGGGTCGTGCTGGGGGTGGTGTTTCAGGGTTTAGGGCAGTGCAGTAGTGTTCGGGCAGTGTAGGGGGTCGTGCAGGGGGTGGTGTTTCAGGGTTTAGGGCAGTGCAGTGGTGTTCTGGCAGTGTAGAAGGTCATGCTGGGGGTGGGGTTTCAGGGTTTAGGGCAGTACAGTGGTGTTCGGGCAGTGTAGGTGGTCGTGCAGGGGGTGGTGTTTCAGGGTTTAGGGCAGTGCAGTGGTGTTCGGGCAGTGTAGGGGGTCGTGCTGGGGCTGGTGTTTCAGGGTTTAGGGCAGTGCAGTGGTGTTCGGGCAGTGTAGGGGGTCTTGCTGGGGGTGGTGTTTCAGGGTTTAGGGCAGTGGTGTTCGGGCAGTGTAGGGGGTCTTGCTGGGGGTGATGTTTCAGGGTTTAGGGCAGTGCAGTGGTGTTCGGGCAGTGTAGGGGGTCTTGCTGGGGGTAGTGTTTCAGGGTTTAGGGCAGTGCAGTGGTGTTCGTGCAGTATAGGGGGTCGTGCTGGTGATGGTGTTTCTGGGTTTCGGGCAGTGCAGTAGTGTTCGAGCAGTGTAGGGGGTTGTGCAGGGGGTGGTGTTTCAGGGTTTAGGGCAGTGCAGTGGTGTTCGGGCAGTGTAGGGGGTCTTGCTGGGGGTGGTGTTTCAGGGTTTAGGGCAGTGCAGTGGTGTTCGGGCAGTGTAGGGGGTCTTGCTGGGGGTGGTGTTTCAGGGTTTAGGGCAGTGGTGTTCGGGCAGTGTAGGGGGTCTTGCTGGGGGTAGTGTTTTAGGGTAGTGCAGTGGTGCTTGTGTAGTGTAGGGGGTCATGCTGAGGGTAGTGTTTTAGGGTTTAGGGTAGTGCAGTGGTGTTTGTGTAGTGTAGGGGGTCATGTTTTAGGGTAGTGCAGTGGTGTTTGGGTAGTGTAGGGGGTCATGCTGGGGGTAGTGTTTTAGGATTTAGGTTAGTGCAGTGGTGTTTGGGTAGTGTAGGGGGTCGTGCTGGGGGTAGTATTTTAGGGTTTAGGGTAGTGCAGTGTTGTTTGTGTAGTGTAGGGGGTCGTGCTGGGGGTAGTGTTTTAGGGTTTAGGGTAGTGCAGTGGTGCTTGTGTAGTGTAGGGGGTCGTGCTGGGGGTAGTGTTTTAGGGTTTAGGGTAGTGCAGTGGTGTTTGTGTAGGGGGTCATGTTTTAGGGTAGTGCAGTGGTGTTTGGGTTGTGTAGGGGGTCGTGCTGGTGGTAGTGTTTTAGGTTTTAGGTTAGTGCAGTGGTATTTGGGTAGTGTAGGGGGTCGTGCTGGGGGTAGTGTTTTAGGGTTTAGGATAGTGCAGTGGTGCTTGTGTAGTGTAGGGGGTCGTGCTGGGGGTAGTGTTTTAGGGTTTAAGGTAGTGCAGTGGTGTTTTTGTAGTGTAGGGGGTCATGTTTTAAGATGAAATGCTCCAATACCTGACCAGTCTGCACTACATAAAACTGCAAAAAACTAAAAATAAAAAGTGTTTTGCACACTTTTGTCATTGGGCTATATGTGGGCTACATCTGGGTAATATTTGTGCTACATTTGGGCTCTTTTTTCACTGGTGGCCATCTTGGAAGACTTCTTTGTTATGAAGTTTCCTAATTTCTTCATTTACTGCAGTCTCCTCAGTAGGAAATGCTTTCAGTTTTTTACTTTGATTCCATCAAAAAGGCATTCAGATGTGTCTTACATCTGCCATAAATTCAGAATGTTAGCACTCTAGTTGCTCATTAGATCACTGGAGTAAAGCTACTGCTCACCAGGGAGTTAACTGGTAGTCTGCTGCTGGTATTGAAAGTGATTGTTTCAGTCTGCATGTCAGAATTTTCTAATGAAATAGAAGAGGATTTGAGATCTCACTTAAAACATGCCCTAATTTTTCTTTCTGCAGCACTAACCATAATTTCTATTTTAAAAAGAACCCTCATTTTGTTCCTTTTTAAATTAAATGTTTTAAGTGTTACCGGTTTATTCCAATCAAGATGGCTTCAGGTGTGCCATACTTTTGTCATAAGTAAGGCTGTTAGCGCTCTAGTTGTTCTTTAGAACACTCTGGGAAGCTGCAGTAGAACACAAAGGAATCAACTGACAGTCTCTGCCCTTGTTGGATGTACATGTTTTACTGAGAATGTCAGACTTCATTCTCACATGAGTGAGAAAGATAATGTGAATTTACAGAAAATATGCTCTCATTTTAGCTTCTGGAGCACCTTCCAAACCTCCATGGGACAAGCATGAGAAAATAGTGTTCTCTCAAACATGATTCATGATATCCCAGCAGAAGGTTTTTCACATGGTAAAATCACCTTAGAATACACCACAATTCCTAAAATTAGTATGGTACCATCAACAAATAAATTCTAATGTAACTAAAGCCTGTTATCACCCTTTATAGTTCTCCTTTTGGTGACCCTCAAAATCTTCTATTCACTACAATGCATTTATATTGGTCCCAAGATGGCTGCCAGCAATTCCAGGATGAAGTGCTGACAGCCAATCAGATCTCACGATGACGTGTGGTTAGGCTCCGCCCAGATATATATGTGACTTTACTTTTGATTTTCTCAGGAACTACTGAACGGATTTACACCATTTAAGCAAAAGGCACGACACTGAACCAAGGACTACCTTTTTGCCAAATTTGGTGTAATTCCGTTCAGCAGTTCGGGCTGTAGCTGCGACTAAAGGTTCCTATGGAAAAATGAATGGGGAAAACGCGTTTTGGGACCCCCCTTTTTTCTCGGCCCCCGCTTGACGTATCACCCCGAGACTTTCAGGATAGGAGCGGACCGGAGCGCCCCAACAAGTTGGAAACTGTCGCGAAGATTCGTCAACCGGCGCCAACGTTATTTTAAATAGAATGTCGCGGATTTCCTATGGATAATAGGTTTTAACTATAACTATCTACTGGCGACCGCCAGTAGAATATATATATATGTATATATATATACACACATACACACACACACACACATACATACATACATACACGCGCTTTAATGATTTTTTTTATTAGATGTGGCAGGCTGGTATAAACAGCAAACCACTCAAACCTTGTGGGTAAACCTACTTCAAAAAAGTTATGCAATGGGGGAGTGGCATGCAGCCCAAGATGGTGGTCGCCTAAGCGACGTGCTCCGGGCCGGGACAGCTAATCCGGGTAAAATACGACATTCCCTACACCATCCGAGTGCTGGCAGAGACGCAAGGGACTAGCTGCTAGTAGCTGGAATGCTAAACCAGAAGCTCCGACTGGCCGGGATGACCGAGTACTGGAATGCGATGAACTCTGATGCGACACTGGGCCTAAGCAGTGGGAGGAACCTGAAGCGCAGCAGGCTCTCCTGAGACGTGGCGGGGCCGGACGGGCCTGAGGGCGGCTGGCACATTAACTCGAGTCCCCGGACCTGGGCCCCGCATCCAGTGCCTGAACTTATCGCCCAGAGAGACCCATTGTGATCGACTGTGACCTGCATCGCCCGGAGTGAGCTGGGGCGCCCCTGCCATCACGGTACGCTCCAAAGGAGAGAATATCTGAACAGTGTAGGTGGCCCGTCCGCCATTTGCGTGGCCGTTTCTGCCCCCTTGATTTGCTTCATCGCAGACGGCGGTGCCAGCTCCGGGGGGTGCCGCGAGGACCCCCGAACCGGCGGAATCTGCCCGAGTTGCTGGGGACCCCCACCCATGGTGACCACTGCTCCTGGGTGACGGCAATTAAATCTAAAAAAAAATCTAAATCCGTATTTGTAAAGCGCGAACTACTCACCCTTACGGGTCTCAAGGCGCTGGGGGCCGTCGTGGAAATTAAGTGAGCTATTGCCCAGAGTCACATGGTGCTGAGCTGAGCTGCCGCCGGAGATCGAACCTTGAGCTCTGTGCTCCCAAGTCAGCTGCCGTGGCCGCTGCCCACACCTCTCCACTCCAATGAGTGGGCCGCTGCCATAAGGGGCCCAGGGGGCTGGGTTTAGAGCGGAGACCTGCTGAAGAGACACTGCCATAGACCGGGTTGATTGCGACGTGGACCACCCGGCACAACCTCTGACGGAACTATGTGACTGGCGGAGGCCTGAGATATCAATTGCAGCAATACCGTAGAGATCCCCGAGGCCGCTTCCAGTTTCCTGCCAGCCCCGCCGATGGAGCAGATGATTGCAGGTTAATGGGGGCCCTCCATCAGTGGCTGGTGAAGGGGCTAAGAGCTTTGTATGAGTGGGCGCCCGGGGCGAGGATATAACTCAGCGTACCAGTCCCCCCCCCCCATATTCTACTTTGCACCCGTGGGTGGCCTGCTGGTAGAGACTGTTGTGAACCACAACGATTGGGCACTGGCTAGGATATTTTCATTGCAGCAAAGGTGAAAGGTGACACTCTCTCCGGGGGGTAGAATTCCCGCATTGCAGCCGCCGGTTCGTTTCTCGCCAGCCACCTGAAACCCCCCTTCCTTGCTTGTGTTGGGGTTCCACAAGTGGGACCGTTCTGCTGCTGCGGCGGCTAATCACCTGCATAAATACTCTCATCTCTGCAACTTGTGAGTACCATTCTTTCATGCTGGATTAACAGTTTGGGACTGGGCGGGACGCTTGGCAGACTTTGGCAGAGGCCCAGGGTGATACTATCCGTGAAGGAGACTGATTGCGGGCACTGAGCAGTGTGGGACCGGAGGCTCAGGTTCGCTTGTGGCAGGTTTAACGTAAGGTTTGAGGCACGACAACGGCTCCCTGAGCTCCATATAAGCACTGTGGCGCCCAAAAGTAAATGAGAAAACTGGGCTTTGAACATCCAAAAGACTAACGCCCTTCTCGAAGGCCACTGGCGGAACAGCACCACTGAGGTATCCAACGATAGGGACGACACTACTGCGTGAAGCAGACGTCAAATATTGGCAGGCTCCAGCATCGACCCACAACAACATGAGCACAAGAGCAACTTAACTTGGACTGGGACACTGATCTAATATTGTTGTTGTTAAACACGGGCCCTGGCCTCATTTAAACATAAGCAGTACAAATAAAAGTTGTAGAGTTTGAATTGCTCCATCGTATACTCTAGTACCACTCAATTGCCAAACTCGCTAATAATCATGGGCAGAGGAAAGTCGAGGACAACCTCCAGATCCGGGAGGACGGGGTCGCTCTCGCT
Source organism: Calotriton arnoldi (assembly GCA_963921515.1). NCBI lineage: Eukaryota > Metazoa > Chordata > Amphibia > Caudata > Salamandridae > Calotriton > Calotriton arnoldi. The sequence goes on along the minus strand of CAWUFW010004403.1, from coordinate 436,667 downwards.
GCCCTCAGAGCACTCGTCCGTTCACATCAAGCAGAGGAAGGGGCTGTTTCTACTCCCCCAGTGGATAAATTGGATAGGATCTTGAAAGATACGAGATTAGAGATCCGCGATAGAAAATCAATTGGGCACGATCTCTGTGGAACTCAACTTACTCAAGGACGACCATAGAAAGTTAGCTGACAAAGTGAAGGCCACAGAACAAACTTTGGAAACAATAGTGCCACAGGTGAACAATTATGATGTTATCAACACAAGAATGTCCCTTCTATAGTCGAATGGTTGCTTTCTCTCTACGTAGGACAAGCAACGAGAGCGTGATCCAAATAGGGTGGGGGGTTCCTAAATGTGTGATGGTGATCCTCTTCTGAACGAAGTTAACAGGAGAAACAGAATTAAGTACAACCCGTTGCTACGGGTGGGAAGGGAAAAAGACCCTTTTCTTTAAATAGCCCTCACTCACTCTAATAGTGACATGCTTCATCATAGGGCTCACCCCGACTGCTAAAAGTCGGGGTGGGCTCGACAGTTTTTCAGGGAGCACTTAAAGATATTGTGTATGGGGGCGTACTGTTGAAGATAAAATTCCTCGCCCACTCCTAAAGGAATCTTTAATAATGGAGTGGGAGGGAAGGTTAAATACAATACACAGGATATGTCCATTACCATGTGGCAATTTAAACTTGTGTTGGTTTTATTAAAAAGATATTAAAAACATATAGAAAGAGAACGCTTAATCAATATAACGCTAAGCAAAATTCAAATGCGCAGACAACACGTCATGACAACAATATTTGTCAATCAGGGCGTTGCCCGTGACACGAGACAGTCCTTGGTTACAACCAGCCACGGTCCACTACGTAGGCCAAGGGGCGTGTTGATCACACGGGGCTAAGGGCCTAAAGGCGCGTCCAACGGGCCGTGACGAGTCGGAAATGCGGGAAAGCCTGTATTTAGCTGCGTCGAGCTCCCACGGCACTCGTGCAAGCCGGGGAGCTCACGGACGAGTAGGTCCCTGCACGGAGTACCTTTGACGAAGTAAGTGGAGGGGGCTGGCTGATTGTGGGGCAGCTACGTTAATGGGGAATTCATTAGAATCTGCCTGAGCCCGGTCACAACTTTTACATGATAACGCTTTCTCATGTATATGGTGAAATGAACGTTAAGGGGGATAGAGCGGACCCCTAAGCGGTAATCTTTATATAAGTAAAAATACTGGCGCACACTTTAAAAGTGCTGATCAGGGTCACAACCGTATTCTACACATATCGCGGCTGTGGTTCTTAAACTGGCACGACTAATATTCAACGAGAACAAAGTACAGGTACTTTTCGTTTTGTTTCTCGAACACTGACGCACACTCTGAGTGCATTTTAAAAGAGCCGAGTGCGGGTCACAAGCGTATCCTACACACTTACCGCGGCTGTGAATTTAACCCGGGCACAACTCTAGTATTCAACTAGAACAGAGTACGGGCACTTTTTCGTTTTGTTCCCACAACAATTTCACAAACATATGAAGAGATAAGCACATGTTGGTAAGGATTGTGAGCCAGTGCCACAGGTTCACTTTCATTTCCCTCCATGCGGATCTCGAGCAATAATGACTTTATTTCATACCATGCTAACTAAACGTATCTTTGTCACCCACAGAGTGTGACAATAAGGCCTCCCTCCTGCGCTCACTCCGGGAAGCTGTTGCCTTGAGTTACAGGGGTGAGTGCCTTTGGAATTTTCATACCACAACGAATTTTACAATGAAAGAGAAACAGTTTGAGAGACTGGGTGGATGATCAGTTTGAGAGTATATTGTGAATGAAATAATGCATGCTTGCATTTATGCATATCACATGTGAAAGTCACATGAGTGGAAGTGTTATTGTATACTTGAAATACATTGGATACAATCACTACAGCAAGATGCTGAGACATTGGGTTCATAGGGTGAGAACGCCCACATTACCACAATAATGGATCTAACGGGATCGGTGTGAAACGGGTGATCAAACAAAACTCACAATGTGTATGTTATTAAATGCATATATTATGTGTTTTTTCCTTGCACAGGTAATTCCTCACCAAGACCAGTGGCAAGTATTAGGCTTGTTCCAGTTTTTAATCACTTAAGAGTGCCTGAAACGAATTGTTGACACGCACGCACGTCTTTGGGGGAAGTAACTTCTTTACATCCCACCCCGACGAAAGCCCAGGACCGATTTAGGCCAGATAGTTGGGGCTGAAACATGTTGGTGCTAGAGTAAGGGTCATAGGACCATCACATCCTTAGACACCCTAATGTAAATATTTTAAACTTCCCTTCCACTTCATTATTAAAGATTCCTTTAGGAGTGGGCGAGGAATTTTATCTTTAACAGTACGCCCCCATACACAATATCTTTAAGTGCTCCCTGAAAAACGGTCGTGCCCACCCCGACTTAGCAGTCGGGGTGAGCCCTATGATGAAGCATGTCACTATTAGAGTGAGTGAGGGCTATTTAAAGAAAAGGTCTTTTCCCTTCCCACCCGTAGCAACGGGTTTAACTTAATTTTGTAGTTTCTCCTGTGAACTTCGTTCAGAAGAGGATCACCATCACACATTAGGAACCCCCCACCCTATTTGGATCACTCTCTCGTTGCTTGTCTTACGTAGAGAGAAAGCAACCATTCGACTATAGAAGGGACATTCTTGTGTTGATAACTATATGAACTAGGGAGGAAGCGCCCTTACTATCCTCTTGATTGAGGACCTCTCAGCCCGCCTGGGAACTGCGGATCCCAGGATTTGTGTACTTCAACAATCATGATGAACAATTGTGTCAAATGCGCCAGCAAATTGAATCCCTCCAGGCTCATGCGGACGATGCAGAGGGTCGGGCTCGACGCAATAACCTTAGAATTGTTGGCTTCCCGGAGGGATAAGAAGGCCCTAACCCGACGACCTACATAGAGAACTGGTTGAAAACTAGTGTGGCCCCTGGCTGTCTGTCCGCGCATTTTACTGTCGAGCGAGCCCGCCGAGTCCCCACGCGTCAGCCAATACCTGGTGCAAACCCCGCCCAATATTGGCCAGAATTCTGCAGAGACCGAGATCATTTGCTGCAGGCGGTAAGAGACAATGGCCCACTACATGTGGATAACGTCAAAATCTCGATCTTCCCAGACTACACACTAGCTGTGCAGCGTAAACGTTTTTCATTCATGGAAGTTAAAGCTCGGGTCTGGGCAGCGGGCCTCACATTTGCCTTACTGTTTCCGGTGAAATTGAAAATCATCTATAATCAGCGTTCTTTATTTTTCGACACGCCGGACAGTGCTTGGGATTTTCCCAGATACACTACCTGTCAGACGTTTGGAATCAACGCAGCCGAAATCAAAACGCGCTCCCCGGAGACGTAGGTGGGATCTCTGCAAACAGAGTACAGGCTCCAGTCCTCCGCCTCGACAGCAGGTGATGGAAGGTAGGCAGGAGGCCCTTCGATCCGCCACGGCCCTCCGTGCCTCTCGTCCACCAATTAGCACAAGTCCTTCCGACGAGGTCAATTCAATCTCGGGCGGCAGTGTAGCACTGTTCCCATCGGAGTCCACGCAACTCAGCAATGATCCTTTGGGTGACATGTTTGCGTGTGACATAGAACATTGTCCCCGGTCAATTAGACTGTGAAATGCTAGCTTCCCATGTAGACCGTAACACTGACCCCAAAGGCACGTTAGCCAGTATATACATTTCTATGCAGTTTAGACAATGTTTCAAACAAATGAAAGGGAAAGCTTGATAAGTCCCCTGGCCTGTTATGGGCGTTTTCATGCATTGCTTACTGTTTAGATAGGAGTGGTATATGCAACCTCCCCCGCAGGCGATAGCACCAGTTTGAAGTGTACTATGTTGCCTTTTCTTACACAGTTTGGTCGAGCGAAGTTAGATCGTTGGACCCAGTATTGGGATAAAGTTGTATTTTTGTATTATTGCCGCACAGTCCGATACTGAGATTGAGGGGGGTGGGGCTTTGTCAATGTGCCCTGATGATGTAGATTGCCAAATCTTATACTATTATATCCTGGAATGTCCGAGGAATGGGAAGAATTCACAAGCGGCATAGAATAGCTGCACAATTACACTGCCATGAAGCCCAAATAGTGTATCTCCAGAAGACACATTTACTACCATCAGAAACTACGAAATTACAGAGACGTTGGAGGGGTCAATTTTATGCAACAGCTTATTCTGCCTTCTCTAGAGGGGCTGCAATTTGGATACGGGCGGGAATCCCCTTCTCCCTTAGTGAGAGTAAGATAGATGACCAAGGAAGATATGTGTTTATACGGGGGGCATTGGATGGTAAACAAGTAGTGTTGGGTTTCCGATGATGCTCCAAATGTGGACCAAGATGCCTTTTTGTCGCGACTCTCCCTGGCGCTCTCGGACTGGTCACAATACCCATGGATAATAGGTGGGGACTTGAATGCAGTATTTGATGTGTCTAGACCGCTCTCATCCTCCCTTGTCGAATACTAACTCTCACAAGCTGCTGCTTTAACGCGATGGGCACAGGGATGGAATTTACTTGATGTTTGGAGGTCCCTGCATGTTAACATGCGAGAATATTCCTTTTATTCACACCCCCACAAGTTGCATACCTGCTTGGACCACTTCCTTTGTTCGCCAGACTTGTCCCCGACCATTAAGCAGCGTACCTATCTGGGAAAGACCATAAAGGATCATAATCCCATATAACTAATACTAAATTGGGGCCGTTCCCCCACGCCTATCCCAACATGGCGAATGCAGCCTCTACATTTAGAGGATCAAGTGTTCCGCACGACATTAGCTACAGCCATAACCACATATTTTACAGACAATGAGGGCACAGCCACGACCAGATCCTTAGAATGGGAGGCCTTTAAAGTAACGATAAGAGGAGTCTCCATGGGGTCCTTGGTGGGAATTAGGAGGGAGACGATCAGAGACATAACAGACCTGGAAGGTGTTTTGCAGACAAAAGGAGGTGGCAGCCCAAGCGAGCGAGGATGGGGCAGAGAATTTACAGGAAGCCACGATAAAGTATGCAGAATTATTAGAACGTTTACGGACGATCGACTTCAATGTATACACACTTCGCACGCACGCTGAAGCTGATAGAGCCGGCACATTGCTAGCACGATTGATTAAACCTCAAACAACCCCCACTCCCATATTAGCGATAAATAATGCCCAACACTCATTGATCACCCCCCAAGCTGAGATAAACACCACCTTTCAGGAACACTATACAAATCTATACGCTGCTCCCCCCCTAGACATGACAGAAGCTACCACTTGCTTCCTTGCAAATATAGAACTTCCCACTATTACAGACTCAAACGTCAAGGAGTTGGCAGTTCTTAGTACAGCAGAGATCCGTATGGCTATAAAGGCATTAGCCCGTAATAAAACGCAGGGCTCGGATGGGCTCCCTATTGAATTTTATTCAACCTTTGCAGCAACATTGATTCCCAAATTACTACAGCACACCGTGGTAGTGACGCTTTGTGCAGCGCCGAGAGAGCAGCTGTTATTACTGCAAGGCGCTGTCCATACCTCAGTGGGGTCTGTGAGAGGGCGCCACGAAAGCTGCCTTCCACGCACTGCACGACTGTAACCGATGCCAGCACAGCGCGCACTGCTGCAGCCTTTGTGCACGTGAACACGCGTGGCCTCCACTGACCCCCTTTTCAAAGGTTGCCCGCTGTTCTTTAACTCCAAAGACAGCGTGGATACATTCTCACACAGCAAGAGTTAGAAAGAGCGCACAGACTCGGTCCTCGCAGCGTTAGAGGCTGGCAGCGTTAGAGGCTGGCAGCCTGATTCCGAGTTTGCTGGAGGCGGGTCATGCGCCCAGCAGCAGTGACTGGGCCTCTGGGCGCTATACATAGAGCAGACAGGACATCCGCTGCCGTTAGGCAGACGCCCAGGTCCCTGGAGACACACAGAGGAAGAGGGAGGGACTATGGTGCTGTAAAATGGGAGTGATGAACAGGCTTATTATGAACAAGGAAAGAGGAGAGAGTGCGATCGAAACAGGGTAGGAAGGAAGAGAAACCTGGGAGTACAAGGAAGAGGCTTTCGGTCCGGGCGCACGGACCTGTCGGAAGTGAGAGGAAGAGGGGATGGAAAGCGCGAGCTACGGAGGTGGGACAGCGAGAAAAGAATGGAAAGTACAAGAGGCAAGAGATAAGAGGGTAGTAGGTGTGAGGGGGGAGACTGAACAAGCGCGCGCGCCTCGCGTGCAGTCTGCTGTTTTTGGAAGCACTGCACTCGTGCTTGTGGCGCGCCCCTGCTCGCTCCCGCAAGCTGGATGCCGCCACAAGCACGAGTGTGTGATCGAGCGATGCGAGGAATGCACGTTACTGTGCGCGTAACCACACGCTCTAGGCCACACAAAAAGCTGTGGTCGGCTTTTTAAAGCCCACTCACTAAATGTCTCGCCAGAGCAGCGCATGCGCTGGCTCAGGCATGACCTAAAAATTTTTATTGACCGGTCCAAGATGGTGGGCGCCACTTAGATCGGTCAACAAAACAAACAAAAGTTTTATGGGCACAAACGTTTGTCTAAAGCAGAGTGCCTGGCAGAAAATGGCAGCTGCAGAGGTGTCCAAATAGAGGGCAAAAAAAAAAATACTTAAATGCCTGTGAGGATGGGAGAGCAATTAAAGACTGGGGGGGGGGGGGGGGGCGGGGGAGCGGCAACAGGAGCAAGGGGTCAAAATAAGAGTAAAGCCAGGAGTGAGGGAGGAGGATAAAAGTCATGCATAAGGGACAGATCAACATGGAGCATGCCGGAGAAGCAGATGGGTTGGGGAAAAAGCACCAGTGAGACACTGGTGTGTGAGAAAAACAGAATTGGAACACACATGCACTTTCATGGAGTGCTTATTCAAAAAGAAAAAAGGATGTCCCTAATAGTAATCAGTTAAAGAAGTCAAGTCAGACAAGCAAAAAGATGGTAAAGAAGCTAAGCTCCAGGGGAGGGACAAACACAATAGACAAGATGGGACAAGGAAAGCAACTGAAAAAGAAGCAAGAAAAAAAGTGTGACAATAAATCCAACCAATGGTAAGCAATGGGTGGGTTTTACACCCACTAGCTGCTTGGTAACCACACAATAGGTCTTTTGCAAGTAGGGAGTTTGCGCTGTCTGGCAGATGAGACCTAAAACGAATGCTTCGAAGGGAAAGGTATTGCGCCATGCAGCTATTTAGCATTTTGTTTTCAGCACATTACATAACCATAAGGTAATACAATAGTAAAATGCCTGTGAAAAGATCCAACATTGCTAAAAGCAGTAGACCAAGCAATAACCAAATAAGCTTTGTGACATGTTGCAAGTGTTAACACCAGAGTAGAAAACAAAATAGAGCAGATTGATAAAATCAATATATTTATTCAACACTAAACAAAAATGGATAGAAATAAGTTAGATGATTTAAGTAAGGAGGCATCAATATAAAATGTCACACATGCTCTATACCTATCCAATCCATAGCATTAATTAAATGCGTGAGCTATGCAATTGAGCAGCACATGTACATCGTGTACAGGGATGCAAGGGAGCATAAAGGATAGAGGCTCATTTTAAAAGCCAAGCACAAAAGAGAACGTACCTTAACGTTTTAGAGGCCAATTATATTTTGGGAAAAAGGTGGTATTTATGCTCATTTGAGTATCAACTACTTTCCAAGTCACTATCACTACTTTCCTTATAGAATATCTTGATCTGGCATAGCGGTAAATTCCCCAGACGCCCTCCGAAGGAAGAGCAATGCTGCAATGAAGCGGAAAAAGTGTTTACAAACTGCATTGTACGTAGTAAGAGTTATAGGTGTCGGTGCTTATGGTAAGCAGTATAATACCTATAAAGGAGCATGAATTTGTAATAAGACTAGCAATTTCCTGAAATATTTAAATGGGAATTTTGGTTATCACTCGAATACCAAGTACAAGACATTAAAGAAGGTTTTAGATAAAGTGAAGCGTATGCATAAAGATGTAACAACTTTGATTTTATAAACCGGAGATTATCCAACTTTAGAATGAAGTAGCGGGGGGGGGGGGGCAAACATCAGCAAAGCCTATATATCAGGCTTTTGGTTGGGGAAATGACTGCTAATAGTTGGTTGACTTGTTAGATCTCTCCTAAATACAAAATCAAAATAACGAAGCAACACATTAGATTACAAGGATGGAAGCAGCACCCTGTAATGAACAAACTGCATTAACAGACCTAAGCTGCACCCTCAAAGAAGGTGTTATGAAGATCGGTTACAGAAGATGAAGCTTGTATTGCAAGACAAAAACGTAAAAGGTATACGCAGCAAAATACTACATAGTAAAAGACTTCTGGCAAATAGCCAGTATTTTCCTTGCGTCTTTAAGAAAGCCTGTATGTGTACTTCTCTTTACGACAAAATCCCTAAATACAAAAATGTTACCAAGACAGCAGAGTAAAACAAACACACAAGAACTATTAGTGAACAGCACTGTCTCATTATGACCGGTTAAGTCACCCAAACTGTAAGCACTTTCTAAACAAAAAAGGAAACATCAGCAATTCAAACGTATTTTGTTTGCTGACACAATAACATCAAAAATACGTTTTGGATATCAATTACACGCTACAGTCATGTTGCATCTGCAGTCGAACAAAAGGACTACTTGAAGCCCCATCTCTAAAACTTAATTGTAAAAGAATCTGGACAATGGAGCATCCGCAAAAATCTATGGCCTTGATGGACAGCTCATCAATACAATGGCAAACTATGAAAAACACAGTTAAGTCAATGGCTGAAGGGGAAAGACAACCGAAAGTACACACCGAGACTGTGGTAATTCATATTGCACTTTTTACAAGTGGTAATATGAGGCGAACCAGACTGACAGTCCGAAAAAGAAACTGAACATGTTAAACGACGACTAATGCGCTACTTGATGAAAATTAATTTGCCAGGAGCTTCCATGTAGTTAGAAGATGGAGCCCAGATCACAATTTATTAAATATTAATAGAACAAGGTGCTTTTCAAGATCGTGTTACACCACCAATTGGGTGGAGCACAATATCATAGGCATAAAGCTATATGCTGACCTAACACTACCACATACCCTTCCATTTTAAAGCACAAGAAATAAGACTCTTTACCAACAAATTTTCATGGTACCATTTTTAGGTCGAGCCTCGAGTAGCGCGCAAGCGCTGCTAGGCGAAGACTTTATGTAAGGGGGTTTGAAAAGCTGACCAGACGCTCGTGCGTCGTGGCCTTTTTCGGGCGGTTACGCGCGCCGCAGACATGTTTCCCATTATTGTGCCCAGACGCGGGCGCGATAATTGGAAACACATGCCGGCAAAAGGCCATGACGCACGAGCGTCTGGTCAGCTGAGCAGGCTGCCGCGCTCGCTCGCCCCCGCTCCTCTCTTGTTTTGGTTTGCATTGGCGAAAATGCCCCCTTGTGGAACATCGTTTCAGCGGCCCTTGTTTTAGCAGACTGGCTTCTGTCAGATTTAGTCTCTGGAAGGGTGGAGGAAGTGTTCGACTGCTGGTGTGGGCTTTACGTGTCTGTTAGGGGCTCTGGGGCACACGTCTTATTCACAGCTGTTCACTGCGGTGCTGCTACGCACCAAACCTCTTCCCAAGTCCATGTAAGCTAAGGTTGCTCTGGTGGCGTCTGGCGTCTCTGCTGGACACAGCGGCAGCATTGACAGGTTGACGACATCTCGGCTTCAAAGTGTTTGTTGCCAGAGGGGTTTCTTCTAATTGCACCAGAGGCAGTCACCGCCATCAGCTGATGCAAACTACAGCCCCGCCGCAGCAGCCACAGCTCGAAGCGCATCACGCACTCCAGTCCCGGACTGCGTCTCCCCAACCCCTCCTTCACCCCAGCCTGCAGGTTTCCTGCTATGAGTCTGTCGCTCACAACACTCCCCTCTAAATCTTACTCCTGAATGCGGAAAATCGGCATAGGCTCGCGTGCTGTCAGAGTTCAACATTAACGTAACCCTGCAGTGCGCGCGTGTGGGGCACTCGCAGTAACCCGGGGTAGAACGCTAGACTCTAACCAATGCGGGTGTCGGACTCTCGCAGACGCTGGTCTACTATACACAGAAACCATAATCTTCCTCCCGATTGGCAGTCTGTGCCAACGAGAGCCAGGCGTAAACCCTAATCACGGAAAGAGCCCAGCTCTCCACTGTGGCTCAGCGCATTTACGCAAGCCTCGTGGCAGTGCGGGGAGTTTCCAAGAATTAGTTAATCTTGATCCCTGTTGAGTGACTGTGAAGGGCTGTCTGTATGTGCTACACAAACCCCAGTCACATAGTATAACCGCGGAGTTGATTTGCACGCCGATTTGTGATGGAATAAGCATGCCTTCACATGAGCGTCTCAAGGGCGTGCTTCCGTTTCACACCAGCCTGCGGTCCTGCAAGAGGGAGGGAAGCAAGGGCCTCGACGGTTCTTTTGCAAGGTGACAGCGGTGTGCGGTTCAAATCGGTCAGTGTTTCTGAGAGAGTATTTGAAAATAATTACTGCACGCCTCCAAGCGTTGACATCCGTTGCCCAGTTGTTGCATCATCTCATTTCTTGTGTTTGCCGCCTCTGTATATTCTCCAGCTACAGCGATAATCCGTTCCAAATCAAGTGCTGAGTCACGCTATTGCGAGTGATTAGCAACGGTTGTCCATTTCAAAACCCTTATTAACCGGCCTTGACGAAGCCAATAGGCCTCTTCCCATGAGCGCTTTTGGCTTTGGCAATGAATTTTAGCTGCTGTGCTCTAATGCACTTTATTTATATTCATGAAAAACAAGCATTGGCATAGCCAATAGGTCTCGCTTTTGGGACCTTATAAGTATTTAGTTATGCTGCACAATATCTTTGGTGCAACAACATGAACTGTTGCATGGTTAAACACTTATAAGGCCCCAAATGCGAGACCTATTGGCTATGCCAATGCTTGTTATAGCCTGCAAATGAACGGCACAGAGTATCTGCCCTGCTGGGATATAAACGTACACATTGACGGATATCAAAAATCTTAGGTTTCTGAGCTATCTTACCAGCAGAACATATATGCTAATCAAAGATATAAAAAAAGAGTGGTGTCATTTAACATTTGGTATGTCCACACACCCCTTTTGTGGCACAGACCCAGGTGGCTGGGGCTGACCCCCAAATTGAGAAGCTGTAACTGCATGGCGGACCACATAGAGGTGAAGTTGATTCATCTTACTGTGAGCCCCTCCACCTTGCCATACATAGAAACGTCTAGCACATTCTGAATCCCAATCAGGGCACAAAGGACAAATTTAGCCAACTGGTGCCCCCTCCTCCTCTAGCACAACTAATCCGAATAGCCCGGTGCTGATCCTAGAGGGGCTGGGGCAAGGCTCGGTCTCTTTACCCGCATTCAAGTGCTATCTGCAGGCTATTCAGTTTATCCAGGGAAGCAAGGAACTTAGGAATGGGGTAGACAGGAACACAGAAGCCGAGGGATGGGTATTTGGAGAAATAAATAAGCATAACAAAGAAAATGGCTGCCATTTTTGGGATACACAAATTTGATATAGTAAACAGTAATGGTTCACTCGACAGTCCTACAATTATCTATGCCAATCAACCATTGCTGTGTAGTACATCAGTAGCTACAGTCTAATAAGAAATATTGATCATCTTCTGTACCAGATGTATATGTGCCTTGTCTATAAAAATTTGGCCTTTGATCACATTAGCACTGGAACGTGAATCAACCAGTCAGTTTGCTCAGGGACAATATTATACATACCTATAGCTCTGTCGATTTAGCTAGAGATATATATATATATATATATATATATTGGTACCAATCCTGGCAGCAACGAACAGACAGGCACTGACTCCGTGAGATGATGACAAGGAAGAGGTTTATTTCTCCATCAACAGCTTAGACGCGTTTCGACGGCGTACCGCCTTGATCACTACATCAGGTACACTCTGTCTGACAGTATATATGCTTGTCACTCACTAATGGTTGCCACAGCAACCTGTAATTCAACAATAGACATAGAAGTTACTCACGACTCTAATGTCTATGACTGTGCACAATTTTCCCATAAGAAAAAAAGAAAGAAAAGTTAAATGAAATAAAATAAAATACCAAACAATTTAAGAAAGACAGTATTATTGTTAAGGAAAATTTTTTCCCTTTTACCACAACATTAAATTAAAAATAGCAAAACTAAATAAAATAAATGTCCTCCTTAAATGTGGAAACAGTGCGCCTATATTAGTACATAGATTGGACATAGAAAAAATATATCTAATATATTTAGGTTAAATCGATTGAGAAATTGATTACATTAATATGTAATGGCACACGGACTAATATTTTGTTAAAAAGTGCAAACAGGCTAAGACATTTGGTAGGTTAGGTTCGAAAAAGAAACTAATGTACCATACCTTATAAGGTATAGTTGATTATTAACAAAATATGTCACTAATCCCTTGGCATTTAATATATACAGTATTAAATACTACTGAGCCAAGGTTAACATGAAATATGAGAAAAAAACCAACATTCCATCTCGCCCAAGTGGGCATTGAAAGCAAGAATTATGTTTGCACAAAGATAAATATGATGTATGACTTAGACAGGCGCCATATACACTAGTGAAACCTAAGAATATATAATTAAATCAAATATTGAAAAAGTATGTCTAATATGGTCTAATCTATCGTGAGATCTAAAAAACGTGAGAAAATAAAGCTATAACAATAAATATAAAGGTGAGTGTGACCTAACGTCACGAAGACTGGGCAGGGGCGGGACAGACAGCTCAAGACCAATTACAGATGAACATTCAGTGCCTCATCCGCATTCATCCCGTTGGGAATTTTCGAATTCAGGAGGATGATGTACCTAGACTCTAATCTTCTAAGGGCCAATTGTCTGTTCCCTCCTCTAGGATTTTTGGGAACTGTATCAATCACATAGAAGAATAGATCCTGTGCCTTTCCTCCATGTGATGTGTTTATGTGCCTGGCAACAGGGTAGGCAGGATCATTGTTAGAGATAGCCCTAAGATGTTGTAGGATGCGGACATGCACGGGGTGGATGGTGCTACCCACATATAGTTTGCCGCATGTGCAGTACAAGACATAGACTGCAAAATCTGACTTACAGGTAAGTCTGCCTCTGATTTCATAGGGTGAGTGTCTAAACGGCATCTTTACCATTTTGGTATTGACCCCATGCCTGCACGCTTTGCATTTAGTGCACTTATGAAAACCATTCTGAGCCTTAAGCCACGTGCAAGCCTTAGTTATTGAGGGTGCGTTGCGGACTAGCTCCTGACGCATGGATTTGGCCCTCCTGAATGTAATTTGCGGTGTTTTAACACAAGTGGGGCCAATAACTGGATCGTTACGTACTGTGTTCCAATGTCTGTGTAGAATTCTACGAATATTTGCATGGTAGGCATTGAACCCTGTGATGAATCTCGGGGTACCAGTTGTGACAGAGCAGTTTGTAGCCTCATTGCTCTCGTTTCTCCTAAATAGGAGATCTTTCCTATTTATATTGGTAATCTTAGATTTGGCTTTAGATAATGTCATAGTACTGTACCCTCTGCGTTCTAATCTATTGCATAACTCACTAGTGGATTGTTCAAAACTTTCCGAGGTACTGCAATTACGCCTCATGCGCAGACATTCGGCATAGGGTATGCTTTCTTTCAGTGAGGTAGGATGGAAACTTTTCGCATGAAGTATTGCATTACCAGCAGTGGGCTTTCTGTATGTTTTAGTTTGTATTTGGTTGTTTTCCACAAATATTTCTAGATCTAAGAAATGTATACACTTAGTATTGGTATTGCATGTGAAAGTGAGATTGAGGGCATTGTTATTTAACTCTTGAGAGAAGGTTTCTGCACTCAATTCAGTCCTCGCCACAGTATAAATATGTCATCTATATATCTGACATATAGGACTACATTCTCAAGCATTTTCTCTCTATGTGTCTATATATATATATATATTCCAATCGAGTTTGCTCCCACAATTGGAGACACCCACTCAACGTTAGTTTTCACCTTCTTTTATTCTGGCCAGCAGCAACAGACGATGTACAGCGTTCACATCGTGATTTTCCTGCCAAATTGCCATACGCGTTACGGGGAAACATTCCCCTTGATCACCGGCTTGGCTTGGGGAAAGGAACAGCTTCATGTTTGCACACAGGTGTTTAAAGGGTTCTCAAACCGCCCACATGGGCGTGTCAGCACTCGGCATTATGGTTAGTGTAGTCCCAATAAAATCCATATTGGATAAAGCTGTATAAACTCCTCCAACAGTATTATCCATCGGGTCGCTGATTCATGCTGGACCCGCTTGTTGCTGTCTTTCAGCTCGCCAAAACAGGTACGTTGCTCCAATTGCGTGTCTCAGATTGCGAGGCACTCGGACCCGCCTTGCTAGCAGTGGGGTGTCTCCGTGGCCAGAGCAGGCCACTACATATTCCAATCGAGTTTGCTCCCACAATTGGAGACACCCACTCAACGTTAGTTTTCACCTTCTTTTATTCTGGCCAGCAGCAACAGACTATGTACAGCGTTCACAGTGTATATATATGCACAAACACGACACTCTCGGAACGAATAGTTTCTTACCTGTCGGTGTAGTTTTGCAGCTTGAAGACTTTCTGGATTCACTATGCTGTGCATTATTCCGCCATCTCGTGGTTGGGTCCGGATTCGTAGTCTTTTCTTTGTTTTTGTGTTTTTTTTGTGGTTTTTGTTGTTGTTGGCCCAGGTGGGCGGCGACGCCCCACCATTTGGTGTCTTCGGTGACGTCGTCGCGCTTCCGGCGGAAGCTCCCACCTTTGGTAGCCATCTTCGGATTCTTTTTTCTTTTCCTCTTACAGTTTTTTGTTGTCTATGTCTTTCACCTTTAATCCTTCAATTATTCTTTGATCCCTCTAAACCTTGTATGTAGTCTAGTTGTACCTTAACCTCCTATGTTATCTTCCTGGCGGAGGCGGGTGGGATCGCTAGTGAATCCAGAAAGTCTTCAAGCTGCAAAACTACACCGACAGGTAAGAAACTATTCGTTTTGCAGCGTGAATCTTTCTGGATTCACTATGCTGTGCATAGACTTAGTAGCGGTTTTGTTATTGCGGTGGTTGGGTGGAAGATGAGCATTGGTTGCTGAAAATGTGCTGTAAGACCTTCTGTCCTAGTTGTGCCTCTTTGTTCATTTGGATATCAACACAGTAGTGTTTGGTGAACGTGTGCACGGAAGACCATGTTGCCGCTTGGCAAATGTCTTGTATAGGTGTGTTCGCTAGGAACGCAACCGTTGCTCCTTTTTCCTTGTTGAGTGAGCCTGGGCGGCTCCTTGTAATTCTTGTCCTGCCTGCTTGTGGCAGAGTTGTATTGCTTGTGCAATCCACCGTGCAATGGTATTTTTTGTTACTGGTCGTCCCAGGAAACAGCTTGCGAAGGAAACGAAGAGTTGTTTTGTTTTCCTGCATTCCTTCGTCCTTTCTATGTAGTGCATCACTGCCCTTCTGGCGTCCAGCGTGTGTAGCGCCTTTTCTGAGGGTGTTGAAGGTTTCTGGAAGAAACTTGGTATCTGTATTGTTTGATTGATATGGAACCGCGACACCACCTTTGGCAGGAAGTGTGGGTCCGTTCTCATGACAATTCTGTCCTTGTGTATTTGCAAGTAGGGCTCTTGTAGTGTGAGAGCCTGTAGTTCACTGACTCTTCGCAGTGACGTGATAGCCACTAAGAATGCCGTTTTTAGTGTGAGCATGTGCAGTGTGATCTTGTGTATGGGTTCAAATGGTGATTTCATCAACTGTGTCAGTACAGTGTTGAGGTTCCAGCTTGGGGCTGGCATCCTTTTAGGGGGGGCTATTCTTTTAGCCCCTTCCAGGAATCTTTTGACCACTTGGGAGGTGAAGAAGCTTTTCACCGCTTCTCCCCTGGTGTAGGCTACTATGGCTGCTAGGTGAACCCTTAGTGACGAGTAGCTCAGCCTGCTTTGTAGTAGGTGTGTTAAGTATCGCAGTACTGTCGATTCTTTTGTGACTTTTCGTTGCAGTCCCTCTGTAATGCACCATTGCGAGAACCTTTTCCACTTTGCAATGTAGCATTTTCTTGTAGTGGGTCTCCTTGCTTCTCTGAGTACTGCCATGGTGCTTGGAGGTAGCTTGAGGTGTGCGAATTCTAGGTCCTCAGGAGCCATGCTGCTAGGCTGAGGCTGTCTGGTTCTGGGTGGAGCACTTTTCCGTCTTGCATTGTGAGGAGGTCTTTCCTTCTGCTGAACCTGTGTGCTGGTTCCTGCGCCATTTCCATTATCTGTGAGAACCATGATTGTCTGGCCCACTGAGGTGCCACCAATATCAGTGTCATGCTGCTGCTCCTGCATTTGCTGAGTACCTTGTGTAACAGTGGTATCGGGGGAAAAGCGTATGCAAATTCGTTCGACCAACTTATCCATAGCGCATTCCCTAGGGACCTTTGGTCCGGTTGTCTGGATGCGTAATGTTGGCATTTTGCATTGTGGAGTGTTCTATCCGTGGTGTTCCCCACTTTTGGAACAGCCGCTGCACCTCCTGCTGGTTGAGTTCCCATTCGTGGGATGCAGACGTCTGCCTGCTGAGTCGGTCTGCTTCCACATTGTCTATTCCTGGAAGGTGTATTGCCAGCAGGTCGATCCTTAGAGGGATGGCCCATCTCCAGATCTCTTGTGCCAGGCTTGATAGCGGTGTTGACTGTGTTCCACCCTGTTTGTTGATGTAGAACATCGTTGTTGTGTTGTCTGTTTGTATCAGCACTCGCTTCCCGTAAAGCTGCTTTTGAAAGGCTTTTAAGGCTAGGAACACCGTTTTTAGTTCTAGGAAGTTGATGTGTTTCACTGCATCTTGTTGTGACCACAGCCCCCTGACGCGGAGTCTGTCCATGTGTGCGCCCCAGCCCTGCTGTGAGGCGTCCGTTGTGATGGTCACTGTTGGAGTTGGCTGTGTGAATGGCTTCCCTTGTAATATGTTCTTTTCCTTCCACCACGCTATTTCTTGCTGCACTGCGTGTGTGACAACCACTAGATCTTCCCAACTCCCTGTCGCTTGTGACCACTGCTGCTGTATCCATTCTTGGAACAGTCTCATGTGCAGTCTGATATGTGGGACAAGGTGAATGCATGATGCCATCATTCCCATTAGTCTGCTCACCGTCCTCACTGTCAGAACTTGCCCCTTGCGGTATTGACGTGTTTCCCTCAGGAGCGCTATAGTTCTCTTGTCGCTGGGGAACACCTTGGACTGTGTGCTGTCTATTAGTGCCCCTAAGAATATTTTGATCTGCTGAGGTTCTGTTGACGATTTCTCCCAGTGTATTGAGAAACCTAGTGTGGACAGTGTTTGTATGACTTGTTCGATGTGGTCTTTGCAGAGTTTGTATGATCCTGCTTTCACAAGCCAGTCGTCGAGGTAGGGGTATACATGTATGCTCTTTCTCCGAAGGTGCGCAGCAGCTGCTGCTAGGCATTTTGTGAACACCCTTGGTGCGGACTTTAGTCCGAAGGCCAGCACTGTGAACTGGTAGTGGTCGTGGCCTATCACGAATCTTAATAGACGTTTGTGTTTGACGGGTATGTGCAGATATGCATCTTTCAAGTCTAAGGTCGCCATGTAATCCCCTTCTTGGATTTGGGGTATTACTTCCTGAAGTGAAGTCATTTTGAATTTTTGAGTTTTTATGAACTTGTTCAGGAATCTGAGGTCCAGTATTGGTCTTAGTGTTTCGTCTACCTTTGGCACAAGGAAGTATGTCGAGTATACTCCCTTGTTTCTTTGGTTTTTTGGGACTAGTTCTATTGCTCTTTTTGTAGCAGCTCCTCTGCTTCTAGACGGAGGAGGGCGAGTTCCCTTGCGGGTATTGTCCGATGTCTTGTTTTTTTCCCCGGCGGGTGTTTTAGGAGGTCTATGCAGTACCCGTGCTGTATGGTGTTTAGTATCCACTTGTCCGTGGTAATTTCCCTCCATTGTGTGAGGAATTTTCCTAATCTTCCTCCCACCGGTGTTGTATGCTCGGTGGTTATTTGTTGTATGTGTGTGTTCCTCATTTTGTCCTTTTGTGGACTTCTCCTCTCCCTTGGTGTTAACTGGGGAGGGTGTGGTTTGTGTCTGGAGTCACTTTGAGGTGGGCTGCTGGCCCCTCTTCGGGCCTGTCCCCGTCCGTACCCGCGCCCTCGAAAGGACCGTCCTCTTGGTTGGTACTGCCAATTTTGCTGCTGTTGTCCCTGCAGGTTTTGGCCCTGGTTGTTCCCCTGATATCCTTGCTGGGGTGATTGGTGTGAAGTGGTGGGTGCATTGCCCCCTCTACCACTGGGTCGCCTTGAGGGGTTTCCTCTTCTCATCCCCTGAACTGCAGCGCTCCCATGGACCTTGCAGTTTCGTGGTCCGTTTTCAGTTGAGTTAACTTGTTGTCGACTGTTGCCCCAAACAGTTTCTCACCGTCGAAAGGTGTGTTGATGATGTTGCTCTGTACTTCTGGCTTGAAGCCGGAGATCCTGAGCCATGCGTGTCTCCTCTCAGTTACTCCTATCATCATTTGCCTGCTGGAGTTCTCTGCTGCGTCCAAAGCTGACTTTAAGCAAGTGTTAGCGATGGCCTTGCCTTCCTCCGCTAGGTAATTTGCCCTTTGTTGGTGTTCTTCTGGCAGGTGTTTAATGAGCTGACTCATTTCTGCCCAATGCTGGTACGCATGCCTGCTGATGAGGGCGTTGGAGTTGGCGATGCGCCAGTGTATGGCTGCGTTCCTCTCCACTTTTCGTCCTGTGAGGTCTATTCGCTTGCTCTCCTTGTCTGGAGGTGGGCCTGTGTTGGTGGGCACACCGGCCCTTTTTCTGGCCGTTGCAGCGATAATGGAGTCTGCTGGTACTGACCCTTGGATGTACGCCGGGTCTTTTGTAGAATGTTTATATTTCTTCTCGCTTCTAGGTGTAACCGCCTTGCAGACTGCCGGTTCCCTGAAGGCCTCCCTTCCCTGGTCGAGGACGCCAGGCAACATGGGTAGGAATTGGCTCCTTGTCTGTTGAGGGAGAAGGGTTTCGAAGAGGAAACCTGCCTTTGTTTTTTCTTCCTGCATTTCGACCCCATATGTCTTTGCAGCTTTCTGGACGACCTCGTTGTAGACTCCGATGTCGTCTGGCGGCGAAGGCCTCGAGGGGTAAGAGTCTACCCCTTCTTCTGGTGACTCTGCGTCGAGGTCTTGCCAGTCTATGTCTTGTACCTCCGAGGACGCCGAGTCCCGGTAAGACTGCATCTCTTCTTCGCCTTCGAAGTAGTAGTCTTCTTCGTCCTGGTCTTAGAGTGGTTCAGGTGTTCTCGGGGGCTCGATGTATTCGGCTTCGAACTCCTCGAGCGCCTCTTGGGCTGGCTTCGATGGGATAGCGTATTGCTTCATCTTGTCGTCGAAGTCTTTTTTCCGTTGCAGGATGCTCGCCATCTCTGCCTCGAGCCTCTTCTTTTTCGCCATCTTGTGGACCTTTTCGGCGTTGAGTGGTGCAGTGCTTCTCTTCGCGGTCGTCGAAACAGACGCCGGGCCTTCCTTTCTCGGTGCCGAGGCTTCCCTTTCGGAGGTGACCTTCGACGCCTTTGTTTTTTCGGAAGCTTTCGCCGATTGGGAGTCCTTGTCAAAGGATCCGCTCGACTGCTTGTCCTTGGACGCTGTTGCTTTCGTCGAGGGTTTCGGCGGCAACGCTCCCTTCGAGGACTTTGCTACACTTCTAGTAGTGTCGCTAGGTGTTCTGGCTTCACTCTTTCGAGCGTCGCTTTGGTGTTTTGGGGTCGACGACTCACTTACCTCCTTCGACGTTTTCTTATGGACCTCGACGACAGCGCAGTCCTCTGGTCCCTCAGCGATGTTGTCTTCCTCTCCGCTAGAGAGGCCCAGGTCTCGGAGCGATGGTGCTGGTCCCTGGCCCTGCATGTTGTAGTTCGCCCTTCTCTGCCTGTCTCTCACCCGGAGGGTCTTCGGGGTGAACGCCGAGCACACGTTGCAGTCTTCGCTGATGTGGTCGAGCGGCAAGCAGAGGTTGCAGACTGGGTGCTGGTCTTTTTGGGCGTACTTGTGGTGGCAGTTTTTGCAAAACTTGAACGGAGTCTTGTCCATAACCGCGCTCAGGGAGCCCCCTGCGAGCGCATTCTCTGTAGGCGTCGAGATTTCGGTCGTGGACCTTCTACCTCGTCGTCCTTCTTGTTGTCTCCGGTACTTGTGTCGTCGTCCGGTGTCTCAGGAATCCATCCTCTGAGATGATATTTCGACTTTGAGATTCTTCGTCCAAAATTTCTGGAACTTCTCGGCAACGATCCAGACCCCACGGCGGAAAAAAGAATCTGAAGATGGCTACCAAAGGTGGGAGCTTCCGCCGGAAGCGCGACGACGTCACCGAAGACACCAAATGGTGGGGCGTCGCCGCCCACCTGGGCCAACAAAAACAAAAACAAAAAAAAAAACACAAAAACAAAGAAAAGACTACGAATCCGGACCCAACCACGAGATGGCGGAATAATGCACAGCATAGTGAATCCAGAAAGATTCACGCTGCAAAACCTCCTTACGGCGAACTGAGAGAAACTAACACCAGGATAAATTCGGCAAGTTTTTATTTTCTCACTCCTTCAGACCTCCGTGACGCGTTTCGAGCACACAGTGCCCTTGATCACACAAGGAGTGCAGTACACCATACTTTTTTATATGCTTAGTGAACACCCCTTTTCCTACTTCATCATGTGATAATAAACATAAAGGAAATACTTTCAATTCAAGTTTGCTCGTAAACATATATACTCTGTTTTACATCGAAGTTTTCTAGTATTCTAATACATTTATGGATATATTGAATACTCATTTTCATTTCAAGTATTTCAATATTTCTGTTTGTGTGCAATAAATAAATTAAATATATTAAATATGCATAAATATACCATATTATCACACAAATATAAATACTTATATATAAAAAGAACTGTAAACATATTTGATGGTATCACTGCATAAATGCTCGTACATTGTCTAAATTCATTAAGATATTCTCTAACTGCTTAAATGCTGTTTTTATCTAATAATATTTCAAAGCTGTGGAACCTATTTCCTTTGTTGTTGAGCAGCAATTTCTGATTTAAAGTGCTTCCTGTATATCATGTGCAAAGCTGTGTTACCTATAAGGTAAAGTGCATAGAGCTATATAAATAAATTAACCATAAAGTGCTAAAACTTGTGCTATTTCACTAATAATTGGTCGGGTATTAAAAGCAATTTGTAATGTCTATTTACAGTTTATCAGCAGCAGATGAGTTTTATCCATTCATATTTTGATTATAAACCTGTTTATATCTTCAAAAGCATTATCTTTCCAAATCACTGTTTAAATATTCAATTATTGTGAAATATTTGGCCAGTGGGTCTCTTAAGTATATTAGATTTATAGTCCATATTTTACTGTACTAAAAGTCCTACAATTATCTATGCCAATCAACCATTGCTGTGTAGTACATCAGTAGTTACAGTCTAATAAGAAATATGGATCATCTTCTGTACCAGATGTATATGTGCCTTGTCTATAAAAATGTGGTCCTGAAGAAACGCCTTTGATCACAACATTAGCACTGGAACGTGAATCAACCAGTCAGTTTGCTCAGGGACAATATTATACATACCTATAGCTCTGTCGATATATATATATCAAATTACACTTCCAATGTGCATAGGCGCACTGTGAAGATACGGACAACTGGAATACGCTGTTGGTGCCAAATAGAGCGTTTATTTTCTTAGATAGCGGTGCTTAGTCGATCAAATATATATATATACATCTCTCTCTCTCTCTCCAAGGGGCGATTGCCACTGGGTAGTTCTAGTTTTCCATAGGAAAATATTTTTGGGGTTTGCTTATAACTTTGGCACCATTTGACTAACCATCACTAAACTTCTCCCAAAAAAAAAAAAGTCTCATCCACCTCGGCTCCTTCCTAGAAAGTTTCAAGGTGGCCCGGCAAGCGGGGACCAAGAAAAACATGGGGGGCCCAAAACAAATTTCCCCCAATTCATTTTTCCATAGGTAAATGACACGATAAACTAGAACTTGGTCCAGAAAGTGTGTTTTTTGTAATTTGGTGTAAAGCCGGTCAGTAATTATTGAGAAATGAAGGCTCGAAAACTTTGTATATTTTTTGCCATTTTCAGGACTCGGAGATTGAGTCACCTGTCCTGGAAATAACTTTAAAAAACATAAGGGGGCACAGTATAGATACCCTGCGTCCTTAGGCCTGTGTGGGAGTCCCATGGGGAACATCCATGTGCCAAAATGGTTTTTTAATTTTACTGCACATTCGCACAGTCGGATTGGGGTAGAGGAACCTGATGGGGCTGTGGGGAGCTTGGGGCTCCCCAGAGAATAAGGTAGCAAAGGTAGGTGCCACTTTCTGAAAAACAGAAATAGTGGCTAGGGAGCCAGCAAGGGGTGCGGGGGCCTTGGGTTACGCCCCGCGGCTCACATGTGGGCAACAGGTCACCCAAATAAAAATAAAAAATATCTAAAAATAATAAATGAGCCACAGGAGCAGCTCATTTATTATTCATTGCTCCGTTAAAGAAGCGCCCCATAGTAAGTCTCCTGGTTCATTGAATTTGTGAGACCAGGAGAGCTTACCATATTTATAGTCGAGCCTGTAGGCAGCGTGCAAGTGCCTTCACTTTGGCGACAATCTATTGTGTCTAAAAAAATAAATACTCTACAAACGGGCTCTCAACCTGCCCATTACTTACCATTCACTGGCATCCTTATCACTCTTCCTGCGCCACGTACTTTGTGTGGAGCATGATTGATTTCACTTAGTGTCCATCCACTGCTCACACTGCAATTGAGGCACTATTTCTTATTTATATAGCGCGACCACGACCCGAAAGCATTGGGGCACTTTACATGAGCACCAGTGACATTACACAAGGACACATTCATCTTTTAGGCAAAAGTGATTTGCACAGAATCACAGGATGTTGAGCCGACGTCGAGACTAAACTGGTTTAGTAAAGTGCTCCACATTGTAAAAGGAAGACAGGACAAAATACTCGGCTGAAGTACAATTTAAATTGCAGGAGGGGGGCACATGAGGCTGAGCGCATCATGGAGGGGGCAGGCAGAAGTACAAGGGAAGAGAAAGAGCAACATAAGTGTGTCAGAGGGGCGAAGAATACAAGGGGGACAGCTGGAAAACGTAATGTACTCCAGTGGAGTGCTTAATCAACAAGACAAAAGTAGCTTATGAAAAGTGAGCAGAAGAAGGGCACAAGTAAAGTGTCCATGCTCCGGGGATGGGGCAGACACAGAAAGAGGAAGAGGAAGTAAAGCTCACAAATAAGAAGCAAATCGAGAGTGACGGTGTCATCACCCAATGGTAAGCAATGGGCATGTTCTTAGCCCACTGTAAGTTGACAATATGTCTCGCAACAGACAGCGCATGCTCTGTGTAGTAGGCAAGACCTAAATATTACAAAGGTTTTTCCAAGTTAACAACTGAGAATCCTTGGCTATTGCAAAGAGGTTCAGCTAATTAGCATCTCTATTACACCAACAAAACATTTGGAACCAACGATATTAATGATCATTGTTAATAAAATGTTGTTTCAGGGTTAAACTATTACAATACAGAAAACAGGTAGACACTCAAGATTAGAAGCAGCTACTATCATGGTCAAGTGGTGGGAATCTTTATTTTTACAGTGTTTGCA
Organism: Calotriton arnoldi; assembly: GCA_963921515.1. Classification (NCBI taxonomy): domain Eukaryota; kingdom Metazoa; phylum Chordata; class Amphibia; order Caudata; family Salamandridae; genus Calotriton; species Calotriton arnoldi. The sequence goes on along the minus strand of CAWUFW010004403.1, from coordinate 412,872 downwards.
AATACACTCGGGAATAAGCTTGATGCACATCTGATATATGTGGTGGACAGCCTAAAAATACCACTGCCAGTACGATCTGGACATCAAGGCAACATGGGGGAGGGGGTAGTAGGAAATGACTTGGACTTTTCTTCTTTGGAAGTTGTATTGTATGCCACAAAATTGCACAGAGCATTAACTAAAGAAGCTGACCTATAGTGAAGGTCACATTCATGCAGCTATAATAACTCTTAAAAGTTAAGTGGGGTAACTGAATATTGTAGACAGATCATGGCATTAACTTATTAAAGCCCTTCCCTCAAATTAAAAGTCATTTCTTCAACTAATGTGAATATTATCAACCCAAAAGAAAGTCAGGAAGGAGACAAGGTGCTCAGTCATCAGCTTGCACTTAACTTTCAAGAAAAGCAGTTTCTCTGTTCTGAGGCTCTTTGGCAACACCCCTCCCAACCCCATTAAGTTTAAAAGCCTCTGCTTGGACAAACCAGCCCACTTTCACCTTTCGAATATCACTGCAAAAACGGTCTTCAATAATTTTATTTGTCTTCAATAAATGTAATTGTAACCAATTAATACTGGAGAACCGAGTATCCCGTTAAGAGTTTAAAGTACAAAATATATATTGCAAAACCTTTTGCATTGCATTTCTAAGCATTATAAAACTAATGTGAAGGGCAGTTTCAGAAGCAGCATGTTACATTTACTCTCACTAAAACTACCAGAAAATGAGGGCGGATACAGAGAATACAGGGAGAATGCCTTAGCCGTGTGGTCCAGGGAATGTTTGGAACCACGAAGTGCATTTCCACGCCTAGATACAAATAATGCAGACAGTTGTATTTTTTTTTTTTTTAGTGCAGTATTAGTTTCACCAGTCCACGCATCCATCCCTCGCTTACATGGACAAAATAAATTCATTATCGTAGAGAGGCCTTTAAACAAGAACGTAATTTAGCAGAAAAGACAGCTTGGTTGTGCTCAGGGTTAGCGATCTGTTAGAATGCCAACCTATACTCCGCGAGTTCCCTAAATGCATAAAAGATGACATTCTACAACAGAGCACTATCTACTACAGGCACATGGCAAGCAGTGTCCCCAAGGTGTGTACAACCAAATTCGAACATGTAAAAGCAAGGCAAAGGTGCAGCTGAAGCCAGATATGCCTCAGAAGAGTGGCACTCACCAGGTCCACTAGTGTCACGACATAACTAGGTCCATTCTGTAGGCAACGGGACGAGGATCTTTCACAGAAACACACTCAGAACAACGGTCTGCAAAAGAAAAAATACTTTTAGGCCATCAGAAAGCACACTAAATATTAATCTCCAAGGCAAGAAATACATTTCTGTCGATTCCTTCATTATTCTTCTGATAGACATCCTGTCCAACTGTATTACCGAGTAGGTGCATTGATTTTGGCAACTGCTAAAAAAGGGTCTGTAATACCAGGTCGGTATAAGATTGGACGGATTAGTCAAGAGACCTGCTAATACACATAGCCCTACCTGCTGCACTCAGATTTTCTCCAAGCATTGTATTAGGTTAAATAAACTATGTACATAATGTAGGCATCTGTAGGACCCATTAAAACAAAGTAACGAGAATGAATTACCGCATCATCTTCCTTGTAAGAAGGTAATGTCAAAAGCTTGCAGGGTAGTGAGCGTTATGGTTCCAGTGCTCAAAACGGAGCACATTTTAAGCAAAAAGAACAATTGATGGACAGAATGCAGAATGTCATACATTCTCCCCAGTACAGAGATCTGGGCCTAAATCCATCGTTTTTTTGCTCACCATGCTATTCCAGTTTGGACCCAGCCATATGCAAATCAGTCTTGACCCTGCGCCCAATGGGAACAGTCCAGCCTGAACTGCCAGGTCCTCCCTTGACTGGAAACAAGCATCCTAGGACCGGTTTTGGGCTTTCAGCCCTCATCAGCCAGGATAGCTTGACTCCAGTGGCATGGAGAGCACGAGACCCACGTCTGGGCATACCCGTCCCACTCGGGGTGACAAATGCAAAAAGAACAATTGATGGACAGAATGCTGAACAATGTCATACATTCTCCCCAGTACAGAGATCTTTTTTTTAAGAGCAACAAACCTAGTCTAGTCTGGTTGTCTGGCAGTATCAAAAGCGCAAACAGACTAAGGCGTAGCAGAGTACTCTGCATGAGACTGGAATCATATACGCACAGCATGTGGGTTACAGGGGCACCAACATATGTTAACAAATCATACCTTAAATGATCAGAACACTTAGAAGTTAAGCAAATCACAATAGTGCCCTCTGCGGCCAGGTCTTGAAGCATTCAGAGATACCACGTCGAACTGAAGGCTAATATTCCCCAATCATCATTAAAGCTAAGAAAACCGTGAATCCAGATTACCAAGATTAGGCTAGGCAGACTTTTCTCTATGCCAAGAACATATTATACAAATCCAGTAATTCCACCACTATAAACAACTTTTGTTTTCAAAAATTTAGGAGAAGGGGCAGATTTGTAAGGATTCCTGGTTTGGGAGTCCCTCAAATTCGCAAGTGATTCACTACTAATTTGCAGACAGCTTCTCCTCATGGAAACACAAGCAAATTATTATTGGCAACTGCAGGAATAAGTGCATTTCCAAAGAGGGAACAGGGACAGACCGTACACTTAACAGTATTGTACAGTAAAGGGATTTTTAACAAGAAAATACTTTTCCTATGCAGAGACAAATCACACTAAAACCGTACAAGTGCTAATGCAGCTACATGTTGCATTTCAACCTTAAGAAATTTCCACCAGGTGGGTCTTTTACCTGCAAAAGCTCACGAGTTAAGTACTCCCATAATACAACAGCAGTAGTTTTCCGGTAGTATTAAAATGTGGAAAATGAAGTCAGTAGTTTGCTCCAAATCTATGATTAATCCAATGGGATTATTTCAAACTTTTGACCTTAAAAACTTGCTCACTCATAAACCGTAGCAATCTCAGTGTGCAATTATAAAATAGGGTGTTCAGTTTAATCTGGTCTAATGTTGCCTAAAGCAGTAACAAAACGAAATCCACCTCAAAGTAGCACCTTGCACCCACATAATTTACATGTAGTTATATTCACTGAAAAAAAACAAAGGTTAAAGTAACTTTATAGTTCTAGGTGAATGTCAGTGACATTAACGTTTTCAACTAAATGAAAACACAGAAATTCACCAGTTCTAGTTACCAGAGCTAACAATGACTTGCACCCCCACCATGCACTGCTTATGACATCACATATTACATCACTTATGACATGTTCTATGACATCATTTTGGACACCACTGAGGACATCTAAAAGGACATCATTGATAAAATCAATGATTACATCATCCAATGAATGTGTTAGTTTGTTTTATAGTTTACATAGTGGCAGGTAACTAACATATTACTTTTCTACCTAATTTTGCACTGCCTTTGTCCAGCTAATGGGTGTAAAGTGTTTACAAAATGTGAGTGCTCCTAATGCATCATAGGTATGTAGAGGCATTGAACATGTTATAAATCTTTGTACGGAAGAGTAACTGTGTGTAGATGACAGTTGATGACTTGTGTTCAGCCGACCTACATCTGGTGCGCATGCCGCGGTTCCGCAGATCCAGAGCAGGACGACGCTCATTCAAGGTGCTTGCACCAACTCATTGGAATTCTCTGCCACTTTCTATCAGAAACACTCCTAATCTCCTGTCCTTTAGAAGGGCAGTGAAGACCTGGCTTTTCAAATGATCTGCTTCTCCTCTAATACCCTCTCCTGCAACATTTTAGCGCTGGGACGTCCCTTTGCCGGGACAGCCATGCGCTCTATAAATTACATAACATGTTCCACACAGGTTTTTTGGTTCTGCAGAAAAAGTTTCCAACGAGGCCAAGATTCTATGTAGTAGATACTAAGTATTGCAAGCGGCCTCGAGTTATTAGACAGAATCGTCTCAGCATAACAATTTCTACATAACATACTAACCTATGTACATGTGCTTGTTTTGCTTCAGAAGTTGGGCTATCTATAAAGTTTTCACCACAGTATGAAGGCTGCAGGTAGTATAATCTTTAGCACCTTCAGACCTTGGTTATTTTAAGCAAATAGTGTCATATAAATGAACTGTACACATTGAGCAGTTAGGAAAATCAAAAACAAAGCACTTTTTTTTGCAATTCGAAAGGGTGATGGAAAAAAAAAAGATGATAGGATCAAACAACTCAAGACACTTTACTTGGTGATGAACTGAAACCAGATTTCAATGCATTATTGTTAGTGTGCAATGTAGATTTATCAGTAAAACTAAGTCTGTGCAAATTACGTTTACGTGGCAATTTCAATGGGAAATGTGCTGTAAGTAAATGACCGTGCGCTACTGCACGATGCTTTAGTTACATATTAAAAAAAAAAAGCCTGCCTCGGGTACATTAAAGCTAGGTGCGTCGTGAAAGGGTTTTTTTTCCAAAAATTGTGTTGTGGATCTGCAAGTTTTGGACCAATTCTCAAGCAGGATGTCCATGAGGGCTTCTTTAAATGGGAGAAGCGGTTCTGAGGGGTTACTCCTGGCTGAAGCACCTCAGTGACTATGTTAGTCTTGTCTACCACTAAGGTTAGGCTAAGGTCCAGGGTCTCAGCCGCACTTCTCAATATCATAGCAAAAGAGGCTCCCTCCTCTGTAGCCACAGTAGGAGGAAAGACCATGCCAGTATCTAGAGAGGTGTTCACCAATTCCTCACAGCAGTCCATGTTAGGGTCTAGGGGCTGATACTCTTCAGGGTCCAGCCCCTCTCAATTCTCCCGTAATAGGGCTTTGGCCTCGAAGGCATGGATCCAGTTGGCGCCGGCGTCTGACGGCACCCCTCCAGCGAGTCGAGGATGAGAACGGGAATGGTGCTGACTAGTGGGGGTGGTGGTGCCAGCGGCACCAAAAGCGTCAGCATCAGGACTGGTGCCAGGGATGGTCGAGATGGTACAACCCATGCCGGTCCAAATCCATCCTTTGATCCAAGGGACCCGAATCGAGCCTGGAACTAAACCGCCGGACGAGAACAAGTGGGGCCCCTTCCGACCTCACAGGGCCCAAAGACACCAGCAGGAATGTGCACCCAAATATGAGGTGCATGGGCTCAGAACTCTTGAAGTTGGGCAGGGGATGCTCCTGAAAACTCGGGGAGGCGCGGAGCCAGCTCAGGCTCAACCACGGTTTCAGGCCTCGAATGACACTCCCGCATCTCGTATGACTTAGACAGATAAGGTGAAGTCAAAGACCTCTTAAACTTCTTACTTTTCTTTCCCTTGTGGAACTTTCCCGAAGACTACTTCAACAGCAACCAGGATCTTGGGCTTCGCAACCGATTCTGGGAACTTCCTCTCAACCAGGATCGAGACACTTGCATGTCTAGCAGCAAGAAGCTTGAGGGAGCACTCCCTCAAGGCCTTGAGGTGCATGGTACGGCAGTCGATGCAAATCTTCGCATCGTGGTTGCGCTTGAGGCACCAGAGGCAAACAAGATGCGGGTCGGTCACCGACATCTGTTGGAGACAGGCGCTGCAGGGCTTGAAGCCGACTTACTAGTTGACATCCAGCCACACCATGAGAAGATCTCAAAAGAAGACCGACAAAAAGTCGGAAAGGGTCAGTAAAAAAAAATGACTGGGGTAGCTCTATCCAGATCTGTGCTCACTGGTGCGAAAAGAAAAGAACTGATGACAACGCGCTGGGGTGGCGCCTATACAGGCACTGCGCATGTCACTTCTAGTGCGGACGATGCCACATGGAGAACAACAATGCCAACTAACGGCACCCAGGGGTACTGCTTACAAAAAAATTCCAGATCTAGTCTGACTGGAGATAATTCTAAGGGAAGGAATCTGCAGATAAAAGTCTCGGATGTCAACTTTGTGCCCTTTGTTCCGTGTCAATTGCCAGGTCTGCATCAAAACATTTTTTTGCTGCCTTTTCGTTCCCTTGATCCGTATTCCCTCTTGGAGTCAAAGTATTAACTACCCTTGGAGGTTTCTGTGGTTTCGACCCGTGAGATTCCCTTGTATTGATCTCCTTGATTGCCTTAAGCTTTTGAATTGTTACTTTCTGGGTCTTGGAGTCTGGAATCCTCAGCTTGACCCCACCTCTATCTTGCAGTTTCAAAGTTGTATGTTTATTTTATGCCTCTGCCTCATCTTTGTTTCTCCCTTACCTTAAGGGTTCTCAGGAGGAAGTCTGCACATGTCCTGCACCCCTCTGTCTGGTGGTCTTTTGGAAAGCACAAATTACACACCTTGTGCTGTTCCTTCAGTACTAGTTTGTGATGGCACTTGGGACAAAACCTAAAAGGGGTATTTTCCACCCCGTTGGAGGCCAAACAAACTTCTAAATAAGGACCACCCACCGACTGTCCATTCTCCGACCACTTGGCCAAAACCGAACAGAAGAACCTGTTTTTTTCGAAGGGTTATGTCGACAATTACACACTCTTAATGTTGTTTTTCACAGTCAATGAGGTCTGTCCTCTTCAGTTTTTTTTGTGCTTCAGTGTGGTTTATTTACTCTGTTCTTCGGCATCTAAAATCTAGACCTGTGGTCCCCTGCTTCCGTACCAAACAGCAGAAAAACTAATCTAAAGATGGTGACCATGCATTGTTGCTTCAGGGGCATGCCTCTGGCATCGTAAGAAGAGGTATCTACCCACCCACTGGTTAACAACCAAGCGCAGTGGTGGTGAGAGGGAGGGGGGGGGGGGGAGGGTGGAGGGACTTTCCATAACCAACCCCTAGATGGCAGAATAGTGCATATTTCAGATAGCATTCCCACTTCAAAACTCCAATTGTTGCGGATGATAAAAACAACTACATCTGCCACTTCAATTTTCATACCAAAATGTGAACCACACACTTTATCTTCAGACTGACTCAAAAACTTCCATGAGCACAAGATTACCACATATTCTTTGAAAGACACCATATGTAACAGTCATTCTTAAGTGGCCTACAGTTTAAGGTTTGAAAGTTTTGTTAGCTTAAAAGTTCCAAACACATCGTTGTTTGCAATGTATTGCTGTGGTGACATACTGCATGTGCATATTTTGGAATATCAGGTTACTTTTCTGACACCAAGACAGAGACCGAAAGTATTGAATTATCGGCATAGCATTGAGAGATTGTCCTCTAGAGCTGGAGCCAGAGCAGATAACTACATTAATTCCTTCTAAACTCAATGTACATTAAAGGCACTTCTGGAAGAGATCCTCAACATTTGGGATGGCTCTCGCAGACAGACTTACGCTCGGCAGCTATAGTATAGAACATAAACAGAACTGAAAAAATAAAGAGAATGGGAAACCCTTTTCCAAATAAAAATACACATGAGTATTTGCATAAACTTCGTATCCATTTCAACATCTAAAAATAGTCTTCATCGAACTAAAGCAATACACTAATTAAATTAACTTAAGTCGTAGTGTTATTTGGATACATTACTTAATGTACTAAAATTAAAATCTTAACTTGCAAAATAAACATAACACAAAATAAACTAACCTGTAGTCACAAAATTACAAAAAACAAATCACACAAAGAGACCGCTTAAAATACAGACATAAAAACAAAGATTTGCCTTAACAATACTACATCACATACATCCGAGAACCAAAACTACTAACATACACCATAACACAATATATCGGAAATTAATAAACACCAAAAAAAGGACAACCATCCAGTATCTCTAGTTCAGTTAAGGGACACGGACAACCTACATTCTTAATTTCAGTACATTTTAGACTTAATGTTTCTTAGACATAAATGAATGTAAGAGTTACACCCAGCATAATTGTTTCAAAAGACCTGTTCTTTCTGCAGTCTCAGTGACCACATCAATGTGTGGTTCATGACATACTAGATTACATGAACTAACCAGGCTAAGTAGATTTATTTAGAAAACATGCTGCACAATCCACAGAACAGATGTCCTAAGAAACTGCAAGATTATTAAAACCTTAAGTAATATGGTCATTCACTGGATTTTTGCAGAGGATGCACAGTGTATAGGCTATTGCAGTATCAAATCCTAACTGGCGGGATATAGGTGTTTTTGTAGTTTGGATTATAAAAGTTAATTTCCCTTCGAAGGAAATGTTTTTAAAACGTTTTAACATTCTGAATTAACTAAGGCAGGTTTCTCCAAAGTTGGTCCTGGAGGGCCGGATCCATGCCAGATTTTTAACATTACTACATTTATCTGAATGGGGCTATGCTAAAAATCTGGCATGGATCTGGCCCTCCAGGACCGACTTTAGAGAACCCTGAACTAAGGAAAGGGGATGTTTGTAAAGCCCACAATTCCAGACCCTCACTGGTTCTAGCCTGTGATGGGCCTGCGAGAAGGAGACTTGGGACAAAGTACCTGTACAGTACAATAAATGTTGCGTCAGCTGCTCAGGGTGCCATAGTTCACACAAGAACTCAACCCTAGCTCACAAAATCCTTGGTAGCGGATACAATCGGACCTCACAGTCCGAGGCAGTTTACATTTAGTTGCAGCTGTAAAGCTCACAAATGCTTTCATTATTGATTGTCAGATCCATTTCACTAGGGCCTTGGAAAATCTTTAATCCTCCTCCATGGCTTTTCCCACATTAACACGAACTTGCTATTATTGCCAGAAAATCTACCACTTGCTGCATATTTTGCCCTTTCTTTTTTATTTACCAAAAAGAATATGCTTCTCGCTCCAATGGTCCAAAAGGTATTTATAAAAAAATTAAAAAAAAATCGATGCACAGTGCAACGCTATAACTGATAATCTGCAAAAGCTTAATGAATACAACTATTAACAACTGAAATGCGACAAGGGTTTTCAAGGCGACAGTTGTACCCATATAATGTAAACACCTATCGGCTAAATCGACTAAGGGTGGCAGTGGTGAAGTCCGGCTGGCACAAACACCTAAAAAGCACCAACATTAATTCTAGCAGGATGAAAATAAGATACATTTTTTAAGAAGCCTTGTTAAAGACTCACAGATTCACGTTTGCATCAGACTGTTGTCAAATCGGCTGTTATTTCAAGATTAGCTCAACCTTTGGAAAAATATCAAGCAGGATGCAGCTCTTCTAAATGTCAAATGTCTTGAAACTTTAAGGTGATCCAAGCGAGACACATACCCAATCAATATTAATGCACGATACATTTCTGAAGGACGCTAAAGAGAACAAGGTCCTTTCAGAGGATTGATACTGTGGGCTCAGGCAAGCGAAAAGCCTCCCACTTAGCATTTACATGAATCAACACAAAGTGGGGTGGTAGGACAGATTTTGCAGAGGTCACTGTGAAAATTGTCTGAATCACCCAAAAATTCAACGTTTTGCAAAAGGGTAGTTCTAAAATCGCGAACAGGTTTGTGAGAGCTTGTAGTGTCTCAGGAGTTGAAGAAACACATTTGGTCAGCCGTTAACAACAAGCATTTGCAATGCAATAGGTCTCGCATTTGCGAGAGTTTAAGATATTGGCATTCTAAATGGCAATGCCTTTTATTTATCTGTTTTGATAATTAACACATAAATAAATGGCATTGTCATTTACAATGCCAATAGCTCAAACTTTTGTAAATGCGAGACCTATTGCATTTGAAAGAAGCTGCCGGCCCTGTGCATTTATGCTTTCTGAACACGTTTATTATACACACTAACAAAATGATGGTAATACATCTATGGGCTAGTAACACCTTTATGTTTCCCAAGAAAATTGTAGTACCCAAAAGAAACATGGGTTGTTATGTTTTAAGAATTCACAGAGTTACAAACACCCTATACGGTACTTCATGCTACTCATGGAATGCTTTACATCACACACACATTATACATTAACAGCTATAGTTTACAGCATTTTAATGCAATCCACAAACTGGTTTTTTTCTTGGTGCCAAATGTTGTATGCCTAGCGTGTAGTACTTAGTACTTGTCTACTATAGTTAGTCACCAAGTGTCATCCACATTTAAGCTGTTAATTCCTTCAGGCAGGTAACTCAAGCCACACTCCAGTATGAATCAGCTTTCATTTGTTAAATCTTGTAATGCACTTAAATGTATTCATGATAAACCTACTAAGCATATGTGGGAGGTCTTCATATCTGATGTCACTTCTTGTGATGTCACAAGTGATGCCACGCAGAGTGATGTCACGTACATAATGCCTAACTTGGTTAGTCCACTCACTTCTGTTTTTTAGGACTTGTGTCCTGCCCTTCATTCGAGTTACTTTCCCCTTTCACTGCAGGTCACGATGGAGCCAGCAGACGTGTTTTCAGCATTGCCTTTTTCATACATGCAAAAACTGGTATTCTACCAATATAAGCAATACAGTAAATAGTAAGACTGGATAAACAAGTACATTTTTCCATTAAACTTGAATACTAAACATGAATGGAGATGGCATACCAGATTTAAAAAAAGTATGTTTTCTGAACAAAGCAAAATATTAAAATTGAGTGTGAATATTTCCATGAGCCGAGATCAAAACTATTGATTTACTGCTAGAGAAAGTCTTTAAACAGCCCTAAATAGTACAACATCCCTCGTTCGTTGCTGCTCATCAAGAAATCTACGTGTGACTTTATTCATTCAAGACCAACTATTTATCACTTGCACCAGCCAAAAACTTCTCATCAGCTCATCACTGGTTTTTCTTTCTATTCTGGCGTTTTATGAGGCAACTCCTCTGTTCTGAATCGAATAGATATAGCACCCATTTTGTTTTCATTTTCCTTGCGTTACGCTAGTCTTCGAGTATTTAATAAAATTGTGATTAAAATGCAACAAACTATAAACATCGAGCACCGCATTTCACGTTCTGGACATTTTCTCCTACTTACCAATTTGTCTCTGGTGCTACATTTATTAAGACCTACCGCAGCCAGCGTAGGCAGTTAACGTTTACGTCCGTGTGTTGGATTGAGTAAGGCATTTGTTTGGCGACGTGACGCAGGCTGGGCGGAAAACTAGAGTGGGGACTGGGGGCTACAAGCCGTAAATACTGATGGGGTGGGGGAGGGTCAGAGGTGTTTGACACCAAGGGTGCGTACTAAAGGATGTGACCAGCGTCTCTGGAAACAAACTGTTGTCTTCCCACTCCCGCTATGAAGTAGTGACACTCTAACACCGTAAAAGGGGTACTTTGGGGGTGAGTTCTGATAAAAAGGACAGAAAAAGTAGAGTAACGTGACAAATTAATAGTGGTTTCCTTACCGTTTCGCAGCCAGTAAAATTAACACAACTCCCTGGGGCTTGATATACAAGGTTACACGATGATTCAATGCCATCGATGACGTACTGCTCCAACCCTTGGGATTCGCTTAACAACTACATGCACTGTGGGACTTTTAATTTTAGTTCTTTTCAAATTAACTTACGCCCATAAAATCAATGATTTGTTTAAAAAACTCCATGGCAGGAATATTACGTTCCTTAACTTTACTTGCAGGGCACATCCGGATTGCGTCTCAGTGCTTTAAATACCACTGTGCAGATTAAGCAATTTAAAAACACATATTTTCTAATGCTTAAAAGGAGATGTAAAGAAGGTGTACTTCTAAACGCATGCTCACCCAAGGGTATCTTGGGGGTGAATAACAGATGCTTATTGTTACCCAACTCAAGGGTACTAATTTTATCGACCTCAGAAGGATGAAAGGCTGAGTGGCCCCACCGGGATTTGAACCCGTGACCATTAGGGGGAACACAGGCCACCACGGTGAAACAGTCTACTGAGTCATCAGATCAGGCTCTGCTAGGTCAGCTCCTTCAGAATTTAGGCCAGTGCGAGAGACTGACAAGCTACCAAACTATCTCCCTGCACAAAACTTGACACCGCTTCAAAACTGCAGAAGGCAGCTGATCCTCTTCCACGGCTGGACTGGCCTGTTCCTGCTCCTCAAACAGCTGTTGTGCGTGATTTGCACAACGCTCAGGGCAGGCAGCTGGCCACGGGTGTGAGAGGTAAAAGTCTACCCCTTTATCGACGCTCACTGTCCTTTGGGCTGCCTCTGAATCCACGCAGGGCCCCGGCGGCATATCATCTCTTCCACAAGCAGGGGTTAGGGCTGCAGCTGCTAGACTTTTCTTTCAGGTAGAGAGCCTGTGCCCAGGGAGTGAAAGGAACAGAATGTGTGGATAACAAGAGAAACAAAGCTAAAGGAGAGAGATAAAGGAAGCGAAAATAAGTAAGACGGGTATAACATCTTTTTTTATGTTAGTGTTTTGCGGAGTTCACAACACCTTAAAGGGAAGGAAAGAGAAGAACATGAAATGGAGCACCTTGTATGATGCGACTTACAGAGGGAAGGGGAGAAACACACCACAGGGGCAGACAAGCGAGGAGGGAAGATTGGGAGCAAAGACGGAAGGGAGATGGAAATTTAGAACAAATTCTACTAGAAAATTGTTATGGCAGATGCAGCAGGGTGGTGGTGCGTATTCTTGCTTGTGGTGTCAGGAACCTTGCCTGGCACTGTCGTGTAGTTCCTATAGTACCCATGCAGGACCTGCGTGTTTGTATAACATAAGCTGTGGGCTTGGTGGCAGACTGACTCTGTGCACCCTCACCTCGTATGTTCGTTTGTTTTGCATTAGCTAGCTCGCAGTACCACTAGTGTCTCCTCTTATCGGGGAGAGATTAGTTTATGGCAACCTTAGATCATGACAACCCAAATTCCTCAGAACCGTGGCAACAATATACTACTTTTCGCTCAGTCACTCATGCTTACTTATTCGGTTTGTCTCAGAGAGTTACACAGAATAAACAGTCGGGCGTTTCAATAAGTATTTATTGAACAGTTGTTATTCTAGCGTAAAATATATGTGTTGCGGCAACCAGCAGACAATAGCAGAGATATATTATCAGCAGTACGATAAAAGCAAAGGAATAGAACAGTTCTACCATATTGCGATAATCATGAGTACATACATGAATATGAAAGCATTATGCAAGTGTGCGTACTCCTACGATGCCTACCTAGATGTACCTGTGTGTACCTAGCATATGTGTGTAGGTCTTAGAAGCTAAGAGGCAAGAATCTTTCTAGGATTTAGTCGAACCCCCATACCTGAATAGAGAGAGAGTGGGACCCCGTCCTGGTCTCGAGTTGGACACCCCGTCCGGGTTGTGTCAGACCACTGTCAGCTTGAGCGACTGCATGCAGGAGCCTCAGCGTCTCTGGTCAGTGTGTCAGCATGGAAGTCTCGGTTCCCTCTATCTTACCGGGGCAAGATGTGGTGTATTTATACCCTAAAGAGTCTCGGTCCTCAGTATGGTTTGTATTGGACATGATGAAGACGTCAGGGGTGAACTTTGTACATACATATTATGCCGGTGGTGTATTCTTAGAAAGCCATACATAATTAATGAGTACAGTGTGGGCCTGTGTTTGGAAGAACCCTGCTGTATTCAAAACCACAGGATAGATAACGTTCAGCCCTCAGAGCTCGTTGTGTACAAGCTGGGACCAATGTAGGTGAAAGATCATGCCTATATAAGGAATCATACTATAATAGGACATGTACAGTTGTGGCCATATGCGGCCATGACCATAATTGGGCAAGTACGAATATGACCATATTAGGGTAAATATGAATACGTCCATTTTAGGGCATGTACGAATGGGTCTACATTAGGGCATCTATGCGGGATAGAACACCCACTCCTCTTCCGAACTGGATAATAAATCACCATAATAAATGACCATACTTAAAATCTGGACAATTTAAAAGCATTTTTAAAAGCAAGTAAAAACATGGTTCTAAAAAAATAGTTAAAAACTTTTGCTGCTTAAAAAAAAAAAAAAATATATATATATATATATATATTCAAATTCAGCTTTTTCTAGTTGCCACTTAAAAGTCAATATCTCTCTATAGAAGTTGTATTACCATAAGCAGGAGAAGGCCATGCTTTTCTCAAGCGAAAGTGTCAATGTAAGAAAATGTTCCAAATTTATATCGTTTATTTTGAAAAAAGTGAAGAAGCCGAATTCTTTCCCAGGACACAATGAGCCAATTCAAGATTACACGCCCTGGCTGGGAAGCTCAATGTTATCGGTGTCAGCTGATGTAGATGACAAATCCAACGCCTCACAGAGAACGTCAATCGCACATAGATGGAATGTAGTACTGCCAACAGTCGGTGCTGCGGCAGCTTGTGCGGCAGTTGTAACCTGGGTGCCTGTAGAGGAGTCACCCAACCCAGCAGGAGCGAACGGCACCTGTGGATTCTCCAGGAATGCATTCATCAGAATCGGAAGCCGCTGAGGACAACGCAGAGCGTGGGCCTTTATGGGGTCCAGCATTGCATCTGTGTCCGGAGGCGCATCTGATGGAAAAGTTAGACAAAGATCCAACGTGCATTCTTCTCCGCAGAACAGGCATCGAAGCACAGGTAAGATGCAGTCTATCCAGACTGGTCTAAATGATAGAAACCAGGAGGCATTGAGTTCTCGCAGGCAAGAAATGCCCAGAAGTTGTACCATGCGTTCACGGTATTTCCGCTCCAGGAGCGTGTTCACCATTCCCTCGGGAAGCGGGCCATCCATTGCGTAGCAGCAATATTACAATCAGGATTCCTGCGATTAGGAACAGGATGAGCGGGAATCCTCCAAATATGCTTCCCAATACGGAGTGTATAAAATTTGGGATTTCTCAGAGGACTGTCTGAAAGGTGCTTAACAGTCCTGACCCTATGGTCTTAAATAGGTGTACAATTCCGCTCGTATCAGACATTGAAGATACGTCCCACCATTTCTGCGAAATGAATGGGGCAGTTTGTACGTATGAGTGCCTGTATCTCAGTCGAGGTCCTTGCAACTTGAAGTTCATAGGTTTCTCGAGCGGAGGGTAAGGGCACGGGTTGCTGTAAAAGCATGGCTTTCAATCTGCTCAGAGTATCAAACTGTATAAAAGAAACATTCAGCGAAGGCCATAACGGCGCCTCCCTGACTGTGTTCAGTGGCGGAAACAATACTTGCATACAGCAAGTAACCCTGGAGTTAACAGTTACTAGATATGCGACGCCCGGAAGCATCCCACAACAACCTTGATCATTTAGCATTAAGTAACTCCCATTCGAGAGCAGCTGGAAAACCGGCGTTATCATGGCCGCTGGGGTCCCTGACCTGTGACAAGATAAGTTCGCCACTGAACCACTGCAGGCTCTGTGGTAAGAAATATCCTGACACATGAGAGAACCGCTCAAAGCGTTCTTGCAGTTTGTACCACTCAGATACACTTCTCGATCCCCATTCCGGCTTCGGTATCTATACGGTAACTTCCAAGTTTCCTTGATGTATCCCTTACCCATTTTTACACATTTGCCTGCCTGCCTCTGCTCAAGGCAATAGTGAAACTGAAACGTAGTGACCGGCAGAGTGATTTGGCCATGAATTAGCCATTCTGTTGATGGTGATTGGGCTACAGTGAAAGGTAGCCTTTCCAGTTTCTCAATACGCAACATTGTATATTTGGCCCCCCTTTCTGCCATTTCTGTCTGTTTATCAGTTAGATTGTATTCTGAAAACAGAGACGTGGTGTTTATAAAACGCCATGGCACATAGCCTGCACGCAAAGATTGCAGCGTCCAGCTTAACATCATAATAGAACGTAGCTATGATTGCCTGTGTTGTAACAAGGCCAGATCTTGTTCTAATATGTCGATTGCCGAGGACACAATGTTGCCTAAGGAGTAAATCCTGGAGGTCAAAGTAGTTAACCCATTATCTACCATTGCCAATGCTTTTTCTAAGTTAATACGGTCCATCTCTCGTATTCTTTCTGCGGCCTCTTGTTGGGATATTTCCAGTTTTCATTATAGTAGGCATAAAGGCCTGCATATATGAAACGTTTCTGACGCCGTTTCCTGGGACCTAGTAGAAAATCTTTAAGATCCATGTCAGGTGTGAGTAAGGTCAAGTGGTGCTTTACTTCTGTGAGTGTCGAGGTCTCTAGCCAATCAAGGCACAACTTCCCAACACTATACGATGTCACTACCCCTGGGTGTTGTCTTTGTACATAGCGTGGATCTGGCCTATGGATACTAAACCCTTCGGTTGTATTCATAAATCTCTGTTGACATTTGTTTGTGTCAATGGGCCAAACCAGCCATTCTGTCCAATCAGGATCGGATCTGTTGTACTGGAAAATGTCATCTAATCTCACCCCATGTGTAGTAGAATTCTGCCGCCCACCCATCTGAGATGGTGTTGGAAACCCCGGTGTGTTGATTTCCTTGCCTTTGGCTAAACCAAGACAGGTTGTTTGTTGCACAGTTTCATTCAGAAATAAAATCTGCTGCGGAATGATGCATGCTCTAAAAAGTGCTTCTATTCCCTGGACTTGCCAGTCCCTCGAACCCCAGATTGATTTGGAATCTATTGTGTCTTTCCATAGATCGAAACCCTGTTTAGACAACTGGTTCAGAAAGGATGCAGAGTAAATATGTTTGGTGTTTGTCAACATAATTTTCTGAGCGGAATTTTTCGCCACTTTATAATAAAGAGACTTCGGGTCGGATGTGTTAAACCCTGAGAAGTATGCGAATTTCTGTGCAAATGCTTGTGAACTACCTTTTGGAGGTGTTGGGCAGTCTTCCCACTGGTGGAACTCAAATACATTTCTAGGTGTTATAGATTTGTGCAAGAAATGATGACCATATTGCTGGTAACAGTACAATGTATCATAGTCTGAAGTACCTTCTAACATTTCATTATTCGGAAATGCTGCAGTTTTTTCTAAATCGGACATCATAGCATTCACAGTTTGTGTCCCAATCATCAGAAAATGTACTGGAGGTAATGATATCACAAAGAAATTTTAAATACATGTTTTAGCTTTAAACGTTCAGTCGGTCCGAATACATCATAATCAATCCTGTCCCATACTATACCGTCCGGTATAGGAACTGCTGTAATGTTCACTGAAGACAAGTCTCTTGGTTCACGATGTGAAGACTGGTGTGGTTTTAAAATCAAATTGACTCTTTGGGCTGTAGAGCTTGGTTGGAGGTATCGTCCATTAATAAGCATACTAAAAGTTATTATTAAACCTAGCCAGAAAATGAAAAATAAAATCCCAGTGATATACCATAGTTCTATCCAAGGTGACACCAGGTAAGTCTTTCTAAAAAAGTGCAAAAAGTCAGTGAGTTTCAGTTGAAGTGATTTTTTGGCTGGCGTCGTTTCCGGTTCGCTTGGATCCAGTGAAAACGTATCAAAGTTTATGAAATAGCCAGAAGCAGTTCGATCAATTATTGGAATTGCATCGGGATTTGTTGAAATCGGATTTTGCTCTTGACGAGGCATATTGACGTAGATGTCTGTATTAGGTCTAATTGCAACTTGGTTGTTAAGTTGATTTTCTTCTTATTGAAGTGGAACGAGTTCCATAGCATTATTGCTTAGTCCTTCATTCAGTACAGGTGGCTCTTCAAACCTGATGTGTGGTTTGATTAAGTCAATTGAGACGAATCTGTTCTCCTTTTTCCAGGCAAGAGGCGGCAGAAGTACAGTTCTTGTGCCGTGGATTGCAAGGACCGGTACAGGCTTTCTGTAGGATGGCCCAAATTCTTTCTTGTCAGCAATCTTCTCTCTGACTAGATCACCGATTTTTGGGATCCAGATAGGTCTTGCCGTTACTGCCTGGACTTCCTCAGTGGCGGCCTGTTTCTGGAGCACGTTACTTTGTTGAGTCCTGGATTCATTTAGATCCTGAAAAACAGCCAAACGATCATGGATGTCAAATGGTTTTTCATCCGCCACTGTGCCTTCACAATCAAGATCAGGTACCCACATTCTTGTCCCAAATAGGACCTCGTAAGGAGTGACACCTCCTAGAGAGCTTCTTGGCTGATTATTGAGCGCGCGCTGTACCCCATAAAGGTGATCGACCCATCTACCGCCCTTGCCTAATACCCTAGCTGTTAAAGATTGCTTTAAGTCCTGGTTTTTCCTCTCCACAACAGAATTTCCCTCGGGATCGTACGGAGAGGAGTACCGCAATGCTACGCCCATTCCTTCCATGGCCTCTTTGTAAGCCCGAGAGCTAAACGCCGGACCACGGTCAGAATGTAACGTGCCAACTGCGTATGTGCCGATAAAGACTCGCAAATCTTTTATAACAGTTCGAGCGTCAGCCGACCGCTGAGGCCAAACCCATAGGAATCTAGAGCAGGAATCCACTGCAACCATGATCTATTTCTTGGACCCATCAGATTGTAAGGGTCCGCAGTGGTCCAAATACACACATGCAAGAGGTTTGTCTGATTTCAGTAATGGTGTCTGCGCTGGGCGTGTTACGTGGAGCCTTTTATCTGCTGACAGATGTCGCATTTCAAGACATAGTCTTTAGTCTGCTTCGTTAACCCTGGCCACCAGTAGCGCTGTTTCAGTAAAGAAATAGTCGCTGTAACGCCTGTATGCGCAGAACCCAAACCCTCGTGTGCTGCTAAAATTAAGCCTTGCCTACGATCCATATTTGGCATTACTCTATCCCCCACTCCAGGAATCTGAGTATATGGAATGTTTTCTGCATCTAACTTGTAGGAGTACTTGAGTGGAAATTTTTTAGGTACTGCTGTGCTGCCTTTGCGTGAAGCATTGACAGCTACCATTATCTCGCCGTCTACCCTCGTCTTTGAACGAGTAACTGCAGCTACGGCGGCTGTGCGAACAGCCCCCTTTGCGGCTTTATCAGCCAATGAATTCCCTTCAACGTGACCGCCATCGCGCTGATGACTCAGTGTATGTATCACGTGAGCCCTTGGTAGTTCGTTTCTCAACTCAACTACCTGTTCCCATAGCATTTTATGCTTAATTGTGCCACCTTTTGCATCTTTGAACCAGTTTTGTTCCCAATGATGTAGATATTCATTGTACGACTGTACACAGTATAAGTGCTTTGAGTTCTGCCAACTGTGCCGTGCAGTCTCCTAGAGATTGCGTTTTAGTGCAACTCGGATGGAACTTTCCATTGTGCATGCAACCTTTAACAATCGCACACGCCGCGCCGTAAGCTTGCTTACTTCCTGTGGCTGGTTGAGCAGACTAGTCAGTGTAAATAATGTATTCATACTGATCTAGAGGCAAAATTTCATTTGGTAGAGGGTATTCTTGTTCATATTGCAGGAATGCCTGTGTTTTTAAACTTGGATCAAATCTGTATTCAACATCCGTTGCAGTAAGAGAATTAGCCCATTGTATCCATCTTGGATGTAAGGCTTTAGCATTTGGAATGCTAGCTTTTGTAACAGCTTCTAAAGCTGGTACCGGGGTCACGACAATTATGCGTTTTCCCTGAGTCAGAGCTCTCCCTCTTGCTACAGCGGTCTGAACTGCTGTCAGGATTTTTTCTGTTGAAGTGAAACGCATCTTTGCGTTTGTGTACAGGTGTGATTTGTATGCGATTGGTACCGTTTCACCTTCATTAAAAGTTAAATAAGTGTACCCGCAATGACCCGCTATTACTCGGATCACTAAGTTCTGTGCGTTTACGCGTGTCTGTAAATGTTTAGAAGCCATCATGTCTTCCTGTAGGGAACGCATGATATTTGTGTGTTCCTGTGTCCATCGGTGCTGACTCGACTGCAACGGGTTCAGAACGCTGCAGCACGCGCTATTTTTGCTCTTCCTAAGTACAGCCATGTTTCCAACCTCCTTCTCCGTCTGCATTGGCTGCCCTTTGCACATCGTGTGCATTTTAAGGCGCTCTGCACTGTGCACAAGATTCTGACCGGTATTGGTCCGGACACTGAGTGACCTGTGTACTCTCTATCATCCTCCTCGAGCATTGAGATCGGCTAAACTTGCCCTCGCATGCATTCCACGCGTACGAAGGACTAGATCTGGTGGTCGCTCTTTCAGGCGATTGGCCCCTGCCCTCTGGAACTCTTCCTCTCTATATTCGTAACATCTCCGATCATCAGACCTTCAGACGGCATGTGAAGACATGGCTTTTTCCTCAACCCTAATCTCCTCTATGCCTCTCTCTGTCTTGCTCAGCGCTGGGACGCCTCATTGCCGAGGCGTCCATGCGCTTTACAAGTATTCTAATCTAATCTAATCTATTGTCTGACTGAAAAATCAGGTTTTATTAAGTCGTAGAAAGGTTTTACTCTCTGCGTAATCCAAAATGTATGTTCGACCAAAATTTAGGCATCCCAGAATTGATTGTAAATTCTTTAATGATTTTGGAGGTTGGAGCAGCGCACACTTTTCTAAAAAGTTAGCCGTTAGGCTTTTTCCCCTCACTTGACAACTCGTATCCTAAAAACAGGACATTGAGGTGGGCAATTTTTGATGTTTTGAAATTAAATTTATAGCCCTCAGAGGCGAATCCCAAAATAATGGTGCTCACCCTGGTCAAGTGCCTTTTTAAGTCATCGTCCGTCAGATTAATATCATCCACAGAGGACAATGCTTCTTCATCCAAATTTTGTAGCAACTCTGTTCCTCTTGCTGAAAATACCCCGGGGCTATTTTTATACCCTTGGGCTAGTCGACAAAATTGTCGCTGGGACCCCAACGCTCTGAATGCGGTCAGATACCTGCTTTTAGGCGCTATATTTTGGCAGAAAAATCCATTTGAGATATCAAGTGTAGTTTTGTATTTTTTGCGCACAATGTTATTCATTAATGCGACACAATGTGCATTTTGAACTGCAAATGTCTTTGTGCAAGTGTTTAAATGTCTGTAATCCAAAACTAAACGATGTGTTATCAGGTTTCATTACGGGAAACAAAGGATTGTTCATAGGTGAAGTCCAAGTTTCTATCACCCCCTGGTATTCTAGTTGGTCTAGAACCTGCCTGACTTGTTTTTTAGCTTCCTGCTTTATAGGGTATTGCCTTTGAGCATTTGGGGAAACTTAACGGGATCACGTGGTGGGTTGAATCCTCATCCAAAACAACATGATTTTTATACAATGCTGGAGCTAGGGCAACCGCCCACTCCTGCGCATATGCAGGTCTTAGGTGAATGGGAACGAGGTCGGAAAAGGCTGGAAAAATTACAGTTTCTCCACTAGGGCACTTCATGACGAATGCTGGCGGCCAGTCCTGTTATGCTAATAGAATGTCATAATCGGATGACAAATTTTTCCAAAAGAGAGCTTTAACTTTCCTGGGCTTGTCCCCCTCCAGCCGGAGTGTTCTCATGTAACTTATGTGGGACACTTACCAGAGTATCAGGTGTTTCCACCGGGATATACTCACTCAACTCCGCTGTCACCAGAAATTCCTTCAGGTTCTGGCGAGCTATCGTTACTTCTGCCGCGCTGTCTAGCATCGTCAGAGCCCATTCCCTGTTCAGAAGCTGTGTCCTCAGAATTCTGGGCATGTCTGATCTTGAGACCTGCTACCTTCTTTTTGAACTGAGGTTTTGATTTTTGTTTATCCTCTTTTTTAGGTGCGTAGTCCGCAGCGTGTTGCGTGTCTCTGGACTTTGTACGCTCCTCTTGTCTGTGTTCTGACCGTCCTTCCCTCTCGGAGTTTCTTGATGAACCCTGAAAGGAACGAGAGGAACGAGTATCAGTATCCTGATACCCGTCAGGTTTTTAATATTATCCCTATTCCTGAGGTTATACCTCCTTTCAGAGGGCTCCTGTTGAGGAGACCTACCTCTGGATTGAGATCTGGTGCCTTTAGACTTTTGTTGTTTTTTATTTTCCCACCTCTTTTTAGAAGAAGTAGGTGTCTGCTTTGTAGTATCCTTTTCAGGACTGCCCACTAGTTGTGGGTTTAATGCTTTCCCACCCAAACTGTCTCTGCCTAGTTCTGAATATGCAGTTTCAATTATTTTGGGTAGTTCGTGTTGTTGATCCTCTGGATCAAACTCCCTCAGGCGTTGGCGGATCGCCACTGAAGCTGACTCCCCCTTAATGTTAGCTAGTATTACAGCTGAGACCTGGTCAAAGTTATTTAGTAACTTCATCCCCAAGTTAAGAGCAGGTTCTGCTCCGTACTCATTTTGTATCTGTCTCAATACGTCAGGCACTACTGCTAATGACGGGATACCATGTGTTCTGGTATAAATGGCAGCAAAGACTGAACCCCAAGAGGTGCAGTCCTCTACTTGTGGTGTCAGACCCATGGGCAAGCAGATTGTTAGAATTCTGTGTTTATCACTGGTTGTAGTATTCGGGAATACTGCTTCAAGCTGAGTTTTTTTCTGAGCTATCCAGAATGGGATTTGTTCGCGTTTTGCTGGCATTTTGCCCATTATCGCGTGTAATGTTTGTGGAGTTATGTTATTAACTGTACCTTGGACTGGAGTGTCTTGTGCTGCAGCTGGTGCAGGCTGAACTGTTAAAGTCCTCATCACAAATTGTGTGAGGTTTCTGTAGATTTTAATTAAATCTCGGTGTTGTACGAGTAAGTCTGGCTGTGGCATTGTGTCAATGTTAGGATGCGGTGTGTATGCCGCTAATATGGGCCATGTGGCTCCTGCTCCTCCGAGCGGGCCTAATCTTGCTCTTCCTCGTACGTGGGGTAGGGCGCCTTTAAACCAGTAATTATGCTCCTGGTAAGTGAGCCGAACCTCTAATTCCTCAAAAGGAGTATAGTCCGCTGGTGTTTCACCTTCTTGGTAGCAGTGAAATACATTTGTAATGGCATTCGCTGCTGGGAATGTAACCCAAGAATAGAACACCTCTGTTTTATTGGATTCGTGTGCCTCAATCACGAAAATTACTGTATCACCCCCTGGCTCTTTAGCCATGTTCTAGAAGTTTTATGGTGACTGCCCTTCTGAAATTTGGTGCAATTTGTATTGCATCTTCAGGGTCTTCTTCTAAACCGAAGAAGTTTGTTGAAACTCTCCCTGTTGTGTTTGTTTCTTCCACCATTTTCAATTGGAAGAAGGGAGGTTAAAGAATTTTTAAGATGAGGTGTAAAATGCACAATTGTAGGAACTATATGTCCTTCTAGCTTGAATAACCAACAGCCAATAAATCGTATTCTCGTACTACTCAGCTGCGGCGGATTTTGTGCCCACCCACTCCAGACGTCTCTGGGGTTTTGTGAGTAGGTTCTCTGAGAATAGCACGACTGAACTACTCAGATTCTACTGTTAAATAAGTACCAATACCAACGTTGGTGGCGCCATGTTGTGTAGTTCCTATAGTACCCATGCAGGACCTGCGCGTTTGTATAACATAAGCTGTGGGCTTGGTGGCAGACTGACTCTGTGCACCCTCACCGCGTATGTTAGTTTGT
Source organism: Calotriton arnoldi (assembly GCA_963921515.1). Classification (NCBI taxonomy): domain Eukaryota; kingdom Metazoa; phylum Chordata; class Amphibia; order Caudata; family Salamandridae; genus Calotriton; species Calotriton arnoldi. Next base: position 389,629 of record CAWUFW010004403.1, on the reverse strand, counting down.
TTTGCATTAGCTAGATCGCAGTGCCACTAGTGTCTCCTCTTATCGGGGAGAGATTAGTTTCTGGCAACCTTAGATCATGACAACCCAAATTCCTCAGAATCGTGGAAACAATATATTACTTTTCGCTCAGTCACTCGTGCTTACTTATTCGGTTTGTCTCAGAGTTACACAGAATAAACAGTCGGGCTTTTCAATAAGTATTTATTGAACAGTTGTTATTCTAGTGTAATATATATGTGTTGCGGCAACCAGCAGACATTAGCAGAGATATATTATCAGCAGTACGATAAAAGCAAAGGGATAGAACAGTTCTACCATATTGCGATAATCATGAGTACATACATGAATATGAAAGCATTATGCAAGTGTGCATACTCCTACGATGCCTACCTAGATGTACCTGTGTGTACCTAGCATATGTGTGTAGGTCTTAGAAGCTAAGAGCCAAGAATCTTTCTAGGATTTAGTCGAACCCCCATACCTGAATAGAGAGAGAGTGGGACCCCGTCCTGGTCTCGAGTTGGACACCCCGTCCGGGTTGTGTCAGACCACTGTCCGCTTGAGCGACTGCATGCAGGAGCCTCAGTGTCTCTGGTCAGTGTGTCATCATGGAAGTCTCGGTTCCCTCTATCTTACCGGGGCAAGATGTGGTGTATTTATACCCTAAAGAGTCTCGGTCCTCAGTATGGTTTGTATTGGACATGAGGAAGACGTCGGGGGTGAACTTTGTACATACATATTATGCCGGTGGTGTATTCTTAGAAAGCCATACATAATTAATGAGTACAGTGTGGGCCTGTGTTTGGAAGAACCATGCTGTATTCAAAACCACAGGATCGATAACGTTCAGAGCTCGTTGTGTACTAGCTGGGACCAATGTAGGTGAAAGATCATGCCTATATAAGGAATACTATAATAGGACATGTACAGTTGTGGCCATAATTGGGCATATGCGGCCATGACCATAATTGGGCAAGTACGAATATGACCATATTAGGGTAAATATGAATACGTCCATATTAGGGTAAATATGAATACGTCCATTTTAGGGCATATACGAACGGGTCTACATTAGGGCATCTATGCGGGATATAACAGCACCTGAAATCCTAGCTTTCACACCTGACCGCAGTGTGTGATTCTGAGCTAGCATTCCCATGCGTGGCTACACCTTTTATCTCCCCAAAACGAGAGGGCTTGCAAACAAGTTTACCATCAAGTGTAAAAGAGTATTAGCACCTACGTGTAAATATGTCTGCCATTGTGTTAGCAGGGAATAATTCTGCCGCTGATAAACAGGTCTGGCTTAGGTAAAACTGAGACATTAACTGTGCTGTTTTTGACTATACACCGTACTCTGGAATACTTGCCGAGAGCTTGTTTTGCTTTTTTTTTTTCTGGTGCTAATAATACCACCGTTTTCATTTTTTATTGAAGCTAAGTATCGGACAATCATCTATTGACTATATTAGCTGCAGGACCACACGCACGGCTGCTCCCCTCTGATTTACTTGGGCATCATTTGGTAGTTTTACAAAGCACTCAAACTTCACAGCCACTGCCTCACGGCGCGGAGGTACTGCTGTTAGCTTGCAGTGGTTATGTGTTGGTTGGCCTCTTGGTTCCACGCTAGCAAGACCCTCAGTCTGGTATGTAAGAGAGCCGTGTGGCTTGATTGACTATTAAAGCAATATGGATACAGCGCCAAAGCAGACCCTACACACGGAACTGCTTCTAGGTGCTGAAGCGGTTTTTTTGTGACCCCTCGTACTGGTACTTCTTTGTACCAACCTTGGGAAGATGAGAGGCTGAGTGGAGCAGGTTGGTTCGGACCCACGGTATTCCAACTATCCCCCGCGTTATGCTTTTTTGCGTAGTGTCAAACTCAGCTCACCACATTGTGCGCTTTGTACAGGGTCGAATGTTCACAAGAAGGGGCGGGAGAGACACGGTGACCCCTACATAGTGCATTCCTAGGTTGGTGTCTGTTCTGGGGGTTCAGTGGATGTCTATTGTATGTGTTCTTCATGAGCAAACTCCCCACCCCCTCCCCCAACAAAAAAAGGGTAACCAAGCGCATGCCGCGCTGCTTATTAAAAGCATCAAAAATTGAAAAATAGCGGCGCAGAGTAAAAGGCGGACCGGGCACATCACCCTGATCGGCGAAAACAGAGGTTGTTGGGGGTACCTGCCCCTCCGCCCCCAGCTTCAAAGGCAGACATCGACCGGTGCCACACTTACACCCGGAGCGCATTCCTCCGGTACGCGGTTCACAATCTCATTACTACAGTTACTTCCGCTCGTCGTCTGTTTATCAGAGCGACCCCTACCCACATCATTGCACGCCGTCTCATTACCGCAGGCCCCATGGTCTCATTTATAGATCGACCCCCAACAACCCCGAGTTTATTGACTTCCGGACACCCGAATGACGCCACCAACGGCAACTGGCATTAGGTTGGGATAGAGAGGCCCCCCCCTCTGTATCCGACCTCTTTTCTCAAACAAAAGCCCTGAATGTACACACCCGCCAGAATAGGCGCTAGGCTAGTGCCTGCCTGAAGCCGACCCCACCCCCCCCCTTACCCACTAACACGCTTGTAAGTTATCGGTGTACGCCCCCTCTCCCTTGCATTCCTGCCAGCCTTGCACCCTTCAAGACAAGCGACGCCATATGAATAAAAGCTACTCCAAGCCGGCATCCAAAACAAGATGGGGGGGGGGTGGGGGGGGCTGAGCGTTTTCTTTCCTAACATTAGAGCCCAGTGCGCCATTTCTACTATGACTATGACCGACAGAGAAAAGTGTTACTTTACTCCGATATCAATATACCTCGTTATCCACGCCGAGGCCGCTTGTCTTTCATGTCTGATTCAGAGCCGCACAGCACGCCGGAAAGTTGCCCCCGCCTTCCCTATTGCTCCCCTCTCACCGGCTTTGATCTCGCCCTTACAAGGCTCTAAATCCGTGAATCTGACCCCCTCCTTCTCAAATGCCTCTAGGGGCCCTCACCACGCGCTCTCCCTGAAACAGACCAGACCCATTTAACAAGCGGAAACATGAGCCACCACTACATGCCCCCTGTAGATAAGAAAATGCCTCACGACAACCGAAAGGCAGACGAGGCAGTCCGGATGGGCCAGACGAAAAGGCGAAAGGGCGGCAACCAAAAAAGCTCATTTCCAATGGCAGGCCACCGTTTAGCATAAACGGTGACGTCAGCCAATGGAAATGAGGGGCGGGGCTTCAAGCCCCCTTCTGAAAGTCCTTATCCACAATATATCTCGCCGAGCGAGCAGCGCATGGGCGCTGCAACGCTAGGCGAGACCAAAAAAGAAGGGGCCTGCATGGTTGGGTAGGCCTCATTTAGGAAAGATGGTATAGAAGCTAAGTAACACAGAGATTCTCTATCTACCTTTAGCTATCTAACTAACAAGCAATACAGAGACACATTTAGGTTTATCAAGCGCTTGTGATATTCTACACAAAATAATACTTATAACAAAAAGGGGGGGGGGTTCAATGTCTCATACGGTTTATATGACCGGTCATTAGAGTATATGGTAACAAGCAAATATTTAAACTGAAATGTTAACGCCAATATTCCAAGTTTTCCAGGCATTGAATAGGTTAAAAGTTTGCACAAAATATATTTCGCAGAAAAAGCTTCATAAATGCCATCCATCGGGGGGGGGGATTGGATTGTAACTTCCTAAATACCATACTTACTTAGTGAAAAAAGGCACCTACATAGAGGTGTGCCAAGTTCAAGAAAATGGGTGAACATAAAGTGCAGTGATCAAAGTCACACCAGACATATGGCCACGTTAGAGGATTTTTCCCCATTCAACACTACTGCAATCTTGCATCAGGAAAAAGGTGCATGAGTGAAAGAGCAGGAGAAAAACACTGAGAGAAATATACACTCCAACATTTTGTCTTAATTCACACTTGTGGGCATTCCAAGAGCACTGGCTAGGGAAATCCTCCACAAAGGAGGTGAACGCACATGCATTTTTAAATGCATATCTAACTTTTCAGCACACCAAAGTTGCACCTATAAGATGCAGGAATAAGTACTGCAGAAAATACACCAATTTACACTCATCAAGGTTGTGGACACATGCTCTAAATTGTTTTCATATATATAGCAAACGAAAGCATTTCTGAAGTTAATTTGAGTTTACAATGCTATCCGTAAAATGGGGTACGTTGTTCACACAATGTACAAAATAAAGCCTTGGTCAACTCCTATGCCACTAACAAACCATCCCATTCCAAAATCCCAGTCATCGTCAAGCATGAGCAGGATTCCTAACAAGTCGCCGCCCAGACCACCAGCCCAACTCACCTCCATTCGACTCACGCAATCCGAAACAAAAGCACCAAATATATTAAACAGCATTCTCCTAAACGGTCTGTCAGCATCAAAGCAAACCACTGAACTAGCAGAAACCATTCCACATCACAAAATAGACCTATGCATTTGGATGGAAACTTAGCTAAACGATCACTCATCAGCCACCTTGGATCTCCTCACCCCGCCAGGTTTCTCAATCATCCTTCGCGACCGCAAAGGCCTCTCAGGTGGTCTACCGATCATTCACAAAAAGGACCTACACCTTGCACCCTTCCACATAACAGATTAAACAATCTTTGAATATCTAGGAGTTACCCTGACTACTAAAGGCCCAAGCCCTGTGAAATTCCACATCATCTATCACCCTCCAGGTGATAGGCGTCAATTCATAGAAGAATTAACGGATCTCATAAATCTAAACTACTTGAAAGATTCCGCAGACATCATCCTAGGAGAACTAAACTTGCACCTGAATGATACCAATGGCTTCACTGTATAAGCTCTAGTCTCCCTTCTAGAATGGACATGTTTCACCCAACACTGTAAAAAGCAAACCCATAACAAAGGTGTGACCCTTGATGTTATCATTGCCAACCACAATGATATATGCCTACACACCATCCTTCCCATGGATTGGTCCAACCACCACCTATTCTTTTCGATCTGAACTTCAACCAAACTTAGCCCCAATCCCACTTGCGGAAGTACTAAACCAGAAACCTGCATCAAATCCAATAATCAGAGCTAGAATACCTAATTAGCGCACAAATCACCCCCCACCCGAACTATCAAGTACTGGCAAACTCACTTCTCACTAGAACATTAAAATGACTGAACTCAGACAACATTGCCCCCCTAAAACTCAAAAAATCAACATGTGCTCCCTCCAAAACATGGTTCAACACAGACCTTAACAACAAGAGGCGACAACTAAGAATGACAGAAAAAAATATGGAGAAACCAACCCTCTCTGGCTCATCCCTCTCTAGATCATCTCTTAACCCTCCCAACAGAACACCTAAAATATAAAAAGCACATCTACAGAGAAAAATCCGCCTTCTTCAGATCCCAGCTTGACCATTCCAGAAACCGACCCAGAGACCTCTGTCAGATCATCAAAAACCAATCCTCCTCCACTCCACTACAGACCACAGATTACTCCACTGATCGATGTGAAGAGTTCGCTAAATTCTTTGCAGACAAGATAACTAGCATTGAACGATTATTAGACCCCCTTCTCCTACCATCAATGACCACGCCCTCAACTCAGGCCCCTCTAATACCCCCTTCCCAACTGAGGTCGATCTCTAAAATCCTAACACCAAAGAATACCAGAGCTATAGTGTCAATCACCTCCATCCAAAAGATAATGCAAACTGGTCCGAATTCATGACTATATCTGATAAGGAAGTCAGGGAAACACCATCATCCTTAAAGCCGAACACCCACTTTTCTGACCCTCTCCCCTCCTCCTTTGTCAAACAACTCCATCACATCATCGGTCCAAACTGGAAGAATTATCATAAACTCGGCCTTGTCTAGTGGCTCCTTGCTGATCTCTCAAACTTGGCCAAATCAACCCCTCATAAAAAAGCCGGATGCCGACCCAGACGACCTCAACTACTACAGACCCATCACCAACCTCCCCCTACTTGCTAAAACCACTGAAAAAGTATGTCCTTTCTCAATTAAAACAATCACATTGAGAAATTCGACCTGCACAATACTTTTCAATCTGGATTTAGGAAAGGTTGCAGTACAGAGACCGCAATTCTGAGAATCACTGATGACTTACACAAATTCCTCGAAGAGGGAGGATGCATGTCCCCTCATCCTCCTTGACCTCTCAGAAGCTGATACAGCCCCCCCAATACTCGTCTCAACACCCTCACAGAACAGGCAGGCATCAGAGGAACTGTCCTACAATGATTCTCGTCGTACCTGAACGAATGATCGAGCCTCAAACTAAACAAATCCACAGACCGTATCAATAATCACCCAAGGAGTCCCCCAAGGTTCAATTCTATCCCTTACCCTCTTCAAACTCTACATGGAACCTCTTGCACAGATCTTGAAACAAGCCAAAATTAGCTACCATCTCTATGCTGATGACACCCAAATCTATCTCAAGATTTCTTCACTCAATGACATCCAACATTTCAACACTCTCCCCGATACATACCTGGCTCAATAACAACCACCTTAAATTAAACCCTAACAAAACCGAACTCCTCCTCAAACAGCTCAAGTGCATTTTTCAACTTAAAAACACAACAACAAAAAAAGTTACCATAAAAATAAAACCATTTATCTCCTCTGAAGACCGTAATCCAATGCCTTGTCCTATCCAAGCTGGACTATGGCAACGCAATTATCACTTCCTCTCCAAAATCCCTCCTTCTGCCACTGAAGTTCACACTCAACAAAGCAGCTAGGTTGATCTCTGGTGAGAAACGTTTCGACCGGGAAACAGCGTTTACAACAAAGGCTGAATCATGCATGCTTTTACAACTAAGGCTTTACTACGAATGCGTCTCAACAACGCAAGCCTTTTTCACGTAGTATTTTACAACAAATATAGAATTAACACGCATGCTTTTACAATGAAAATTCCGTTAAGGCATGAATTAAGTTATTAATGTTATCATTAAGTTATTATTACTGTTATTAGTAGTTATTACCGTTGAATCCCTCACACTGTTGCGTGCGCTGATAACCACGCTCACAGTGTTGCGTTTCAGGAGCACTTGCATCATAAAGCAATTTCACCCCATTTGCGGGCCTTTCTGTTTAATGCTCTTAAATTCAGGCAGCCTTTCCCTCCAGCTCCGGTCGGTATCTCCTTCTCGGAGAATTCCTCCCTCACAGGGGCGTGGTCTTCCTTCCCTCACGCCTCTTTACCAAAGTCCCAGTCAGGATTCCTTGGGATGCTCACGCCCAAGGGGAGGGGATACTAGTCCTCGTCTCCTCTTTCAAATTAACTCATAACAGTCATTGGGCAGAACCATGCATACAGTCAATGGGCAGAAGCTAGGGCAGAATACGAAAAATGTCTGAAGAGTAGAGGTACGCATCCCAAAGCCTTCCTATTACTTAGCCTGATGAAAGGGAGGGGGTGGGGGGTGCTCCTTTGTGTGTATTGTAGAAGTACATGTGTGAACAACTATCGCTGATATCGTTGCAGTATGTATACAGACCAGGTTATGGCCCTAGGCAGTCCACCTAGCTGCCTTCTAAGACCACACTTCCAACACTGACCTAAATCCCTAGTAAAAAAGAATGAATTACACAAACCATTAAACGTTTGCCAAGCATGCCTTTACAACGAAAAATTTGTTGTAATTTCATATACGGGTTAAGAGTTTTCGTTCTAAAGGCAAGCGTGCTTAAGACACATGCTTTAGAATGACTTTAAAAAACATGCGTTGTTTAGGAAAGCGTTATTCTGTCATACAACCGTTTCGACCACATCACTCCCACCCTCAAGAAACTCAACTGGTTACTAACTGAAGGGAGGAGTATATTCAAAACACCCTGCATAACAAAGCCCACTACTAATCCCACCTACCTTGCTAATAAACTTACTAAAGCAGGCCAAAAGAGACCTCTACGAAGCTCCAACACCGTTCTCATCCCTCCCAAGTTCAAGAAAAACAAATTCCTCACTAGATAATTCTCTGGTAATGCTAAGAGAATTTGGAATGTGCTACCCAAAGAAATTCGTGACAACCAAACCTACCTTCACTTGAGGAAAAATCTAAAACTGTCTCTTCTCTAACCGGTGTTTCACATTTAATTCACAGTCTGAAACGGTCTTTAAAAGTCAAGCCCATAGACTTAAGCTCAAATGAACACTGAGCGCAAACACTAGGTGTTGCTGGTTTGAAGGTGAAGAAGCATGTATTTGCAATTTAGGTGAAGTTCTTGGGAGTAATAGACACTTTTTCCTCAATCATTAGAACATCCATTGTTTTTGTATGTTGAAAGCTTGGTCTGCAAGCCTAAAAAGTATGTAGTAGCACTAACAGATAAAAACATTGTGTAAACGCAAAACAAATTCAATGTAAACAGCAATGAAAAGGGTTCTTTTATCACCGACATCTGATAAAAGTAACATTTCCTAACTACAAATCATTTAAATTTAACAGAACCATAATAAGAATCAACACAATTATTGAATACCATTGCCTTGGGATTGGTGGACTATCGGTCTTCAAGATATTGAAGGTAAACAAATGTTTTTATAACCCCAAGTAGTATTCTTCAAAGTCAAAGCAGTCATTAAGTTATCGGTCTTTAAAATATGGATATCGAAAACTCAACAGAAATCTTAAATGTTTTTTAAATGGAAATTAAGAGTGAACACGGTTTTGTGGACGTCAATGTGGCCCATATAATGAAAAACACACGTTTACTTCATTGTTTTTTCACAATTTTAATTCTGAATGCATTTAGTTTATACTGTACAAACAAAACCCCCAAAATTAGGAGTGTTTTACAATCAGTACACTAGCTTTAAGGTGCCATAAAAACAAGGATATACTCGCAGATGCGATGGAAGAGAAACCTACAAAATACCCTCCATCACAGAAAAATACCCACCTCCTCCTGAAGTACGGTTTTCGTTCTCACTCCGATTCCTCGGTCCTTTCGGTGTCAAACTTCTTCATCTCTGCTCATCAGTACTTGCTATTGCTACTCATTCTCGATCACTAGGCCATCTTTGATGTGTTCACCCTCTTTCCTCTACTCTCCTGTCTCTATATTCTAGCTTCCCATCTCTCTACTTGGTGGGCGAATTTTGATTTTGCGTATTTGCATGACATTTTGGGGAAATTATGTGTAATTACAACACATGTAAATCCAGCAATTAACGCTGTATTTTAACGTGGACTGCAGTCTCTGCATCCATTTCTGATGCAGGGACGTATTTTGCACTAAAAAAAATAGCACGAAAAAAACTAGTGCCGTGAACAGCAGCTCGCATTCTGGTGGTTTGTGTCGTTCTTGTGCAATAATTTTATTGTGAACAGTGTAATTGTGGAGCATGATGTAGTTTCAGGAATTTCATGTAAAATTATAATGCAAAATTCCTGAAATTTTGCCCGCATAATTTAAATTTCACCCAGGGCTGTTAAGAACAAAACACAATCATGAACATTCTGCGCCATCTTGTCTGATGAAAGTTCCTACGTGCACATAAACTACAGTCATTCTGATTTACCACAGCCATTTTGTACTCTGTTGGTCACCTTCATTTCACCCTGTCCTCTAGCAGCCTTCTGACTCTCTGACCAAACCTGATATGTGCTGGGGGCTATAAACTATTTCCACGACAAACATCAACATCACCTGCTGCCTCAAACTCGTCTTTCCTCTCATCCCTGCACAAACGGGTTACAAATACCAAACAGACTCTTGCAAACATGGTTTATTGCACTACACACAGCAAGACTGTTTTTTTTGCCAACAATGGGACCTGTTCTTATCAACAGAACGGACTCTTAGATCTGGCCGGTCTCACTCGTTTTTAGACCCTGAAGCAAGGTCCAGCTGCAATTAAATTGTCTGTTTTTGACCTGGGTGTTAGGAGAGTTAATGTTGGGCTTGTGTAACCATGTTGATAAAACAATGTCAGGCTTGTGTGACAACCTGCCCGGGGCGGAGACTCCAAGCTTGTAACCATGATAAAAGAAACAAATACATTGTGTAAAACTGTATAAAAGGAAGAGTCAGAAGCATTGCCAGTAGAACACCTCCCTGAAGACATCCTGGTGTCAGCAGTTGACGTGGTCTCCTCTAAGAGTAATAAACCTTTTTCTTGCCTTCCAGCTTCCAGCGCCTGGCTCGTTATTTTAGATAGTGAATCCAAAGTGGATTAAAGGTGACTTTGCGCCGGGCAGCATTGGGGATCCCAGGAGACACGCTGCTTTTCACAAATTGGCGACCCAACGGGAGGGCCCATCAGAGACACGTGGGTCCAGTAGAGAGGTCCTAACGACGGAGTGAACGACTAAATGATTGGAGTGCACCTGCCTGAAAGAGACCCTCGTCTGGCTGCCAATCGACTGAACTTCACCGGTTCCGAACGGACCTCTCTCGAGTGACCTGCGGTCCTGACTGGGGCCTTACAGGAACACCGCATTGATTGTTGGAGTGAGGACAACCAGGCGCTGGAAGGGGAAGACTAAGAACTGTCCATACGGTCCGGGTAAGGTCGTGAGAAAACATGACTTAAATTGATTGATTGATAGAAATACTAGTATTCCTTTTTGAGTTATTTGAGACATTCCCTGCTTGCAAACAACGTAGAATAGGAATATTCTCTCTTTGCAGACAGCGAAGGACAGGTAGTGCAGACTTTTGTCTAACATTAATTGAGATATTCATTTTGACCGCTAAATACGTCATGCCTGTTTTCTCTAGATTGTTTGGGACCGGACCGTTTGTTAGAGGTCAGTCATCCGGCACCGCCGGAAGGCACCCCTAACAAGGACATGTACGTAAAATATGGATTAGCCACCGTAGCTTATAGCAAACTATGGCATAAGTACACTAGGAAGGACCGGGTAAATCAGTGGCCACTGACGGGATCTTTCGATCCCGCTAAAATAGAAACGTTAGAATTAGCTCTCCACAAAAAGAAAGCTAGACCAGCCATGTTTGATAGTTTTGGTTTATGGCGAAAAGAAGCAGCTCAACGAAAGAAAAGACGAAGCTAGACAAGATAAAGAAACGCGAAAATCAGCTTACCAAGCCTGTAAAAAGTTAGAAGAACTAAAAGAAAAGGAAATCGATAAAAAGGAACAGTAATCAAAAATATCAGGTCAATGCCCCGTTAGAACGCCCTTAACTCTTTACCCCGAGTTACCAGCAAAACAGGGGGTAGATGATGATTTATTGTTAGGTCCCCCAATGATATACATGCCACCCCCTTATGCCCCTACTCATCCCGTAGTACAACGCCAGGACCCCCAAAGTATAGCTGGAGATGGCACGATCGCCTCAGTCTCCACCACCTCTGCTCCCACCGAGCCACCCACACCAAATGCCTCATCAAAGGAGGCAGTAGTAGAGGTAGGAACTAAGGAAATAGGAGCGCCCAGGGTCCCGCGATTAAGTAAAAATGAGCGAGCAGGCATTGATAAAATAGTTAAAACCCTCATAGATAGGAAAGAAACAGAAGAACACGCAACAGACATATGCGACTCCTATGTTGAAAACCGCAAACGATACTTTATTGTACGTCTCTGTTACCACACCCTTACTGCATATGAAGAGAAGTACCAAAACGTAGGGCCCGAGCGATTAGTGGCTCTCTACAGGAAGGTAGACATCGGAGATGAAGGCGACAACGATGTTGCAGAACTATTTTCATCCACACTAGAAGTATTGCGTCACCTCATAGAACAAGGACAGATAGATAGGGACAGGACAACTAAGGTAGCAGGACCCCCAGTGGAAAAAACAGATAGCATGATGCCAATAAAAGAAGCTGCCCCTTACTGGGTACCTCCTAGAGGACAAGGGACTAATGACGATATAAACCATCAAGACGCTAGAGGAAGGGTGGTCTACAATTGGGTGTATCAGCCATGGGACAGACAGGACATCCTGACCTTCCGTAAATCTTTGCCGGATTTACGAAAGAACCCCACCGCCTTTTACGCCGAGCTAGGTACCGCTCTGGGATCAACAATAATGACACTTGCCGACATAGACTTGTTCTTCGGGTTATGTTTGCCAGCAGATGTGTGGAAACAGGTTAAGAAAGTAAACCATACCGAACTGTTTGGTCATACCTGGGAACAACTCGACACACTAGATAAACAGCGGAACCCTGGTCAAAAACCAGTTAAAGCAATATTAGACCTCCCTGACAAAATAGTGCAGAAAGTGAAAACGCTGATCCCAGAGAAAAAGATAGACTGGTCCATAGTAACCGCATGCCGCCAGAAACCACAAGAGGACGTCTCAGAGTACTTCTCCAGATTTGAAACTGTGTTATCTGATTACAGTGGACAAGACATGTCCACCGCAACCGGACACCACTTATTTGTGCAGAACTAAGTCAAAGGATTACTGCCAGATGTATCCCAGAAACTAAAGCCAGCGAAAGTAGTTGGGCAGCATCTAAACCGACGGCCATTCTCCAAATGGCCCAGTATTACGAGCATCAGAGAAACGAAAATGACAGGGCTACAGAAAGGAAAAAGAAGGACTTGAAGGAAAGGGTAATGATAGCACAAGTCCAGGGGCGAATACAGGAGGGAGCAATATAGGGGAGGAAACCAGCAGAATACCCCTAGAGTACAGCCACCTAGGAACAATCCATCTACATCATATGTAGGACGCCAAGACCTAGGACAGGATCAATGTGCATTTTGCAAAAAATATGGACACTGGAAATCCCAATGCCCGGCTTTGGTAGGAGCTGCTAGGGGCAGAGGGGCGAGGGAAATAGCAAGTGGACAGAGAGGAAGAGGACGTGGGAGAGGGTACGCGAGTGAAGCAAGCGAGGAAAGGCCAGGAAGAGTGAACGCATTTGACCATACCAGACAGAATCAGTACCAACAGACAGATTATGACAATACGTACGACTTTGCATAGGACAGCCAGGGGCAAGGGAGGGATCCAGTCGAGCTCTGCGTTGATCAGCAAGGCCCTTATGTTACCGCTGAGGTCCTGGGCACAAGGTCGCCATTTTTGGTAGACACAGGAGCAACACGTAGTGCACTATCCAAACGACTGATTCCAAGGGCACCCTTGTCAGGCTCACATGTGACCTCAATAGGATTTGACGGTACTCCCTCCACCAACCCTTTGTCCCGACCCATCCCTTTTAATCTTGACAGCAATGGCGTCGAAACGACATTCCTCCTCTCATCTAACACCCCAGACGCCATTATGGGCCTCGACCTTTTGAAACACTTCCATGCGACTATCAGATGCTCACCAGACGGAGTGCGTGTCATCCTGTATGACAACCCCCAACGCCATAGAGAGAACCCTTTTCAGCACATGTTTTCCATCTCTGAGACTGACACATCCCTACTGGACACTTTGCCATCACACTTATGGGCTAGGGCTGATTCAGACGTAGGACGAATGATGATTGACCCAGTACACGTAACAATACGACAGGACGCAACCCTACCGAAGGTACCGCAGTACAAAATATCGCCAGAGGGTGAGAAAGCACTAACCGAGATCATACACTCTTTGGTAGAGGCAGGGGTGGTAGAGGAAGTAGTGAGCAACATTTGTAACAGTCCCATACTACCGATTGTAAAGAGACAGGGAGAGGGAGATGGGAAAGCCTACCGCTTCATCATTGACCTGCGGGAGGTAAACAAAATCGTAGTACCACAATACCCAGTAGTTTCCGACATCACGACAATTTTGACTTTAATCCCCTCCACTGCCACCACCTTCACTGTGATCGACCTCAAGAACGCCTTCTTTTCCATACCTATACACGAGGACAGCTGCTATCTTTTTGGATTTACCCTAAATTCCCGTTCGTATAGATTTTGTAGAGCACCTCAGGGGTACACTGAGAGCCCAAGTATCTATAGCCAGGCGCTTAAAAGACAGTTGGACGCCATACAATTGCCAGATGGAGTGGCACTAATACAATATGTAGACGACATCCTTCTAGCAGCAGACACCATACCAATAGCCGTCACAGCCACCATCAAACTACTCCATTTCCTTGCTGAGAATGGTCACAAGGTCTCCCGAAAGAAACTGCAGTTCTGTAAATCACAAGTGACCTATTTGGGTCACCTTTTATCAAAAGAAGGGAGAAAACTCACGCCTGACAGGATCCAGACAATTCTAGACACCCCTGTCCCCAAAAATCAGAAGCAAGTCCGCTCTTTGATAGGCCTCACCTCGTTTTGCAGACAGTGGTTACCGAACTTTAGCCTCATAGTCAAACCCCTTCTCTCCCTCCGAGCTAAGGACATCCCCTCACCTCTCCCCTGGACCCCCGAATGCCAGACAGCCTTTAAAGAACTACGCAATACCCTTTGCTCAGCACCAGTCCTAGGAACCCCAGATTACTCCAAACCATTCTTCCTATACACACACGAAAGGGAGGGATGTGCATTGTCTGTCCTAACACAATCAATTGGTCACAAACAACGCCCTTGTGCATATTTTTCTGCCACCCTCGATCCAGTAGCCAGAGCACTGCCAGCGTGCCTGCGCGCTGTGGCAGCTGCAGCGGTATCAATACGCCAGAGCGAAGGAATAGTGCTCTCCAATCCAGTCACTGTTTTAGTACCCCATGCAGTCGACACACTACTGAACCAGACCCAAACCCAACACTTGACTAGCGCCCGACTGACAGGATATGAGTTGACCCTGCTAGCACCGCACATTACCCTAAAGCGATGCACCACCCTCAATCCAGCCACACTGTTACCCCTACCCGAGAACGATTCTAACGTGGCTCCACTACACGACTGTGTGACACTAACCGATGAACAAACAAAAAGTAGAGTAGACCTCAGAGACACCGCCTTTCTAGAGCCAGATGGAGAACTATGGGTGGATGGTTCGTGCATCAAACTCCCCGACGGCACCACCTCAGCTGCATACGCTGTTACCACAGCCCGAACCATTCTAGAAACAGCCCGTATTGCCCAACGTTCCGCCCAGGCAGCAGAACTCATTGCCCTCACACGAGCATGTATTTTAGCAGCTGGCACGACAGTTCACATATACACCGACAGCCAATACGCCTTCGGGGTGGTTCACCATTTCGGGATTCTATGGAAAGAAAGAGAGGGTTCCTGACTTCACACGGTACACCCATCCTGCATGGAGATTTAGTCTCCGCCTTGACGGAAGCAGTCCTCCTCCCCAAAAAGCTAGCAGTGATAAAATGCCAAGCACATAGGAAAGTGACAGATCTCATTGGACAGGGAAATGCGCTAGCAGACGTTACTGCCCGAGCCACAGCAGAAGACAGAACCATGACACAAATGTATGTGACCAGGTCACAAGCTGAACAATGGACTGATGCTAGGACCACTGTAAGGGACATACAGACTACAGGCACACAAGACGAATTGACCGAGTGGGAAAAGGTGGGACTAAAAGACGAGGAAAATTGCTGGAGAACTAAAGACGGAAATAAATGGCTGTTACCCAATGCCTACCTCATCCCCATATTGACCATGGCACATTTACCAGCACACATAGGCTCCACCCCCATGATTGAACTAATCACAAGAGTATGGCATAATGTCAAGATAACAGAATCTGCAAAGCGCCTAGTACAACAATGTATAGTATGCCTACAACACAACCCAGGGAAAGGGACAGTAGTACCACGGGGAGGGTTTGGAGTCCCTGATCACCCCTTTGAAGTCCTTCAAATGGATTACATCTAACTAGAGAGATGCCATGGTCTAAAATATGTCCTGGTGGTTGTGTGCGCTTTTAGCAAATGGGTGGAGGCATATCCCACCCGCGACAATACTGCCATAGCCACTGCAAAAGTATTGTTGAAAGAATTCTCCCCCGGTACGGCCTTTGCAGAATTTTATGGAGCGACAACGGCCCACACTTCGTAGCCGAAGTGATACAGAACATACTGAAAGGGTTGGGGGTAAAACAAAAATTCCATGCCGTCTTCCACCCCCAATCAGCGGGCCTGGTAGAGAGACACAATGCAACATTGAAACTAAAGCTAGCCAAAATAGTTGCCACAACCGGGTTGAAATGGCACGACGCCCTTCCATTGGCATTGCTATCAATGCGCTCCACCCCGACCAAACACAGACTGACCCCGTATGAAGTGGTCTTCGGCAGGCCTATGAACATTTGGGCGGCACCAAGACCCACCTCCATTAACGATGTCCCGAACATATTAATGTCAGACTATCTGCATAAATTGACAAACGAGCTAACAATTATCCACCAACAGGTGCAGCAAGCCTTGCCTGACATATCCAGGGGCCCAGGACATGTGATAAAGCCTGGGGACTTCATCCTAGTTCGCAACTTCCAAAGAACGAAGAATCTGGAGCCCAGGTGGACGGGCCCCTGGCAAGTCTTGATCACCACTCGAACTGCCCTCCGAGTGGAAGGAAAAAAAAATTGGCTGCACGCCCACCACTGCAAGAAAGTCCCTCCAACGCTGGCAACCTGTGAAGAGGTGGAGGTGCAAGAGGAAGTACTCGCAAAAGACCGACCAGCTCTGAGTTGCTACCCACAAGAAGACACCCTCCAACTGTCTGAATTTCCCGACCCCACGGTGCCATCCAAGGAAGGGTACAACCTAAGATCGACAAAAGGGGAGCTCCAACAACCAGGCCACTAACTGAGTCAGAGTCTCAGATCGGTAGCACAGCCAAACAACGCTACCAGGAAAAACACCAGACAAAAGTCTGTGGTCCTAACAGTTGGTGAGCTCCTCGAAGATGATGGAAGAAACGGAACACCTGCAAAGCCACCGCAAAGACACCAAGACTTTTGAACTGCACAGTACAAAGACAATTGCACTTGTAGCTGCATTTCTCACCTGCCTCCTACTAATGGTCACACTCTGGATCATTGAAGAGAATGCACCTGCATACAGAACATTGTCACCAACCATGCAACCAATCACAAAGAAAGAACACTACCTGGTATCACTACCGCCACATCTCCGAGAACGACGCAAAGAATTCTGGAATAATTCTTTCGTACAGATGCTGCACCAGCACAATCTTGCCACCAATGCCACTAACTGTTGGGTCTGTGGGCTGCTACCACATGCCACTGAACATTCCATCCCTTCACCCTTTTCTGTTCATGGATCTTGCCTTGCCTGGATGATGCTCCTACAAGAAAGTTACAAAGACAATGCCACTTCCGATGGGACAATCGCTCAGTTCTACAACGAGTTCTGGCTAAACCAAACAGGAAGAACAGCAGCTCCCTTTTGCCCTCACACCTCCAATACGACATTCCCAATGAATGTCCCCTCAAAAGAACGAGTGGAAATACAAGTGTTCAATAATCCTGTCAGAGCCACATTTTCCTACCTGAAGAAAAGAACTGCTGCAACACTGACTGTGGCCCTATCTGTGGTGAACGTCTCTGGCCTTGTATGCATTGAAGGCCGTGGGACTAAGAATGTGGGTCACAGCACTTGTAACATTGTAAGGACTTTGAACACTGCCAATCCTCCAGCATTTGTTGCATCACCCAATATGTACTTTGTCTGTGGAACCAAAGCCTGCACCTGGCTCCCAAGAAACTGGGGGCACGTGCTACATCGCCTTTGTTTTGCCACCGACCTACACAGCCCCTGCAGAGCATCATCGAGAAAAGCGTTCTAAAGACACTGATCAAGCAGACTCTGCCGCATCACAGTTCGTTGACGCAGCAAAAGGGCTCGTCCCGCTATGGGGTCCGATGGCAAACAGCCGAGCCATCAGACATCTGTCTCAAGCGGTAGAAACCGCCCTGAACATCACAGCTGGCATCCTCACCAACAACACTGCCGAGCTTCAAGCGGTCCGTCTGGTGGCCCTACAAAACCGCATGGTCCTGGACGTGGTACTAGCGGATCGTGGAGGAGCATGTCGCATCATTGGTGCCAGTTGCTGCATATACATCCCTGATAATTCACCCTCTGTCTATGAAGCAATCGAACATCTCCACAGACTGTCTTCAGAAATTCATCAAGGATCAGAGACTTGGACAATTGGAAGTTGGCTTTGGGGCATCTTAAAGGACTGGGGTTGGAAAATATCAATGTTTCTCTTGGTCCCAGTATTGGCAATATGTGGTTGCTGTTTGGGTGTACACTGTATACCACCTTTGTGTTCTCTTTGCATAAGTGCCTTGCGCCCTAAGACTATGGACACTCAGTTAACAAAAATGAGAGTAATGTATGAACAAGAAATACAGGACATTATGGAGATCGAAATAGACTGACAAGATGGCTAGTTATGTTCAAAGGGGCGACTGTTGAGAACAAAACACAATCATGAACATTCTGCGCCATCTTGTCTGATGAAAGTTCCTACGTGCACATAAACTACAGTCATTCTGATTGACCACAGCCATTTTGTACTCTGTTGGTCACCTTCATTTCACCCTGTCCTCTAGCAGCCTTCGGACTCTCTGACCAAACCTGATATGTGTGCTGGGGGCTATAAACTATTTCCACGACAAACATCAACATCACCTGCTGCCTCAAACTCGTCTTTCCTCTCATCCCTGCACAAACGGGTTACAAATACCAAACAGACTCTTGCAAACATGGTTTATTGCACTACACACAGCAAGACTGGTTTTTTGCCAACAATGGGACCTGTTCTTATCAACAGAACGGACTCTTAGATCTGGCCGGTCTCACTCGTTTTTAGACCCTGAAGCAAGGTCCAGCTGCAATTAAATTGTCTGTTTTTGACCTGGGTGGGAGGAGAGTTAATGTTGGGCTTGTGTAACCATGTTGATAAAACAATGTCAGGCTTGTGTGACAACCTGCCCGGGGCGGAGACTCCAAGCTTGTAACCATGATAAAAGAAACAAATACATTGTGTAAAACTGTATAAAAGGAAGAGTCAGAAGCATTGCCAGTAGAACACCTCCCTGAAGACATCCTGGTGTCAGCAGTTGACGTGGTCTCCTCTAAGAGTAATAAACCTTTTTCTTGCCTTCCAGCTTCCAGCGCCTGCCTCGTTATTTTAGATAGTGAATCCAAAGTGGATTAAAGGTGACTTTGCGCCGGGCAGCATTGGGGATCCCAGGAGACTCGCTGCTTTTCACAGGGCTACTCTGTGTGCCTTCAAATACTCCATGTCACAGACTAGTGAGCTTCAAACATCTCCAATGTGGTGTTACAATCTATTTCATTGACCATTTTAATTATTTACAATTGATTCTCTTGAGCCTTCATTCAGTTTAACCAGCAGCGTCTTTGTGACCACTTCTGCATCAGTCATATTCTGTTCATTAGACAATGATCTGGATAACCTATCCAACTGCAAAGAAACTATTCTCACTAATACCCCCACCAAAAGTCAAGTATTGCTTTTTTAAGCATCACCACAGACACTTATGCTGTTTTTTTCCCCGCTGGGATTGCTATACTTTTCTAGTCTATCAACTGAACCATCCATTCATCCATCTCGAATGCCATGACCCCCTCCCCCCGTGCTCATGGTTCCTCATCCTGTAAATGTTTTCATATACATAGTATGTAAGAGAATCCATCCTCTTGCACCTCCCTATTTATCCATTCTAGTCGAAGTTCTAAAACCGCTCACAACCTGTGCTTCTCCATGTACCATGCAAGAATCTGCTCCTCACTAACCTCACTTGACACCTAATCCAGTTTCCAGATTACCTCTCTACTATTCTCTAAACACCAGAATGTGCCTTCTTTCCAAAATTGCTCTGCTTTCATGCTGTTCCTTCAGTCTCCTCCTTAATTAACGTTAATTTCTCTAGACCTCTTGACTATCCACAACACTTGCAATAATATTGCGCGAGCTTTTTAAGGCAAGTCTGACAGACATTTATAGTTATGGAAAAATGAACAGCTTATCACTAACTGAAGTCTGAGAAACCATCTTGAACTGAGGGCTCAGGTGCACTTGCAATGGTCTCTTCTAAAGTCATTCAGATCATCACAGAAGAGTGTAGGATAATTATTCTAGGTATACGAAACAGCCAGCCGAGGCATTCAGTACACGAGCGATCATGGACAGTTGATTGAGACATTAACATGCAAGACCCACCTATCCAGGTTACTGGCAAGGAAAAAAAGCCCAAACTTTCTTGCAAACAGTGTGTGCAAAAAGCCAAAAACACGGTTAATGTCTTGATAAAATTATGTGGTGTTGACATAAGCCCCCAATGTACCTACTACGATACTAACTAATTTAAGAGCAGTGTTGAATAAAACCCTAATCAGACTAGGAGGAGCAATGAATCAACAGAACTGCCAGAAGTGGCTTGGCAGAAAGCACACATTGAACACACAAAGCATCCCTGGGATAGCGGTCTAATATTAGGCACTGCACAACCTTGTCTGGCTAGCTGAGGGATACTTGTCCGATTAGGAATCAAAGGCCTCTGTTGACTTTTGCTTCGAGGAAGACTCAATCGCCTCAAGGCACACCCAGACCAAAGTCTTCCAACGTGGTGTGAAAATATCTGCACAACGTGTATAAAAAGTCTTCATTCTCATGCAAACATTTTAAACCTGTCTTAGTGGAGATACTCAGGAGACAGCTGGCTGGTCAGTCTTTCTCCCAGAGGGAAAATACAGGGTGTACCAGTAAATCTAAAGGTGAGGCTACAAAGCAGCGGACCGTGAGTGAGTGGAAAGCAGCAACATCTAATCAAAGATTTCTTTGAAATGTTTGCTCAGGGCTAACGGATATGCAATTTGCAGTTAACAAAACAAGAGAATGGACAGTCAAGTAACTAAAGGAGGCTAGAAGATCATTCTTCGTTTTGTCAAACGAAAAATAAGATACGAGACTGAATAAATGGCAGAAAAATAATGGCAATAATAATAAAGTGTTAACCATTGCTCTTTTGGAAGATGTTACAAATGAAACTTTGTCCATTACACCTTAGATGCCGTACAGCTAAAGCTTTTCAGCAGGTCTGATCAACCACAAGGAGAGATGTGATTCTCACAAGTACTAAATTAGAGCTACAAAATAAGTGTAAAAAGCATAAACTTCTTATATAAGATTAAATGTACCAATATTTACTTCAGGTGCATCTAAGGAGACATTTAAAATGCACTGAACCACAAGCTGTCCCACCTTTATAATAATTCTGCATTGACATTATCGAAGCTTCACTACAATCACTTATATGGGTGTGCACCATATACCGCACTACCTTGTCCCCTGTACATTATGCCATCGAATTTTCTGCAAATGACCGAAAACTCAGATTGAGGTGATAATATTCCAGTGTTTGCTTCAGTAGCCAGAATGTAGGTACTGACATGACACGAAAAATAAAATGCAGAAAATTACAACTCTGATTAAACAAAACACCTGGTGATCCAATACAAAGAAAATTAAAAACTAAATCCTTGAAAAATAACCACGTCTCTAACATTTATTTCACATCTAAACTAAATGTTTCTCATGCATGAGGAAAGTCCATCTACTACCCGCTTCTAAAAGGTTACCATTGTGTGTACGCGACTTAAGCAACCCTATTGGTTATGAGAAATGCCTTAGAGAACAAAGCTGGGCTTCAACATTTCGAACACTAACACCTCGAACATGACTGGGAGAAATCTCCTGTAACGAGATACCTACCAATATATAATTGATCACGGAAGACTTGCTAATGACATTTTACCTTGCTAACATGTACATGCAGGCAACCTTGTACTAGAAGTCTTTCCCTCCAAGCAAAGCCATGCCGAGATAGATGTTAACCATCTAGTCACCATGTCCAACTAATGTCCAACGTAACACACAACTAACCCCTCTGTAGATCGCGTTGCAAGAAGCAAGTGTAGACGCACAACTGACTAATCAGCTTTCAATTGGTGTGGGCAGAACAGTGTCTCGCAAATGAAAAGCAAAAGAGGTTACACACAGAATGTTATATATTTGTGCCATGCTGGTGAAAATAAATGTGAGCCAATACGCGGATTGTGATTTAATCTCAATGCAGGAACGTAACATATTAAGTGTTGAGACTTTTTGCCCTCCACTCCCCTTCAGCCCCAGTGCGAACACTTTTTTGTGTTTACAGCAGTTTGCACTTAAGCTTTCGTAACTTTTCCCCATAAAAAAAAAGTCTCCAGACCAAATTTAGGTTTTGTTAGGGTTTCCAAAAGGACCTAAAAAGTTTGTAGATTCGCCCAGAGGAGACCAACAACATAGCCAAAATGCTGCAAAACTTTGTGGGTGTTTTTGGGAAAATGGGGCAAAGGCTTTGTGCAATAAAAGTGTCTAAAGAACAAGTTACTTACCTTCGATAACGCTTTTTCTGGTTGATACAGTATCTGCCTGTGGATTCCTCACCTTATGAATATCCCCTGCGCCAGCATTCCGCGGAAACTTTTTCCTACCTCTCCACGCCGATGAGGTAGTCATAATACCACGGCTCCGCTCGAGACTCCGCGTGACGTCCCTGGAGCCATAAGAGAGCCTCGTTGGCATGATGACGTCAGTTCCACCCATTTTTTCCGTGCCTCCGAGGCGAACAGGTGGACCGACAACAGATTCCAAGTATACACAGTACACAATATTCAAACAAATACAGTGTAAACTCAAAAGGAAAGTCCAAAGAATATAAGCATTTCCCATAAATGTACCAGATAGATAGAAGATACAATGTAAAACACATGTCAAACAAAATAACCTTTAGGGTATACAAGGGTGGACATCGGGGAGGAGGGTGGGTCAGTGAGGAATCCACAGGCAGATACTGTATCCACCAGAAAAAGCGTTACCGAAGGTAAGTAACTTGTTCTTCTGATGGAAACATCTGCCTGTGGATTCCTCACCTTATGAATAGATTCCCACAGCAGTCCCACTCCCGGAGGAGGGTGTCCACCCTTCTATACCAAAAAGTCCTGCAGGACAGAGCGCGCAAAGTGGCCCTCCCTCATTTCAGAATCCAAGCAATAATGCTTTGCGAAAGTATGGAGGGAGGCCCAAGTCGCTGCCTTACAAATGTCCACTACAGGAACACCTCTAGCCAGAGCAGAAGTTGATGACTTGGCTCTAGTAGAATAAGCCCTAATATCTTCAGGCGGTTCCTTACCAGCAAGGGAGTAGCAGATCTTGATGCACAAGATGATCCATCTGGATAGAGTGCGCTTGTGCACCGCCTTGCCCTTCATGCGTCCAACGTAGCCCACAAAGAGCTGATCGTCCAACCGCAAGTCTTTAGTCCTGTCCAAATAAAAGCTCACCGCTCTTTTAGGATCCAGGCGGTGAAGTCTCTCCTCCTCCTTGGAAGGGGGAGGATAGAACACAGGAAGAGTAATGGACTGCCCTAGATGGAAGGGAGTAACCACCTTAGGCAGAAAAGCAGCCCTGGTCCTGAGGACCATCCTTTCAGCATGTATGGTCAAAAATGGAGGTTTCGAACTAAGAGCCTGAAGCTCGCTCACCCTCCTTGCTGAGGTAATCGCCACAAGAAAGACCGTTTTAAAAGACAGAAGTCTCAAAGGACAACTATGTAAGGGTTCAAACGGGGAACCCATCAAGAAAGTCAAAACAAGATTTAAATCCCATTGAAGCATAACAAAGGGAGTAGGCGGGAACCTATTGGTAAGGCCCTTAATAAATCTCAAAACAATGGGAGATTTAAATAAAGACGGCTGATCCGGCAAACATAGAAACGCCGATAAAGTCGACAAATAGCCCTTAAGAGTGGCCACATCACAACCCTGCTGAGCCAGAAAAAGTACAAACTGAAGAACATCTGACAAGTGGGCCTTTAAAGGATCAATGGATCTCTTTCCACACCATTTAACAAACCTAGACCATCTATAGGAGTAAATACTTAGTGGAGTGTCGCCTGGACAATAAAATAACATTCACCACATCCGGCGGGAGAGAGAAGGAACTCAGGTTGCCCCGTTCAATCTCCAGGCATGAAGGTGCAGGCTCTGGAGGTGGGGGTGTAGAACCTGCCCCTGCGACTGCGAGGGGAGGTCTGCACTGAGAGGGAGACGGAGCAGAGGGTGCGATGAGAGGTGAAGTAGATCTGTGTACCACACCCTTCTTGGCCAATCCGGAGCGATCAAAATTACTTGGGCCCGGTCTTGGCGAATTTCTCAGAACCCGAGGAATCAAGGGTATGGGAGGAAACGCGTAAAGGAGCCGTGAACTCCAATTCATCTGAAACGCGTCCACCAACGCCCCTGCATCGGATACTGGAGACTGCAGAACAGGCAGTGCGCGTTCTCGTGAGTGGCAAATGGGTCCAAACGAGGGGAACCCCACATCTTGAAGAGGTGATGGACCACCTCCGGATGAAGCCGCCACTCGTGATCGGCCGAGTAATGCCGACAGACTGTCCGCACGAACATTCAGCACTCCGGCTAGATGATTTGCAAACACACAAATCTGATGGCCCTGAGCCCAGGACCAGAGTCGCAGAGCCTCTCGACAGACGAAACAACCCTACACCTCCCTGCTTGTTGATGTACCACATCGCGGTAGTGTTGTCCGTCAGGACCTGAACTGACGGACCGCGAAGGGAAGGAAGGAAAGCCTTTAGTGCCAAACGTATCGCCCGCAATTCCAGAAGGTTGATGTGAAGCAACCTTTCTTCTGGAGACCAAAGACCTTTGACCTCCAGATCCCCCAGATGAGCACCCCACCCTAGAGTGGAGGCATCCGTGATCACTGTGGCCACCGGTGGAGGTGGTTGAAAGGGCTTTCCTTCAGACAGGTTGCCCTGCACACTCCACCAAGTCAGCTCCGCTGCAGCGTCTCTGGAGATTCCGACTGACTCCCTGATATCTCCGTTGTGTTGAAACCACTGCCTGCGGAGGCACCACTGGAGTGCCCTCATGTGCCAGCGTGCATGACTGACCAACAGTATGCAGGAAGCGAACAGACCGAGCAGGCGAAGGACCTTCAGGACCGGAACAACCGCGCCACTGTGAAACAAGGGAATCATCTCCTGAATGTCGAGAATTCTTTGTGGAGGAGGAAAAGCTCGACACACAGTAGTATCCAGTACTGCCCCTATGAACAGGTTGCGCTGAGAGGGCACCAGGTGAGATTTGGGCACATTTATTGAAAAACCCAAGTTGAACAACAGCGGAGTTGTTTCCTGCAGATGATGAAGCACCATCTCCGGCGACTTCGCGCTGAGCAGCCAGTCGTCCAGGTAAGGGAAAACTGGGATCCCCGACCTCCTGAGATGAGCTGCCACCACTGCCATCACCTTTGTGAAGACTCAAGGTGCAGTAGTAAGACCAAACGGGAGGACCGCAAACGATAGTGCTGCGACCCTACTGTGAAACGGAGATACTTCCTGTGCGACTTCAGGATGGGGATGTGAAAATACGCATCCTGTAAATTGATCGACACCATCCAGTCTTCCTGCTGAAGCGCCAGAAGAACCTGAGCAAGGGTAAGCATCTTGAATTTCTCCTGCTTCAGGTAAAAATTCAAGACCCTGAGGTCCAGAATCGGACGCAATCTGCCATCCTTCTTTGGGATCAGGAAATACCGGGAGTAGCATCCCTGACCCCTTTCCTGCTCCGGGACCACCTCTATCGCACCTTTTTGAAGTAAAGCAAGGACCTCCTCCTGTAGAAGGAGCAAATGGTCCTCCGAACAAAAACCTTGGCAAGGAGGGTAAAGAGGAGGAAATTCCCGAAAGGGTAGGGCGTACCCATTCTCTACAAGGTTTAAAACCCAAAGGTCTGACGTGACCAATTTCCAACCCTGTAGAAAGTGAGACAACCGACCCCCTACATGATCCAGGATGGGGGATCTAGGGCTGCTTTCCTGCGTTACCAGGGGGAGCAGGGGAGGTAGAAGGAGGAGGAGAGATTGCGGGCAGAACCACGTTGGCGGCCCCTGGCTCTTCCTCTAAGACTTATAGAGCGGATTTTGCTGCTGAGGTTGTCGCAAGCCACGAAAGGAAGACCTTCCAAAACCACGATACTTTTTATAACCAAACCCCCTTGACTGGGTTTGCAATCCCAAGGACTTCGCCGTGGCTCTGCTATCTTTAAACCTTTTAAGAGCAGAATCAGCCTTCTCCCCGAAAAGCCTTGAACCATCAAAGGGCAAATCCAGAAGGGTAGCCTGAACATCCGGGGAAAATCCAGAGGACCTAAGCCAAGCTTGTCTCCTGGCAACTATGGAGGAACCCATAACTCTGGCCACCGAATCAGCCGTATCCAGGCCAGATTGAATATCCTGCCGAGCAGCAGCCTGAGCATCTGTCAGAACCTCCATAAAATTTCCTCGCTCTTCATTAGGCAACTTGGGTGCCAATTGCTTCGCCGAATCCATCAAAGCATGTTTATAACAGCCCAACAAACAGGTAGCATTGGTAGATTTAAGTGTCATGCTAGATGAAGAAAATACCTTTTTAGCCGACTGCTCTAGCTTCTTAGAGTCCCTGTAGGCAGGAGCCTGAGGAAAAGCGCCTGAAGACTGTTTAGAGCAGGACGCCTGTACCACCAAACTTTCTGGAGACGGATGAGAAGAAAGAAAAAGAGGGTACCCTGGAGCCGCTCTATATCTCCATGCCACAGATCCAGCAGGAGAAGAGGTTTATGTCACACATCCATGATGGGCTCAGTTAAAGCATCATTAAAGGGCAACAAGGGCTCAACTATTGAAGAAGGCGAAAGCAAAACTTCAGTGAGCAAATTAGGCTTACACTCAGCAGTAGGTAATTGTAAGTTTCTTATGACAGTATGATAAGGAGCTACCTCCTGAGGTGGAGAAGCCCTTGACGAAGAAAGATCCCACGCAGGGGAGGTGTCCAGTCCACTTGCCTCTTGAATTCCTTCGAATTCATCCACAGACTCATCCATCTCACCCTCTTCAACCTCCTCTCTCAGATACTGTTCCTCCTCCAACGGTCTTTGTGCCTCTCTCCTTGAACGAACCCTTGGTTGCGGCGTCGGCTGCGCCACACGCAGCGCCGACAGCCCCGGAGCCGGCGTCGGAGGATCCGAAGGTGGTATCTGCGCCGTACGAGGCCGAGGAGAAGGCCCACCAGACGGCGCCGTGGACTCCATATACGGCGTCGAAATTCTCGGTGCCGGAAACTGCCATGACAGCGCCGTCGGCAAGAAAGGCACGAAGGGTGCCTGGGCATAGTGCTGAGGCACGCCCAAGTTGAAGGCCAGCGGACCCACAGGACCAGAAGGTGCTCCGGAGGGGAAGGCTGCCTTAGCAAATACTCCATACATTGCATTTAAAAAATGCGTTGGGTCCGAACCTGGAGTTGGAAACTGTGGATATGGAGTCGAGTCAGCATCCGGTCGTGGAACATCAGACGCCGGAACAGCCGGATCCACTGGTGGAGCCACAGGTTCAATCTCGTGGGCAGGAGAAGGATCATCCTGAACAGGCAAGCCCTCCGAATCCGGTGAACCTCTCGGCACCAGAGTGCCTTTTGGTGAAGGAGATCTCTCCGGAGTCACACGAGGAGAAGGCGAAGGGGACACAGTCTTTCTGATGACGTCGAGGAGCCGGCGAAGGTGACCTCGACGCCTTACCCTTCGACGAACGGCGCCGAGAACCATGCCTCTTCTTCTTGTGCTTCCTCGACTTCGACGAATGCGAAGTCGACGTCTTCGACTTTGATCTCTTACGTCCTCTTCCTTCCTTCTTTGCCTTTGCCATAAAAAGCTTGGCTTCCCGTTCTTTAAGAGCTTTAGGGTTCATCTTTCTACAACTGGAACAGTCTTCCACGTCGTGATCGATGACAAACACCATAAGCAATCTTCATGGGGGTCAGTGATGGACATGTGACCCCCACACTCCCTACAGGGCTTAAACCCAGACTTCCTCGAAGACGACATCGCAACTGCAACAGTAAAGATGAAGGGACAACAAAGTAACTCGAACAAAATACAGAGAGTCCTAGAAAACCGTTACGCGTCGACGGCGTGGAAAAAAGGGAACTGACGTCATCACGCCGACGAGGCTCTCTTATGGCTCCATTGACGTCACGCGGAGTCGCGAGCGGAGCCGTGGTATGACGACCTCGTCGGCGTGGAGAGCTAGGAAAAAGTTTCCGCGGAATGCTGGCACAGGGGATATTCATAAGGTGAGGAATCCACAGGCAGATGTATCCATCATAAACGGCATTAACAAAACGTTTGCTGTGCTAAGATCATACTAGCTGTCAGGAACAGGTAAAGTTGTAAAAAATAAATAAAATAAAAAATGACCACAGTTCTTGCTATTTTAGTAGCAGGCGATATTTTCCTAGTTTTTGCAGTTTCCGATGAAAACAGCTGTGAACATGGAAAGCTAAACATTTCTGAAAATAAGACATAATTCAGAATTCAACAAGCAATAATTTGTGTAGAAAGAGCATGGTTTTCGCAAATTAACTAACCATTAAATTGAAAATCTAATGGAACTAGGTAGGAAAAAAGAAAATAAGTGACATTTTCAACTATAATTTTCTGCCCTTATGGCAGATTTACAAAAGTAGCATACCGGTAGGTCCATCAGACTCTTCCAGTCACAGGGATATATAGCATTTGTTGGTTGTTCAAAAACATGTGATAAACTACCCAGAGCAATCAACTGTGCTGCACTTAATCATTTTTCATTGGATACCAACAATGAATCAATTCATATGGTAAATTCTAATGAATGGGGAAGGGGGTAGGGGGGGGAGAAGAGAAGAGGCAGAAAAAAATGTGCCCATGACCAGAGATTAGGAATGGTGTTTGTGTAGATCTGTATTTGAGGTGACCCATAACATCATGCGATTAGAAGGGCATTTTGCAAAATGTGTTCTTTATTGCACATTACCTTTCATTTGGAAGCCAAAAATGGAGAGAAGACCAATTGATCACAAATGTTCTACTGTTCTGTGTTCCCACACTTCATCTAAACAGTATTCCCTCGTGTGGCATGTGGCAGTGACAGGAAATGCATCAAAAGGCAAGAAGGAAACAACAAGGTTTTTGCCTTTCAAATTCACCCATTCTGCAGATGTGATTAGCTCAGGCATTTAGGCCTGGGCTCAGCCGGTGCCCAGGGAAACCCAACAAATCCAGGACATTCCTGAAAACTAGACACTGATTCTGTTTAAGAAAATGAGCTGTGATAGGTCCACTACCCACCCCACCCCTCCTGATTTACCCCGGTTTCTACATTTTAGAAACGCAGTGTGCAGTTAACCTCCGCTCTGTCGGCCCATATGTCAAAACTTCAAACAAAAGGTTTCAAATTTCATCTCGTTTACCATGAGGGCAGACTGGGGTAAAACCCCTAACCAGGAGATGGAAAGCCTGTAGTGGCCCTCGGTGGGCATATTTGGCCATGGTTGAGGGGCCACCCCTAGCCCTCAAAAAACAATCTCAGGCTGAGAGGGAAGCTCTTCCCTCACAGCACGAGAGTTCTGGGGGGGAAAAAAAAAAGCAGTTGATGAATTTTCAACCAACAATGTGAGGATAAGATGTCCTCTACACTGGTCAAAAGTGCAGAGGACACAAATGTTTTCCCCCTGGCACCAATGCAGTTACCTCCTCGCGTTCTGGCTATTATTGTTGAGGGAGGAGAGGGGCTCACTGACTCACTCCAGGCTTCAGCTCTCATGATAGTAAATAGCATACAGTTCTCAGCTGACCTGTATATATGGCATATACATATATACTCACCCACATATCTACAAACACCTATATATATATATATATATATATATATATACACACACACATATATATATACACACACATACATACATATACATACATACATACATACAACACATTACCCACTGGCGGTCACCAGTAGGTAGTTATAGTTAGGACCTAGTTTCCATAGGAAAAGCATTTTTTGACTTACCTATAACTTTGCCGTTTTCGGACCAACCTTCATGAAATTTTCCCCAAAAAGCGTCAAAGTAGGTTCTGTGTGTCATGGAAAGTTTGGGGGTGATCTGTGCAGTGGGGACCGAGAAATAGGGGCGTGAAAAAAGGGTGCGTTTGTAATGTTAATTTCCATAGGAAAGCATTGTCAGCCTATAGCCCGAACTACTGGACGGAATTACACGGAATTTGGCAGAAAGGTAGATGTTAAGCAGATTGTGCTTTTTGTTATTTGGTGTAAATATATGTTCAGTAGTTTTTCAGAAATTTAAAAAGGAAAAGATAGATATATATCTGGTCGCGAAGCCTTCGCGAAAAAGACAAGCTCGTGCAGGAAACTGCACCACTCTGATTGGTTGCCAACACTTCAACCAGGAAGTGTTGGCAGCCGTGTTGGCAGCCATCTTGGGACTCTGCTTCACAGGGACTTCATCACCCAGCTAGTAGTGCACCAGGAGGCGCGTTTGAGGAGGGTGGCAACTACCCCTCCAGCAAGTTCCACACAGTAGGATTGATAAGAGGTGTTCGAAAGCCGTGCACACTTTCTCCATCACTCAGCAAACGCGGCTCCTGGCGCACTACTGGTTGTGGGGTGAAGTCCACTATACAACCGAGGGACCTTGGGGGCCAAAGAAGCCCTCCTGGTACCTCCTCTAAGTCCTACACAGCGGAATTTCTGAGAGCTGGTCAGAGGCCCTGCCCCCTTTCTTCACCACTCTGCAAACGTGACTACTACTTTAAAAACCATAGAAATTCACAGAAAAAAAAACAAAGGTTACAGGGACATTATAGTTAGGCTGACATTTCACTCGTACAAAATCAGAGAAATTCATCAGTTATAGTTAGCTGAGCCAACTATAACTCGCACCCCCCCAATGCACTGCTTAGGACCTCACATATTACATCACTCATGACATGGTCAGTGACATCACTGATGACATCACCCACAACATTACGAACGAAATCCACACCTGGATCTTCAACTGCGCAGACGAGCTTGCCCCGCTTCGCAACCCCGACAGACAACGCCCCAGGAAAGCCGCCTGGTTCACCACCGCTCTCCAAGAAGCCAGACGCACCTGCAGACGCCTGGAGAAGAACTGGAGAAACACCAAGACAACCGAAAACCACACCACCTACAAGGACGCCATGACGGACTACCACAACCAGATCAGTCACCAAGAGGAACTTCACCTACAACAAAATCCTGGTCAACTCCACCAACTCCAAGGAACTTTTCAGTGTCATTCAGGAATTCTCCAACCCACGCAGCGAAGCCACAGACATCACCCCATCCCAAGACCTCTGTGACAAGCTTGGAACCTATTTCCACCTCAAGATCAAAAACCTCTACGACAACTTCATCGACCATCCACCAGGCGCCACAGACGGCCCCCGCCCCCCAGAAACACCAGCCAGCCCACCATCTCCAACTGGACACCGATCACGGCCAAAGACACCGCCTCTACCATGAAAAGCATCCACTCGGGGAGGGGGGGGGGGGTGAGCCCACCGACCCCTGCGCCCCTCACATCTACTACAGAGCCGCGGCTGCCATCGCACCCGAACTACAACGCACCATCAACACCACTTTCAAAACAGGCACCTTCCCAGATGACTGGAAGCACGCTGAAGTCAGACCCCTGCTCAAGAAGCCCACAGCTGACCCCACCGACCTCAAGAACTATCGGCCCATCTCGCTCCTCCCTTCGCAGCCAAAGTTGCAGAGAAAACAGTCAACAGGAAACTGACACGATTCATTGAAGAGAACGCCATCCTCGACCCGTCCCAATCCGGATTCCGAAGCAACCACAGCACAGAGACCGCCCTACTCGCCGCCACAGACGACATCCGCACCCTCCTGGACCAAGGCCACTCCGCAGCCCTAATCCTACTCGACCTATCAGCGGCCTTCGACACAGTCTCCCACCGCCCGCACACTAGTCGCCAAACTACACGACACAGGCATACAAGGAACAGCCTTGGACTGGATCCGATCATTCCTCACCGGAAGAAGCCAAAGGATCAGACTCCCACCCTTCCTCTCCGACCCCACGAAAATCACCTGCGGAGTCCCACAGGGTTCATCACTGAGCCCCACCCTCTTCAACATTTACATGGCCCTCCTCGCAGCCATCGTCCGACAACACGGCCTCAACATCGTATCCTACGCCGACGACACCCAGCTCATCCTCTCCCTCACCAAAGACCCCACCCACTGCCAAACTCAACTTCCAGAAAGGAATGCAAGACTTCGCATTCTGGATGACCAACAGCTGCCTGAAGCTCAACGCAGAGAAGACAGAAGTCCTCGGTACCACCCCTTCTGCATGGGACAGCACCTGGTGGCCGACCGCCCTCGGAAGCCCACCTACCCCCTCAGACCACGCCAAGAACCTCGGCATCGTACTCGACTCATCACTACCATGAACCGACAGGTCAACGCCGTCACCTCCAGCTGCTTCAACACCCTCCGCATCCTCCGCAAGACCTTCAAGTGGATCCCCCCCTGAGTCAAGGAAGACAGTCACCCACGCACTCATCACCAGCAGACCGGACTATGGAAACGCACTCTACGCCGGCATCAACAAGTCCCTACTCCGCAAACTCCAGACAATACAGAACACCGCCGCCAGACTCGTCCTCGGCATCCCCCGACACGAACACATCAGCCAACACCTACGAAGTCTACACTGGCTCTCCGTGGAGAAAAGAGTCGCTTTCAAAATACTCACTCACGCCTACAAATGCCTACACAACAACGGACCCAAATACCTCAACGACAGAATCAACTTCCACGTACCCAAAAGAAACCTTGGATCTTCCAACCTCGCACTGGCCGAAACCCCGCGCATCCACAGAGCCAGAGCAGGCGGAAGATCCTTCTCTCCCATTGCAGCCAAGACCTGGAACGAGCTACCAGCAGACATCAGACGCGCCCCCTCCCTGAACACCTTCAGGAAGACCCTCAAGACCTGGCTCTTCGGCCAAACAGATCTGCAGACCCCCCCCCCCCTAAGCGCCTTGAGACCCTCACGGGTGAGTAGCGCGCTTAAAATTCCCTGATTGATTGACCCACTCCCACACCCCATAGAGCCTTTCATGCACCCACTCCCACACAGCCATTCACAAACCCATTCACAGGCCCATACCAGTACTTACACACTCACTGATTCATAGATCTACACACAAATCCACTCACCCATACAGCCACTCATGCACCCACTCATTCACTAATACAGCTACTGACGTATCCACTCATACACCCATGTAGCCATTCACACACAGTCAGTCACCCATAGAGTTACTCACACACCTACTCACTCACCCATACAGATACTAACACGTACTCACTCACCTATAAAATCACTGACACAAGCAGCACGCATTCACCCATAGTCATTTATATACCCCATCACTCACCTTTGCTGTCTTTCACATACCCAGTTACTCACCTATATACCACTGACAAATCGACTCATCCACACAGCCATACACACTCACCCATACAGTCACTCACCCACCCACACACTCACTAACACATACACCCACTGACTCACCCATTCACTCTTCCATACAGGGAGTCACACACCCCCTCACCCACCCACAGTCACACACCCATACAGGTACTCAGACAACCTATCAATCACCCATACAGCCGCTCACGTAATCACCCACACACCCATACAGCCACTTAAACTCTGACAGACTGATACACAGACAACCCAGTCAGTGACCCATACATTCACTGAGACACCTAATCACTCACTTATAGTCAGTCACGCACCCACTGAATCATCAATACAGACACTCATACACCCACTGATTCATCCATACACCTTAGTATATATATTTAACACTCATTTTAAAAACACTCAGTCACTGGGCAATGTCATCAGTGATGTCACTGACCAGGACATGAGTGATGTAATATGTGAGGTCATAAGCAGTGCACTGCGAGGGCTGAGTTAGCTCAGGTAATTAACTGCTCAATTTCTCTGGTTTTGTACGAGTGAAAAGTCAGCCTAACTAGAACGTCCCAGAAACCTTTGTTTTTTTCAGTGAATATATATATTTATATATATATATATATATATATATATATATATATATATATATATATATATATATATATACACACACACACACACACACACACACACACACACACACACACACACACACTACCTACTGGCAGACGCCAGTAGGTAGTTTGTTAGGACCAAAGTTTCCATAGGAAAAGCGTTTTTTTGTTTTGCCAATACCTTTGGCGGCGCTTGACGAATCTTCACAAATGTTTAAAAAAACTTCCCCTTTTTGGTTCAGCTGCTGTGTTGCTAGTCATGGGGAGATCCGTCAAGCATGGACCGAGAGAGAAAAAAAAAAAGGATACCAAAACGCTTTTTCCCTATGTTAAGTCTATGGGTATTTTTTTTTTTTTTTTAAAAAGAGGATTACAGCTCGAACCGATGAACAGAATTACACCAAATTTAGCAGAAAGCTAGCGTGCTTTTCTGACTTGGTGTAAATCCATTCAGTAGTTGCAGAAATATTTAAGTATAAAAAAAAAAACAGATATCTGGTAGCCTAAAAAAGTACTGAAATACAACGGAAATTTGATAGGTTGCCAAACCTTCAACCAGGAAGAGTGGGCAGCAATCTTGGGACTCATTTGAACCGAGACTCACACAAAATGTAAAAAATAAATAAAAAAGGGACCAACGTCAAAACACCCTGACCCCCTAGGCCTCTTGGAGCGGTCTCATTCTGACCCCCCCAGAGCCGAAAATAAGAATTTAAAAAAAACAACAACAAAAAACTTTACAGTAGGATCTGGCCAAGTTTTCTTTAAACAACGAAGCATGGGCATCAATGCTTCGTTCACTACCCGCCCCGGGTGGGGCAGGTCCCAGGGGCATTTTTTTTATATACAAGGGAAGGGCGCACATGCCCCACCCCCCTTCCTGGGGCTCAATATTACCTAGGGGACCACCATCTCCACTGGCTTTATAAAAAAAATGTGAAAAAAATGAAAGCCATACAGGCCTCCCCCGCTGGCCCTGGGACCACCATCTTCCCGGGACTTAGATTTACAAATCGAATGTTAAATGATTAGAATTAGGAGAACAGCCAGCATGTGTTTTGTGCAACAGTCGCTTCTTCAGGGCAGTGAAATAAAACAACTTCTTTAAACAACAATCATCATCTAAAATATAATAAATTGCATGTAAATAATTGCATTTTTTTAGAAACGAAATCACCATTTATCACAATAATGAATTGATCATCCCAGTGTAATCCACTGTAATACTTCTTTCATAAAACATTCTTTAAAAAAGAACCAAGTAAATTCTGCTAGTAATTTGGAGAGTATATCCTATACCCCACACTACTGTTCTATCATATTTGTTTATATCAAATGTGAATCCCCCTCATAACTTATTACAAAAAATAAAAGTTGAAATAATCAATCTACTTGATATAAGATCAAGCACCATGTTGTATCCCTTTTACCTAGCAATCGCATTTACGAAATGATATACATTTCAATATCAAAAAATGGATAGTCATGAAATTCTCCGGTTTAACTAAGTCCACTATTTCTATCAAATGGAGGCCTCCTTGATGCCCATAACAAGAATCTAACAAAGTCTCAAGTAAGAATTTTTTGTTTGATCCCTTGAAATGATCAGAACCTTCAATATTCAAGACATAGCACAATAAAATGCTTAAAACTACTCACATGTAATTTAAATGTAACCACATTAATCCTCATAAAAAAATTTGAACAGGCACTTCTTACTAATTCCTCATTGATTCTTACAAATATAATTACCAAAATAGTAATTACCAAAATAGTAATATATCAAAGTCAATATCGAACCCAAAGAGGACAACCTTATTTTCCCAGTCACCATAATCCAAACTTCCACTCACCTTGTATTCATAAATGACAAAAAAAAAAAAAAAAAAAAAACACTTTTCATTCCAACCATCTACCCAAAAGAACCCTGTGTTAAGGGAATCTGAAACCAAAAGTAATGAAAGAACAGAATTAGAATATGCATTGGCAAAGCCAATATGTCTTGCCTATGTCACAGTGTGACACTCAGACGTATCAATGGCCGAATAGAGACAATTTTATATTGCAGGTAAACCCATGTGCTGTCAGTTGCTAGCGGAGAGTGGCTATGTAGCCAGTGATCTTAGGGCAGCACACAATGCTCAGGTTATCTATTTGGTCTGTTAAAATTAGCATTCGAGAATGCAGATAAATGTTGCTGCCTTCTTTTCAGCGAAAGAAAAACACAGTTTAATATCCACAGTTACTGCATTTATGCATTAAGTTATAATCGACACATTGAAAATCGATTTTTTGCCAGGGAGCCAAACAAAAATATTGTTGCAGGAGAGGCGCCTTGCTTTGTTTAATTAGATCATGTGTCAGGGTTTTCAAAAACATTAGCCATGTGAAGTCGTAATGTTTATTTAAAAATGTATATTCCAAGTCTTGAATGTTTAAAAACCATATGACCATTAATATGTTGCGACACAACTATGTCTCGACACGTGAGAGCATGCATGCACAGACTGCTAATGAATAGGTTTTCTAGGTCTATATAATATTAACAGTATATAGCGGACATCAACAAAGCACCATGCAGATTGAAAAAAGCTGTTGCACAGCCAAAATGTGAATCTTAGATTCATCGAGTCAGGAGAGGCCTGGCTCTTTAAAACAGTTTAATACCTCCAGTCTTCCAGTGTGTGCTCTCTTCTTAGAGGGAGTTGGGAGGTATTTTGGATATTATATATACACACATACACATATATACACACACATATATATATATATATACACACACACATATATACACACACACAAAATAATCAGATACAGTAGTATTAAAGAACATTATGGATAGAGCAAAGATTTAAATACTTAAGTTAGGATTAT
This sequence comes from Calotriton arnoldi, assembly GCA_963921515.1. Taxonomy (NCBI): domain Eukaryota; kingdom Metazoa; phylum Chordata; class Amphibia; order Caudata; family Salamandridae; genus Calotriton; species Calotriton arnoldi. The sequence continues at coordinate 352,768 of CAWUFW010004403.1, read as the reverse complement.
GCCACCACCTTCATATATCGAAAATGCTGATGGAACGTGGTTTATTCAATTTTTAATTTTGTTGAGTTTTACCATGATCTAACTGTGTTTCATTAAAAGCTAAATAAAAAACGTAATGATGCTCCTTTATTACTAGTGTGAGAGTCATTTCGGATTCCCTCAAACTTTCAAATGAAGTCTTCACCTTTTCAGTTTGAGGAATTATTTTAATGTGCTTAAATCTCAAATATGGACACTAAATAAGACCCGTTCTGTACATGAGGGTATTTTTCTTCATCCTTAATTTCCTCATGTGGAGGGGAAGTAATGTATGCATTCACTTAACACTCCCATTTGAGGATTATCTAATAAACAGCAACGTATATTATTTAAAACATTAATACATTAATTTAACAATTTAAATCCTACACCTCCTGTGCCCCTTCCCCAACATAAAATATGCACACACCTAGGAAAATGATTAATCTAATTTCTGTCAGTGGATGGTAAAGCTGCTTGCATCTAGTTTTCTGAGCCCAACATCCTACTATCCACAGTCCAGTCACTATAAGCCTAATCAGCCATTAAGAATGCAGCCTTCCCTGCAAATTGGGGTGGTGGGCAGTTCTGAGTCCACGTTGCAGGGAGGCAGGGTGGTGGTGGGGGGTTCCAGGGTGTTTTAAGGTTTTTTTTTTTTTCCTGTTGTTTGTATTGAGCAATCTGTCCGCGATGATAATGCACACTTGCACGGTAGTAATTGACGCATATTGTGGTTTCACTTGTATGTTTTTAGGCTGTTTCCCATTATGTATGATTGTCATTTGGGCCAGATGGGAGATGGGGCTTCTGTTTCAAGAGCCTAATGACTGACGCTTCCATAACCTCCACCTCCCTGGGTCGACTCAAATTGATTACTTGGAATGTGAACGGGTTGGGTGATCGGATCAAAAGGGGGTTAGTTCTGCAATATCTGAAACGTCACTCCCCTGATCTTGTACTTCTCCAAGAGACTCATGTCCCAGGCACCACATACAAAGCGCTGAATTGCTGGGGTTACAAACTCCTCGCCCATGCGGGGTACACTAGAGGATCTAGAGGGGTGGGTATCCTTGCACGCTCCTCCCTTCCCTTTCAGGTTAAGACAATCACACGGGATTCAGATGGGCGATTTGTCACTGTGTCGGGGGATTGGGAGGGCCGTTCTCTCAATGTGACCTCATTATATATACCCCCCAGACTCCACTCCTCCACTCTGGCTGTTCTGGGCCACACATACTAAATTTACCGGAGGGAGACATTTTATTAGGGGGTGACTGTAACGCCGCCCTGCTCGGAGAACTGGACCGCCTGCCCTCCCGACAAACTGAACCGCAGGGAAAACTACTGTCGGACTTCTTAATGGCTCTGGGATTGACTGACACTTGGCGCACCCTTCACCCCTCAGATCGGCAATACACTTTCCTCTCCGGGGTTCATGGGAGCCTGTCCCGTATTGATTACCTTTTCTGCCACGCCTCTCAGCTTTCTATGTTTAGCAACATAACCTTCTTACCTAGGGGCATATCCGACCACTCCCCGATCCTGGCCCACTACGGGGGTAACCCGCCTAGCTCTCACCGAGACATGGCCCTTCACCCATGGTATCTCCGAGTTGCGGGCCAAACTGATGAAGGCCACATCGGATTATTTTGCTGAGAATGTAGGTTCCGTTGACTCGGATGTAATATTATGGGAGGCGTATAAGACAGTGATCCGGGGGTGTGGAGTGGCTGCAGTGGCAGGCCATCGAAGGGAGAAGCGTCTGCGGCTGGAGGCTATTGAACGAGGTGGCCAGTTTAGAGCGCGAGCTCATCACAACTGCCTCCTCGGACACTTCCCACAGACTCGCAGTGAAACAGAAGGAATATCATGACATAGCCAGCGAGGCAGCCAGGGCGCTCTACCCAGTGTCGGGTTTATGAAATAGGCGACAAGGCCAGTAAATTGTTAGCGTGGTTAGATAGGCGAGAAACTGCTAATAGATGGGTTGCTGAAATCAGGTCTCCGGACGGAGAGAGACTAACTCACCGGGACGGTATTGCGAAAACCTTCGCCAATCATTTTGAGCGTCTCTACATCTACTTCCACGCAGGAAGAGGCCGCCGACCTTCTCTCTACTCTCCCTCTACCAAGGTTAGACCCGCAAGATGCGACAGACCTTGTCCTCTCGATTCTGAGGAGGTGTCTAAAGCTATTGGGGCGTTGCGCTCCGGGAAGGCCATGGGGCCTAGTGGTTTACCAATTGAGCTGTACAAAACGGTCTCAACGGTTCTGGCCCCACACCCGATACGAATGTATGATGAAAGCATAAAGCTTGGGAGTCTGCCCGAGACAACGCCTGGCGAACATTGCAGTCATATACAAGGAATGAAAACCCCGAGATCAATGTAGTTCCTATCGACCAATTTCCCTCCTTGATCCAGAGGTTAAAATTTTAGCTAAAATCCTGGCCCTCCGCCTGTCGCCCCATCTTCATAAGTTAATCCACCCGGACCAATCCGGTTTTATGCCGAATAAGAATACGGTGCTCAACCTCCGCCGCCTCTTCGGAGTACTGGGTAGAGCTTCCACTATACGGGAGGATGCGATAATCGTATCCTTGGATGCTAAAATGGCGTTCGACATGATGGAATGGCCCTTTCTATTTGCATCTCTGGAGAGATACGGCTTTGGCCCGCGTTTTATGGCCTGGGTGAGTCTATTATATACTATCCCCTTGACCCGAGTCTCCGTCAATGGTGGCCGATCGGCGATTTTTGAGCTTGGGAAGGACACGAGGCAGGGATGCCCCCTGTCACCATTGCTCTTCGCTCTGGCACTGGAACCCTTGGCGGTGTGGATTAGAGGCGACCCGTCTATTCGTGGCCTGAACTGGGCTCCGGATTGGTCGGATAGAATATCCCTCTACGCCGATGACATTCTTTTATATTTGGCCAAACCCTGGTCTTCACTACATGCGGTGCTCCACATCCTTACTCTTTTCCGGAAATACTCGGGCTACACCATCAACTGGGACAAATCCGTGATATTTGTCCTCCATGGCGGTCTCCCGCGGCTTCCCACGGGCTGTGCGGCCAGAATAGTCACGGAGGGCTTCCGGTACTTGGGTATCTACGCCACGAGAGACATGGATGTCTTCCACAGAAGAAATCTCTTCCCCCCTTTGCATCGCCTCCGGGCGGATGTGCAACATTGGAGGGCGCTCCCCCTCACCTTACTTGGTAGGGCCGCCCTCTTCAAGATGATGGCACTTCCCCGCTTTTTATATGTCTTGCAAAATACACCTTATCCTATCTCACCACAATATTTTTTAACAATCGATTCTGAGGTCCGGACACTACTATGGAACGGCGGTACTCCCCGAATCGCCTTGACTAAACTCCTACGTAGTTGGTACGATGGGGTATTGCACTTCCTGCAATCAAAACGTATTACTGGGCCACACAATTGGTGGTCCCTAATCACTGGGCCCACCGCCCCATCACGGATCCAGCGTATAGGATGGATCGCTTCAATATGACGGCGGGCAACTATATGAGGGCACTATATGGGGGACCCAAGCACTCACCTTTATTTCCACCCACCTCCACCACCGTCTCGATCTGGCACGCGGCTACAGCCGCACTGGGTTGGAAGGGTAAAATTACACGAGTTACTCCATTATTGGAATCCTATCATCTAGGGATGCTGTCAAATTTTCCCGGGTTTGATAAATGGGACCTTATTGGCCTTTCCGCAGTTGGGGACATGTGGGTGAGGGGTGCGGTAGTTCAGTTTGCTGAATTAAGGGCAAAGTACCAACTACACGAAGGGGAAACATTCTGCTACTTACAAGCTCGTGGCGTTCTTACCAAGGCCATCCCTAAAGGTTTCGATCTCCCCGTCTCATCTCCCTTGGAGGACAGACTCCTAGACGACTATCTCCCAGACAAGGCTATTTCCTTAACATACCGTAAGATACTTAATAACCTTCCTGAAGCACTCGATAAAAACCGCATGAAATGGGTGGACGACGTGGGGGACTTGACAGACGAAGACTAGAGGGAGGCCTTAGCATCTCCCAGGGAGGTGGCAATTAGATCCCGGTTCAAACTTATACAACTAAAGATATTACACAGAGCCTATTATACTTCCACAGCTTTGGTTAAAATGGGATTAATGACCTCCTCACTTTGTCCCCGTGGCTGTGGCGCCTTGGGCACATTCCTACACCAGTGGTGGGACTGCCCAATTCTCCAACACTATTGGAACGGGATTATGGACACTATGTCCCAAATATGCCAGAAATCGCTAGACCCCTCGCCCAGGCTCTGCCTTTTGAACATTTGGGACGCTACCGATCTCAATCACACCGAGCAGTTGTGGGTCACTCTGGGCTGTATCATAGCTAAGCGTAACATCGCCAGAACATGGAAGGGGGGGGAAGTCGTGCCTCGTAGTACAGATTGGGCTGGAGACATGGACTGGTGAATGCAGGCCGAAAGGGTGATATATGAAGGCAGAGGCTGCCCAGGCAAATGGTCTAAAATATGGGGCCCATGGAACGAGCATAGAGGGCTTTTATGCTCCCCTTTTGCGGAGGAGGCCGCATATCATATCGATGGGGAGTCCCTCTAGGGCTGTGATATTATTTAGTGCTTATTTGTGACTTTTATGGTTTACTTTGATTTTGTTAGTTGTATATGTGCTACATATGTTTTAAGTGATGTGCTCTTTCTGGCGATTGCTCTCCCTTTTGGTTTGGTTTTTTGTTGTATTGTTATGTTTTGTTTTTAATAAAAAGATTTATATAAAAAAAAAAAAAAAAATTAAAAAAGAATGCAGCCTTCCATACAGTATGATGTATGGAGGCCTATTGTATAAGTTCAAAAGGCAGATCCTTGAGGGTGGAAAGAACATTTAGTTCCCACGGTGGCAAGGGTTTCCTTTCTGGTGGGACTATTTTCAGGAAACCCTTAACAGGAACCCCGGAGAACAAGCTTTATGAAGGATATTCCATGTAAGCTATAATGGAACAACCAGGTACTTTTAAGGAGCAATTACAACACCGATTTGGTCAACTGGAGTATGTGAGAAGTAGCGTCTTTACTCAACACTGCATAGGGTCAATGTTTTTCTGCAAGGGTCAAATACAGAATTGCTTCCATTTGGAAGTGAGGAAGGTGAGCATTTGTCTTAATTAAGGATATCCACCGACTCCTCAGGAAAATGTATAAAAGCACATATTGAATGAGTTCAGCAGCTATGTCGCCAAAACCAAGGTTGGCAAGTTGAGGAGCAAGATTTGGCACTTGAACTTGCGGTAGAGGTCTGGACTGCTTGGAAGTATTGTGTGGTCGTAAAGAAGATTTCTGAGCCACCATTGGCATGGCCATTCAAGCACTGAGGATCATTCTCACGCTGGACTAAATCAGCTTGTTGATTCCGGGGGGAAATGCATACAGAAACTTCCTTGACCAGTCAATGAAAGGGCTATTTTACCCTTCGTTCCTAAAATTGAAATCTGGCATTTTTTTTATATCTGCAAACAGATCCAGCGGAGGGTCACTCGCTTAGATGTACAAGTCATCGTTTCGGACCCACTTCTGATTTTCCTGAAAGATTGAGTGAATGCCTGTGAGATGAACCATTGTGATCTGAAGGTCTCTGCCTATTAGCAACTTCCAAATAGTTTGTGCCTCAAGAGAAAATCACCTAGATCTTGTTTCACCTTGCTTGTTTAGACAGTACATTGTTGTATTGCCCACCTACACAAGCAAGCACTTTGTCTTTACTGCTGGAAGATAAGACTTGTAAGCCAAGTGGACTGCCCTCAAATCCTGTAGACTCATATGGTTTGACATTTCTTTTGGAGGGCAAGGTCCGTGCATTCAAATATGTTCCATTTGGGATCCCCAGCCTTTCAATGATGCATCCATGATTTTTATCTTCTCATTGACACCGCCGCTTCTCACCATCTCCTGAACATTTGCAACCGACACATTCACCTTTAGAATACCCCCAGGTGCCAGAATGGATCCGGAAGCACTGCTTCCAAGTGCTGGTAGGTGGTGTTCTGTGGCATTGACTTCGATCTGCCCCGGAAGCAACAATGGACCCAGATATAATCGTCAGTCCTGCCTGTCAACGTCTGTTTCTTTTTTAATCCTGCCTGTGCCATCAGACACAGAACCGAACAACAATCAGAGGTACCAGAGCACAGATGTCCAATTTGAGACCATTTTAGAAATGAAGAGATCAGAACAAAGAGGGTGGGCCGTGAGAAATCCGCCGTTAGAATGTCCACCAGAAAAAAACGTTACTGAAGATAAGTAACCTCTGATGGATACTTCTAACCACAGACTCCTCTCTTTATAATACGTACCAAAGTTCCAAGGTGGTGTGTACGTGGAATGGCTCATACAAGAAAGCTTTGCAGAACAGGCAAAATGCCCTTTTTGTCAAACCTGGCTGACAAGCCAGAAGTGCATTGTGAACAGCCACATTGCAACCTGACAGACGTCAAGGACAAGCACTCCACGCGCCAGTGCAGTGGTAGCAGCCTTGGTCCAGGAGTAATGGGCCTGCAATCTCTCCAGAGGTTGCTTCTTGGCCAATGTGTAGCAGATCTTGATGCAGAGGGACTATCCACCTTTTTTTCACTGCCTTGCCATTCTCTGCTGAAGAGAAACCCACAACGTGCTGATCATCCTCCCGATGGTATTTGGTCTTTCGATTTAAAAATTTTAAGCTATTTTGAGGACCAGTCTATGGAGTCCCTCCTTCGCTATCAAGGGGTGAGGCAGGGAAAAGAACATTGGGAGAGTGATGGATTGCCCATCATAAAAAAGCAGTCACAACATTTGGCAAAGATGCCAATCTGGTCATCAACACCACTTTGTAGGGAAAACGTTGGTGTAAGGCAGCTACACTGAGAGAACTTGGAGTTCACTCATGCAACCTGCCAAAGTCACCGCAACCAGAAACAATCTTTGGAGTCAGGAGAACATACTGGCCAGCTATACATTAGTTTGAGTCACTGGCATGAGGAAAAAGCACTAAATGAACATCTCCCTATGATATCACTAAGAATTTAGATGAGTGAATAGAAATTATAAAAACCTCATCACAACAAGCAATTTGAACAAGGGCAGTGGTCCATTATACAGAAAAAAGGCCAAAAGGACGACAAATGACATTTAACGACACCCACAAGTGAGGATGGATATAACAAAAAACAAGACATGCGATAGTCTGGCCTGCAACTGGTCAGTATTGTGGGTGCCACACCAGGCCACAAACTTGTCCCAGCGCCCAGAGTAGACAGACTTTGTAGAGTGATGCCAGACAGCAAGTGTGACATCCACAACTTCGGGGGATATGGGAGATCGAAAACAGTCAATTGCTTACGCTCAATCTTCACCAATCTGCAACTCTATTTATCAGGCTGCCGCTTAGAGGATCTCCTATTTCAGCTACAGGGCAGGGGCCTACATCAGAACCAGTGCAGAGGACAGATGCTCCAGCCAGTAATTTTAGGTACCACACCCTCATTGCCCAGTCGTTCCAATCTTTACATCTCTGGGAAGAAGCGCCAGAAAGGCGTACATGAGTCCAGGTCTCCACTCTTGCCAGAATGCATCTCAAGACAAAGCTTTCTTGGAAACTCCAGCGCACAAAAGTTTTTAGATTGTGTCTTCTGGTGGTGGCAAAAAAAGATCTAGCTAAAGATCTCCCCATTACTAGATGTCCTACGACACCTTCAACTGGGAAGACGGTTTGCATATGTGTTTGTTCATCGGATGGTGTCTGGTGTCAAACAACTAGTCTTTTTTGTAGCTCAACAGTCCCAAAGCGCTGGAACAGATAGTCAAAAGAATAACTGGATGCGGAGTCATTGTCCTAGTACACTGGGTTTCGAGAGATCACCTCAAAACTGAAACTTATACTACAAAGAAATACAATTTTCAATGTAGACGCCCAACACTAGATGGCAGGAGTATAAACAGGTAATTTACAGCTTCAAAAGCCACAAAATATTGTCACTTTTTTTCCAAGTTGTCTTTTCTAAAGAAAAGTTTGTGTTATTGAAATTTAGCAAAGGGTGCTCTGGGATCCCACAGCTGGGACAGTTTTGAACTTATGATTTCAGTGGAGATACCTTGGATAATTTTTCATGGTCATGGCTACCAGTCATTTAATATTTCACTTCCCCCTCACAAGAAATTGGATTGTAATTGGGTAATGGAGTTCAATCAATCAATGGTTTATAGAGCGCACTACTCACCCGTGAGGGTCTCAAGGCGCTGGGGGGGGGGGGGGAAGAGCAGGTCCGGGTCAGTCGAAGAGCCAGGTCTTGAGGTCCTTCCTGAACGTGTGAAGGGTTGGGAAGCGTCTGATGTTGACCGGGAGCTCGTTCCAGGTCTTGGCAGCGATGTAGGAGAAGGCTCTCCCGCCGGTTCGGTTTCTGCGGATGCGGGGGACCTCTGCCAGGGCGACGCTGGCGGAGCGGAGGTTCCTCTTGGGTACGTGGAAACATACTCAGTCGTTGAGGTATTCGGGTCCGATGTCGAGGGATTTGTAGGCGTGGGTGAGGAGTTTGAAGGTGACCCTCTTCTCGACGGGGAGTCAGTGGAGGCTTCGTAGGTGTTGGGTCATGTGCTCGTGGCGCGGTGTCCCTAGGACGAGCCTGGCTGCGGCGTTCTGGATGGTTTGGAGTTTGTGTAGAAGAGTTTTGTTGATTCCGGCGTAGAGGGCGTTGCCGTAGTCTATTCTGCTGGTTATTAGTGCGTGGGTGGCGGTCTTTCTGCAGTCGGGGGGGGGATCCATTTGAAGGTCTTACGGAGGATGCGGAGGCAGTTGAAACTGGTGGATGCGACGGCGTTGATATGGCGGTTCATGGAGAGGGAGGAGTCGAGGATTATGCCGAGGTTCCGAGCGTGGTCTGTCGGGGTGGGTGGGCTCCCGTGGGCGGGGGGCCACCAGGTGCTGTCCCAGGCTGAGGTGCAGGGTCCGAGGATGAGGACCTCGGTCTTCTCAGAGTTGAGTTTTAGGCCGCTATCCTTCATCCAGGCTGCTATGTTTCTCATTCCTTCCTGGAAGCAGAGTCTGGTGTCTTCTGTGTTCTTGGTGAGGGAGAGGATGAGCTGGGTGTCGTCGGCGTAGGATACGATGCTAAGCCCGTGCTGTCTGACGATGGCGGCGATGGGGGCCATGTAGATGTTTTAGAGCGTCGGGCCTTGATGGCAACAAAGGTACATTTCTCACAAGCACAGGAATGCAGAATTGAATTAACAAGAGTTGTTAAATTACCACATACACCGTTAAAACAACAAATGAGAAATGAAAACAGAAGTCCGCTGCATTAAAAGTTAACATGGTGCTTGAAGAAAAAACAAAACTATTCCACATTAAAAACTAACATTTTAAGGCAAGTAATAAACAATAACAAGCATTGGCATAGCCAATAGGTCTCGCCTTTGGGACCTTATAAGTGTTTAGCCATGCAACAGTTGATGTTGTTACACCAAGGATATTGTGCTGGATAACTAAACACTTATAAGGTCCCAAAGGCGAGACCTATTGGCTATGCGTGTTGCATGGAGGGACTTTAGTATCCCAAAGTGATTGTGTCAGCCCGAATGTCTAGTGGTAACTCTGCATGTGGGAACACTGTCCCAATTATAATTGTGCGGAGTGAATTCCACACAGGAATTATGCTCCACACATTTGTAATCTGAGCCTATAAATCTAAACAGAACTCATTAACATAATCATGGCTACCTGGAATATTTGCCTTAGATGCGGCCTTCTGCGACCTCTGTTGTACATCTGTTTTAACTGATAACTGTGGGCACTGTATCCTTTCCTGTGGCTTGACTACATGTGTGAGACGCTCTTCACTCTTCTCTGTTAGCCCTGCCTTATTTTATAAACACTGCTCGTGTGTATGGACGCATACGTTTAGTGTGACCTAAAGATTTCAATGTGGGGACCATAAACGCTCACATGCTACGCCTTATCCTTGCTGCACTGTCCACCTCTCTTGCTAGAAGCAAACTGGAGTGCAATAATGTTAATATACAAGATGAAGAGTGCAGGACAGTAACGTTTTCAGGATGTTGCGTTACTTTATGAAGTATATGTAGACAGTAACGCGACGTATCGACACACAGGTACTGAGAAAACAAGCAATAAAACAGGTTTTTCATAGAAGCACAGTTTTCAAACAGCTAAAAATTATAATTGCGCTATTCTAAGCTCACGCCCGCTCAAACATCTGCGCTGTGATTCCACCCCCGCACATCCTCACCCCGGCAAGCGGAGCGCAAACATCTCTTTGGCGGGTATTGCTCAGTTGTTAAACAGTACAATGGCGGGGGCTCCGGTCAGCGGCGCCCGCGGTGTTGCGGTACTCCGCCGCGCCCAGGGCTCACACACTGTGTGTGGGAAGTCGCACACATATTTACCTCATGCACACAGCCCACACTGGGAGACACCCTGCTCGCAATACAGAACGGTAACTGAGGAAACACTGTCAGCAAGGAAATGTCAACATTGCAATTCGATCCATTCCTTAACTGCAGAGCATTTTTTTCTAGTCAGTTTCTATTCTGCACAGCATCAGCTTAGCACAGTGCGTGAGCTACAAAAACAGTGCGCAATTCTACAACTTAAACATGCGCTTGAATTTTAATAAAATACATGTGATTTTATCGCCTCTTCTGCTTACATGACAGGACACCCTTGGAAGCCGGCAGGCAGAAAAAAATCTGTTGCCTGTGTCTGAAGCGTTGCAGCTAAGAAAACACGTCAGTATTCGCTTCACAAGAGAGTGTGTACATTGTCCTTCGTGCTAATGACATTTAAATCTGCTCTTTTGGATGCCATGCACACTCGCCGCACCCCGGAGCCCTGGAGCGGCTCGTGCACACCAGCAAGGCGCAGGGAGAATGGTGCCGGCCGGGCTGCTGCTGCTGTGTGTTTACATTCACATCACTATAATACAATGGGATATTGAAAACATACTCACCAGCTCCACCGATCCATAATGTTTTCTGCTGAACTGTCCACGTCTGCAGCCCAAGTCTTCAGAGACAGAGCTGGAACAAATATCGACTTGCACTTTTATTGCATCCACAATAGCGACTAACATCAACGAGCGGTGAGCCGCAGAAGGGGAGCGAAGCTGGAAACTACGGGGCGCATCGGGGGACAGGGAGCGGGGGCGAGGGAGCGCGGCAGCCTGCAAAGCAGTCCCAAAAACGCTTGTGCGTCGTGGCTGGCCTTTGGATGAGTGCGCGCGGCAGACATGTGTTTCCACTTATCGCGCCCGCGTCTGGGCACGATAATTGGAAACACATGTTTGCCGCGCGTACCCATCCCAAAAAGGCCAGCCACGACGCACGAGCGTTTCTTGGACTGCTTTTCAAACTCGCTTACAATAAGTCTTCGCCTCTAAGCAGCGCTTGCGCGCTACTCGAGGCTCGACCTAAAAAGGACACAAACCTAACTAAGGCAAATACATTTTAAATACTGTTAAAAACATTTTGTTTAGGTTCCAACAATGGTAAAGATACGAAATCTAGAGAAAATTAAGAGCAGGAAAACAAGTGTTACAAATGTTACAATGTGAAGAAAAATAGTAGTTTATTACCCACGTAAGGGAGTGCGAGAAGAAATGGACCCCATGTACAACCTCCTAACCTTAAAGACAACACCAAGGTCCTAGGAAGGAAGATCATTCTTTTTGGGTCATCTTATATCTGGGTACCCCTAGAAAATAGAAAAGGGACACCTCGTCCACTTTATTGTGACATTCTTCATCATAGGTGTCCACCACTTGTGGGAGTTCAAGATAATATTTTAAGATATTTTTTCTGGATAGGAGCTAAGATCCAGTTGTTAAAAATACCTTGCTGGTATCCCAAGAGTGTTTTTTTTTTTCTTTGTTGGGTAGCTGCGGTATAATTAGAAGAAATAGTTTAGGGATACCTCCTGAATATAATAATTCAAACATTCATGCACCACTCTGTCGGCCAATTTCAATGCCTGATAAGGTCAGCGGCCTTCTTGAGGGTGATAACTAAAGATCCCTAGCTATCTAATGTGTGAGGTGATTCATAAATATTCGTACATTGACACTTAGAGCTGAATCTTAAAGTTGCTCTACAATGAAAGGAATTTCAAATGAGTGATAAGGGATCCCACAGATGATATTGTAGAGGACATAACTTATTTGATCAACTCTGCAAGAGACAATGGCTGGCTAACCAAAAAGGCGGAATTCAGATCTGAGAAACACCCAAAAGATCCCTTATTTTTTACATACTACCAAAGGTTCATAAAGGAATATATTCTCCACTCAAAACACCAATTGACTCCAGCATCGGATCAGCCCTAGAACCTCTATCCCAATTCTCGTATTGGTATCTGAGAACCATGGTGACTTCCTACATTAAGGAAACAAAAGAGGTTTTGAATATCTTAGAAGGAATAACATTTAATGCTCAATTGGAGATATTGTATTGTATACATATATATTGTATATGAGTGACTATGGACTTGGAGTCCCTATACAATATTATTCCCCAAGAGGAATCTCCTAAAGTATATTACAGAGTAACAATGGTATTCCACAACACCCAAAAACTTTGTAGTCGGCTGATTGAATAAGACCTTAAAAACAAAATAACCTCCATTTGGAGAAGAAGCTCTTTTTACAAACACATGAAACTTCAATGGGTAGCACATTTGCCCCAAGTATTGCATGCCTGTATATACATGAATTTAAAATTAAACATATGCTGAATGAGGAGTCATTTTCAAAAGAACATCAGATACTCGAAACATTATGTAGATGACATACTTATTACATGGAAAGGCAAGGAGAAAGAAGTGAAGTAGTTTACAACTTGGCTCAACAATTGCAATAGATGTTTGCATTTCACAATGAGACGAAGACCACTATCATTCATAGATCTTCTCCCCTGGAAAGACTGAGATGTGAAGTGTTCTACAAACCAATGGATAGGAAAAACGTCCTGAGATATGAAAGTTTCCATTCAAAATCCCTCAGATTACCTTCCAGTAGGTAAAATCCTGATATAAAGAAAAACTGCCCAGAAAAGTCTGACTTTAACCCTTTCCGTGCTCAGGGCGGCCGGGAGCCATCCCGAGCCACAGTGGGAAAGTGCTCAGGACGGCTCCCGGCTGCCCTAACACCCACCCAGGGGAGAAGCACTGGCACTCCCCCCGTGGGCCATCCTTCATGCTGCCCCACAGGGGAGGGCAGCGGAAGCCCTTCCGCTGCCCTCCCCAGGCCCCCCGTCATTTAATGACGTCGTCGCACATCACGCACTGACAGCATTAGATGAAACTGGATGCGCTGGAAGCCATTTGCTTCTAGCGCGTCCAGGAGGAGATGGTGAGTTTCTCCTCGGGGAGGGGGGGATTTTTTAAACAAAGGCATGGGGGGGGCGGGGCGGGGAAGGAAAGGGTTCATCATCAAAACCTTTTATTTCGGCTAAAAGCCATAAAAAGTTACAATCACAGAAATATACAATTCAAATCAGTTTCAATAAAAACATCACACAACATCCTATTTACATTGGGTTAAAAATCAATGATTAAAGTTAGTGTATAATAAATAAAACAGCGCAAAACCAAAGGGGATGATGGACGGAGTGTTGAACATTGCAAGCACTCACCCCCAGTCAACTGATCTGGGTTTAATCCATCATCATACTTTAGCTCACTCCGCCACCCCAGTTCAGACATGGCCATATGCAAATCAGTCTGACCCAATGCCTCATGGGAACAGTCCAGCCCGAACTGCCAAGCTATGTCTTCCCTGGACCGGAAACAAGCATCCTGGGACCGGTTTCTGGCTTACAGTCGTCATCAGCCAGGCTATCTTGAATCCAGTGGCAAAGTGAGCAAGGGACCCACGTCTGGGCATACCCTGCCAACTTAGGGCGAACATAGCAAAACCAAAGGGGATGATGGACGGAGTGTTGAACATTGCAAGCACTCACCCCCAGTCAACTGATCTGGGTTTAATCCATCATCATTCTTTAGCTCACTCCGCCACCCCAGTTCAGACATGACATGTTTCCGGTCCAGGGAAGACATGGCTTGGCAGTTCGGGCTGGACTGTTCCCATGAGGCACAGGGTCAGACTGATTTGCATATGGCCCTGTCTGAACTGGGGTGGCAGAAGAAAATAAAGTGTTCAACAGTTTCCGCGATGGTAGGGCAATTTGGGCAGAACTTGGTATTTGAAGGTGTCCTGTCCCATTTCGTAGTGTGAGTTCTCAGGAGCAGCATGCCACACCTGAATTGGACATATAAACACTTGGAACGGCATGGATACATACAGTCCATGTAGGGCTCTGGGCTGGGAGAGCATTTGTGGAGGAGGAACTGGCCGGTGCTGGTATTTTCCTGGTGTACTTCACGTTTGCAAAACAATTTCCTCCCAGAACCGAGTTTTCACTCCACAGGTGTCACTTTTGGTGATCTGCTCCGGGGTATTTCATAAGTTAGCCATGCCTATTCTATGGGATAACACTTTTATTGTCTTCAGCCAGGGTGTACTTAAGTCCTTATCGAGGGACACTAGCTCCTTCACATAGTCCCTGTATGTTGCTAGTTCCCTATTGGACCAAAATCTTATCAAAAATAGCGGTTTGAGTTGAGCCGCTAGGTGTATAGGGATGAGGGCTAGATCAAATCTTAGTGGGGTGATGGGGAAACTTGGGGTAAGATTAAATAGACCCCTTATAAACTTATTTTCAGTTCTTGTCAGCACTTCTGCTTGGACATGGCCCCAAATCTCAGCTCCATAAGTCGCTGAGGCTACAGCTGTTGCTCTATACACGGAAAGGACCGGAGACAGAGCGCCTCCCGAGGCAACCCTGTATTTTCTCCCTATGGCGGAGGTTTTCAATTGGAGAGTGGCTTTACTTTTTTCCAATTGGGGGTCCCACGTCTGGTTGTCACTCAACCCAACTCCCAAGTAGTCAAAGTATGGAACTTTTTCGAGGCAGGCTCCCTCTATATGCATGTTGCCTCTATAAGTTCTGTGGGGGGTTAATGGTCAGGACTTTGAGGAATTAAGCTCAAGACCTCTTTCCTCGCAGAAGGAGACAAAAACGTTTAGTTGTGCTTGTCTAACCCCTTGATTGATCTCAATCTTGTCTGTCAGGCCCCAAGCGGTATTCTACCTGACCTAAGGGTTTTCCTTTCCTCCGATGCCTCTGAGAATTCCTGCTGCACGATTGTGCACCAGGCACCAGGGATGATTTTTTAGTTTTAGTTTGTTTTCTGTTTTCTAATGCATACAGGGAGCTGCCCGTTTTGGGGGGGGGGGTTGCGGGGGTTGCGGGGGTAGATCGGCCCAAGAGTATTTTAGATGGCCCACTAGGCCATCAGGGATTTTCTTATTTTTTTTTAATATGAAATGCATGCAGGGAGTGGCCCCTTGGGCAAGGGTCACTCCCTTTTTTGTGTGGCCGTTTCTGCCCCCCTGGGGGCAGATCAGCCCAACATTAGATGGCCCACTAGCCACCAGGGATTTTTTTGTTTTGTTTCTTTTCTTATATATGTAATGCATGTGAGGAGCGGCCCCTTGGGCAAGGGTCACTCCCCTTTGGTTTTTTTTTTTGTTTCCGTTTCAGATCGGCCCAAAAATATTTTAGTTGGCCCACCAGGGATTTTTGTTTTTTATATAAATGTTTGTGGGAAGCGGCCCCTTGGGCAAGGGTCGCTCACCTTGATCGGGGTGAATACTGTGGCAGTTTCTGCCCCGGGGGGGGGGGGCAGAAGCCATTAGACACCAGGGATTGTTTTTGTGTTGTTTGGGGAGCGGCCCCTTTGGGGGCAGATAGGCCATATGTTTTCAGGCCCATTTGTCCTCAAGGGGTGGCAGAAGCCACTAGACACCAGGGTTTTTTGGGGGGGTTTTTTTAAATGTGGGGGAGCGGGACCTTGGGCAAGGGTCACTCCCCTTTTACGGGGGTGAATATTTTGGCTGTTTCTGCCTCCCATGAGGGCAGATCGGCCTTATGCTTTTAGGCCCACCTACCCCTCAGCTTGGCTGGTGGATTGTGTGTGGACTGGTGCATTATTTGCATATGTGATTATAATGTTTCATTTCTCCTTTTTATTCCAGTGCAAAGCTTGTGGTTCTTGTTTGCAGTTTCAGCAGTGGTCGATCTGCAGTTTTGCGTAGTTGCATTTATTTGGTAAGAAAAACATTTTTTGTTAGGTTTACTCCAAATGAGTACTACTGTCATGCACAAATAAATTTTTTGTAAGTGGTGTCATAACAGCATATTTTGTTTGTGTTTTGAGCGTGAAATTCGTTACGACGTGTTTTGCGTTGTCTTATGTCAATTTCCTTTTTCCTCTTTTAGTGGGATATTGTTGGTCCTTGCTTTGTCTGTGCAGCAGTAGGTGGTGGTGGGTCTAGCTGCTTCTGACAAGTGAGTAGTATAGTTTTGGAGTATACAAGTCTTTGTTATAAAGCCACATTTTGTTAATTACTTATTTTATAAAGTGTTACTTGTTGTTGACTTGTTTGACAAGTTACCTTTGTTAATCAGGATTATGGCTAGCCGCAGAATTACTGCTCAGCAGGTGGTTGCTATGCTTTTTGAATCTTCCTCCGACCATGATTATGAGACTGACAGTGCGTCTGAGGGAGAGGAGGAAGTGCAAGATTCTGGCAGTGAGTTTTCTGTCCACGAGGAATCTGATGATGAAGCTACTCTCAGTGCGGATGAAGTGCCTGTTTTAGAGGAGGACACTGATGTGTCGATGGTGCAACAAGAGGCATCTAGATTACAGCCTGGGGCTGCAAGGCTTCCCATTGGAAGTGCTGGACTCTGGGTTGATCCAAACTTGGTGCAGCCAGTGTTGCCTGCCTTTAGTGGTGATGCAGGGTGTAGAGTGAATTGTGAACATTTTTGGCCTATACAGTTTTTTCAGTTGTTTATGGATGATGTATTTTTGCATGAGATTGTTGAGCAGACTAATTTGTATGCTGAACAGTATTTAAGAGACAACAGTGACAGACTTAGGCCCCACTCTAGAGCTATCCAGCAGACTCCCACAAATCTGGATGAGATTAAGTTTTTGGGTTTTACTTTTTTGATGGGCTTGATAAGGAAGCAGTCCATGGCTTCATATTGGTCTACCAGTCCATTGATGGCAACGGCCAGATTTCCAGCAATTATGAGTCGTGATCGGTATTTACTTGTGCTTCGGATGCTGCATTTTGTTGATAATGCTTCGGCGTCGCCACGAAATCACCCCGACAGTCTTTTTAAGATTCGGCCTGTTCTTGATCACTTTGTAGATCGATTTTCAGAGATCTATACTCCAGGGAAAGAAACAGCTGTTGATGAGTCTTTGGTCCTGTTCAGGGGCCATTTGGTTTTGGTTTTTAGACAGTACATTCCTAGCAAGAGGGCACGTTATGGAATTAAGATGTATATGTTGTCTGAGAGTAAGACAGGATATGTCTATAATTTCCGTGTGTACAAATGGTAGGGATTTCACTATTGTCCTCCATGGTTGTCCATCCACTCTAGGAGTTTGAGAAAATTGTGTGGGAACTTGCTAGAGGACTTAACAAACGTCACCATTTGTACCTAGATAACTTCTACACTGCTGTTTAAGGAATTGTTCAAAGTTGACACTCTTGCGTGAGGCGCAATCCGCTCTAACCGTAAAAGTTACCCAAAAGAGCTTGTTTGCAAAAAAAAAGCTTCGGAGGGGATAGTGCAGTGCCTTGCCTTGCGTAGTGAGGAACTGCTATCTGTGAAATCTGTGGACAGGAGTGAGGTGCACATGATGAAAGTACTTCACCTGTGGCTGTTTGGGGTCAGGTTGAAGTGCGCAAACCTGTGTGCATTGTAGACTACAATAAGCACATGCGTGGTGTCGATAGAGTAGATCAGAGGTTGGAACCTTACACTGCTATTCGTAAGGCTTACATTTGGTATAAGAAGTTGGCCATTCATCTATTCGATTTAGCAACTTTTAATGGTTTTGTTGTGTTCAAGGAGTGTTCTCCAGCGTCGAAGATGCCTTTTGTTCAGTTTCAGGAGTCTGTGATAGGCCTTGTTGTAGTGGAACAGGCAAGTGTTCCTAGAGTTGGAGTGGTGGAGGATGTGGCTAGATTGAAAGATCACCACTTTCCAGATTTAATTCCTCCCACGCCCAAAAAAAACAACAAAAAAACAATCCCTGTAAGAGATGTAGAGTCTGCAAGTGAAGAGGTATGCGGAAGGAGAGTCATATGCACTGTGCTGATTGTCCTAATCCTGGGCTGTGTGTGCCCACGTTTCAGATTGTATCACACTCAAAAGAGATTTTGGGAGCAACCGTGAGTATTATAGTATAGTGCCCGGTCTGTATGGTTTTATATTTGTTGTTCAGTTTCACGGTTGGCATTAGAATGATGTCTTTAGTTACCGCTGTTGTGTTTGTAGTTATAGTTTTGTATCTAGTTCCAATTGGTTTGTGTTTTCTTTCTTGTTAAAATAAATAAATTGACAGTGCGCGTGGACTGGCGCTTGGCTGGCGGTGTGCATGGACTGGCGCTTGGCTGGCGGTGTGCATGGACTGGCGGTGTGCGTTGGCTGGCATTTGGCTGATGGTGTGTGAGTAGTTACTTGCTGCTGGTCATTACACACTCTGCTAGCCAAACGCCACTGCGCACACTATGTCAACCACCAGCCGGTGTGATTGCTGTCTGTCATGTGGGCGTATGAAAGTGATGGGCCCTTGAATGGCGTTGTCTGTTGATGTGAATGTTGTAATGTGCTGGGCCCACAGCTGTCGGTGTGAATGGTCTTGTGTGTCACGTATGAAAGGTGTGTGAATGGCCTGCAAAGAAGTTGGTGCCTTGCCGTGGCTTTACAGCTCACGAGCTGAGAGTCATTGGTTCATGTTTTTAACCTTTTAATTATTAACAGTGCATTTCCTTTTGTGAAATCTCTTAATAAAATATACATTTTGAACCTTTCACTCACCCTCGTGCCAAATTCAACCAGTATGTGTGTGTAGTTGCGGAACAGATGGATAGGCAGTCACATTTGTCTCATCTGTCTTTCTGTGCTAAGGTGTAGTCTGTCTCTAGGGAAAATTAATCAACCTTAGATATTTTTGTAAACCAAAATAAAATGGGGAGTGCTGGGTGGTGTGCCTCTCATGGATCCGAACAAGTTGTTTTTTTACCTACAATGCCATGCAAACCTCAAAATGTGACTATAGTCACACATTTTCTTGCATTTCTCTGTCATAATATTCTGGTATCAAAAAAACCACAATTTTCCTACCATCCAGCATTCCCCCCAGGTCTCCCAATAAAAATGGTACATCACTCGTGTAGGTGGGCCAAGTACCCGCGACAGGCAAGGGCCCAAAACATATTGTGGAGACATCAAAATTACCCATCACGAAACGACCTGCTTTTTCAAGAGAGGGGGGGGTGGAGAGGGGAGGAGGTCACCTGGGTTTTTTGCCCCGGGCTCAGCAGCCATCTAGGGAAACCTACCAAACCCACACCATTCTGAAAACTAGAGATCTGGGGAAGTCCAGGGAGGTATGGCTTGCATGGATCCTCCAACGTTTTCCTACCCAGAATCCCCCTCAAACCTCAAATTTAGCTGGGAAAAAAAAAAATCGAATTTCTCAAATTTGTGTGGGAAAGTTGTGGGATCACCAGGCTGACACAAATTTCCTACCACCCAGCGTTTCCCCCAGGTCTCCCGATAAAAATGGTACCTCACTCGCGTGGGTGGGCCAAGTACCCGCGACAGGCAAGGGTCCAAAACTTATTGTGGGGAATTCAAATTTATCATAAAAAGACGTGGTTTTGCAAGGGGAGCACCTGGGTTTTTGACACCAGGCTCGCGGCCATTTAGGGATCACTCAGATTCCACACTTTCCATCACAGAAATGTGAGAAAAAGGTGTTTTTTTGTTGTTGTTTTTTTAAACAAAGTTTGAGGTTTGCATGGGATTCTGGGTAACAGAACCTGGTGAGAGCCAGACAGGTCACCCCCTCCTGGATTCCCTGGGTCTCTAGTTTTCAATAAAGTATAGGCTTCCCTAGGTGCCGGCAGAACTAGGGTTCAAAATCCACAGCTAGGCACTTTGTAAAAAAAGGGTCAGTTTTCACTGTAAAAATGTGGTGTCCACGTTGCGTTTTGGCCCGTTTCCTGTTGCGGGCACTAGGCCTGCCCACACAAGTGAGTTACCATTTTTATCGGCAGACTTAGGGGAACACAGAATTGTAGAGCAACTGTTAATACCTATTGACTTTCAATGCATTTCTGCCTTTCAAATGTAAGACAATGTGTAAAAAAAAAAAAAAAAAAGTCACTTTGAAAAACGTCCTCTAATTCACATGCTAGTATGGGTACCCATAATTTCAGAGATGTGCAAATAGCTATTGTTTCTAAACTATATTTTGTTCCCATTTCAGAAATACATAGGTGTCTTTGATACCTATTTTTCACTCTTTATATTTTACCAACTGAATTGCTATATACCCGGTACACGATGAAAAACCATTGCAAGATGCTGCTCAGTTATTAGCTCTGGATTCCTCGGCTTCTTGGTGAACCTACAAGTCCTATATATCCCCACAACCAGAAGGGTCCAGCGGATGTAACGGTATATTGCTTTAAAAAAATCTGTCGGGGGGGGGCGTGGCCAAGATGGCGGACTGAGAGGTCGCTTGTCCCAGAGGCTCCCTGCTCCCGGCCTACTCGCCCGGCTATAAACTAGCAATTGGCCCGAGTGAAGCGCGGCTCACAGTGAGAAAGAGCGGGGAATACGGCGGCAGTCTCCGCAAAGCAACAGGAGGCGATTCGAGCCTACCCGAGGGCAAAAACGACGGAGGTGAGCGGGCGGACTCGACGCGAGAAAATGGCGCCCGGACCGGAGGATCGGTAGTGCGGGGACGCCGGCAGCGGCAGGAGAGACCCAGAGCAGCGGAGCCACAGAGACGTCCCATCGGGATCAACAACAAACCCTGGGTGCCCGGAGGTGCGGTGGCGCAGGGAGCGGAGCGCCGGCGGACTGAGAGCCCGGCAGCGGCCCACCACGACCGTGAAAGGGATCGGACTCCCCAAGCTGAGCGGGGCCTGTCATCGGCCTGTCACCGCTGCAACGGGACGGGGGGCAGCGCCGCTACGAGAGGGGCCCACGCTGACGAGACGACGGAAGAGGTGAGGAGGGAATGAGGTGATCCGCGCCCCGGGGCTCCAACAGGCTCGGAACACCCGAGGGGCCTGGAGTGCGGGGGAGGAGACGACTACGAGAGCGCACAGGCCCATCGAGCACCAGGTCGGGCGCTGTGGGCCCGAGCAGGGGGACCTGCGGAGAGGGGGATCGTGACTCCCGCACCTGTTGTCGCCGGAAGAGAGCAAGTCCACAAAAGGGACCTCAAAAGGACCAGGCATAGTAGGGGCCCGCACCAGTGAGCTAGGGAGAGAGAATCCAGGGACCCCCGGACGGCACACAGAGCGCCGAGGCCTGAGAACTGAGAGGCCACAACGCACACAGGGAGCGGTGGCAGGGACAAGACAAGCCTAGAGCACCTTACTACGGAGGGGCCACTACGCGAAGAAGGCAAGCGGTGAGGGGGGGGTGTAGAGATCAGAAACTAGCCCCCGACACCGGGTTAAAAGAGACAACCAATTCCTCCGTGAGCAGGCCCCACAATTACGCAGAGTGGAAGTGGGGGGAAATACCGCTAACAGGCCAGGACGGTGGCCGCCGGGGGCACAACATAGACGGAGTGTGACAGAAGGTAGAGCAGATTTGGAACGCGACTGACTCCTGTGGGGAGAAAGGAGAGGCCTCGTGTGCACTCCCGTCATTAGGATAGTCGAGAGAGTCTGAGTCTGTGTCCGACTATAGAGCGACGCGGGGGAAGGTGGAGAGGCGGAGAGGGGAACAGAGGAGCCAACACTCGGCTAGATCAGTCGGCTGGCGGAGGAGAGGGGACTTAGCCGGCAACAGCCGCCACGTGGACGGCTCGGGAGCGAGGGGTGCCTACTGGGGAGGCGGCACGCCGTCGGTCGCCGGGGGACCCCCTGCCCGTCTCCCATACGGGGCTCGAGTGACAGAGGCGACTTGAGATCCCCACCTGTTGGCAGGCCCAGCAATGTCCTCGGTGAGGAAGAGAGGGAGAGATCTCTGAAGGAAATGCTAACCAGAGGACCCCTGCCTACGGACAAAGGTAACAGAACATCTCCTCCCCAGAAAACCCAACCAGACCCGGAAGACGGGGAGGTCCCCATCACCCGCTCCTTCTTGGAGTCGCTTTTCAACGTCCTTCGAGACGACTTCCAGACCCTTAAGAGTGAAGTGGCGGGGGAGGTCCGCGAGATTCGCCGAGATGTTGACGCAATAGGTGAAAGAGTAGCGGCAATAGAGGGAAATGACATCACCAAAGGGGAAGAAGTCGAGCAACTCCAACAAGAGGTGATCCGCCTGCGAGATCAACAACTGGATCTCCAGGCACACGCCGAAGTTCTCGAAAACCGCTCACGAAGAAACAACATTCGCGTCAGGGGAGTCCCTTCGAAAATGGAAGGATCAGATGTGACCCAGTACCTCCAAGGCTTGTTTAGAGACATACTAGGGGAGCCTCAAGACTTTCCTATCCGCATAGACGGAGCACACCGAGTTGGTCTGGCGAGACGGGCCCCTGCTCCTCCGCCAGACATCCTTGCCTTCCTACCGGATTTTCCTCTCAAAGAAAGAATACTGCGGGAGGCACGGTCGAAACAACCTCTACAATATCAGGGACTTTCCATTGCCCTATACCAGGACCTCGCCGCTAGTACGCTACAAAAAAGGAGAGACTTTAGGGAAGTGACTACCCACCTAAGAACACAAGGAGTGGCATACTCATGGGGACACCCTTTCCGCCTTATCTTTAAAATGAACGGCAAACTGCACCAACTCCGATCCTTCCAGGAAGCATGTAAGATCCTGGGCTTGGAACAAAGAACCATGGAAGAGTCACCCAGTCGCACACAGAATCTGCCGAGGAATGAGTGGCGGACAGTGGGGGGCAAACGCTCCCCCAATACAGAACTACGTCCAAGCTCAGACACAATGGCGCAAGAGAGACTGCTGGCGCTAGAAACGGTACAGAAAGAAACCGCGCCGACGACCCCACCATGACTGCACCAGAGGGACCTTTTTTCTTAGCATTGGTATTGCAATAGCCGGGGGGGGCTCGGGGCGCGGGGGCCCGGGACACTTGGTCCACACACTTACCCCGATTCTTTACTTACCACATGCCCAGGGTTTCGTACGAAGGGCAATGGACAATGAGGGGACTCTGGGGTTTACAAGTTGGGGTTAGGGAGGGTAGAAGAGGTCAGGGTGGGGGAGGGGGCGACAGAGTTTTTATTCGTTACCGGGTTGGGGGGACGAGGGAGTTGGGGAAAGGGGCGGGGGGAACCGGTGTGCTGCCTACGGGGGGATACATATGAGAATCGCGAACACAGGAGGGGGCTTGGAGGACATAAGAGGTGGTCTCCACCAGTCATAGCTGTTGACCACATGACTACCCTATGTCAAGGTCCGCTTTGCAGATACTAACTCTTAATGTGCGGGGACTGAACAATCCCATTAAAAGAAGAGCGGTGCTACCCTATCTAGAGAACTCGGGGGCGTCGGTGTGCCTCTTGCAGGAGACACATCTCCTCTCCAAGGATTGGCACCGCATGAAAACCCGAGCGTTTCCCCACCAATTCTACTCATCTACTTTAGATAAGAAAGCGGGGGTGGCCATTCTGATATCTAAATCATTCCCGGGAACGATGGGGGTCAAAGTGGCGGAGGTGAAGGGCCGGTTACTAGCCTACACACTTTGGGTGGGGGGTGCCCCTCTGGTGGTGGGCTCGGTCTATGCCCCGAACTCTGGACAAGAACAATTTTTGAAACTGGCACTATCCGAGGTCTTATGTTCGCAGGAACGGAAAGTGGTCATAGGAGGGGACCTGAATCTGGTCATGGACGCTGAGAAAGATAGATCGGGGCAACGATATGGCCAAACAGGGGCAATTTCTAAGGCAGGAAAGGACTGGCTAAAGGATAGGGGTCTCCTGGACTTCTGGAGGGTGTCTCACCCCCATCTCACACAATTTTCCTATTACTCCCATGCACACCATACATACGCTAGGCTAGACCACTTCATAGGGTCCACAGAAGTACATACAATGGTGGACACAGTAAATATCACACCAGCAGCACTCTCGGACCATGACGCAGTGGTAATGATTCTCTCTATCCCCTCAGTTAAGCGACCTCCAGGGAGGTGGAGACTCCGAGAAAATTTGCTTTCCAGAGCAGGGGTGTCCCAACAACTACAACAATGCATCTCTAATTACCTCGCGATAAATGACTCCCCAGACACGCCTCTTTCAGCTCTCTGGGGGCGTTGAAGGCCGTGGTGAGAGGCGAACTAATCGCTATCTCTGCCGCCGAAACCAAAGAACGCAGAGAAAACGGGAACTCCTTACGGAGAAAGTGTTAGAACTGGAACGCATACACCAGCGGCTAGGCGCGCCGCGGATATGGCGTCAACTAAAAGCAGCACGAGCACAGCTAGGATCATTAGACCTTGACAGAGCCGAATATGCGGCCCTTCGACTGAAGCACTTATACTATGTGGGGGGCGACAAAACGGGACGACTCTTAGCTAGTAAGCTCAGGGCCCGAGTCCAACGGGCCAAAATACAAACGCTCCGGAATGATGATGGGGAACCAGTTGAGGGAGATGACAAGATTGCTGCGGTCCTTCGGGACTTTTATTCCACGCTCTACGGGGAAACCTCACAGCCAGGTGGTGATGGGGCCACATACCTCCAGGGGGCAGCCACGTCGGCGCTGGACGCCGCGGGAGCTGAAGCACTAGACGCGCCCATTACGATAGAGGAGGTGATTGGAGCCATTTCCCGTCTTAAACCCTTGAAGTCGCCGGGCCCGGACGGGTTCTCGGCGGGATTTTATAAGGCCCTCTGCCCACTTCTAGCTCCGATTCTCACGCTGCTTTTTAATTCCTTCCAGGGACCTGGGACTATACCTAGGGACATGCTGACGGCAGACATCGTAGTCATCCCTAAACCGGGGAAAGACGCAACCCAATGTAGTTCTTACCGCCCAATTTCCCTCCTCAATCTCGATCTGAAGTTGTTCACGGGGATCCTAGCAGCTCGATTAGGCCCGCGACTGCCCGGAATCATTGAACCGGACCAGTCGGGTTTCATCTCCAATCGTCAAAGCAGTGACAACACTAAACGAATACTGCATTTGATAGATAAGGCCCATCGCACTACCATGAACGCCCTACTGCTATCGGTCGACGCAGAAAAAGCGTTCGACAGAGTCAGTTGGGACTTCCTAGACAAAACCTTAGTTCATTTCGGCGTGGGGGATCGCTTCCGAACATGGGTAGCGAGTTGCTACTACAAGCCCGCGGCAGTAATTAGGGTAAATGGCGTGACCTCCCGACCCTTCGAGATACAGAGAGGTACGAGACAGGGATGCCCTCTGTCACCCCTTCTTTTCGCCCTATACGTAGAACCGCTAGCGCAACGAATCCGAGACAACCCTGATATTTTAGGTATCCCTTTCGGGGGGAACAGCATACCGTGAGCCTATATGCCGATGATATCCTGGCAACTTTGGAGTCCCCTGAACGCTCAGTCCCAGCCTTCTTGCAAGAACTGACCGCCTTCGGTCAAGTGTCCGGCTTCAAGATGAACGTACAGAAATCCATGGTTTTACATCTAGGGAGTGGGGCAGAACAACGGGAGGAAGAGCGCCCACAATATGGTGAGTTGCAGTCTCGTGACTCAATTACCTACCTGGGGATAGAACTCGCTCCCTCTGTGGCGCGCACGGTCACACAGAACTATACTAAACTCCTCGCCCAAATTCAGAAAGATCTTAGACAATGGCAAAAACATTCTTTATCATTACTAGGCCGCATAGCCGCTATCAAAATGAATATCTTGCCCAAAGCTCTACATCTTTCAGACCATACAGGCCTGGCCCCCACCGGGGACCCCACACAAACTCCAGAACGCGGTGCAACAATTCATCTGGGCTGGGGCCCGCCCGCGCATGCGTAGGGATCTTTCACACCGACCCCCAGACGAGGGAGGATTGGGTATCCCAAATTTCTTAGAATATTTCAGAGCGGTGCAACTTCGACACTTAGTGGAGTGGAGCAGACCCGAGTCCGAAAAAAGATGGCTGTTCCAGGACCGAGCACTGGCGAAACTCTCCTTGTGGAAGGTGCCTTTCCTCAAACGGTCAGATAGACCACCAAATCTCAGGGGCTCCCCAGTCACCAATACGCTGCTAAGAGTCTGGGACTCGGTGGCGGTCAAACGCGGATTCACATCCTTTCCCTCACCAATGACTCCCATATTCGATAACCCGGAGTTTTTACCAGGGCTTGAAGAACGAGCGTTTCCGCAATGGCGAACCACGGAATGCAGGTCGGCGGGACACCTTTTCGATCTGGAGGGGTTTCTGCCGTTGGCGGAATTACAACAACTCTATACAATTTCCGCCCCGCAACGCTACCAATACTTTCAGATCCGCCACTGGCTCCTCCATCCCGAGGTGAGACCGCTAGTCCACAGGAAGCTCACCACGTATGAGAGATGGTTATTAACCAAAGAGTCGGATAAAAAGATGATCTCTGACTTATATAACATGTTGCGTCCACCAGTTCCCTCCTTACCCTCTGCGGGACAGAGGCGATGGATGCGGGAACTCGGCAGGGACTTAACGGCGAAGGAGTGGCAAGCGATATATTTTCGGGCTAACCACACAGCCCGCAATACAGCTAGCAGAGAAGCGGCGGTCAAAGTGGTTACCTACTGGTACCTAACACCGGCCAGACTACACAAAGGGAACCCTGATCGAAGCCCGACTTGTTGGAGGGGCTGTGACGAAGAGGGCACACTGACGCACCTACTATGGGACTGTAAAGAAGTGACTGACTACTGGGGTGCCATCTTAGATGACATAGATAAGCAATTCGAGACTGAAATTCCCCGATTCCCCGCATACACGTTACTGGGGTTGCCCAATCCACTCACTTACCCCCTGAAGTCGATTAGGGGCAAACATATGGGTCTGGCGATGGGGGCAGCTACTCAACACATTCTCTCATTATGGGGGACACAGACCCGACCAACACACACAGGTTGGCTACATAAACTTTGGTACCTTATAGGTATGGAGCGGATCCAGGCCACCCTGACGAACTCTACAGATACTTTCCGCACCATCTGGCGTCCACTGCTGTCCCTGTTAGAACTTGAAATGACTGAATTAACATGCCCTAAATACCTCCGTATCCTAAGGCTCACCGAAAGGGGACACACCGACGAGCCATCTTAACCTGCTCACTAATACAAGACTCCCACATTAGGTTCCTCAGAATCACTTCTTCAGCACACCGGTTCGGGGAGGGGGAAGGGGGCTAGGGAAGGGGAGGGGGTCAGGGAGTTTCTTTCGTTTGTTGTTGATTCACACATTAGCATCATATATTGCGGACTGCAGATACCCCAGGCAACACCCCCATGAGTCTACCTCCATGCTCGGCCAGAACCGGCTTCAAGATGATGCATTTATATGTCTACGGATGTGACGAAAATGGGAGGGAGGACGATCATATATGTATCTTATGGGTTTGTCTGTTGTAACCAAAGCTACATCATTATTTTGATATGTTTGAAAACAATAAAAAACAGAGTTAAACCATAAAAAAATCTGTCGTACTTAGAAGAAGTTACAGGTGAAAACATTGGTACAAGTGGCTGTTTTTTTCAACTCATTTTCAAATTTCTCATTTTCAACTGTTAATTTTTATAAAAAGACCTTGAAGAATCTACACAAATGACCCCTTGCTGAATTCAGAATTTTGTCTACTTTTCTGAAATGTATAGCTTTCCGAGATTCATTATTGCTTTCATAACCATTTCTACCACTAACTGGAAGGAGGTTGAAAGCACAAAAAATAGTAAAAATAGGCTATGTCCCAGTAAAATGCCAAAACTGTAAAAAAAAAAATTGGTTTTCTGACAAACGTCTGTCAGTCCCTGAAAGCTGGGAAGATGGTGATTTCAGCACCACAAACGCTTTGTTGATACCATTTGCAGGGGGAAAAAACAGACGCTTTCTTCTGCAGCACTTTTTCCCATTTTGCCACAAAAAAAGAAAACACAATTTAGCTGTATTTTGGCTAATTTCTGGGTCCCCTCCAGGGGAAGCAACAAACCCTGGGTTTCTTTAAAATCCCCATGATGTTGAAAGAAAAGGACGCAAATTTGGCGTGGATACCTTATGTGGTCAAAATGTTACAGGGGCCTAGACGCGAACTACCCCAAATAGCCATAAAAAGGCTTAGCACAGGGGGAGAAAAGGCCTAGCAGCGAAGGGGTTAAGATAAATGTTGACAAACTATCAAAAATTAAAGGATTGAGGATACCCTGACAAAATAGTGACCCAAGCAAGAAAGAGGGCATCTAACAACCCCCGCCACTCATTTTTACAAACATATATGAAACATATACAGAAAATGCATCACATCATATGGAGTTTACTCCAATGACTTGAAACAAATTTCTAAAAAACATTAGAAGATCTTAACTTCATGATCACTACAATTTAAGAAACCAATGTTCTTATTTAAATGAGGAAAATCAATCAGGGACATAAGTATACACACCAGACTAAAACCCAGACACTAGGAGATACAAATGAGACCACAATGGAACCTACCACAGCTTGAGGGATAGTTCCACTGTGTGAACTGTAATGTGTGTAATCTCACTGAAAGACACAGAAATTGACCTTTGACTGAAAAGTCCCCGAAGATTGCCATACCAACTGTAATTCAGACAATGTTAATTTATATTATTGTATGCCCTTGTAATGTAAAATATGCAGGTATGACGACCAGGAAAATGAAGCCAAGAATAAACTAATACTGCGGGTGCAGGAAAACAAACAAAACTTACTACACATTATTTTGATCCACGTAATAAGGAGAATGACCTAAAATGGGCCATTACTGAAAAAACATGGGGACAACTGGTCCAAATACATCCTCCAGATTGCTGTATTACGAACGACGATGCATTTATCATATGAAATCTCACAAAATTTGTTTCATAATGAAATATAATAAACAGGGGGAAGTGAGAGGACATTAGACTGTTACACAATATAAAACCTACAAGAAGACTATAGGCCCATATAGGTTCATGAAAGCCTTAGTCCAACCAGATTAATTTTGTTTTGGGGGGGATGGGTACAATTTGAAGTGTACATAGGTCTACCATTTTATAAAGTACTGAAGGGGGAATCCATATAAGGTGGAGGATATACCAGATTTAAAATCCACAATGTCGTGCAGGAGACAAATACCAATATCTTTGACCAGATAACCTATAAAAAGGTTATGTAACCTACTCTCTGGACCAGGAGCTCCATAATCACCTACCTTTGACTAAAGGGCTGGCACAAGGCCTTCCATTAGAACTACAAACTTCAAGATCGCTGGTGTGCAACCGGATGACGGGTACCACTGCATCACGTGTCATCACTTTATGCAAAATGTTGAAAGTCAACGCTGCATACGCTCAAAGGCTACCAACACGACGATAACAATAGAATACATAGGGACTGCCACCCATCAAGCTCATGAAGACTACCAGAGTATAAGGAATAGGTCTATAACTATGGGCACACAGAGACCAACAAACTATAAATAAGATAGACAAATAGATGGAACAAGCCTTCCCAATATGCTGATAGCATGAGTACACAATATGAAAAGAGATGAAACAACTCACTGACCACAATTATGAAAAAGAGTAATATGTGTTTATGTTACATTAGTCTTTGAATAAAGCACACAGTCCATGCATGCCTTTTATATTTGCTTAATGCTAAGAGCCCAGGACACTTTACCGAGATAAAGGTCCCACCATACTGACATATCTAAGACTCACGCATGCAAGATTGTTGAGCCATATAAGATATGAAACTATTCAACCGTGGCCACAATTACTACAGAAATGCGTTGCATGAGGGTTTTTTTGCATATTTGTCTCCTACTAAGTATTGTCCACGCATGTTTTCTATGTTGAATAACGCTAAGTGTCCAGAACACCTTACTCCCTTTTACAGACTCAAATAAGAAAATCAACGATAACATGGGGTTATACTATTACAAGAGAAGAGGGCTTCGTAATGGGATTACAGGGGGTATGATACAGCATCAATACTGATCCATTAAGAATGAATACAACATTCATCAAAATGATTTCCAGTGTGTGACAATAGAGAAGTGCCCCCTGGTGTTCGAGAAGGGGGTATAAACCTAAGTAGGATAAGTTATGCTAGGCCACTACACTTTCACAACATCAATTGTTTTGAAATACTAGTATGCTGTAGTATGACATTTACTGTTCCTGCACCATGTGGCTCTCGACTATTTTGTGTGCTGTGTAAAATGTTCCCCAAGCATGGGGTGTACTGAGAATGATGAAGGTTAATAAATAATGAAAAATGTAAGGAAAAAAACAAATATGCATATTGCAGAACATTTTGCTAAACCAGGTATTCCGGCAACAGCATACTGGTATGACAGCAGCAGTAGGCCTCATTACAAATGTTCATAATATTTACAAATTGCCCCATACATTAGATAGCTAGGGACCTGTAATTATCACTATGAAGAAGGCTTATGACCTTATCAGGCATCGAAATAGGCCAAAACATGTTGGCGTGTGGACGTTTGAATCACTGTATTCAGCAGACATCCCATAAGTACTTTTTAACCATACTATGGTTACCAAAGGAGATTAAAAAAAAACAAAAAAACAAAAAACACTCTGGGTATACCTACAAGGTATTTTAACAACTGGATGCAAGCTCTTATCCAGATAACATTATTTTCAACTTCCACAATTGGTCGAGTCTCTCAAGGTGGTATTAACTACCTTGAGGGGAATGGACAACTATGATGAAGCATGCCTCTATGACGTGGGTGAGGTGTCCCTACATACCCTTGGCACTGAGAAGACAAGCATTGAAAATGCTATAGGTCTCGCCTTTGATTAAGTTAAAGCCATTTGCTTAGCTAATGGTATTGTATAGAAAAGCAAATGGCTTTAACTTAATGAAAGGCGAGACCTATTGCATTTTTAATGGTAATGTTCAGAGGGGCTCTCTTACTTTCCTGGTCTTAGAGACACTGCACTGAAACGCAGGCATTCAAATGTGATCGGTTTTCATGGTTTAGCTTAGACCCAATTTGCAGGAGTCTGACAAAAAGAACACCAACTGTATTTTTTATGCAGCTAAAAATAGACAGTGCTCCTTGTTCGCAGGGCACTTTCTCCTATGGCAGAAGCAATTAATTGCCTTTATCATACGTTATCTCACATAGGAAAACAGATGTGGGAACAAGGTATGATGTGTGTGTTGTCATTCTGCAGTGAAGCACGTTTTGCCATCCCTATGCACCAATGCTGTATAAATCGAAGGTGACAAGATTTCCCTAAACGCCCCCCCCCCCAAACTCAGCATACCGTTTGTTGAGTAAGACAAATAAGAAACATTTATTTGTTTCCGTCTATAAAGCGGTACATACTGTAGACTCTGTGCAGTTGGCTGACACTGCACCACATCTGTGCTTCGAAGCTGGCACTTATGGAGGGCTAACTTTTCCTTGATTCTGAAATACAGTTCAATTAGTTGATGTGCCTTTCCGTAATATTCATGCCAAGGGTAATGACGCTTATGAAGTCGGAATTTTCTTACCCAACTGGGACAGCGCACTCCACTCAGACATCATAAAATGCTCCTACTCCTTTTCATTGAAAACGCTACAGCGTGCTCTTGGTAGTGTGAAATGCTATATACATGGATTTACTGTTATTCTCAGGCTTGTGATATTGTATTCAACTAATTTGGTGCATTCTTGGAGTTGTAGTCTGAGTAGTTGGGCTAACAATCGGCGAATTGGAACAGGAAACCAAACCAAGGGATTGCTCTCCACGGACTCATCTGGCAACCCAGACTGTGCGTAAAGTACGCTTTATCATTATCTGAGATTTCAAGTTTTCCTATGAATACCAAAACTAGCCCTGTTTTTTTGTTTTTATTTCATTCCGGCTCTCGCAGTCCTTGTATTAAATGTAGGACAAGTATCAGAAACGAAAATGAAAAGTGAAGACAAGGCTGCCAGCGCATGATTGGGAACCTTGCGCCCTCTGATGCCGCCCGTCCCTTGTATCAGAGAAACGCGCTCAGCCAGTCCTGGCCTGTCGAGACTCCCGGCCGAACAGAGGCGATGACGAGCAATGGTGGAGCAGTAGAAGAAGCGGAAATGGTTGTTGGGCTATTCACTTGATGTGATACTTACTACAACAGTGTAATATCTCAGTAAATAATGCGTCTCTTGCGCCAACTTAAATGGGGCTCGTTTTATTTACCTCGGGAGAATTAAAAAACTTAAACATGTAACGCGATCGGTCTCTGCTAAAGCGCTCTGATCTCCTCGGGCAAAGTATGCGCTATATAAAAACAAACTGCAGAGCCGGTTGTCCCGTGATTTTTTTTTTTACTTACATTCGTCCTCTTGACTTTGGTTTGCGAGGCAATAGTAAATAAAGTTGTAGTGTCAGCCTTGCTTTAGACAAGCTCTCGCGCATTGCAGACGCTTGTTTATATCGTGCTGTCCTCGGGCAAAGTACACGCAATATAAACCAGAGAAATGAAAGGCGCGTCAGCCATTGTTGAAGTTAAACGCGGTAATAGGAAAAAAAAGTGCTTAGCGGCTAATTAAGAGACACTGTCTCCCGCCGCAAGTAAAAGATCCAATACCCGGGGGCGGGGCCAAAAGCGGACAGGGTGGCAACCAGGAGGGATTAAAATGCCTCCGGTGCAATCATCACACTGTTTTGCATAATGCATTACGCAAAACGACGCATACCAATCAAAACTGCAGGCGGAGCTCAGACACGGCTTCTGGAACCGTATCGATTCCAAGAAGCCCTCGCATGGCGAGAGCAGCGCATGCGCGCTAACGCCAGGCGAGACCTAAAAAACAATAGGACATACACATTTCAAGAATAAAGCAGGCGGACATTGAAGTGAATTACTATTTAAAACAAACAAAGCAAATACGGGATGGGATGGTTCAAACTAACAAATGGATGCAGGTTAGATAATAACTTGAGAGGTTACCAACTAAAATAACCTTGGATGGTAGGTGGATGGAATTTCCTCACTACAGATCCTCAAGAACACTCCGATAAAGCAATGAGTATCTATCAGTTTAGGTATTGAATAAAATGTTGCATGTTACTTTTTGGTCGCTTCCATGTTATATGCGAGCATTGCATAAGACACTACCAAGCCTCAAAGCCAAAGCTCTGCCCTCTGTTAACCTTCCGAAGTCTGTAATAGTTACGTTTTGTTTCCTGAACCAAATGTAGTTTTATCTGCCTTCAGGAAACAGTCAAGTGAGTCCGAGTTTGCCGAAAGAAAGAGTACTGGGCAGAACATCCAGCTAGAAGTGGCTGATGTGATGTTTGTGTCAGGGATGCAATATGGTGCCAGCTTTTATAGTCATGTGGGGTTTAATTAAATAGGCAGAGCATCTTGAACTTGATAATGGACTCCACTGTGAGCCAGGTCATAATGTTGGTAGATGTTTTAACATAGTCCAGTCTCCACAGGTTTAAGCATATTCTGGAGGCCGTCATTTAAAGTTTTTGCATCCTACTGGGTTTTGGTCAGTTGAGTTCGTGTTAAAGCAGTGTAGATACCCAATAACCATGAATCTAGCCAGCTCAACTTACTGTGCAGTTCGTAGTAGCAGGAGTGTTTTCCAAAGCAAAGAATGTTGTATGCTAATAACGCTAACTACAGTACTCATTTGATCAGTAAATATTAAGTTTTTGTCCAAATTAGTATCTGGGATTACAATCCATCCAATGTAAAACTATGAAAAATAATTAAGCATTCTTCCTTTTCTATCTGGTATAATTAAATTAACCATCGCAACATTTCTGCACAACTCTAGGAATGCACTCGATATAGCTTAAACACAACACAAAGGTGTGATAGTTAAGTGTATGTATTTGCAGTAAAACATATATGGTCACATCAAAATGTAGGTATAGCACCCTTAAAACTGAATGAGTTCCCCATCCACAAAGTCAAAAGTAGAGCAGGATTAGGCAATTAACAAGAATAATTTCGATGCAAATCATGCTACTGATTTTTAGGAAGTAACCTTTCCAAACAAGTATTCTTGTTCAACTCCACCTCATTGTGGACTGCTTCTTTTCATGTATGCGCTACACTAGTAACTGCATGTTCAATCTAGTGTGCACAATCAATCTAGGAGATGACAAAGTTGAAGTACATTACCTTCCCAAACGTACACGTTTACTCTATCAAGCTGCTCCAGGTAAACCGGCCAGGTAGCAAACGTCCACGCTGATCCCGAAATAGGAAGTGCCCTGTTAGGCCAAGCACAATGCCAAGAACTTGATTGTATGTTTTCAAGTAAACGTTACATTATTTCAAACTGACCTGAAAGCATATAAAAAAAAAAAAAGTAGAAAAGTTTACATTTTTGCAATCGTACTACTTATGCCAAGCAGAAACATGGTTGTCAAACAGTTAAACTGCACCAGCTACCATCTCCACCACCTCTTTACCAGAAAAATTACATCTGATGAAGACTCACTAAGGTTCACTTAGGAGCAACTTAGGAGAAATGTGCTTTTTTTGACCATTCACACACATTTCCTCGAGTTAAACCATAAATTGCCCCAATACTATTCGCTAAGCAGAGAACGTCATTGCAGTCTAATGTAAAATAAAGAATAATTAACCACTCTTCCTTTTCCATTGTTAGTTAAATTTCATGATCACACTCTTTATTTCCATACATAATTCTAAAAATGCACCCGATATCAAAGCAAACGTTTTGCCCCTGCAACTTAAAAAAATATATCATTTTTGTTCAACGAGGAGAAGAGAGGCATGGAGGCTACTCCAGGGAAAATACTAGGAAAAAAATTACTACGGTTTCATCAAAAACGTAAATAGGTAAACAAAGAAAAAATCATGTTCTTCCCTTTCGCGACCAACACTTTCTGCATTATGGTATGCCCACATTCTAATTATTTAAATCTGCATTTGTTGAAAAACTTTAAGATAAATGGTCTGTAAGATTCAAGTCCTCATTATACTAAACGGTCTATAAGCGTCCGTGTAAGAGGCGCGCATGATTGGAGGTCTGTGGACTGGGAGCATATAAAGAGAAGTCAACAGGCTAAGGCGTGAAAGGGGCAGGTGCCTCGAGAATCAGCAAGGTAAACCTCAAGAAATATGTTAGTTCTGAAACAGTGCCAATCTATTGAGCCTCATTTATGTCCCAAATCTCACAGCAAAACCTCCATTGCCGAAATGTCCCCCACTGTCCCAAATATCACAGGACACCATCACTGTCCAAAATCTCAAACACAGGATGGTGACCTGCTGTGACAGCAAAGATCGGGGTAAAGCAGCGGACATTGATCGTTATGATCGTGATGTCTGTATTGGGAATCTTGTTAGGCATTTGCTGCTGTTTGTGGGTGTTGTGTTCTTATTGCCGTGGTCAGGGCGCTGCTCAGGGACCCCCCCTCCCCCGGTATCGTCGCCAGTCGTCTAAGGTCCGTGGACCTGCCCGTCTGCACACTATCTCCTGCTGGATATCTGGGGAAGTCTGTTAGGGGAGGGGGTGTAACTGTAATGTAGGGAAAATTCCCAACTAAAGGGACCTGCCGCACGGGGTGACACGTCCAAACTAAAAGGTGTGTTCATGCTTTAGTACGGTATCTGAGGGTGCGTGGTCTCTCCTTGTCTCTAGCGGTGATCTATGTGGCCCTTTGCAGTATGAGCATGCAAACTACGGTGCCGAACGGGTCCCTCCATGTGTCGTGTGATAAGCTCGCTAGACGGGCTTGGTGTGCCCCGGGTGTTCCTCTATTTAATACCCCCCTGATTGGCTATCATAATAAGGTCCAGTGTTCAGAGTCTTTGGTGGTGCTGGATGACTGGAGGGCGGTCCGGATGCAGTCCAGTGTCCCATACTATATGAGCGTGTCCGCCGTCTGTGGGGTTACTATTGGTGGGGTGATCGAGCCATCTTGGGAGGTATTTGTGTCACTGACTTCTTCATTCGGTGTGAAGACGTGAGGGGCTTTTTCGTCATCTGAGCTCTCTGCTGTCGGGCTAATCTGTGCTGCCGCCTGTAGTGCCCTCCTGCGTTCGGCTATTATTGGTGGCGGTAGTGGTACTGGTGGCGGTAGTGGTACTGGTGGCGGTGGCAGTGGTACTGGTGGCGGTGGTAGTGGTACTGGTGGCGGTGGTAGTGGTACTGGTGGCGGTGGTAGTGGTACTGGTGGCGGTGGTAGTGGTACTGGTGGCGGTGGTAGTGGTACTGGTGGCGGTGGTAGTGGTACTGGTGGCGGTGGTAGTGGTACTGGTGGCGGTGGTAGTGGTACTGGTGGCGGTGGTAGTGGTACTGGTGGCGGTGGTAGTGGTACTGGTGGTAGTGGTGGTAGTGGTACTGGTGGTGGTAGTGGTGGTAGTGGTACTGGTGGTGGTAGTGGTGGTAGTGGTACTGGTGGTAGTGGTGGTAGTGGTACTGGTGGTAGTGGTGGTAGTAGTGGTGGTACTGGTGGTAGTGGTGGTAGTACTGGTGGTGGTAGTGGTAGTACTGGTGGTGGTAGTGGTAGTACTGGTGGTGGTAGTGGTAGTACTGGTGGTGGTTGTGGTACTGGTGGTGGTTGTGGTACTGGTGGTGGTAGTGGTACTGGTGGTGGTAGTGGTACTGGTGGTGGTAGTGGTACTGGTGGTGGTAGTGGTACTGGTGGTGGTAGTGGTACTGGTGGTGGTAGTGGTACTGGTGGTGGTACTGGTGGTGGTACTGGTGGTGGTGGTACTGGTGGTGGTGGTACTGGTGGTGGTGGGGGTGGTGGTGGTACTGGTGGTAGTGGTGGTGGTAGTTGTACTGGTGGTACTGGTGGTAGTTGTAGTGGTGGTAGTGGTGGCGGTACGACTGGCGGTGGTGGGACTGGTGGTAGTGGTGGTGGTACCGGTAGTGGTGGTAGTGGTGGTACTGGTAGTGGTGGTACTGGTAGCGGTGGAGGTACTGGTGGTGTTGTTAATAAAACAGGCTTTTGAAAACAACCCGTCAGGTGGCTTTAGTACAGATGACATGTAACATGTAACACAGATGTGCTGTTGTCAGCTTAAGCCCATTAGCACACGATCATGTGCTTCCAAGGAATTAACATGACTTAATTAGCTAATCATTTCTAATTCCATTTTACTTGGGGGGAAGGGGGTTGGAAAAGACAAGATAATTCCCAGTTAAAGTGATTGAAAGCAGGCGCCCGTGTTACGGGGCGGCCGTGCTGCTTAAAAAAAACACAAGCATTTGCAATAGGTCTCGCATTTACGCGGGTTTAAGCAATTGGTATTGTAAATGACAATGCCTTTTATTTATGTTTTAAAAACGGAAAAAAAGGCATTGTTATTTGCAATGTCATTAGCTCAAACTCGTGTAAATGCGAGACCTATTGCATTGCAAATGTTTGTTAGATTAGTGAGTAGAAACGCTCCCTTTCGGCCCGCCCGGCAAATTAATTAAACAAACGCAGCAGCTAAAGTGAAAGCGGACCGCGCTGCAAATAAAAAAAAAAATAGGGCTTACCGACTTATGAAGGAGACCGTGTAACGCCACAAGTAAAAGATCCAGTCCTTATAGGAGGTAACAAATGGCGACAGGGCGGTAACAAGGAGGGACTAACAAGCCTCATTATCAATCGGAAGCCAGCATTTCCCAAGGACAATGACACCAGCCAATCAAAAATATGGGCAGAGAGAAGGCGAGGCTTCCACAGCATACTCGACTACTGCATGCCTCGCAGAGCGAGCAGCGCATGCGCACTGCCGCTGGCTCGACCTAAAAAGGCGGCAACGAGTTGCACATGGCCAAAGACAAAAATAGAGTCAACAAGTAATAGAAGAAGCTGGGTTGTGGTTGGTTAATGTTTGTGCAAAAGAGCTTATAAAGGACTCAAAAATACACTTTCACAGAGAAGTAGAGATGAAAGCTTAGTTAGTAAATTTAACAAATTATGGCTTTTCAATAAGTAAAAGAAATTCAGTTTAATGTTTCAGAGCTTATGCCCTAGTAAGAGGGGAGCTGGCTGCAACTGTAGCCATTTACACATATGTAACTGCATCAGCATTTTTAAACCATGGTATTCTCGGTATGTTCTTCTGCTGTACCTCCCCACCCTGCTTAGCTCACACTACCGGGGGGCCTTAGCAGTAATTCTGGCCAGTACCTTTCAGTCGGCAGTGGCCTAGGACCCCTTAAGCCCATACAACTGGTGCTTATGGCGCTATATACCACATTATCTTCATGATTAGTTGCACTCTTATGGTAAAGATGCACAGCCTACTAGGACAGACTCATATCAGAGACCAGAACATATTTCACATAAATATCCATGTGCACCGATGACAAATGCCTTAATTATAGATTGCAACTGTTTTGTAGGCAGATACATTGGGTCAACATGCAATTCTGCTTTTAAAAGAAGAGCTTACGCCACAAAAGTACCTTTAGGCTTCATTGATCCATCACTTACCAAAGGAAACTCGTCATGCCAGTCAAACAATCAAACCTCCCTAGGGGAAAGGACATGGCAGTTACCAACAAAGCAGTGTGAGCATCAATGCTCGGATATGATGGCAGATTATGACAGCACGGGAGAATCTAGCCTGCAAGTGCCTTCTCTACTACTTAAAACACTTAGCAGCTTGTGTTTTGGACATAATCTAAATTTAGCAAGATAGTAGTTGTGACGGAAATGTCCCATGCATGGTATACTGGCATATTCCCCTGCCCTGAGTGTATATCTGGTGTTCTGTTAATTTGGCCTTAGTATCACACTAAATTT
The DNA here is from genome assembly GCA_963921515.1 of Calotriton arnoldi. Taxonomy (NCBI): domain Eukaryota; kingdom Metazoa; phylum Chordata; class Amphibia; order Caudata; family Salamandridae; genus Calotriton; species Calotriton arnoldi. The sequence continues at coordinate 313,656 of CAWUFW010004403.1, read as the reverse complement.
GAGCAGAGGCCTAGGCATTTCCCAGACTTTGAGAGGGCCTGTATCCGTCATGTGACCTGGAGAGGCACACCAGGTGTACCTTCTTAGAGCACATAACACTACTGTCCCAATCATGATTTAGCCCATACAGCGATCATGGACACAGGAGACTTATTGTGAGATCAGACCTTTTTACCTTTCACTCAGAGAGCGGCCTACAGCTCCCTCTGTTGTAGAATTCTGCTGTAATGTAAATGCCCAGAACTTTGTGACATCCTGTGTCTATGTCAAGCACTTGTGCATATGTAGTGTGCAAGCAGATCATGTGCAGTAGTTGGACTGTGTGCGAGTGAACCTAGGTACCAACGCCTGTGGGATCCATTCTGGATACCCCTAGTTTGGAATGGCACAACATGAGGACAGCTTCACCTGGGGGAAGCTCGAGGGAGGCCAAGATGGCGGACGTGTCTATGTGAAGCTCCGAGCAGCGGTCCGCTTCACGGAAACGAATAGGTGCCGACGGAGTCCCGATGACGTGCTCCTACGGTGATCGGGGGAACTGAAACATAGATATGCCATAACCTGCTCAAAATCACTGTTTGAGTGCTGATTACCCTGACGAAATTGGACCCGGGGACGAGGGGCCGGCAACCAATATGGCCGCGGCTCCTAGTTACTGAAGATCTCCTCTTCGCGATCGCAGCCTGGGGCGGTCCTGAGGGGCGGTGTGAGCCCACCGTTGCGGCTGCTGGTGAAGGAGCGGCTGCATTCCAGTGCCATGACATCCCCCCTGCGGGGGCCGCAGGTGAGCGCGAGCCCCAGCGGGGCGCACCCCAGCGAAAGGCCCGGAGGCAACACCCGCAGCACTGTGCAACACGGCGCGCATCCTGCGCCCTCACGTGGCGGCCGAAAAGCCGAGCCGGTCCCCGCGGAGGGCATCACAGACCGCATAAAACTTCTCCGACCCCACCACCCGGCGTTAAGGCCCCCCCCGCACGGCGCAAGGCCCCAAGGAGCGCGGCGGGGGAGCAGCGCAGGAGGCCAGAGGTGATCCCGGGCTGGCGGCAGGCCCCGGGTGCGGACCGCCTAACACACCTTCGGAGGCGCCGTACTGCTGAACAGGGCCCTGTGGCCACCACACACCAGGCCATAGAGGGGGCCCCAATGCCGCGCTTCCCTGGAGGGTCCCCCCACAGGAGACTTTAATCCGAGACCCGGTCCCACGTGGCTGGGGGACGGGAGGGGGATCGCGGCCTCCGACTCGGCAGCACAGGTTGGAGGGTACCGCTGACCCACAGAGCGGTGCCCCCCGCTCATGACCGAGACTGGTTTTGGGGACCCATTTGCTGCCACTATTGTCCACCTGCGCCGCATCTGGAGCCCCCCGCCTGCACGGCGCCAGGCCTCGAGGCGCGCAGCGGGGGGCGAGAGGAAAGGTGCCCACACGGCTACACCAACAAGCTGCCCACCGGTGACACGGCTGGTATACCACGTCGGCCCTAACCGACGGCGCGAGTGACCACGCGACGCTACTCGGGGGCTTCCCCCCCCCTGTACAGCAGTAACACCCCCCCCCCGGCCGCACGGCGCCAGGCCCCGAGGCGCGCGGTGGGGCAACAACTCGGGAGGCCCTACATAATCTCAGGCCGGTCGCCTGGCTCATCCCTGGAGGCGCTGTAAAGGAGAACCGGGCTCTGAGACCCCAACGCGCAGACGACAGTCTACAGGCAAGGCTACACTACCGACCTCCCCCGCAGTATCCCCCAGGGGGGACTCATCTCTTGCGGCCTGGGCTGACCCCAGTGGGGCCCACGAAGACGACTGCAGCCCGCGGCCCAGCGGGGGCAGCCCGGACGACACCACAGACCCGCGGCGTGGTGCCCCCGTGGCTTGGCGAGACCAAAGGGGACCCTCGTACAACCGCGGTCACCCTCTGTGCCTCGCATACAGGCCCCCCCTCTCCCCCACCCCCCCCCCCGTCTGCTCGAGGCGCGTAACAGGAGGAGCGGTGCATACACGGCACCATCGGCGGGCGCACGCTACCCCTTGGGCGCTCAGCCCGGCCGATACAGTGAGCGGCAAGCACTCATCCCACGCGAACTACAGGCTCTGGTACAAAACACCCTGCCCACACGGCGCCGGGCCTCGGGCGTGCAGTGGATGGGTTGGTGAGGGGATACGCAGGCCACCCCCCCCCTGAGAAGACGACGGGCACCCACTGCACACCAGATGCCACGTCTGGCCCTCGTGGGCATCACCCGGGAGGGGGCAGTCCAGCGCTAGACCAGGCATTACTACTTAGGCAAAGACACCCCATTAAAGGACATCGGACCGGCTAGTCTAGCTGACCCCACCCGACGACAGCCCATAGCCCGAGCAGCTACTCAGCTCCCGCAGAAGACAGACGAAGCGGTGGCGGCCGCAACCGCGCAGCAGTTCAGCGAGCATACGCAAACCAGAGACAGGGCCCGGAGCAGGGCACCTGAAGGACGATCCACCCCGGTCTGCAAAACGCGAACACCCTACCATTGGATAGCAACCTCCTAGCCCGACCTCAACTATGGGACATCAACGTGCTGTCACCACTGGGCCACCACCGGGCCCCACTAGACGATCCTCCCCAGAGACTAATGCTACCCGGACAACAGAAGGGCTCACACAAACAGCGACAATGTCGGACAAGCTGGACAAGGTCCTGGCGGCCATAGAACATTCCAGAGTCACTATGGAAGACAGATTTGGGGCGCTGGCCACAGACCTGAACCTCTTACGCGACGACCACCGCAAGTTAGTGGACAAAGTAAAGCAAGGGGAGAAAACAATACAAACACTGGAGCCCCAAGTAAAGTCCCAGCAAACCTCCCCAAGTGACCTTCAAACACAGGTGAAATTCCTTGAAGATAAAACAGATGACCTAGAAGGGCTCTCCAGTCGTAGTAACATACGAATTCTCAATCTGCCGGAAGGAGTGGAGGGACTTGACCCCATAGGTTACATAGAAACATGGTTCAAAACTTTCACGCCAACACCGGAGCTGACCCCATTCTTCTCGGTGGAGAGGGTGCATCGCGATCCGGCTCGCAAACCACCTCCGGGCTCCCCACCCAGACCATTCTTGCTGAAACTACTACATCGCCGCGACAGGGATGCAGTCCTCCGGGCAGCCAGACAACACTGACCACTCAGGGTTGAAGATAAGCAGGTCATGCTGTTTCCCGACTACTCTAAGGCGGTCCAGCGACAACGCACATCTTTTCTAGAGATTAAACGCCTGCTGCGCCACAAGCATCAGTATGCCCTACTGTTTCCAGCGCGCCTCAAAATTATGCATGATGGCCGCACGCACTTCTTCTCGGATCCCAAGGACGCATACGACTGGGCAACACAGCACCTACAGGGTACCGAAACCGGTGGCACACAGCAAGGGACTCGGGAACCCAAAAGCCAGAGACGCCCAAAGAAGAAACTCACCCTGAAACAATGGAACTCACGGCCAGAGTCTGGCACACAGAGCTCCCCAGACCTAGAGCTAATAATAGCCGAACGCAGGAGGGCACTACAGGCGGCAGCACAGATTAGCCCGACAGCAGAGAGCTCAGATGACGAAAAAGCCCCTCGCGTCTTCACACCGGATGAAGAAGTCAGTGACACAAATACCTCCCAAGATGGCTCGATCATCCCACCAATAGTAACCCCACAGACGGCGGACACGCTCATAGTATGGGACACTGGACTGCATCCGGACCGCCCTCCAGTCATCCAGCACCACCAAAGACTCTGAACACTGGACCTTATTAAGATAGCCAATCAGGGGGGTATTAAATAGAGGAACACCCGGGGCACACCAAGCCCGTCTAGCGAGCTTATCACACAACACATGGAGGGACCCGTTCGGCACCGTAGTTTGCATACTCATACTGCAAAGGGCCACATAGATCACCGCTAGAGACAAGGAGAGACCACGCACCTTCAGATACCGTACTAAAGCATGAACACACCTTTTAGTTTGGACGTGTCGCCCCGTGCGGCAGGTCCCTTTAGTTGGGAATTTTCCCTACATTACAGTTACACCCCCTCCCCTAACAGACTTCCCCAGATATCCAGCAGGAGATAGTGTGCAGACGGGCAGGTCCACGGACCTTAGACGACTGGCGACGATACCGGGGGGGGGGGGTCCCTGAGCAGCGCCCTGACCACGGCAATAAGAACACAACACCCACAAACAGCAGCAAATGCCTAACAAGATTCCCAATACAGACATCACGATCATAACGATCAATGTCAGAGGCATGCACACAGCGCGCAAAAGATACGCCGTTTACTCTTATCAAAAGGCAACACGCGCAAATAGCTGTGCTACAGGAAACGCACTTAACGGCCCTGGAGGCAGATCACCTGCGAAGGAAATGGCAGGGAACCATTTATGTCACCACTGCCTTTGCCCGGGGCACCCTGATCTGGCTCAGACCAGGGATTCCCTTCCAGGAACTCAAGCGCACGATAGACAAGGAGGGCCGTTACACACTTGTGGAGGGGCTCCTAGAAGGTCAGCCCATACTTCTACGTTGGGAGCATAGACACTCCCAAGATCAAGACAAATTCTGGGGACACCTCAACGGAGTCCTAGCCCAATACACATCAACGCCTTGGCTTCTAGGGGGCAACTACAACTGCACGTTAGACCCTCATCTAGATAGATTCCACCCCCCTCCTGCACATTCCCCGGCGCATAAACAAGCGGAGCGATTCCGAACATGGGTGACACAATGGGCGCTAGAGGACGTATGGCGGTCCCGGAACCCGGACACTAGACTATACTCCTTCCACTCAATCCCCACAACCTGATAGATTCCTCTGCTCGGTATCACTGCTCCCTAAAGCTCAACACTCAGACTATTTAGGCCGGGTCCTCTCGGATCACGATGCCCAAGTCCTAACCCTCAGATTGAGGCCCCCACACGCCCCAGTACCAACGTGGAAATTGCCACGGGAATGTCGCACTGATCAAGTATTTAGACACGACCAGGAGAATAGTATTCGTGATTACTTCAGGACAAACGCCCATACAGCGACCTCCAGATCGCTGGAATGGGATGCCTTTAAAATAGTCGCTAGAGGGCAGTGTATACAACAGATAGTGGGGGTCCGGAAAACACTAGAAACAGCGTTCCTGCGCGCAGAGACTACATTAGCGACATTAACGAAAGAGGCGGACGTGAGCAGGGCCACCACGGCACAAATAGCGACAGCCAAGACAGCTTATGCGGAAACATTAAGGGATCTACGTAAATACAACTTCAGAGCGTTTGCGGCTAAGACTCAAATAATGGGATAGAGCAGGGACCCTCCTGGCATTGCTGGCCCGGCAAGACACGGAGGTCAAACCCATCACAGAATTGGGCGACCGGGCGGGGATTCCCCGGCATTCACAAGTAGAGATTCTACAAATCTTTCATGACTTCTACTCAGAGGCCTACTGAGGCCCTGCGCTAGACAGTCCACAGCAAATAACACATTTCCTACGTCCCTTAACCATTCCGCGAATCCCAGCGGAAGACAGGGACGACATTGATGACAAGATAGGGTCCGCAAGTGTCTCCCACGCAATTTGAGCCCTGGCGCGCAATAAAGCCCCGGGCATGGACGGCTTCCCACTAGAGTACTACAGCACCTTCTCAAGCCAACTGGTCCACCGAATAGTAGGCATGTATGAGGATGCACTGGAGCGGGGTGAACTGCCCAGCTCACTTAGAGAGTCAGTTCTGGTGGTGTTCCCAAAACTGATCGCGACCCGAGACTCCCGGCCTCATACAGGCCAATCGCACTGCTGAACGCAGACTGTAAAATCCTGGGGAAAATTCTGGCGGATCGGTATTCCCAAATTATTCCCCCACTGATCCACCCGGATCAGTGTGGGTTCGTCCCAGGACGTAACATCCCAGAACTTGCACAGGCTGTTCCATATACAGGACAGAGCAGGTCCCCAGTTCCCACGAGCGGCGTGCCTAATTCTTGATCTAGAGAAAGCCTTCGACACCCTCCTATGGCCCCATCTGTTTGCCATTCTCCAGCGGAACGATGTGGGTCCGACACTACTCACGTATACGCAACTCCTATACAAGAACTCACGACGAGGGTACGATTGGGCAAATATATTTCTGCCCCACTCCGGGTAGAGAGGGGTACACGCCAGGGGTGTCCCCTCTCCCCGCTAATATTTGCTCTGGCAATCGAGCCCTTAGCGATACGGATGCGTCGGGAGGGAGAGACCTGGGGTATCCCGATAGCTGGCACAGTCCACAGCGTATCATTATACGCGGATGACCTACTCATACATACGCGACATAACATCTGACTTGACCCCAATATGGACAACGCTGCGGGAGTTCGCGGAGGTTTCGGGCCTCAGAGTCAACTGGGGCAAATCCACGATCTACCCACTTAGCCCATACCTAGCCCCCCTCGACATCACAATTGGGACCCAGAGAGTTGCCTGGAGCACTGCTGCTCCCAGATACCTCGGAGTTCGACTGTACCATTCTCCGAAGGACATGTAAGATGGGAATCACCGCAGAGCATTGGCAGGTATAAGGGCGGCAGTAGACTTTTGGAAGACGCTCCCCCTAGCCCCCATCGGGCGGGTGGCTCTAGCTAAAATGATTATTGTCCCAAGGCTACTATATCACTTCGCCAACCTCCCAGTTATCCCTCCTCGCCCCTTCTTCCGGAAATTGAACATCCTCCTCGCCTCCCTCATTTGGGGAGCGGGCCGGCACATAGCTCTGTCTACGCTGTATCTCCCGACCGACCAAGGAGGGCTGGGGGCTCCGGCCTTTGAAGCATACTTCCTAGCAACACAGCTCCAGTGGCTCTCGCACTGGACAGCGGCACGCCACATGGGCGAGACAACCTCCGACACGGAACATACATCTCTGCCAATAATCCGGCGCATGCTTTTACCCGGCACTAAGCCCCAACGCACATACCCACTGCAAGTAACGGTAGCTCACACCTGCATGTTACGCATACACCGAATGTCCAGAGGGAAGCCCCCATACTTCCCATTACTCCCATTAGTGGGGTTCCCTTACCGAGAAAAACATTATACAGCTCGAACCCTACAAGTATGGACAGACAGCTTGTTGACGGAGTGGGAATCCCTCTTTGAGGAAGGCCAATTGCGACCCTACGAACAGTTAGTGAAAGAATACAACCTCCCCCCGGGACAATTCCTATTACATCGACTACTTTTGGCTAGTAGCCGCCCATTCTGGGAACCGGTCGCAGGAGAACCGCCGACACACCCAGTAATACACGCCATACTGCATATGGGGGGCGGGCAGACATCTCGTCACATGGCTGTATAAAGCCACTCGAGAATTATTACTCAAGCTGCTGACTTCATTGCAGCAGGCATGGGAGGACGACCTAAATAGACCACTGCATGACAAGGAGTGGGCGCAAGCTCTGGAATACCCAAAAAAAGTCTCCAGAAACGCGTGATTCAAAAACATACAATTTGACATCTTACACAGGGCATACTTAACGCCCGAGCGATTACACCGTTACTACCCAGATACACAGTTTCTCTGCCCCAGATGCCAAGCCCCTGCTGCGGACTTCTGTGGATTTGGGAGTATCCTTGGAAGACCACCCAAAGGTGCAGGGTCCACCCTTAGTCCACGGGTCCGGGATACAAACTGAGACCAACACTGGAGCGCCGAGAGAAAGGATATTTATTACAATCTCATGAGATGTAGAGAGAGCATCAGCAACAGACACCCGCAGCTTGTCTGAGGAGGCAATCTGCCAAGCACTTTGGTTCCACGTCTTATATACCCTTCATCCCCACCCCAGGCGTGTATAGTAAAGAAAGAACACCATGCTTATGAAAAGGGGGGATGTATACAGAAAACGAACACCATAATTATACAAAGGGAGACGTGTAACAGTAAAACAATGAACACCATAATTATACAGGCAGAGGTCAATCTGATAAGTTAGCAGATGGTCACTGTTGGGCCCCTGCAGGGGTAGGTGAAACTCATAATTACACAACAAGCAGAGGACAATCTGATAAGTCCGAAGATGGTAGCGGTCAAACCCTGTAGGGCGAAGGGCAGGGTGAGGACAGTAAGCGCAGGTGAACAGTCCTGTTCAACTGGGGTTAGCAAGAGTTCAGTCAGATTGTGGCAAACAAAGGCACGGACAGTCCTGCTCGGCTGGTTTAGCAGGAGTTCAGGCAGGTGGCGGTAGGTCAGGTCAGATCAGCAACAGGGCGTTGGTGGCAGTGCAGAGGTGAGGTGAATCAAGATGTGAAGCCACAGAGCATTCGTGACCCCTGTAGAGAGGTCACAATGGAGGATGAAGCGCAAAATGGCTGAGCTAATGGCAAGACAACAGACATACTTTTCCACGCTTCCAACACATGTTCTGGGGATGCCCCACATTGCAGCAATACTGGAACTACATCCATGAAACACACCGAGCAACCTCAAATACCCCCGGGATTAATACATGGGAGGCATGCGCGCTAGTGGTGTTCCGAAGACGAAGAACTGATAAAGTACAGGTGCGCTTCACGTCCCTTCTATTACTCTTGGCAAAGAGCTATAGCCATGCACTGGCGAGCTCCGGGGGGACCCCCGGTGGAGGCTTGGGTGGGAGCAGTCAAAAAGTGGGGCGCTGCGGAGGAAGACGCGATCCGGGAGGAGGAAGCAAAGGGAACGCGCAAACTCAACATATCCATGGAATGGGCGCAACTCCTATTCCAGTTCAGTCAGCAAACCACACGAGCAGAGCCAGCCGAGGCCCCCCATTCCCAGACTGCGTCCGCCACACCAACAGAACCAGTTGGGAAACGTAACGAGCCAGAGTACACACCTGCCGCAGATACCCCCTCACAGTCCACACCGTAGGGCATAGCCCAAGAACCCGACAGAGGAATTAGCCAAGTCCCCCCCCCTTCCCCCGTACCGACAGTCGCCAGCCACCAGAGTAGCCCCACACACCTACACAGAGGACCTACTTACTCCCCTCCCGTCTGCACACACACCCTTCCTCCCCGCTGATCCCAAACGAGTACCCCAGTTCAACACCCAGTTTTTTCAGTTTAGGATTCAAACCAGCAGTTCAGATAACTTCAACAGGGGACAGGGACCGTCGCCCACTCACTTGAGCGGAATGCTAAAATTCCCACAAGAAACATGGGTAGGCGTAGACCCATAACCAAACTATAGACATATAGACACAAGCCAGGACACACAATTCTGCCACAGATAGCCTCAACACATGTGCAATACCGGGATTGTGATAATACATATTGGCAGCTAAGAAGGATAGCAATTACGAATGTACACTCAAGTGCCTAAATTGTCTCCGTCTACCTATGCGTGTAACTCGAAATTGGAACACCTTTCTATGCTTCATTGTGTGAAAAGCAGCGAGTCTCCTGAGATCCCCAATGCTGCCCGGCGCAAGGTCACCTTTAATCCACTTTGGATTTGCTATCTAAAATAACGAGGCAGGCGCTGGAAGCTGGAAGGCAAGAAAAAGGTTTATTACTCTTAGAGGAGACCACGTCAACTGCTGACACCAGGATGTCTTCAGGGAGGTGTTCTGCTGGCAATCCTTTTGGCTCTTCCTTTTATACAGGTTTTACACAATGTATTTGTTTCATTTATCATGGTTACAAGCTTGGAGTCTCCGCCCCGGGCAGGTTGTCACACAAGCCTGATATTGTTTCATCAGCATGGTTACACAAGCCCAACATTGTTTCATCAACATGGTTACACAAGCCCAACATTAACTCTCCTCCCGCCCAGGTCAAAAACAGACAATTTAATTGCAGCTGGACCTTGCTTCAGGGTCTAAACACAAGTGAGACCGGCCAGATCTAAGAGTCCGTTCTGTTGATAAAAACAGGTCCCATTGTTGGCAAAAAACAAGTCTTGCTGTGTGCAGTGCAATAAACCATGCTTGCAAGAGTCTGTTTGGTATTTGTAACCTGTTTGTGCAGGGATGAGAGGAAAGACGCAGTTTGAGGCAGCAGGTGATGTTGATGTTTGTCGTGGAAATAGTTTATAGCCCCCAGCACACATCAGGTTTGGTCAGAGAGTCAGAAGGCTGCTAGAGGACAGGGTGAAATGAAGGTGACCAACAGAGTACAAAATGGCTGTGGTCAATCAGAATGACTGTAGTTTATGTGCACGTAGGAACTTTCATCAGACAAGATGGCGCAGAATGTTCATGATTGTGTTTTGTTCTTAACAGTCGCCCCTTTGAACATAACTAGCCATCTTGTCAGTCTATTTCGATCTCCATAATGTCCTGTATTTCTTGTTCATACATTACTCTCATTTTTGTTAACTGAGTGTCCATAGTCTTAGGGCGCAAGGCACTTATGCAAAGAGAACACAAAGGTGGTATACAGTGTACACCCAAACAGCAACCACATATTGCCAATACTGGGACCAAGAGAAACATTGATATTTTCCAACCCCAGTCCTTCAAGATGCCCCAAAGCCAACTTCCAATTGTCCAAGTCTCTGATCCTTGATGAATTTCTGAAGACAGTCTGTGGAGATGTTCGATTGCTTCATAGACAGAGGGTGAATTATCAGGGATGTATATGCAGCAACTGGCACCAATGATGCGACATGCTCCTCCACGATCCGCTAGTACCACGTCCAGGACCATGCGGTTTTGTAGGGCCACCAGACGGACCGCTTGAAGCTCGGCAGTGTTGTTGGTGAGGATGCCAGCTGTGATGTTCAGGGCGGTTTCTACCGCTTGAGACAGATGTCTGATGGCTCAGCTGTTTGCCATCGGACCCCATAGCGGGACGAGCCCTTTTGCTGCGTCAACGAACTGTGATGCGGCAGAGTCTGCTTGATCAGTGTCTTTAGAACGCTTTTCTCGATGATGCTCTGCAGGGGCTGTGTAGGTCGGTGGCAAAACAAAAGCGATGTAGCACGTGCCCCCCCCAGTTTCTTGGGAGCCAGGTGTAGGCTTTGGTTCCACAGACAAAGTACATATTGGGTGATGCAACAAATGCTGGAGGGTTGGCAGTGTTCAAAGTCCTTACAATGTTACAAGTGCTGTGACCCACATTCTTAGTCCCACGGCCTTCAATGCATACAAGGCCAGACGTTCACCACAGATGGGGCCACAGTCAGTGTTGCAGCAGTTCTTTTCTTCAGGTAGGAAAATGTGGCTCTGACAGGATTATTGAACACTTGTATTTCCACTCGTTCTTTGGAGGGGACATTCATTGGGAAGGTCGTATTGGAGGTGTGAGGGCAAAAGGGAGCTGCTGTTCTTCCTGTTTGGTTTAGCCAGAACTCGTTGTAGAACTGAGCGATTGTCCCATCGGAAGTGGCATTGTCTTTGTAACTTTCTTGTAGGAGCATCATCCAGGCAAGGCAAGATCCATGAACAGAAAAGGGTGAAGGGTGAAGGGATGGAATGTTCAGTGGCATGTGGTAGCAGCCCACAGACCCAACAGTAAGTGGCATTGGTGACAAGATTGTGCTGGTGCAGCATCTGTACGAAAGAATTATTCCAGAATTCTTTGCGTCGTTCTCGGAGATGTGGCGGTAGTGATGGCAGGTAGTGTTCTTTCTTTGTGATTGGTTGCATGGTTGGTGACAATGTTCTGTATGCAGGTGCATTCTCTTCAATGATCCAGAGTGTGACCATTAGTAGGAGGCAGGTGAGAAATGCAGCTACAAGTGCAATTGTCTTTGTACTGTGCAGTTCAAAAGTCTTGGTGTCTTTGCGGTGGCTTTGCAGGTGTTCCGTTTCTTCCATCATCTTCGAGGAGCTCACCAACTGTTAGGACCACAGACTTTTGTCTGGTGTTTTTCCTGGTAGCGTTGTTTGGCTGTGCTACCGATCTGAGACTCTGACTCAGTTAGTGGCCTGGTTGTTGGAGCTCCCCCTTTTTGTCGATCTTAGGTTGTACCCTTCCTTGGATGGCACCGTGGGGTCGGGAAATTCAGACAGTTGGAGGGTGTCTTCTTGTGGGTAGCAACTCAGAGCTGGTCGGTCTTTTGCGAGTACTTCCTCTTGCACCTCCACCTCTTCACAGGTTGCCAGCGTTGGAGGGACTTTCTTGCAGTGGTGTGCGTGCAGCAATTTCTTTTTCCTTCCACTCGGAGGGCAGTTCGAGTGGTGATCAAGACTTGCCAGGGGCCCAACCACCTGGGCTCCAGATTCTTCGTTCTTTGGAAGTTGCGAACTAGGATGAAGTCCCCAGGCTTTATCACATGTCCTGGGCCCCTGGATACGTCAGGCAAGGCTTGCTGCACCTGTTGGTGGATAATTGTTAGCTCGTTTGTCAATTTATGCAGATAGTCTGACATTAATATGTTCGGGACATCGTTAATGGAGGTGGGTCTTGGTGCCGCCCAAATGTTCATAGGCCTGCCGAAGACCACTTCATACGGGGTCAGTCTGTGTTTGGTCGGGGTGGAGCGCATTGATAGCAATGCCAATGGAAGGGCGTCGGGCCATTTCAACCCGGTTGTGGCAACTATTTTGGCTAGCTTTAGTTTCAATGTTGCATTGTGTCTTTCTACCAGGCACGCTGATTGGGGGTGGAAGACGGCATGGAATTTTTGTTTTACCCCCAACCCTTTCAGTATGTTCTGTATCACTTCGGCTACGAAGTGTGGGCCGTTGTCGCTCCATAAAATTCTGCAAAGGCCGTACCGGGGGAAGAATTCTTTCAACAATACTTTTGCAGTGGCTATGGCAGTATTGTCGCGGGTGGGATATGCCTCCACCCATTTGCTAAAAGCGCACACAACCACCAGGACATATTTTAGACCATGGCATCTCTCTAGTTGGATGTAATCCATTTGAAGGACTTCAAAGGGGTGATCAGGGACTCCAAACCCTCCCCGTGGTACTACTGTCCCTTTCTCTGGGTTGTGTTGTAGGCATACTATACACTGTTGTACTAGGCGCTTTGCAGATTCTGTTATCTTGACATTATGCCATACTCTTGTGATTAGTTCAATCATGGGGGTGGAGCCTATGTGTGCTGGTAAATGTGCCATGGTCAATATTGGGATGAGGTAGGCATTCGGTAACAGCCATTTATTTCCGTCTTTAGTTCTCCAGCAATCTTCCTCGTCTTTTAGTCCCACCTTTTCCCACTCGGTCAATTCGTCTTGTGTGCCTGTAGTCTGTATGTCCCTTACAGTGGTCCTAGCATCAGTCCATTGTTCAGCTTGTGACCTGGTCACATACATTCGTGTCATAGTTCTGTCTTCTGCCGTGGCTCGGGCAGTAACGTCTGCTAGCGCATTTCCCTGTCCAATGAGATCTGTCACTTTCCTATGTGCTTGGCATTTTATCACTGCTAGCTTTTTGGGGAGGAGGACTGCTTCCGTCAAGGCGGAGACTAAATCTCCATGCAGGATGGGTGTACCGTGTGAAGTCAGGAACCCTCTTTCTTTCCATAGAATCCCGAAATGGTGAACCACCCTGAAGGCGTATTGGCGGTCGGTGTATATGTTAACTGTCGTGCCAGCTGCTAAAATACATGCTCGTGTGAGGGCAAGGAGTTCTGCTGCCTGGGCGGAACGTTGGGCAATACGGGCTGTTTCTAGAATGGTTCGGGCTGTGGTGACAGCATATGCAGCTGAGGTGGTGCCGTCGGGGAGTTTGATGCACGAACCATCCACCCATAGTTCTCCATCTGGCTCTAGAAAGGCGGTGTCTGAGGTCTACTCTACTTTTTGTTTGTTCATCGGTTAGTGTCACACAGTCGTGTAGTGGAGCCACGTTAGGATCGTTCTCGGGTAGGGGTAACAGCGTGGCTGGATTGAGGGTGGTGCATCGCTTTAGGGTAATGTGCGGTGCTAGCAGGGTCAACTCATATCCTGTCAGTCGGGCGCTAGTCAAGTGTTGGGTTTTGGTCTGGTTCAGTAGTGTGTCGACTGCATGGGGTACTAAAACAGTGACTGGATTGGAGAGCACTATTCCTTCGCTCTGGCGTATTGATACTGCTGCAGCTGCCACAGCGCGCAGGCACGCTGGCAGTGCTCTGGCTACTGGATCGAGGGTGGCAGAAAAATATGCACAAGGGCGTTGTTTGTGACCAATTGATTGTGTTAGGACAGACAATGCACATCCCTCCCTTTCGTGTGTGTAGAGGAAGAATGGTTTGGAGTAATCTGGGGTTCCTAGGACTGGTGCTGAGCAAAGGGTATTGCGTAGTTCTTTAAAGGCTGTCTGGCATTCGGGGGTCCAGGGGAGAGATGAGGGGATGTCCTTAGCTAGGAGGGAGAGAAGGGGTTTGACAATGAGGCTAAAGTTCGGTAACCACTGTCTGCAAAACGAGGTGAGGCCCATCAAAGAGCTGACTTGCTTCTGATTTTTGGGGACAGGGGTGCCTAGAATTGTCTGGATCCTGTCAGGCGTGAGTTTTCTCCCTTCTTTTGATAAAAGGTGACCCAAATAGGTCACTTGTGATTTACAGAACTGCAGTTTCTTTCGGGAGACCTTGTGACCATTCTCAGCAAGGAAATGGAGTAGTTTGATGGTGGCTGTGACGGCTATTGGTATGGTGTCTGCTGCTAGAAGGATGTCGTCTACATATTGTATTAGTGCCACTCCATCTGGCAATTGTATGGCGTCCAACTGTCTTTTAAGCGCCTGGCTATAGATACTTGGGCTCTCAGTGTACCCCTGAGGTGCTCTACAAAATCTATACGAACGGGAATTTAGGGTAAATCCAAAAGATAGCGGCTGTCCTCGTGTATAGGTATGGAAAAGAAGGCGTTCTTGAGGTCGATCACAGTGAAGGTGGTGGCAGTGGAGGGGATTAAAGTCAAAATTGTCGTGATGTCGGAAACTACTGGGTATTGTGGTACTACGATTTTGTTTACCTCCCGCAGGTCAATGATGAAGCGGTAGGCTTTCCCATCTCCCTGTCTCTTTACAATCGGTAGTATGGGACTGTTACAAATGTTGCTCACTACTTCCTCTACCACCCCTGCCTCTACCAAAGAGTGTATGATCTCGGTTAGTGCTTTCTCACCCTCTGGCGATATTTTGTACTGCGGTACCTTCGGTAGGGTTGCGTCCTGTCGTATTGTTACGTGTACTGGGTCAATCATCATTCGTCCTACGTCTGAATCAGCCCTAGCCCATAAGTGTGATGGCAAAGTGTCCAGTAGGGATGTGTCAGTCTCAGAGATGGAAAACATGCGCTGAAAAGGGTTCTCTCTATGGCGTTGGGGGTTGTCATACAGGATGACACGCACTCTGTCTGGTGAGCATCTGATAGTCGCATGGAAGTGTTTCAAAAGGTCGAGGCCCATAATGGCGTCTGGGGTGTTAGATGAGAGGGAGGAATGTCGTTTCGACGCCATTGCTGTCAAGATTAAAAGGGATGGGTCGGGACAAAGGGTTGGTGGAGGGCGTACCGTCAAATCCTATTGAGGTCACATGTGAGCCTGACAAGGGTGCCCTTGGAATCAGTCGTTTGGATAGTGCACTACGTGTTGCTCCTGTGTCTATCAAAAATGGCGACCTTGTGCCCAGGACCTCAGTGGTAACATAAGGGCCTTGCTGATCAACGCAGAGCTCGACTGGATCCCTTCCTTGCCCCTGGCTGTCCAATGCAAAGTCGTACGTATTGTCATAATCTGTCTGTTGGTACTGATTCTGTCTGGGATGGTCAAATGCGTTCATTCTTCCTGGCCTTTCCTCGCTTGCTTCACTCGCGTACCCTCTTCCACGTCCTCTTCCTCTCTGTCCACTTGCTATTTCCCTCGCCCCTCTGCCCCTAGCAGCTCCTAACAAAGCCGGGCATTGGGATTTCCAGTGTCCATATTTTTTGCAAAATGCACATTGATCCTGTCCTAGGTCTTGGCGTCCTACATATGATGTAGATGGATTGTTCCTAGGGGGCTGTACTCTAGGGGTATTCTGCTGGTTTCCTCCTCTATATTGCTCCCTTCCTGTATTCGCCCCCTGGAGTTGTGCTACCATTACCCTTTCCTTCAAGTCCTTCTTTTTCCTTTCTGTAGCCCTGTCATTTTCGTTTCTCTGATGCTCGTAATACTGGGCCATTTGGAGAATGGCCGTCGGTTTAGATGCTGCCCAACTACTTTAGCTGGCTTGTAGTTTCTGGGATACATCTGGCAGTAATCCTTTGACGTAGTTCTGCACAAATAAGTGGTGTCCGGTTGCGGTGGACATGTCTTGTCCACTGTAATCAGAGAACACAGTTTCAAATCTGGAGAAGTACTCTGAGACGTCCTCTTGTGGTTTCTGGCGGCATGCGGTTACTATGGACCAGTCTATCTTTTCTCTGGGATCAGCGTTTTCACTTTCTGCACTATTTTGTCAGGGAGGTCTAATATTGCTTTAACTGGTTTTTGACCAGGGTTCCGCTGTTTATCGAGTGTGTCGAGTTGTTCCCAGGTATGACCAAACAGTTCGGTATGGTCTACTTTCCTAACCTGTTTCCACACATCTGCTGGCAAACATAACCAGAAGAACAAGTCTATGTCGGCAAGTGTCATTATTGTTGATCCCAGAGCGGTACCTAGCTCGGTGTAAAAGGCGGTGGGGTTCTTTCGTAAATCCGGCAAAGATTTACGGAAGGTCAGGATGTCCTGTCTGTCCCATGGCTGATACACCCAATTGTAGACCACCCTTCCTCTAGCGTCTTGATGGTTTATATCGTCATTAGTCCCTTGTCCTCTAGGAGGTATCCAGTAAGGGGCAGCTTCTTTTATTGGCATCATGCTATCTGTTTTTTCCACTGGGGGTCCTGCTACCTTAGTTGTCCTGTCCCTATCTATCTGTCCTTGTTCTATGAGGTGACGCAATACTTCTAGTGTGGATGAAAATAGTTCTGCAACATCGTTGTCGCCTTCATCTCCGATGTCTACCTTCCTGTAGAGAGCCACTAATCGCTCGGGCCCTACGTCTTGGTACTTCTCTTCGTATGCAGTAAGGGTGTGGTAACAGAGACGTACAATAAAGTATCGTTTGAGGTTTTCAACATAGGAGTTGCATATGTCGGTTACATGCTCTTCTGTCTCCTTCCTATCTATGAGGGATTTAACTACTTTATCAATGCCTGCTCGCTCATTTTTACTTAATCGCGGGACCCTGGGCGCTCCTTTTTCTTTTGATCCTACCTCTACTACTGTATCCTTTGATGAGGCATTTGGTGTGGGTGACTCGGTGGGAGCAGAGGCGGTGGAGACTGAGGCGATCGTGCCATCTCCGGCTATACTTTGGTGGTCCTGGCGTTGTACTATGGGATGAGTAGGGGCTAAGGGGGTGGCATGTATATCATTGGGGGACCTAACAATAAATCATCATCTACCCCCTGTTTTGCTGGTAACTCGGGGTAAAGAGTTAAGGGCGTTCTAACAGGGCATTGACCTGATATTTTTGATTCCTGTTCCTTTTTATCGATTTCCTTTTCCTTTAGTTCTTCTTCTAACTTTTTACAGGCTTGGTAAGCTGATTTTCGCGTTTCTTTATCTTGTCTAGCTTAGTCTCTTTTCTTTCGTTGAGCTGCTTCTTTTCGCCATAAACCAAAACTATCAAACATGGCTGGTCTAGCTTTCTTTTTGTGGAGAGCTAATTCTAACGTTTCTATTTTGGCGGCAATCGAAAGATCCCGTCAGTGGCCACTGATTTACCCGGTCCTTCCTAGTGTACTTATGCCATAGTTTGCTATAAGCTACGGTGGCTAATCCATATTTCACGTACATGTCCTTGTTAGGGGTGCCTTCCGGCGGTGCCGGATGACTGACCTCTAACAAACGGTCCGGTCCAAAACAATCAAACAATCTAGAGAAAACAGGCATGACGTATTTAGCGGTCAAAATGAATATCTCAATTAATGTTAGACAAAAGTCTGCACTACCTGTCCTTCGCTGTCTGCAAAGAGCGAATATTCCTATTTTACGTTGTTTGCAAGCAGGGAATGTCTCAAATAACAAAAAGGAATACTAGTATTTCTATCAATCAATCAATTTAAGTCATGTTTTCTCACGACCTTACCCGGACCGTATGGACAGTTCTTCGTATTCCCCTTCCAGCGCCTGGTTGTCCTCTCACTCCAATAATCAATGCGGCGTTCCTGTAAGGCCCCAGTCAGGACAGCAGGTCACTCGAGAGAGGTCCGTTCGGAACCGGTGAAGTTCAGTCGATTGGCAGCCAGACGAGGGTCTCTTTCAGGCAGGTGCACTCCAATCATTTAGTCATTCACTCCGTCGTTAGGACCTCTCTACTGGACCCACGTGTCTCTGATGGGCCCCCCGTTGGGTCGCCAATTTGTGAAAAGCAGCGAGTCTCCCGAGATCCCCAATGCTGCCCGGCGCAAGGTCACCTTTAATCCACTTTGGATTTGCTATCTAAAATAACGAGGCAGGCGCTGGAAGCTGGAAGGCAAGAAAAAAGGTTTATTACTCTTAGAGGAGACCACGTCAACTGCTGACACCAGGATGTCTTCAGGGAGGTGTTCTGCTGGCAATGCTTTTGGCTCTTCCTTTTATACAGGTTTTACACAATGTATTTGTTTCATTTATCATGGTTACAAGCTTGGAGTCTCCGCCCCGGGCAGGTTGTCACACAAGCCTGATATTGTTTCATCAGCATGGTTACACAAGCCCAACATTGTTTCATCAACATGGTTACACAAGCCCAACATTAACTCTCCTCCCGCCCAGGTCAAAAACAGACAATTTAATTGCAGCTGGACCTTGCTTCAGGGTCTAAACACAAGTGAGACAGGCCAGATCTAAGAGTCCGTTCTGTTGATAAAAACAGGTCCCATTGTTGGCAAAAAACAAGTCTTGCTGTGTGCAGTGCAATAAACCATGCTTGCAAGAGTCTGTTTGGTATTTGTAACCTGTTTGTGCAGGGATGAGAGGAAAGGCGAGTTTGAGGCAGCAGGTGATGTTGATGTTTGTCGTGGAAATAGTTTATAGCCCCCAGCACACATCAGGTTTGGTCAGAGAGTCAGAAGGCTGCTAGAGGACAGGGTGAAATGAAGGTGACCAACAGAGTACACAATGGCTGTGGTCAATCAGAATGACTGTAGTTTATGTGCACGTAGGAACTTTCATCAGACAAGATGGCGCAGAATGTTCATGATTGTGTTTTGTTCTTAACAGTTGTATCTAAAATGTTAAAAGTTAATAAAAAAAAAAAAAAAAAAAAAAAGGGGAGGACAGCTTCACCCGACATTGCAAATGTATTGCCTGCATCCCTGTGGCTGGAGACTTTTGTTAGCAAGGGGCTGCTGATTAGTTCTTCTTGAGCACCGATACCCAAGTGATGTTTAGGTTCAGGACTTCAGTTTCATATGTGCAAGGTGAGGACATTTCTAGGCACGGCCTGCTCTTTTGTCTGTCCCCGATTACTGCTTCAGAGACGTAGATGACTGCCAGGTACAGAAACCTCATGCTCACTGTGACCATGCTATGGGTGCTACAGTTTGGAGACCGCCAAAGTACCACCTGATGTGAGAAGCATCACCCTACATAAAGGCTCTGTCTGGAGAACAGCACGAGAAACACTTGAAGAGAACCACTCCAAACCTGTACGGCATGTCCACAATCAGTCAAGAAAATGTGTATAACAATGGGACCCAAATCACCCCATTTTGTTCCAATCTCAATCCTCCATTACTAAGAAAGGGAGTGCTCCAAGGACTGTTGTGTGGTCTGTGTTTGTGTTGCCTAACAGCCAGTCTCCTAGAAGCGAGGGGTCATCACCTGAAGTTTGCAATTTCTTCTATGGAACTGAAGTCTGCCTACCTGCTAAGATGAAGGGAGTCTGCCCTGCAGGAGGATAGACTGTGCAGAAGGAGAAGCCCAGCTTGTTCCTGGATGGAGAAACACACAGAGGTGCTGCAGAAGGTCCGTGGTCTCTGGTGGTTCCTGGAGGGTCCTATGTGAAAGCAACAGGCCAGTTAAGCCTGCAACTGCCTTGATGATTGTATTGACCTGGTCACGTCTGCAACCGCTCTGGCAAATGAGGCACAAACATGGTTTGGCCAACATCCCAAGCAGTGCTGCATCCATTTCACCAGCCAGATGCAGCCATAGTAGCCGGACCCACACCTTCAAAAAACCTGCAAGCGGCCAATCAATGCTGGACTGAACACAGACGGCTGCATAAGAGAAGCGGGCAATGTCCAGTCTCTTCGAGGACTGCATTCAATTACATCAGGTCTTTGCTTGAATGGCTGGGGAGCTTACTAAGCTTCTGGATATGGGCTAGTCAAGCATGAAAGGATCAGAGATTAACTACTCACCCACTACAAAGTGTAGGAATATGAAAGAACTGATTGCGCGTTGGACTTGCAGGGGAGCAATAATCTGCACCAAGACTTTCAGGTTTCTTCCATAATTGCTGGGGGAACAAGCTTATCAAGCATCGATCAAGTGGGAGATCGCACCTCGCAGGGGGGGGGGGGGGGGAGAAATCAACAGGTGTAGCGACACGAAGGAGAATCGGGACCACAATTACTGCCCTGTATATTGGATTGAATTATGCAGAATTTAGTACTGCTGTGAAATTAAAAAGTACGTTCTTTAGTTAATAGACATGTTCTGAGCTCATGCCTCCCACACTCCCTGCACCCGCTACCCCAAGAGTCATGTGTGAAAAGGATCATGACAGAGCCATCTTAGGTCTGACCTAGGACACCAGTGTCAAATGACCTCAACATCCTGTTTGGGCCCATTAACATGTCTGTACACTGGCTCTCCCCCACCCCCAAAAGTGGTCTGACCGATGAAAGCAAGTTTTTTTTTTTTTTTACTAACAGTAAATTGAAAATTAACAGCAATGTCAAAATCGTCTCACTGTGGCAAAAAAATAAGATATATTTTTACGCTATTAACCAATACGGGTTATAGCATGGGTGCGTGCAAAAGGCAGGCTGTTTTCCAATTATCCTCGGCAGTGGCCCTACCCCATAGTTAGGCCACTGCAATTATGAGGCAGGGGAGGACCAAACTATGCACCAGTGTTGACAAATTTAAGTGGCAAGAAAAGGCAAATTATGCAGCACGTTTTGAGATATTACTTCATTATTTTGTCATTTTTAAACATGTTAACACTGTGCAATTGTCGGTTTCTCATCTCAATAGTACCATAACACACAAACATGGCAATAAGCAACACAAAAGAGACTAGTGAACCTTTGTGAAGAGCCTTCTACCGAGTGGCTACTTGTGTTGCTGAATTTTTAGTAACTTTTAATCTGTTTCAGTTTCCAAAAATATTCTGCAGATTATTCAGCAGATGGATTATGGGGGAAATGCAGCAAATACATAAATATGTTAAAATAAAAATAGCACTGCAGCCGTAAATTGCATAATTCAAGTGGCCCTGCTTATAGTGATCTCGAACCCTGCCAATGCCCTCTATGCAGCTTTATCTGCCTACAAAAAGGAGATTATGACCATGGAAGCTTAATAAAGAAGGTACAGTAATAAACCCAGGGACAAGTAGCCTTATCTGCTTAAATAAAACCATTTAGCTAAAATGTGCATTACGCCAGTTAATTAATTCTACTGACATGTGGGATAATTTCAAAAAGAGTACTTTGGAAACCTTTCCCTCTGATTGTACAATGTTACAAGTAGCAGTGTGCAAAATTAGTGTAACTTGCTTTCGCGTAATTATAAGAAATTCTGGGAAAATTACACAGAAGTACGCTAAATTATGCAAAATGTGAATTTGGAATTTAGCGCTATGTTTCAGTGCAAAATGTGTTGTTGCGTCCATTTTTTGTGTGAGGAAGCATTTCACACCCAAAGCACTAAACGCACAAGGTCAGTGAGCAACAGCTGCTCGCGTTCTGGTGGTCCGCGTTGTTCCACCACTCCCTTGCTTGGATTTTTCCCCAAACAGTAGCATAATTACATGATATGACAATGTTGGGAATTTAATCTAATGTGTAACACGAACATCCCAAAATTACGCAGTGCAATTTAAACTTCACCTGGGCCTAGTTGAAAGCGCACAATAGCACAGTCAAACAGTTTCATTGTAAGATTTTTCTACTTTTGATTCTCTCGCTCCGCTTCCTTTCATCTCACTGCTTTTAGTTATTGCAACATGACAGAAAATGCATATGTGCTTTTATCTGGATATGTATAGGTTTTGTGATAACAGATGTTGTAACATAGCACACTTGCTTAAGAGTACCATTTATCTTTTTTTGGACTGAAAAGTCAAAGATATTCAAACAAAATTGATTAAAGAGTAGGCAGCAACGATGATTTTACGAACAGCAACTTGAAACGTTTTTCCAAATCCTGCTACACTTTCCATAACCAGGCCTGTGCGTAGTTCGCAGAGTTTTGCTACGTGGAACTTCGCGAAGTTACAAAAAAGAACTCCACGGGGTTCCGCAAGTGGCAGGGTGCAGTGCGAACTGCAGTTCACGCTGGTATTCCTGCTGCTCGGGTAGAAATTCTACCCGAGAGGCAGTTCGCGCGAGCAGGGGAAAAACTCAGCTGCACTACGCGAAGCGGAGTTTTCTGAACTCCGCGAGCTCCGCGGAGCGCAGAAAACTCGGCAAACTCCGCGAACGGAGCAGAGTTCACCACCAAGGCCTATCCATAACCTCGAGCTGACTATTTGTCGAACAAAGATACCTGACCGTAATTAAAAGGAGCAGAATCGACATTGAGATTTACTGCTTCACTCTGTGAAATAGAGACCTGTAGCCAGTAAGCACACAGTCTTGCAAATGATGAAGCCTCACAGCTGCTTTAATGATAGCCTTTGCACTGAAACAGTTTATTTCAGATCTTTATATAATAGAATATGCGTGCCCGGTGGGAGAGGCCTTCCTTCCCACTGCACTCACTGTACGTCAGGAAGGCCGCGCCAGAGGCTCCTATGGCAGGGCCTTTGGCACCGAATGTAAATACCGTGGTAAGGGCCATTTAAACACATCAGATTGTTCCAACCGTTAACCTGCTGAAGATAAAATACTGCTTAGTGTTTTCCGATGTTAATGAGGAATGCGGAATGCATCTTCGTTTTTTAGGTCTCGCCTAGCGTTGCAGCGCGCAGGCGCTGCTCGCTCTGCGAGGCCTCTTGTAATCCAGACGATTTTAGAAGTGGAGTCTAGGCTCCGCCCCTTTTTCCCCATTGGCTTTCTTCATCGTGCATGCTAAACCCTGGCTTTCCATTGTCAGTGAGGCTTTTTAGTCGCTCCTTGTTGCCGCCCTATCTCCTTTTGGCCCCGCCCACCAGGACTGGATCTTTTACTCGCGGCGTGACATGGTGTCTTAATTGGCCGCTAAGCACTTTTTTCTTGTTTATTTATATTTTCGCGGCGTCCACTTCAGGGACACCGCGCTCTGTTTGTGTTTTTTAAAAATGTACTTTAAAACTGAGCGCGGCGCCGCTTCACGGACTCCGCGGTCTGTGTTAAAGTTAAAAAAAAAAACGAGCGCGGTGTCCTTCAAGCAGCGCTGCGCTCAGTTTCAAACTTAAGCATTTGCAATGCAATCGGACCTATTGCATTGCAAATGCTTGTTTATTCAATTCGCGCAATGGCGACAGCTTGTTTTATAAGGTTACCAGGCCTGCTCAGTGCTCCGGGCACTAAAGATTGAAGTGTACGGGCGTTTCCAATGCCTGCACTGATCCAGCTCTACAGGACCACCCTATTTGCAAGGCTACTTGCTTTTTAACCCAGAAAAGTATACTGCCGTGGTTAACATCTAAGAAAAGTTTTTCCTGTTATAATACAATTTGGGAAGGACTCAACAGTATCATAAAAATTCAGATAGATGTTTATGGTGAAATGCTTACCTTGAGCTTTCAATAAGTTTTTTCATTAATTAATTTACAAACCGCTCTAACCTGGCATGTCACTTATTACTCAAGCAGCAATACTGAAACTGTCATGTTTCTTAGTCAATGAAAATGTGTACATTTAAACTGAAGTTGGTAAAAACGGGTATTTAAAAATGGCCGTCTTTTGCCTCAATTATTAAGGATGCGGGGTTAGGGTTACACTTTGGGCGTTCCGCTTTCGATTGGACAGCGATGCTGATGTCATACAATGTCTTCGCTTCCACCCGCCCCGCTCTCATTCTAGCCAATGAAGTACGGAGCCTAATGTTAGCTTTCGAAAGCAGGACCCGCCAATCAGCGAGACGGGGGTTGGCTTTGGAGGTTGAGGGGCGTTGCTAGGCCGATGGTGTCCGCCTGTTCCTGGTTAGGGTCAGAAAGGCTCGCAGTGTATAGACGCCGGGGCCATGGTGAAGCCGCACTTTATGGGACTGGACATGTTGGTGTCCCAAGCGGGTACTGGCAGCCCTTCGGACACTTCGGATTTACCACAGGTGAGTGAAACTCACAGGCTTCCTGTGTAAAGACAAGGCGTCTTAATAAAGTCACCAGACTGGCCAGCTAGTATCACATGGTCGTACACGAACGAAACCCGGTGTAGTGCATGGTTATGCATGCTAGCCTTAACGTTGAAGTGACTATCACGTTTGCTTTCTCTATTAACCGGTTGTACTGCATCTTCTTTTAACGGCGGTGTAGAATTGCGTTTTGCTTATTTGACACTGCAACAACATGAAACAAAACTTACAACAAACTTTTTCTAGTGCGTATAAGAGCCAATACGTTTATACAGAGTATTTGGCATGTTCTCACCGAGTGAAAAAGTACATTTTGAATATTCATGTCTTTGCAATAATTACACGTGTTATATTTTCTCTGCCCATATTTCTGACAGTTATGTCTTTCCGTCATTGACGCACACGGAATGTAATGGCTGGTTGAGGGCTGTTCTTATTTCACTATGTACTTTCACGTACATGAAAAGACACTTATATAGCACATGGCTACCCGGGGGCCTCCCAGCGCTGGGCTGGACTAGTGACCACTGACAGATACTTAGGGAAACAACAGTGTTTTCAGTTGCTTTCGGAAGGCAGGGTGGCTAGGTTCCCTGCGTAAATGAAGTGGCAGTGCATTCCAGAGTTTGGCCGCATTATGAGAGAAAAGCCGGCCGCCACTTCTGGCCCTCTTAATCCTTGAGACTTCAACCAAGTGAAGGTCATCCGAGCGCAATTTCCTGTTAGCCTTGTAGTGGCGAAACATAGTCGAATTTATGGGAAGCCCGTTCCCCTGCAAAGTCTTGTGGACGACACAGAGGGCCTTAAAACTAATTCTTTCCTTCACTGGGAGCCAATGAAGGGCACGAAGGGCTGGTTTAGCCGAGTGGCGATTGAACGTTCCAAGCAATAGTCTGGCCGCGCAATTTTGGACCGTTTGCAGTTTCGTAATTACTGCCATTGGGACCCCTAAATAAAGTGCATTTCCATCGTCTATCCTTGAAAGTATCAAAGATTGGACTAATATATTTTTGGCTGGGGGGGGTGGAGAAGAGGAAGCACTTTGCGGGCCATTCTAAGCAGGCCATAACAGGTTGCCACCGTCTTTCTTGCTTGCACCTTAAAAGTCAGGTTCTGATCTAACCAGATGCTCAGACTCTATCTCGTTCTTAGGAATTGGGACTGGGCCCATACATGCTGGCCACATAGCGCTCAATGAAACGCTAGAGGGGTTACCCAAGATCATGATCTCTGTTTTTTCCCCATTAAGCTTAAGGTGGGATGACCCCATCCACCTAGAAACTTCCTCCGAACGCGAGTAGAGGCCTCGAGATAGCTGCTTTGCTTGATTAAGCGCAACGACCAACTGAGTGTCGTCGGCATATGTCACCATATGGATTCCAAAAGGGGCTACAATAGCTGCCAGTGGGGCCATATATACATTAAAAAGAGTCGGGCTCAGAGAGGAGCCCTGAGGAACACCACACCGCAAAGGCAGCGGTTTGGAGGCTATCTCTCCTTCAAATATCTGGAAGAATCTTCATTCCAGTGCAATGTCAGTGACTCCTGACTTTCTGAGACGGTGAATCAAAATGCGGTGATTCACCGTATCAAATGCTGCGCTCAAGTCAAGGAGTATGATGGCAGATGCCCCTCCTAAGTCCAGAATCTTTCTGCTTTCTTCTACTACCGCTAACAAGGCGGTTTCCGTGCTTTGTCGCGGGCGAAAACCCGTTTGGGAGGGATGGAGCAAATTATGAGATTCTAAAAAATTGGAGAGGGTATGATTAGCGTTTCTCTCAGCGAGCTTGGCTATCCCAGGAAGCAGAGAGATGGGGCGATAGTTACCCAAATCCGCTGGGTCCAAATTGGGTTTTTCCAAAAAGTGTCTTTACCATGGCCCCTTTCCAATTGGGGGGGAACTATTCCTGCAATAAGCGACGCATTGATCACATCTGTGATGATAGGGGCAATTATAGGAGCTACCTTTTTCAGAACGTTCATAGGTACCGGATCCCTAGGAGACCCACTCTTCACCAAGGATAGCAGAGCCAAGAGTACATTCACTTGCAATTGACAGTGAGTAGGTTGCTTTTCATCATGCCTAGTATTTCAGCATTTGATAGCAGAGGCGAGTGGTGATTAGTTGCAATGGGACATCTCAGTGAAAACCGGAGGACTGACATCTTGAATTCAGTCCTGTTGCATATTGGTCATTAGGGCTATAGTGAAGCAAGTGGTTGTTTTTCCTTAGTCCACAACAGTGTCCTTCCAAATTGGAAACCTCGTCTGAGTGTGCGCTGTTGTCGCAGTTAAAAAAAAAAACAAGCATTTGCAATGCAATAGGTCTCGCATTTACGCGAGTTTAAGCTATTGGCATTGTAAATGACAATGCCTTTTATTTATGTTTTAAAAACAAAAATAAAAATAAAAGGCATTGTTATTTGCAATGTCAATAGCTCAAACTCGCGTAAATGCGAGACCTATTGCATTGCAAATGCTTGTTTGGAAGGGGGGGCGGGAGGTTTAAGGGACAGTACCCCATCTGTGAAAACAGTGCATATCTCAGATAAGGCTTAAAGGAACCTAGCTGCCCCCGAGATATGCTATTAATGACGAGCTTGCTTTATTGAGCGTTAAGAATGCGGAGCGCTCTTGCAGCAAACAGCCAAAGCGGTTCACACAAGACTATGATGAACTTTAAGGCAGACAGCTCTAACAAGCCAAGCCTGACGTGCAATTACTAGCCGAGCTCAAATTAGGACTCTAAAAAAATAAAAATAAATAAAGTAGTCAATTCAGGAAAAGAGTATTTTAAGAACATTTAAAATGCAGATAATCAATGAAATGCTATACAGTAATAAAAAAAAAAATGCGAACGTAGAGCAAAATCTTACAGAAATGTCTAATACATACAGGCGAATGACCAGTGATGAATTATGTCTTTTGCACATCAAACGTGAACAAGTGACTGCACAAAAGCCCAATGAGAAACTCTTTTGGGCCTTTAATGCCACAAAGCGATTCTGGTGACATGATGCTTCAATACTAAATAAAAATAAAAAAGCTACATTGTGGGAGGACCAGAACACAAACAGACTAACATTTGAAAATTACGTTCCAACTTCATCTCAGCTAAGAACCTCATCAGCATAACCTCCTAAACGCCATGCTGGAAAATTAACAGAGCACATACCGAGGCAGCACAGAAATGCAGGTTTCACATACAGACAAAACAAACAAACATGTATTCATACATGCATACTGCTAGATGTCAATGTGCCTGAGGTCTCAATACAGGCCATTTCCATTTCAGTATGAGAAGTGTGTGTCAAGGACAGGATTTTGAAACTAATTAAGTCGCTGGACAAATTCAAATTGAGCGGGGTTAGACATTGGTATGTGGTGCTTACACAAATCATGACCTTAGTAGAGCAAGAGTAGACTCTATTGTGGGTAGAAAGGGTGGAATAGTGCCGTAGGAAGAAAGAATTCTCTTCAAGATGGTGAAAAAAAATTGTTCTACAGCGACCTTCACCAACCAATCACACCTGACAAAAAATTGAAATAGGATTGATGAGTCATCAATTATTGAACCACAGCTTTACAAAGGCAGAGATATACTGGTGGGTTACCCGTTACAAACACATCCAGCACAGTGTTCAAACACGTATTTGTCAAAAACTAGTGAACGGATTTTCACTACACCAAAAAGTTCTACTTTAATGACAAGTTTGATGTAAGTAAATATTGTTTGGTTTGCTGAAGCTCAAGTAAAAATTCGTTTGAGAGTTAAAATAGCATCGTTTTCACCCCACTACACTTTTTCCCCCTCTGGGGAGAAGTGCAATCAATTTGGCATGGTTAGGAGACTACACTGATCAACCGTCACATTTCACGTAGATGCATTCATGGAAGGAAAACTTTTTTATTTTTTTAAACAGGAAGCTGGCAAGACCTGAATCTCGTAAGAGGCGCCTTAGGAGGTTCAGGTATTGCCCTCCTGATCAAATCAGAACCTGGAGAGACCGAACTGCTTCTGGATGAGACAAATAAGAATCAAGAGCACACATGTGAGATGGACAACAAAGCTATCCAATCATCAGCGAAGGGCTGACCCAAAGCACACTTATGTATGTTGCAAACAATACGTCTGCTTACACAGCCCAGACCTAAAAATATTATGCTGAACATTCAGTGACCTACTGGAAATTAACTTCCGGAGTACAAAAATCCAGTTCACGGGGCTAGCTTGAGAATATGAATGTGGTAAAAAATTTAAATGGACAGCACAAGTGTAAAATTTGTATTTTTCCAGCCAAACAGAACACCCAGTTACCAATGATGCCACAAGTTTTTTTGGGGGGGAGAGTGGGGGTAAACTGAACCACCACTCCAGAAAATATATTTACAGATAAGGTAATGAAGGGTCATTAAAAAATCCCAGCAAAGATACAATTAAACGGGTGAAAAGAAAAAAAAAAAAATCTAGAACAGACATTAAGAACAATGCTTTTCCAACGCAATAATTTATTTCACTTTGCTCTCATGCTAACATGTTGGATTTAGAGATTTTTTTGTTCAAAGTAAACAGATGAACGCTTGTAAACTTTGCATAAGATGCAGCAAAAATGTACAGTAGTACGCATTACTGTGTATGTTTTTTAAGTTCACCATTTAGAAGAGAAACATTTTCAGACTCCTTTTCGCAACATTCTTCTTTGAGGGTACAACTTATTAAGGAACATCTGCATCTGACCAACAGACTACACGAAAGAGCCTTTTACGTCAAAACGGTCATGCAAATTGGTAGCAGTCATGCGTTTGTTCAGCACTCCACGTTTTCAAGTACATTGCGGACACCCTGCAGAATTTTCCTAGGTCTGCATCAACAGGAAGATTCAGGGATAGGACCACAATATTAAATGTACTTTTTCTTGGATGCCAAATCCTGGGGCGTGTTTACTTGCATTTCACGCAATGCAGCAAGGCAACTTGCTGCGCGAAAACTTGCTGTATTGTTTTAAAGTGAGACAGCAGATACGCACCATTTCGACTAAGATAGGACAAGTCTGCTGCCTCCTAGCACTGGCGCACTGTGTGCTGCCTAGAGCCAACGCAGGTGCAAGGGTGCCTGCGTTTACAGGCAGGATTGAATGGACACCTTCCTGCACAAAAAAATTCCTTAACAGTGTTTTCCTCTAACTGTACTGCAAAATACAGAAATAACAATATTTCTCCTCTTTACGCCTCACTGGGGAAGGTATAGCATGTTGACGCATTTCCAGGTTTACAAGGCATTGTAAATCTGGGCATGTGCTCAAATCTGGGCATGTGCTCAAATCTATAGGTTGATGCTTGAGAATGCCCGTTCTCCACCCATGGAACGCCTTCTCAACGCAAAACAACGAAAGGCAGTACTTTGCGTGGCTTTGTGTGATTTAGTAAATAAAAAGTAACGAAGGGCAGCACAAAGTGGTGCTGCATGACTTAGTAAAAAAAATAATTTAAAAGTGGGTTTGCGTCAGCGTTGCGCCATGAAAATGACGTAACCATGACACAAAATATGCCCCCTGTCTTTTGGATATTTCCATCATGATCCAAAAATACCCATCACCTATCCTGGAACAATCCTGAAAGACGATGCCATTGCTCCTTCTGGTAAATCTGAATGACATTCGAACTTCAGAGAGCTCATTATTTCTACTCAAATCAGACATTTGTTTACAGAAATGAAATATTAGGTAATTCCCTGCAACATCTGTAGCAAAATGGTCCAATACCCAATGTTGGGGATTTTTAGCCTTATTCGGTTTTACTTTGTGATGCTCATTGACATGGTTGCCCATCGAGTACCTAAAACTTCCCTAAGTCAGGTGACAACTGCTACTATCCTCTGCTTTCCTATCTAGGTCATTCACAGACGCCACGAATGTTAGCTGCCCCTCCACTGCTTTCCCCAGAGGGACCCAGTGAAGGGGGCTTTAAATCTACTGTGACATATGTAATATTCTATACTGTTCACCATATATTTAAACTGTATTCGACACGCAAGTAGGTATTTCAACTCACTTGTAGAACAATCAAAGAAATGGACTGACCTTATATATCAATTATTACGAAACTTCTGATTCATTCCATACAGTCCCTCACTATAGCAGCAGTAGTTGAGCCATCCAAGCTAGGTCAGCAGAAGTACTAGATTTTCTGTACTGATTTCAAGCATCCCCTTTCTCAAGCCATAGCCTGACACAGGGAACAGTCATTTGCACTCCAAAGAAACTACCTACTACAAGATGGCCACCAATCTTCAAGACCCGCACTACAATGCCAGACTCAGAGAATTTAGTCTTTCGCGGGCCTATTACATTCAGCTGCCCCACTGTTCAATCTCAAAATCTCACTCCTTGCTTACCGATTAACAGGGAAGTACCAGGTTCTCCAGTACACCATTATCAAGCCTGCACCCCTCCCCCACTTGACTCACAGCCCACTCTTCTTCAGTTAGACTTCAGCACAGCTGCAAGAGTAAGAGGTCAGGGTACAGTAAAGAGCTAAAGGAAAGCAATATCTAAACACTTATGAACTTTACAGCATGAACCACTACACTGGCGTGAGGCTACTGCTCTCACATACTCTGGCAAATCAGTAGCGAGTGTGTGCAAGTCATGATGACCCTCAGACATCCACCATATTACCCCTACGAAGTGCACAAAGACACTTGTAGTATGATTAAGATTAAACGACACAGATAATGTAATAA
Source organism: Calotriton arnoldi (assembly GCA_963921515.1). Taxonomy (NCBI): domain Eukaryota; kingdom Metazoa; phylum Chordata; class Amphibia; order Caudata; family Salamandridae; genus Calotriton; species Calotriton arnoldi. Next base: position 282,543 of record CAWUFW010004403.1, on the reverse strand, counting down.
TTTTAGAGATTGGGAGCAGGATATCTTTTCTGCATTTCACCCAAAAGAATATACAAGATTTCAAAAAGTCGTGAAGTAACCCTCAGATAGTCTTGATGATAAAAAGGTGGCACTAGAGCCGCAAAATTCATAGCCCACTTAAAACAAATTATCAGTTAAGAGACATAGTGATTACACACCTTCGAAGGCACTTTTCGTATAATCCGCTTTTCATCAACATATCTGGTACACAACCAAAAGATGCGATTCGAAAAAAGACAACTTATTTTTGATGGAACACAAAAATATAGTAAGTCCTTAAACTTGGAAGACAATAAGATCTATCACATACACCCTAATGGACTAGCATTTATAAGTAACAAACACTTTCCAAGGTGTCTGTTCTGACACCATTAAACCATTCCAGTATGGTTTGCTTTTTCAGTGGCAAACGGGCTCCTTTAGCAGTTGAAACACCTTTGACAATACAGTGACTAGCATTTGAGGAGGAATACCAAACGGGTGCCCGTAACCAGAACAGTATTTTCACTCCACTTCCATCATTATTTAACATAGCAGCACTCCGGGGAAAATGCTTGCAGGTCACTTTTTCCTAGAGCAGTTAGGATGCTTGGTGATACATAGTTCACGCAGAGTCCAGAATAATTTTGGAGTATCCCTTTATAATCTTTGTCCAGCCAGGAATGTCCTAACCAGTAAGGTAGTTTAGGGAGCTATACAAGCGTTCTCATAAATTTTTACACCACCCCAATCTATTCTCAAACAATTTTCAAACGATTAACCGGAAGTAGTTTTGCAATCTCTCTGCAGAGTATTACTGCATAATAAAATTCTTGCGATTTTAGAAGATGTTGCTTGGAATATTTGAGGACACTCGTAAAAAATGAATCTTCTCTTCAAACCGGCACTTTGTAATCTTAGTCAGCAGGAAGTGTTTTTGAAAAGGCAGGCTAAAATCCCCTTAGCTCGCCAAATCCAACTAGAGCCACTTTAATTTGAAACCAGGCCTATTAACAAAACCTCTCCCTGAAGTCACACAATTAAGTTTGTATTGCAAGTGGTGAACTTAAAAGGCATAAAGCAAAATATTGTGCTGTAGAAACGGACAGTATTTTCATTGCATCTTTGAGAAAGCCTACGTGCACGTATTTACTTTGTGAACTAAAAAAAAAACTACATCCAACATATCAGGACAGCATTTTATTTCATGATTTTTCCAAATACCAACTGCCCCATTGGATCCCAGTTATATATTTCTTCTTGCTATTTTCCTCCCCAATGACCATCCTAGCAGTTTCTGTTCGACCAGTAAATCAACACCTTAACCTCTTCAAACCTTTGCAAACAAAATGCCAACTGTAGTGGAAATAAAGAGGAATATTAAACTGAAAGTTTACTTTCCTAACATAAGATGTAATCAAGCCGGTTTCCTCTTACTGGTCTAGAAAGGACAGCCTTGTACTTTTGCAGAACACGTTTGTACATGCCACATTTGACCACAAATGCTAAACTAAGACCTCTAATTCTTTTCAGTATATGCCCGCTCCATCACTCCCACTGAGGCCTGGTCCATACCTTCTCAAATGTACCACGCCACAGCACATCGAAACAGAATTGTACCTGCACCCTGACCAGTAATAACCCATGCACAAAACATGGCCACATGACCATGGGCTTTCCTTCCACTGGGATATTCCAAGATAAAGTTTCCTGTGCTTGGGAAGGCGATCATTTTCAAACCACACGAGCTAGCCAAAACGAAAGCGGCACATGTTCCTAACAGTAAACTTACAAACTTTATTGCTTGCTGCCTATCTATGCAAAACATGAAGAAAGCAGCTTTGCACAGGAGATAAGGGGACAGGTTTACAGCAGTGGCAGGTAAAAGGACATGTAAAGTAAGAATGAGAAGAGTACGCCATGAACACAAAAACTATGGAGAATAATACCATGATAAAGGACCTAAAAGAGGAGAGTACCCATATCCGAGTGTTACCCAGGGATGCTGTCACAAACAACGACATGACCAAGAACAAAGTACAGGACAGAAATACCCGTAAAAATAAAAATGGACATCATGCTCGCCGCAGGAAAGAAGTAATGGACTCACCGTTCAGCAAGGTAATCAGAGGTGCTTTCTCAGCAGAGACCCGACCCATACCATGCCCCTAATATGAGACTAACAGGATCTGGTAGGCTAACAAGTATACAAGTCACAAAATAGGACATTAGGGAGAAGAAGGGTAAGAGAATTAGTAAAGAGGCAACCATCTACCAAATTATTAAAAGGGGACTGTTTAAAACAAAAGTCTCCTACAGGGAAGGCGTATACAGCCTAGATAAACACCTTAAAGTAAGTGCCTGAAAAGGTTATTCTACAGTCTTAAGACTGACAGGGTAAATGCTAAAACTAGGAAAAACCAACCCATGTAAAGCAAAATCAACATTCAGCAATATAGCTGCTCAACAAACTCCAAAGGGTGAAATGAACTCAAAAGAAAATTAACATGGGTGAAAAACAGTGAAGAAAGCGTCATTTAAAGTAACAAATCTTAAAACTTATAAATCCAGCATGCACAAGTAGTAAAAAAAAAAAAATACGTTGTTAAAGAATTTAGGCTAATACCGATAAAGATGCAGTGACGTACCCAAGCCAAGAAATTGATCGAAAAAATATTATAAACAGGCCAGAGAATCAAATGGAGATGCAGAAAAGTTGCTCCCTTTCACAAAGGAGCGGGAGGCTAAAAAAATTTAGGGGCCAACTACAACGGCAGGGAGACGGACACAGACAGGCTGTCGGTGGCGGTCTCCCCGCCATCGTAACCAACTTTACCGCCTGCCATATTATGATGGTGGGCGGACGTGTGGCAGTCGTAAAGACAGACAGCCACGCATCCAACAGGCTCCTTGAGCCTGCTGGTGCGGCGGTGGGGCTCGTAGTCCCTACAATGCTGGATGTGCCTACCAGGCACCGTCGTAGGGATCAAGATGTCCCTTTCCGCCAGCCGTTTCATGGTGGGTTACCCGAAATGAAAAGGCCGGCAGAACGGGACATGGTGGCCCTTAACAGGCCCCCTTGCCCCATGGGCCTTGGTTGTGGGGCACCTATGGTGCCCCCGTAAATATCCCTGTACCATGTAGCAGGCACTGCACGGTGCCTGCCACGTAGTGCAGGGATATGTAACATGTCCCGTTTTTACATTGCGGCGGGTGCTGTAGCCAGCAGCAGCCGCAACAATGTAAAATATAGGCATTACGACTAGCGTGGTGGCGGTTGCATTGTAATACCTACTATGGAACAGCCAACAGCGCGCGGTCCCAATCCTCGATACGATGGCGGATGGACTGAAGTCCGCCTGCCATCGTAATCAGCCCCTTAGTTTTGGCCCGAGGGATATAACGCATGAACCGACAAACCGTAGATTTCCACGCTACAGACAGAGGACAATACAACTTTGACATCTCAGAGGCAAGCAGAACGGAAGTAAAGGTAACAAGAATGACAGTTATCACTGCTGTGGACAGCACTAAGCGAGTTACTAAGACTAAATGGTTTTTAGGGGTTACTGCAGTTTGTTCCTCGGTGCATCACGTGAATTTCTAATTATTAACATTCATATCAATTTAAACTGTTTATAGGTGAAAATGAGTCGTGTGAAAACGCAGTACACAATAAAGCGTGCGATCAGCAGGAAGAACTTAATAAGGATTATTAACACAAGGTAGCAGCGAGCAAGTGTAAATTTGTGAAAATCCCCATGGTAAAATGTTTCTTGGGGTGATAGGTCAAATTGTTCCCTTGGTGTACTCTACTTTCCAGCTGTGTGTGAAGCTAGCAACAGAATGGGCAGCACACTGCTTAACACTCCAGCATTCAGGCCAGAGGCGATTGGCAGCTGGCCCTCTCTGCGAAGACAGGTGTGAAAAATAAACAAACAATACATCAACAACACGTGTACATTTTCACTAGCTTCAAGTTCAAACGAGGTGCCTAACTTGCCGGTTGCCGAGTTAGTAAATTTAAGATTTGGTTACTTCAATTCTCTGTTAAGGAACGTCAAAAAAATTCCGAACAGTTTTCTTTGGGCAGAACATTGGCTTGTTAGTGGTCCTTTCTCAATGTACGTAAATGTAAGTTATCAAAGTTTCTGAGCAGACAACAAAAGAATTTTGTGAAAAACACCATTTATTGTACATACTAGATTCCTATCTTCCTGGGCATTAAACATTTTAATATTAAGCATTTTTTTTTTTAAAAAACGTTTTTAAAAGACCCTCAAAGTTATGCATCTGCAGGCCCTTTGCTTACTTTAAATAATGAGCAACGTGATTCGCAGATTTTTAAAAAACCAGAAAAAAACAATGAAGAGGTGGTCTTTCCTTCCCAGAGTTGGCTTTCTTAAATGACCCTCTTTAGTTAAGCAAAATTTTCAGCCATCTAAATGTCATAAATAACTTTAAAACTAATATACTCAGGGTCTAACGTTCAGGTCGTTTGTATTTTATCGTGAATTGCTTTTACACCAACACTGATAACATTTTAAGTATATGGCAGTCTACAGGACGTCTTCCCCCAGCTTAAAGCAGGCACAATACTTGCAGCAACAATGTTAGCACTCTGGAATATATATACCATGAGCACTGCAGTAGCAACTGTCCCAGACTCGCCTGGCCCCCTGCATACTTTACCTCAAGACTTGCATCATTTAGGTAAGGGGTACTCACAAACATTTCCTCAGGGCCCGAAATGCACGGTCTAGGTTATCACCGGGGCCGCACAGATGACCATGGGGGGAGGGGCGTGTGGGAGGGGTGATTTGCACTGGGTTATTTGGGGCGGGGCTAAGTAGGGCAGGACATGGCATGGTGGGGACTTTGGTGGGCAAACTATCACGTGGAAAGAAACCATGCAGAGAGAGTCCTGCCCTCTGGAAGTTGTTGGGGCAGAGAGTGTCCTGCCTTCTGGTAGTCGTTGGGGCAGAGAGGGTCCTTCCCTCTGGTAGTGATTGGGACCAAGAGGGTCCTGTGCCTCAACCCGGATTGGAGGAGCCTTCATTGTGTGTGCTAAGACCTCATGCATTGGAGGAGTGGGATGGCTTTTGTCACTCCCACCCTACAGCTTGAAGTAGGGTTGTAGTAGTTTACACCCTCGCAGACAGGGGCCAGTGAGGGTGCTGCTCATTAAACACTATAATTGGAGGACCCTTGAGTGTACTAAGCACTTTAGTATTAAAGGAGTGTGCGTGGCATAGGTTACACCTTCCAGCCTGAATCTGATTGGTGGCAGTTGCACCCCTAGTACTGGTGGGACAGCGCAGGGTACAGCACGTCGTCTGCTGCACGTCTGTGGTCGTGGGCCTTCCTGGTGTTCATGTACTAGTATAAGCAATGTGTCCAGGAGCACACGTGGCATCCATCTGTTGGACTGAAGTATTCCATTAATATTTTACAGTTGCCACAACTTCCCGGTACCAGCCCAGTATCCATGCCTTGTCCCACTTCACTTGCTCACAGTCGTAGCTGCTACGGCACAAGCAAATGATGTCACAGAGGCAGATTAGGGTGAGGGGCGCAGGTGAGCATGCAAGACACTCATTGTCTGCGCATGCCCCTTTGATGCTTTTCCAGGCGAATGCGGCCCCGAGGAATCACAACAGCAGAAATGCAAAAATTGCATCAAATTCGTGACTGCTGTTTTCCATGGGGGCCGCATGGAAAGGCCGGGCGGGCCACAAGTGCCCCGTGGGCCGTACTTTGAGGACCGCCGATTTAGGTGGTCAACTGCTGCACTCCATCATACCTGTCGACCAAGACCTCGGGGGAACTATGCAAGACCTGCAGAAGTAGCATTGCAGGCTGCAATCAAGAAATTCAAGCAGAAAACTAGACACCAAGCTTCTTTCGGCTACAACCAAAGGATCTACGATACCACCCCAATCCAGATTAGACTACAGAAAAGAGGTTAAGAACCTATGCTTTATTCAGTTCCTTGGCACTATACAATGATCCAGTTACTGGAACCCTCTACAGCGACCTTGGTCAGCTTCCCTCCATAGTGTCCCCGACACCAACTTACCTCTTCAAGCAACATCTCAACATTACTACAAAGTTACCAGTTCCACCTAAAAAGAAAGCTACTGCTGCACCTGCTACAACTTACCACTAGAAATTAACCCATCTGTCCCTCTTCTAAGGGTGCCCTTCGTTTACCTCCTATCCCTCTCACTTGGCTATCAGCCACTCTGAAGGAAGGTACACTGAGGTAATGAGAACAGGAGAACACCTTTAATCACTAAAATGGACCCCAAGAACAGATGTTTGTGAATGGCAGATCCGGAACCAGAAGGCTACTCGAAAACACACAATTTTAGAACAGAATCCAGCTTCCTCATGCTATTCATGAGGTAAACTATCTAAGCAGTAATAAAATACAGCAAATAAAATACCACACACAGTCAAACCTCAAGTACCCTCACACTGACCTTTGTTCTTTGGCTCCCCACTAGTACCCCCTTTTGTACAGCACTAACAGCGTGTTGAACAGTAAGTGCAGCATTTAAAGGCAGGAAGTGTCCAAGACCTGAATATGTGATGCAGTTTGTTACTCCTGTACCTATGCCCTATGCTTCTTGAAATTCTAATATGTCCCAACAGTAGACACACCATTCAGTACATAACGTGACATAGGGGCACCATGTAGGATGGATAAGAAGACCTCATGTTGTCTGTTGTCAAATGGAATGTGGGAAGGCAGGAAGGAAAATTGTTTGGATGCCATTGGGGAACCCTGAGGAAGTGAAAAAACAAAAGGGAAAGACAGACCAAAGGAGAATAGTAGATTGCCTCAGTCAGAAAAAGAATCGGCAAAGCCGAGAGGTCTTGCCTATGTGAGAGTCACTTCCTCCGTCACAGTCTTTTATCTATGCTACATAGTAGTATGGCTGCTATGCAGCATGACAAAGTCAGATGGGGGGAAAAAAAGCACTCGAGTGGCCAGCACTAACTGCATCATAGTGCATTTTTGCCTGGCAGGATGGGTTGACCAAGCAACACAACGCAGGAGGGGGCAAGCAACACCGCAGGAGGGGGTGGGAAGGCGAGGGCGATAGATGCAAAACTGAAAGGGCCGGGTAAATAACGGAAAAAAGTACCTCCAAAAGTGGGAGCGCGTAGTGTGACAACATACCGCCAGTCTCTGTAGATCATGGTTACCTACTGTTATGTTACATCTTGATCATGGATCCTGTTACCATCTTTGATGTAATGATTTAAGTTGTACAGACTTTCTTTGTATTATATTCTGTATCATTTCTATTCTGTATGACTGCACTGAATGATCACAATATAGGTTTTATACATAAAAAATATACAGAAAAATGTATATGTATTGTCTCTACAATAATGATTTTTGAGAAATTATGGTAAAAAAACTTTAAAATAAATAAATATCCATTTTGATAATATCTGAAACATTTATTGTTATTATTTTTGAATTGTTTTTGAATTGTTTTGGAATTGTTCTGCCCGCAATATTTGTCATTCACCTTGCCCAGGTGTGTCTTTTCATGTTATAGCAGTGGATGGGCACACAGTGTAAAAAGGAAGCAGTACTTGGGCCAAGCCCCAGGAGAGAGAGAGAGAGAGAGAGAGAGAGAGAGAGAAACACAAGAAGAGGAAGTGCAACCGGCACGTGAAGACCAAATAGGAGGAAACCAGGGATAATTAATCCAACTGATTGTAAGCAATGGGAAGGGTCTAAACCCACTAAGATAAAATACCGTCTTGCAAGTGCCGTCTCAGCAGAGACCTAAACGGGCAAAAGTTAATCAAAACAAATAGAATATGATCTGCAATAAATCTTTTCATTCGAGTTGCTTCAATATGAACCTATGCTCACAAACTGAAATGCAAACTACTTTATATATAGATTTCCCAACACATTTTTGTTCAAAATATGAAGCTATCATTAGCAGTTCTATTTCAATGAAACATCCTTAAATAGGTACGTTCAACATGTTTAATCAACTGATCATAATTCAAGCCAATACAGACATTAATTAAACACACTATGGATTGCCACGAGTGTGAAACATATGTTAAGATTGCCACTGTAAGGATTGGGTGTTTCAAGACTGCCTAGTCTTGTACTTAAAGGTCCACAATTTCAATTATTTAATTGGAAGTAAGATCATTTTTATTGTTTAGTTAATTAAAACCTTAATTTGTGCACAATTAGTAACACCTGATTTAAAAAAAAAAAACGGCGTTTTAAAATAGTTTCTACATCATAATACAGTCATCTTTCTTCTAAAATCAATAAAATGTGCAAATAAGCTTGGTGCCTCGGAGGTTGGCTTGGTATTATAGCGTGTTATATGTGCATAAGGTCAGTTCTATGTTTTAGACAGGCGCCCAGTGTTGGTTCTGCGTGGGCTATCCTGCTCTCCAGCTAAAACTAAAGGAGTAAAACTTTAGGATCCTTAAGCGAAGTGCCCTTGTAGTCCTCCGACTATGGTTGTTTATATGATGAGTGATCTTGTAGTTTGGAATAACTTTGTTGATGATCTTTATTCTGGATAGTTTATTCTCCTTTCTTTCGGCGTTTGATTGTACTTTTTTCTGCTGATTGTAGTTAAGGGAGGTACCTACTGATGCGTTATTCAATTCAATTATTTAATTTGCTTCTGACAACCTCTGCATCCTCCCAATCCCATGCCATCTGTGACCACTAGTTGATAAGACTTTCCTGCACAGGTCTCATGATTAACCTAGCAAGTTGAATAAGTCTAATGCACAATGCTATCATCGCCAACATCCTCATTATCGTTACACTAACGTCTCGCAAAGAAAAATTTTCTCCATGAATGTTAATACTCTTTGGCACAGGGAAGGCATTAGCACTGACTGAATTCAACTGTGCTCCAGAAAAGTATTCTGTAGAGCTAGGTTGGGTTAAGATTTTTCCCATTTGATGGAGAACCCTAATTTGAAAAGTGTTCTAACTCCCTGTTCTATGCTCCACTGCTAGTGTGTGAAGGAGTTCAACTTCATCCGCCAACTGGTAAAATAAGGGTCGACATGTATTGTCTGTCACCCCAAATGTGCTCCTACAACAGCTATACATTTAGTTAACATTCTAGGTTAACTTTATTTCAAAAGGTAAACCACTTCAATTGACAGGAGGATCCTCCCTAACCTAATCCAAAGGCATTTACAATGGCTTCTGCTGATGTGATTATGGAACTACACTGCAAATATTAAGTATTATCCATAGGCATAAATACACATTTTCTATATTTACAGAGTCCTTGTAGTAAATTCGCTCACTCAAAAACACCTTTATTTCGGTGTCTTTTTGCAGATGAACACAATTTCAATTAGAGGAAATAGTTACTTCTTTCTTTTCTTACTTCATTATCTATGGACATTTTTTAAATATCATTCTGTACTTTCAACATCCCTTGCACAAAATTATCAATGTGCTGCAGCCACTCATTTCTTATCAGGCCTCCTCTTGACAAATTTCAAGGACTTTATATAAAGACCCCCATATTGCCACGTGGTGTATTGTTTGCTCCAAGATGCCTGTGGCCACAATGTGACAGGTTCAGCACATAAATTGTATCCTACATAAGCGTGATATCTGATCATCCATCCACTATTTATAGATTAGGTTGCCCCATCGATTCTTTTTAGTGGCTTGTTGTACAAGCCAAAAATCAGATCATCCAGATCGGCTTGTACTACAAGATACTTTTATATGACACTGAAAAAAAATTCAAAGGGGTCAACCTATACCAGAGAGAAGTCAGATACGTACTACAAGACACTCGACACAGACCGGGTCTGAAGATATTACTCCTAAAACATTCCAATAGGTCTCATAAGCCCATCCTTAGGGCTGATAGCACATGCTAGATGACAATGGAACTTTTGCAAAGCAACTCAATGAATTCATAAATGGTAACTGATCACTTCTATTTTCCTAGAAGACTTCCGACACAGCTAGCTCCTTACTGTAGTTTGAACTCCTCATTTACATTAAATAACTAAATTTAAGTAGTCAACTATGATCACTTAAAATGGATCCATCATAGACCCAAGTGGGGAAACTCAAGACAGATGCCAATATAGGTTGGTTGGTTAGACCACTACCGTATCCACTTCTCGCTAAAGAACATAAAGTAAGGATTCTCCCCAACATCTCCAACAAAAATCAGAAACCTTAGATTTTAGAGTGGACACCAACGCTACGCACCACTGCCAAGAGTAAATCATCCTCCTATTTAGAACCTATCATACCACCCCTGAGCAAACCAAGTTATGGGCCCCTTTCACAAGCATCAGCCTCAGATTGTATAGAAACATGTCAAGTCTCACATCTAATTTTTAAGAGTGTAAATGGGAGGGGGGGGGGGAGAAAAAAAAACACCAGGGCTGACCTCTATTGCTTCTATCCAATATAGAGTCCAGCAGAGGCAAAGATTATACTTCACATGCCTGAAAGAGGCTTCCAGGACGAGCTTCAATCATGCTTTAGACCAGGATGTAGAACAAAAACAGGAATTCCACTGGTTTTTAGGGCTAGGTTTCACATTGGATCCAGCCACTTGATAATTCGAGCCATTTAAACCGCCCAGCCCAGGTGTCATGTTAAGGGTGTGGTCTGCTTGGGCCTGGAAAGGGCCCTGGGCCAGAAACTCTACGATCTCCTCTTTTAAAACTACAGGTAAGCAACAAAACATTTATAAAATCTTTATCGGTTACTATTACGTAAATACACTAGATTCACACTTCTTATACACATTTGAGTCACTACTACTTAACTACCCTTTGATAGGTTGAGGATACTCCGAAACCATACCAACCACTACACGTATAACACACAACCTATCAAAAACAATAAACCAACTCTAAAACCACAACCCAAAGAATTGACAAACACAATATCACTCGTCAGAAGGAAACTAAAAACCAAGGGAAGGCGGGAACGTATGATGATTAGCTTTTGTGATTGTACTTGCCGCCCACTGTTAAAAGCAAAGCGACAATCGTGAACATTACCTGCGCCATCTTGTTTGGTGGAATTCTATGTGCACATAAGTTGCAGTCATTTTAATCTATCACAGCCATTTTGTACTCTGTTGGTCACCTTTGTTTCACCCTGCCCTTACTAGCATCCTCTGACCCTCTGACCGACCTGGTACGTGTGCTGGGGGCTATAAACTCTATTTGCCGCAACAAACCTCAGCGCCACTTGCTGCCACAAACTCGATTTTCCTCTCATCTCTGTTTTCAGGCAAACCTTTGGACACTCTACCCCTCGCTGCACCTAGTTACACAAACAGGTTCCAAACACCAAAAAGACTCTTGCAACATGATTTATTGCACTGCAAACAGCAAGACTTGTTGTTACCAACAATGGGACCTGTTTTTATCAACAGAACGGACTCTTAGATCTGGCCGGTCTCACATGTTTTAGACCCTGAAGCAAGGTCCAGCTGCAAGATAAGATTGTCTGTTTGACCTGGGTGGGAAGAGAATTACTGTTGGGCTTGTGTGACAACCTGCCCGGGGCGGGGACCCCAAGCTTGTGTAACCATGTTGATGAAACCAATGCATTGTGTCAAACCTGTATAAAAGGAAGAGCCAAAGGAGTATGAGCAGAACACCTCCCTCAGACATCCCGGTGTCTGCAGTTGACGTGATCTCCTCATGAGAAATAAACCTTTTTCTTGTCTTCCAGTTTCCAGCGCTTGCCTCATTATTTTAATAGCGAACCCAAAGTGAATTAGAAGTGGAACGCTGCACCGGGCAGCATTGAGGGTCTTAGAAGACTCGCTGCCTTTCACAAATTGGCGCCCAAACGTGGGGGACCATCAGCGACGCGTGGGTCCGGTAGAGAGGTCCTAACAACAGAGTGAACGACTAAACGATTGGGGTATACCTGCCTGAGAAGACCCTTGTCTGGCTGCCGATCGACTGAACTTCACCGGTTCCGAACGGACCTCTCTCGAGTGATCTGCGGTCCTGACTGGGACCTTAGAGGAACGCTGCATTGATTGTTGGAGTGAGAGGACAACCAGGCGCTGGAAGGGGAAGACGAAGAACCGTCCATACGGTCCGGGTAAGGTCGTGAAAAAACGACTTAAATTGATTGATTGATTGAATAGTTTGATTGAAACACTAGTATTCCTTTTTTGATTGAGTTATTTGCGACATTTCCCTGCTTGCAAACAACGAAGAATAGGAATATTCTCTCTTTGCAGGCAGCGAAGGACAGGTAGTGCAGACTTTTTGTCTAAATTGATTGAGATATTCATTTTTGACCGATAAATACGTCATGCCTGTTTTCTCTAGACTGTTTGATTGTAATTGTTTTGGACCAGACCGTTCGTTAGAGGTCAGTCAGCCGGCACCGCCGGAAGGCACCCCTAACAAGGACTTGTACGTAAAGTATGGATTAGCCACCGTAGCTTATAGCAAACTATGGCATAAATACACTAGGAAGGACCGGGTAAATCAGTGGCCACTGACGGGATCTTTCGATCCCGCTAAAATAGAAACGTTAGAATTAGCTCTCCACAAAAAGAAAACTAGACCAGCCATGTTTGACAGTTTTGGTTTATGGTGAAAAGAGGCAGCTCAAAGAAAGAAAAGGGACGAAGCTAGACAAGATAAAGAAACGCGAAAATCAGCTTACCAAGCCTGTAAAAGATTAGAAGAAAAACTAAAAGAAAATCGATAAAAAGGAACAGGAATCAAAAATATCAGGTCAATGCCCTGTTAGAACGCCCTCGACTCTTTACCCCAAGTTACCAGCAAAACAAAGGGTAGATGATGATTTATTGTTAGGTCCCCCAATCGTATACATGCCACCCCCTTACGCCCCTACTCATCCCGTAGTACAACGCCAGGACCACCAAAGTATAGCCGGAGATGGCCCGATCGCCTCAGTCTCCACCGCCTCTGCTCCCACAGAGTCACCCACACCAAATGCCTCAAAGGATACAGTAGTAGAGGTAGGATCAAAAGAAAAAGGAGCGCCCAGGGTCCCGCGATTAAGTAAAAATGAGCGAGTGGGCATTGATAAAATAGTTAAATCCCTCATAGATAGGAAGGAGACAGAAGAGTATGTAACTGACATATGCAACTCCTATGTTGAAAACCGCAAACGATACTTTATTGTACGTCTCTGTTACCAAACTCTTACTGCATATGAAGAGAAGTATCAAGATGTAGGGCCCGAGCGGCTAGTGGCTCTCTATAGGAAGGTAGACACCGGAGATGAAGGCGACAACGATGTTACAGAACTCTTTTCATCCACACTGGAGGTATTCCGTCACCTCGTGGAACAAGCACTGATAGAGAAGGACAGGACATCTAAGATAGCAGGACCCCCGGTGGAAAAACAAGATCGCATGATGCCGATAAAAGAAGCTGCCCCTTATTGGGTACCTCCTAGAGGACAAGGGACTCATGACGATATGAACCATCAAGACGCTAGAGGAAGGGTGGTCTACAATTGGGTGTATCAACCATGGGACAGACAGGACATTTTGACGTTCCGTAAATCTTTACCGGATTTAAGAAAGAACCCCACCGCCTTTTACACCGAGCTAGGTACCGCTCTGGGATCAACAATAATGACACTTGCCGACATAGACTTGTTCTTCGGGTTATGTTTGCCAGCAGATGCGTGGAAACAGATTAGGAAAATAGACCATACCGAACTGCTTGGTCATACCTGGGAACAACTCAACACATTAGATAAACAGCGGAACCCTGGTCAAAAACCGGTTAAAGCAATATTGGACCTCCCTGACAAAATAGTGCAGAAAGTGAAAACGCTGATCCCAGAGAAAAAGATAGACTGGTCCATAGTAACCGCGTGCCGCCAGAAACCACAAGAGGATGTCTCAGAGTATTTCTCCAGATTTGAAACGGTGTTCTCCGATTACAGTGGACAAGACATGTCCACTGCAACCGGACACCACTTATTTGTGCAGAACTATGTCAAAGGACTACTGCCAGATGTATCCCAGAAATTACAAGCCAGCGAAAGTAGTTGGGCAGCATCTAAACCGGCGGCCATTCTCCAAATGGCCCAGTACTATGAGCATCAGAGAAACGAAAATGACAGGGCTACAGAAAGGAAAAAGAAGGACTTGAAGGAAAGGGTAATGGTAGCACAACTCCAGGGGCGAATACAGGAAGGGAGCAATATAGGGGAGGATACCAGCAGAATACCCCTAGAGTACAGCCACCTAGAAACAATTCATCGACATCATTTGTAGGACGCCAAGACCTAGGACAGGATCAATGTGCATTTTGCAAAGAATATGGACACTGGAAAACCCAATGCCCGGCTTTGTTAGGAGCTGGTAGGGGCAGAGGGGCGAGGGAAATAGCAAGTGGACAGAGAGGAAGAGGACGTGGGAGAGGGTACGCGAGTGAAGCAATCGAGGAAAGGCCAGGAAGAGTGGACACATTTGACCATCCCAAACAGAATCAGTACCAACAGACAGATTATGACAATACGTACGACTTTGCATAGGACAGCCAGGGGCAAGGTAGGGATCCAGTCGAGCTCTATGTTGATCAGCAAGGCCCTTATGTTACCGCTGAGGTCCTGGGCACAAAGTCGCCATTTCTGGTAGACACGGGAGCAACACGTAGTGCACTATCCAAACGACTGATTCCAAGGGCACCCTTGTCAGGCTCACATGTGACCTCAATAGGATTTGACGGTACGCCCTCCACCAACCCTTTGTCCCGACCGATCCCTTTTAACCTTAACAATAGCGTCGAAACGACATTCCTCCTCTCATCTAACACCCCAGACGCCATTATGGGTCTCGACCTTTTGAAACACTTCCATGCGACTATCAGATGCTCACCAGACGGAGTGCGTGTCGTCCTGTATGACAACCCCCAGCGCCATAGAGAGAACCCTTCTCAGCACATATTTCCCATCTCCGAGACTGACGCATCCCTACTGGACACTTTGCCATCACACTTATGGGCTAGGGCTGATTCAGACGTAGGACGAATGATGATTGACCCAGTACACGTAACAATACGACAGGACGCAACCCTACCGAAAGTACCGCAGTACAAAATATCGCCAGAGGGTGAGAAGGCACTGACAGAGATCATACACTCTTTGGTAGAGGCAGGGGTGGTAGAGGAAGTAGTGAGCAACGTTTGTAACAGTCCCATACTACCGATTGTAAAGAGACAGGGAGAGGGAGAGGGAGAGGGAGACGGAAAAGCCTATCGCTTCATCATTGACCTGCGGGAGACAAACAAAATCGTAGTGCCACAATACCCAGTAGTTTCCGACATCACGACAATTTTGACTTAATCCCCTCCACTGCCACCACCTTCACTGTAATGGACCTCAAAAACGCATTCTTTTCCATACCTATACACAAGGACAGCCGCTATCTATTTGGATTCACCCTAAACTCCCGTTCGTACAGATTTTGCAGAGCACCTCAGGGGTACACTGAGAGCCCAAGCATCTATAGCCAGGCGCTTAAAAGACAGTTGGACGCCATACAATTGCCAGATGGAGTGGCACTAATACAATATGTAGACGACATCCTTCTAGCAGCGGACACCATACCAATAGCCGTCACAGCCACCATCAAACTACTCCATTTTCTTGCTGAGAATGGTCACAAGGTCTCCCGAAAGAAATTGCAGTTCTGTAAATCACAAGTGACCTATTTGGGTCACCTTTTATCCAAAGAAGGGAGGAAACTCACGCCTGACAGGATCCAGACAATTCTAGACACCCCTGTCCCCAAAGATCAGAAACAAGTCCGCTCTTTGATAGGTCTCACTTCATTTTGCCGACAGTGGTTACCGAACTTTAGCCTCATTGTCAAACCCCTTCTCTCCCTCCTAGCTAAAGACATCCCCTCACTTCTCCCCTGGACCCCCGAATGCCAGTCAGCCTTTAAAGAACTACGCAATGCCCTTTGTTCAGCGCCTGTCCTAGGAAACCCGGATTACTCCAAACCATTCTTCCTCTACACGCACGAGAGGGAAGGATGTGCATGGTCTGTCCTAACACAATCAATTGGTCACAAACAACGCCCTTGTGCATATTTCTCTGCCACCCTCGATCCAGTAGCCAGAGCGCTGCCAGCGTGCCTGCGCGCTGTGGCAGCTGCAGCAGTATCGATACGCCAGAGCGAAGGAATAGTACTCTCCAATCCAGTCACTGTTTTAGTACCCCATGCAGTCGACACACTACTAAACCAGACCAAAACCCAACACTTGACTAGCGCCCGACTGACAGGATATGAGTTGACCCTGCTAGCACCGCACATTACCCTAAAGTGATGCACCACCCTCAATCCAGCCACACTGTTACCCCTACCCGAAAATGATCCTAGCGTGACTCCACTACACGACTGTGTGACACTAACCGATGAACAAACAAAAAGTAGAGTAGACCTCAGAGACACCGCCTTTCTAGAGCCAGATGGAGAACTATGGGTGGATGGTTCGTGCATCAAACTCCCCGACGGCACCACCTCAGCTGCATACGCTGTCACCACAGCCCGAACCGTTCTGGAAACAGCCCGTATTCCCCAACGTTCAGCACAGGCTGCAGAACTCATTGCCCTCACACGAGCTTGTATCTTAGCGACTGACACGACAGTTAACATATACAACGACAGCCAATATGCCTTCGGGGTGGTTCACCATTTTGGGATCTTATGGAAAGAAAGAGGGTTCCTGACTTCACACGGTACACCCATCCTGCTTGGAGATTTAGTCTCCGCCTTGACGCAAGCAGTCCTCCTCCCCAAGAAGTTAGCAGTGATAAAATGCCAAGCACATAGGAAAGTGACTGATCTCCTTGGACAGGGAAATGCACTAGCAGACGTTACTGCCCGAGCCACGGCAGGAGACAGAACTACGACACAAATGTATATGACCAGGTCACAAGCTGAACGATGGACTGACGCTAGGACCACTGTAAGGGACATAGACTACAGGCCCACAAGACGAATTGACAGAGTGGGAAAAGGTGGGACTAAAAGACGAGGAATATTGCTGGAGAACTAAAGACTGAAATAAATGGCACATTTACCAGCACACATAGGCTCCACCCCCATGATTGAACTAATCACCAGAGTATGGCATAACGTCAAGATAGCAGAATCTGCAAAACGCCTAGTACAACAATGTATAGTCTGCCCACAACACAACCCAGGGAAGGGGACAGTAGTACCACTGGGAGGGTTTGGAGTCCCTGACCACCCCTTTGAAATCCTTCAAATGGATTACATTCAACTAGAGAGATGCCTTGGTCTAAAATATGTCCTGGTGGTTGTGTGCGCTTTTAGCAAATGGGTGGAGGCATATCCCACCCGCGACAATAGCACCTTAGCCACTGCAAAAGTATTGCTGAAAGAATTCTTCCCCCGATACGGCCTTTGCAGAATTTTATGGAGCGACAACGGCCCCCACTTCGTAGCCGAGGTGATACAGAACATACTGAGAGGGTTGGGGGTAAAACAAAAGTTCCATGCCGTCTTCCACCCCCAATCAGCGGGCCTGGTAGAGAGACACAATGCAACGTTGAAACTAAAACTAGCCAAAATAGTTGCCACGACCGGGTTGAAATGGCCCGACGCCCTCCCATTGGCATGGTTATCGATGCGCTCCACCCCAACCAAACACCGACTGACCCCGTATGAGGTGGTCTTCGGCAGGCCTATGAGCATTTGGGCGGCACCAAGACCCACCTCCATTAACGATGTCCCGAACATATTAATGTCGGATTACTTGCATAAATTGACAAACGAGCTAACAATTATCCACCAACAGGTGCAGCAAGCCTTGCCTGACGTATCCAGGGGCCCGGGACATGAAATAAAGCCAGGCGACCATGTATTGATTCGTAACTTCCAAAGAACGAAGAATCTGGAGCCTAGGTGGACGGGCCCCTGGCAAGTCCTGATCACCACCCGAACTGCCCTCCGAGTGGAAGGAAAACGAAACTGGCTGCACGCTCATCATTGCAAACGAGTCCCGCCAACCCTGGCAACCTGTGAAGGGGTGGAGGTGCAAGAGGAAGTACTCGCGAGAGACCGACCAGCTCTGAGTTGCTACCTACAAGAAGACACCCTCGAACTATCAGAATTTCCCGACCCCACGGTGCCATCCAGGAAAGGGTACAACCTAAGATCGACGAAAGGAGGGAGCTCCAACGACCAGGCCACTAACTAAGTCAAGGTCTCAGATCAGTAGCACAGTCAAACAACGCTACCAGGAAAGCGCCAGACAAAAGTCTGTGGTCCTAACAGTTGTTGAGCTCCTCGAAGATGATGGAAGAAACTGAACACCTGCAAAACCACCGCAGACACACCAAGACTGCTAACCTACCCAGCCCCTGCAGAGCATCATCGAGAAAAGCGTTCTAAAGACATTGATCAAGCAGACTCTGCCTCATCACAGTTCCTCGACGCAGCAAAAGGGCTCGTCCCGCTATGGGGTCAGATGGCAAACAGCCGAGCCATCAGACATCTGTCCCAAGCGGTAGAGACCGCCCTGAACGTCACTGCTGGCATCCTCACCAACAACACTGCTGAGCTCCAAGCGATCCGTCTGGTTACCCTGCAAAATCGCATGGTCCTGGACGTGGTACTAGCGGACCGTGGAGGAGCATGCCGCATCATCGGTGCCAGCTGCTGTGTATACATTCCTGATAATTCACCTTCTGTCTATGAAGCAATCGAACATCTCCATAGACTATCTTCAGAAATTCATCAAGGATCAGAGACTTGGACAATTGGAAGTTGGCTTTGGGGCATCTTGAAGGAGTGGGGTTGGAAAATATCAATGATTCTCTTGGTCCCAGTATTGACAACATGTGGTTGTTGTTTGGGTATACACTGTATACCACCTTTGTGTTCTCTTTGCATAACTACCTTGCACCCTAAGACTATGGACACTCGGCTAACAAAAACGAGAGTAATGTATGATCAAGAGATACAGGACATTATGGAGATCGAAATAGACTGACAAGCTGGCTAGTTATGTTCAAAGGGGCCACTGTTAAAAGGAAAACGACAATCGTGAACATTACCTGCGCCATCTTGTCTGGTGGAATTCTGTGCGCACATAAGTTGCAGTCATTTTAATCTATCACAGCCATTTTGTACTCTGTGGTCACCTTTGTTTCACCCTGCCCTTACTAGCATCCCTCCGACCCTCTGACCGACCTGGTACGTGTGCTGGCAGATATAAACTCTATTTGCCGCAACAAACCTCAGCGCCACTTGCTGCCACAAACTCGTTTTTCCTCTCATCTCTGTTTTCAGGCAAACCTTTGCACACTCTACCCCTCGCTGCACCTAGTTACACAAACAGGTTCCAAACACCAAAAAGACTCTTGCAACATGATTTATTGCACTGCAAACAGCAAGACTTGTTGTTACCAACAATGGGACCTGTTTTTATCAACAGAACGGACTCTTAGATCTGGCCGGTCTCACATGTTTTAGACCCTGAAGCAAGGTCCAGCTGCAAGATAAGATTGTCTGTTTGACCTGGGTGGGAAGAGAATTACTGTTGGGCTTGTGTGACAACCTGCCCGGGGCGGGGACCCCAAGCTTGTGTAACCATGTTGATGAAACCAATGCATTGTGTCAAACCTGTATAAAAGGAAGAGCCAAAGGAGTTATCAGCAGAACACCTCCCTCAGACATCCCGGTGTCTGCAGTTGACGTGATCTCCTCATGAGAAATAAACCCTTTTCTTGTCTTCCAGTTTCCAGCGCTTGCCTCATTATTTTAATAGCGAACCCAAAGTGAATTAGAGGTGGAACCCTGCACCGGGCAGCATTGAGGGTCTTAGAAGACTCGCTGCCTTTCACACCACAACCTTTCACACCCCATTCAAACCACCCACCACCACAGCAGTTCCCCCTATTACCCTCCACAAATAGCCCACACACGTCGCAAACTTCAGAATTCTCCACACAAACAACCTACATTCCACTTCTACCCCAAGCTTCAACCTGACAAATCCCAACCACAGAAAAATCCCATATTTACCTATTCCTCCTTACATACTAAATCACGCAATAACCTTAAAGCGCCATGACAAGAGGAAGAAGAAAAAAAAAAAACAAAGCTACATTTGAGTCAGCCTCGTTTTTACCTACACTCTGATGAAGGTGAGGTCTGCTGTGGGTTCTGTCTCAGTCATGACCCAACGAAGAGTTTGCGCCCCCATTCCACAAAGTTATCCCACCAGATTTTTGCACCACAAACATAAATCGAGTTGGCAAAATTGAAGGAGGCCTAGTCATCATCTACAAAAAAAAAAAAAAAAAAAATAAATACAAATTGAACACCATTAGACAGCTGTGAACCCTTGATAAGACGCCACCCCAGTCCAATGATAACTTATTCATTTACACTTAGATATATATATATATCTATATCTCTTTGGTGCCGTTTGACAAATCTTCATGGCATTTTCCCCAAAAAGTGTCAAGTTGGGTCTTGTTGTGCATGGAAAGTTTCAGGGTGATCTGTCAAGCGGGGGGAGGGGGTGTCGAGAAAAATGGGTGGAGGGGGGGCTCAAAATTTGTTTTTCCCATGCAATTTCCCATATGGATTTTGAACACTAATACAGCCCAAACTGCTGAGCGGAATTACACCAAATTTGGCAGAAAGGTAGCTTTGGTTCAGCGTGTTTTTTGTTATTTGGTGTAAATCCATTCAGTAGTTTGAGATTAAAAGAAAACCAAATTTGTATATGTAGGGATGCGGACCCTCCGCTGATCCACGCGACAAAGCAAGGTCCCGATTGGCTGGCCGCTACATGACAGAAACGTTGTGGCCACCGTTATATATATCAGAAAATGGCCCTCTGGGATGAAAAGTAGCAACTAGTGGTCAGGTTAGAGCTTTCCTGATCCCATGTGTGTTATAGATGTGGGAAAAGCATGTACAATGGGCATCAAAATGCTAGAAAATGTGCTTTTTTTGCACTGGGCAAGAACCACAGTTTCATCAAGAGCTCAGCGCAGCCCCAGTGTAAAGCTGCAACGGATCTGCGAACCTCACCACGAATCCAAATATATATTATATATACACATATACTCACCCACCCACTCTGACACCCATAGACACACACACACACCCAGACAGACGCTCTTATAGCCACTCACACACCCAGACACTCACTCGCCCCTACAAACACTCACACCCAGTGACACGCCCACCCACTCTGATGCCCACAGTCTCACACCCACAGACGCCTATACAGATTAGACAGTGACACCCACAAACAGACTGATAGTAAGACATCCACTCACAGACCCACTCAGATTCTCACTCCCTTACACACCTACTCACACATTCACTTGCACATCTAATATTAGAGTGCTGAAGCACTCACATATCCAATAAGACATTCTGTAGTGTTACTTGTGTGTACTGGATTAGCCCTTTTGGTTTGTGAATCTGCAATAGATCCGCATGAGATTTAAGAAATTGTTTTTGAAAATAATTTTTTTTTAAAAGGACTTCTTTAGTGGAAGAATTGGCTATAAAAAGCCCCTTTGTGTTTATGATCTGAAGGTGATAACTACACAATACAGGATGCAGTCTTGGAAGAGAAAGGCAACAGAATGTTCCTCAAGAACTTCAAAGTGAACGCCATCATTTCCATATATACTTTACATGTCAAAGCGTAAATTGTTGTTATAGATGGAGCCCATGTTGTGGTCTCTGAGGAATGAAGAAACAGTTTTAGTGGTATGTTTCCTGGTCTGTTTGTGGACAAAATTTGTTCAACCACTTTCCGGTCTGCCTTTGGCAAATGTTAGCGAACACCAAGGAAATGTAAGGGAAAAGTGCCATTAGTTGACCAAAGGTATCCTTCATGAGGATTTTTAGTCCTACCCCTCTAAAGGCGCCTATATGTCATTGCCACCACAGTGCACAATCATGAGGTCTGGATGTTGGCAATCTTCAATGCCTTCAACCATAGGCAGCAACTGATGCCACTTTAACCCTCTCTGGCGAACCTAAGTGTCCACATTAGGCAAACCCAAGTTCCTGTCAATGCCACTCTTTCTAGCACACTCTCTAGCCCATAACACAAAGCTATGACCCATAAGCCACACTAACCATTTTGAAAGCAAGGAGAAGTAGCACACAGGAGAAGGTTGGGGCTGAATGAGATAGTTTTCAGAACGAAAGGCAGTTAAAATGGAGGACAGCACCGAATTAAAAAAAATAATTTGATTGAAGGTGTAAATATTCAGGTAGCTAAAATTAGGTAGTGATTTTGAGAAAAAAGTAACTAGATTTGCGATTGGCTCTGGAAAACTAACTTTTTATGCTATTTGGGATATGCTTATATTTCCAAAGAGTCAACCACTCCTGCTATAGTTTTTTTTTTTGTAGAGTATCATAAAGCGCTAACTAAACCCGAAGGTATCAGAGAGATTTACATGAGCACCAGTTATGTTACAAACGGACAAATTTTTTTGTTAGGCACAGGGAGATTAAGTGATTTGCCCAGAATCACAGAATGTTGAGCGTCCCTGCCGAGACTCAAACCAGGTTCCCCGGCTCCGAGGTGGACCGCCCTAGCCATTAGGCCACATTCTCAATTTGAACCTAGCATGCTGCTCACAGAAAGTACAAGACTGTTCCAAAGGCAGTTGCTATGGAAAGTGAGCTAAAGCTGTGTGGGTGGAAGGGTCCTGAAGAGACTGTACTTTCAAACGTAAAAGTAGAGTGGTTTAGACACATTCCTTATTATGGAGGAGTTATTTATTAAATCAGTACTATCTTATAAAGTTAAATGTAGATGCAAACTTATAGTAGTATACGGTTAAATGGTTTAACGGACTCCTGCATAGATTTGCGAATCTACAGCGAAGTTACACAGGCGGCCGCGCTGAGCGTCGCAGAGGATTCATGGGGAAAAAACAACCAAATTGAGCTTCTTGTAGGAAGCATAGAAAGGGTTAAAGAAATACTGACCATTTAGAAGAGGTATAACAAAAAAGAAAGATGAAAGGAAGCCTGCGATTTATTAACTGGTGCAGCATGAGTTGGAGCACATGGTGAGGGTTAGCCATTTTAACTGCTTTTCTACTGAGAGGAGGTGGTTTACAGGAGTTCTGTTTTCATTTGAAATCTCCAGTCAGATGTTACCAGAAATTAAAATAAAACAGTACAGCAAAGACCTTTTAAAGGTTTGTTAATTAGGTTGTAGAATATAAAAGTATATTTAGGGAACAAAATTACTGCTTGTATGTAAGCTGAAAGTGTGTAGCTTCTAGACACTATACTAGAAGGGAAAATAGAAGGGTGCTTAGATGAGAACATTAACTAAAAATACAGTGAGTTGGAAAGGAGAAAGGAGTTGGTATATTGAATGAATATTAATTTTTATTATGCCAGTGTTTGAAATTAGATGAGTGCTTGCTTATAGTATGTAATTTGCATAAGCTCATACAGTCAGGCAGGCACTTACAGATCCAGTTACACGCCGACAAAAGCACTTATGTATCCATCACATATATAGCCAGACAGTGACTGCCCACACCCATAAGACCATTCACACACTCATTTACTGACCTGTACGTCCAAGTCTGAGTACTAGTTTGCCATTACAGTCTGGGAGGACATCCGCAGAAGGCAATCTGGGCCACAGGAAGAGAGTTTTAAGAGGACTACTTCAGCACTCCTGAGAAGGGAGAACCTGAATTGCAATTGACCTTAGAATCAGGGTCCCCAAGGGTACTGGCCCTGAGAGGGAGAGAAAGGAGTAGAGAAATGACTGGGCAAAGGTTACAGAGGAGAGAGGGGATTAAAGAGAGAGAGAGAGAGACAGAGCGAGAGAGACAGAAGATAGATAAATATAGATATAGAAATAAAGATATATATATATATATATATATATATATATATATATATATATATGTATATATATATATATATATATAGTGATAGAGATATACATCTATATGCATCTCCGAACTGGATTTGATGCAGGAAGTAGTGTCTCCTCCAAAAGCCAGTCCCCTGAGGAGCTCAAGGACAGACAGGCTGAGAGGGACCAGAGGCTGCATCTGGCCCTGTACTTGTACATGCATTTGAATAGAAACACGGCACTTGCTGCTTAATGCTTTTTTCCTCAGTGTCTTTTGGAATGGTACATGTAATATACTGTGTTTGTTCCAAGTATAGGTGCATCTTTTACCCACAACAGCATGTGGATATGAGGAGCACCTCTTGCTTAGTATTCTTTTTGAGAAAAGAAATCAGTAATTTCTCCAAGAAGTGGATTTTTTTTTTTTAATTGCCGATGAAGGACAGCGTATTTTCAAATCTGTGGTTAAAGTACCTGCAAATATTTGCCAGATCCAAATAGCAAAGTTCTCCCGGTGTCTTGAATTTTATGCCTTTATTGTTAAAGTTTGCTTCAGTCAAAAAGCCACGTAAATCATCATATGGATATTCTGCACAGCTCGGAGTTAAAAACCAGGTTGGTGTTCCAAAATGTCTCCATCCTTTAATTAATTGGATACACATAGTATGCAGGTTTTTTTTTTTTTTTGGTACAATATTTATTGTTTTTCCCCCACTGTTCATTGAGGATTATTTCAACATTACATCACTTTTGGTCTATAAGTATAGAACCTGATAACAGTAAAAAGGGGAAAATGCACCCACAGAAGACAACTGTACGGTGAGAAGCATGTGGCATTTTGCACAGCGAGTAAACATCTCACAAAGTTTTGAAGGCAGGTGGTATTGTAATGACTGCGGCTGGTGTAGGTTTCCTAAGGGTACTGTATAGGTGTACTGTCCTGCTGCACCTACTTTGTCCTGCATGATTTAGTTGTGGCCCCTTTCTGGAATTGTTTTTAAGTGCTTCCACAAAGAAGTTCTCCCATGGACATGACTTTTTCTAGTGCCCCTAGAGAACTGTTTACTGCAAGTATCGCAGTAGAGATATTTATCTGTAACATTTTTTTCCCTTGACAGTTTTGTAAGATGCTTCAAAACACTTTGTTTTGTGCTTGCTGAAGTACTTGTGCACAAAAGTGTATTTGTAACTAGTTAAATAAGTAATGTTTATTTGTTAATGGTTTGGTTTAAATTGTTTTGTATTGAGTTAATAAGATGTATTTGTAAAGTTATTAAAAAAATTATTAATTTTAGTTATAGGTCACAAACACACCCATACATGAACTCTTACACCTATAGTCATTTACACACATACTGACACATACACTTGAAATCCCATAGTCAGTCATACACCCACTTACACATGGAAACTGGTACTTAGCATCATACACCCATTCACAAACCCACTCGTACTCCCACACAGATAGTGACTAAAACAGTTATACACTGATACAACCACTTACACGCCCAAACACACAATGCAGCTACTCTCATACCCAGTCTTACACTGATAAACTACACAGAGACCGACACATTTATGCACAGACCAATGCAGCCACTGAAACACAGGCGTGATACTGATACACCCAGCCACACTCCGACACAGGAACCAACATCTTTGCAGTGCCTCTGGATAACTGCTTGCTGCAAAAATTGCACTGCACAGAAGGTACCTTCCCCAGAAGGTAAAGTGCTTCCACACATCACTTTCTTTTCTGCAAGGTAGTGTCTTCCTCCTCATCCTCAACAGGTTGTGGATGCTCATCTTGGACAGACAATGTAGCTCAGCCATTCTGTATGAGCACAGCACTGCTGGATCACAACCCTTCACCAGAAATGGAGCAGGTTTTGGGTGTGGTTTCCATGAGCATGGGTGGGGTCCAAATACATCCGATCAAAAGACAAGGTTTGGATGCGTTTGAGCAAATTCGCGAATCTGGTCCGTATATTCGCGGATTTGCGAAACTCGTAAAATGGGTAACTTTGTTGGAAAACAGATATAAATTAGTTTATATATACACACACACTTGTAAATAGGTTTACACTGATGTCATTAATGACAATGGAGGGGTGTACATATTTGTAGTAATTTATAACATTTTCGGCGAATCTACGGATTCATTCCAATCAAAAGATCAGGATTAATAATCATAGAGTAGTAGTTAGTCTATGTTTAGGGACCAGTGAAGGTACCGCCATCCATAGAGCCACTCACACACCCATTCACTCACCCACACAGCCACTCACTTACCCATACACCTACTCACATAGCCATTCACTCACACAGCTACTAACACACCCACTCACTCATGCAGCCATGCACTCTCCCACTCACACACCCACCCACACATCCATACAAGCGCTCACATGTCCACTCACTCACTCATGCAGTCACTCACTCTCCAAGACAGCCACTCACACCCACTCAGTTAAACAAACACCCACTCAAACAGCCACTCGCTCATTCATACAGTCACTTACACATCCAGTCACTCACCCCTACAGCCTGTCACCCATACAGCCACTCAGTCAGCCACTCAGAGCCACTGACTCACCCATAAAGCTACTCACACACCCACGTATTCGCCAATACAGCCACTCGCACACGGAAACAGTCACAACCACTCAGACCATATGTTAGAAATTGTATCACTTAGTAGTACAGAAAGGACAGTAATTTAACTTATGCAGTAGGTCAGTATATATCCAAGTCTTTATGAAATACTTACACTTGCTGGATGATGCCATCAGTGATGTCATCACTGATCTCAATTGAGATGTCAGGGATGTCACTGACCATGTCACGAGTGGTGTAATATGGGAGGGAGGCCATAAGCAGTGCCTAGCTCAGAAAACTATATTTAAAATAAAATAAAAAATTTAAAAAAAATTAAAAAGTACTGGCGGTCGCCAGTAGGTAGTTATAGTTCGCACCTAGTTTCCACAGATGAAGCGTGTTTTTGTTTTGCTAATGACTTTGGTGCCGTTTGACGAATCTTCACAACATTTTGTAGGACTAGTACGCCAATCACTTTGGCTGCTTGTCAGGAAAGTTTCGGGGTGTCTCAAAACGCCTTATACCCATTCTATTTCCGATTGGGATTTTAGACATGAATATAGCCCGAATCGCTGAACGGAATGACACCAAATTTGGCAGAAAGGTAGATCTTGATCCAGAAAGAGCCCTTTCTGCAATTTAGTGTAAAACAAGTTCAGTAGTTTTGGAGTTAAGAAAAAAAGATTTATAGATATCTAGGGGCGCGGACCCTCGGCAGATTCAACAGATCTCCTGGTGAGATCTGATTGACTGCCACCACTTCAACCAGGAAGTGGTGGCACCCATCCTGGGAAATCGAGCCAGAGTGCCAAACCCCCTCCCTTACCCCCCCCCCGCCCAATTAGGCCTAGTGTTGGAGTCCCCAGAGGCCCAAAAAGTTTTTTTGTTTTTTTAATTCCTGCAAATTCACGGAGAATCTATAGGACCTTTAGGGTGTTGGCCACACAAGCCCTGTGGCCGACCCCCTCTGCGCACAGCCAAAGGCGTGGGGTTGGCTGCATTTGGGAGGGTGGGCACAGGGCCTTGCCACAGGCCGTGTGTGGCATGGGGTTGGCTGCATGCAGTTCAGATTTGACACAAACAAAAACTATAGAAATTCAGCAGCTATAGTTAGAGTTCTCAAGTAGCTATAACTCGTGCCTTAAGGAAACTATAACTCGCACCCTCTCCGTGCACTGGTAACTGCTCCATATATTACATCACTCTTGACATCTTCTACGACATCATTGATAATATCACCAACATTTACTGTAAAATTATTGACGAGAAAACTGCATGGCGGGGGTGCGAGTTATAGTTACCTTAGGGCGTAAATAGGTATGCAGCAATGGAAGCCTTACACGTCTTGCTAGATACAGTGACCAAGAGCCATCTGGACCACCCAAATCTACACATTTTAGGAGATCTGTACATATGTTTTGACATGAAAATCTAACCACAGCTATCATAAAGCCTTCAACCTCTAACAAATTGCTTCTGGGCCAACTGACTCCACTGGACATACTCCAGGCGTCATTGCATTGTCCTCAGGGCATTCCAAGGAAAGGAACTGTTATACCTAAAAGTTGAATACAAGCAATACCAACAAAACCGGACACTGCACTCCAGGCTAGCACTATGCATCATCATACCACCTTACCATATGTAATCTACAGGTGACTGCTTTCTCAGTGCTAGACGCCAAGCTCCGG
Organism: Calotriton arnoldi; assembly: GCA_963921515.1. Lineage (NCBI taxonomy): Eukaryota > Metazoa > Chordata > Amphibia > Caudata > Salamandridae > Calotriton > Calotriton arnoldi. Next base: position 254,320 of record CAWUFW010004403.1, on the reverse strand, counting down.
AACTTGTTTCCAGTCAACATAGCATATACACTTCGGAAGACACATGAAAATATGGCTATTTCCAAGATACATTCATTATCACACATAGAACCCGGAAAAACAATGACACCTTCCAGTTCAATCTCCAGTTTCCAACCCACAGATATGGAAGAACCCAACCATCAAACTACTTTCTATATGCGGGCGAGCTGAAAAGGGCTGGTCTATAGGGGGAGGTAATTCAAATTAAAAAACACCACACTTACCAGAAGCTGCCGGCCGCATCGGTCCTCGAGGCTTTGTGTTCTGCTGCTTCCTGGTTCCGGCAGACACTGGGACAGCAGCAGGGACTGCCTGTGCAATCCCAGTGCGTGCTGAGCGGGCTGGTTTGACGTGCCGCTCAGGGCAGGGAGTCTGTGCTATTTCTCCAACCCGGCTGTTCAATAAAGCCGGGTTGGAGAAACCCCAAGTGCGTATGTCTGTTTGGCCGGCCAAAGACAGCTGGCCAAACCGATATGCGCACTTAGAAGTGCACTGAACTCATCCCTCCCACAGCCTGGCCCTGCCCCTCCCCACACAATCATTTTGTTTTTCACCTGCTGGCTCTGAGCCACTGGGGCGACACTCCTCTACCACTGGTCGTATCGTATAAAGAATCTATCATAAACCACTCAAGATACAGAGGTTAGGATTGCGGATGAACGCAAAATAGGATAGATCAGGGGAATAAGATGAAGATTTCCTGCATTTTGCATAGTCTTGTAGAGGGATTGGCAAGTTTTGGCATGAGTTACTAGCAACACTCTCTAAAATTATAAACTGCATTATCCCAGAAAAGCCTTAGATAGCACTACTCATTACTAAGGTTGGTCATGTAGATTCCAGCGAAGGTACTAAAATGAAACGCTATGGCATTGTTACTTCTCAAAAGGTGAGATTTTGGGAACATGGCAGTGTGCCTACTCGTATAATTTGAATAGACAATCTTGTACATTGTTGTGAACAAATCTGTAAAATACACTAAGGGACTCCTGTGGACCTCAAAGCCCAAAGATAGAAGAGAACCTCTGTGGGAATAACTACTGGAATATACATGATCGCCTGAAGGATATCAGAACCTAATGAACACCTTTAATGTATACAAAGCTTAACGAAATATCAGCTACAAGCTGCAAGTAGGCATAAATGCTATGATGTACTTACTCTGCCTGTCATTGCTTTGAAATAGACTGCAGATTTAAAAAAAAAAAAAATAGAAGGCACTGGCCAGGTTATGGCTGATATCCAACCTTGGATAACATTGCACCACCTTAAGTTGAACCCACTGATCTTTTTCCCCAAGCTACACCTCCTGCTCCAAACCATGCTCAACTCATTCACTGCGGGTGTTAGACTTGGCATCTTTTGGCGTGTTTCCCCTGAGTTTTTGCTTTCGGACCTCCCGGTTTTGACTCAGTTTGTGCTGGCTTAGTGTTTCTGCGCACTTTTCTCACTGCTCAGGGGTAAAGTGCAAGTGCTCCTGTGGTAAAATGTGTTATGGATTGGTGTTTCCATGATTGGCCTATTTGATTTATGTGTCAGTCTCTAGTAAAGTGCACTGCGTGTGCCAGGGCCTGTAAATCAAATGCTGTTGGTGGGCTGCAGCACTGGATTGTGCCACCCACACAAACAGCCCGTAAATGTGACTCTGGCCTGCCATTGCAGAGCCTGTGTGCAGTCTGGTACTGCCATGTGGACTTGGCAAGTACACCCACTTGCCAGGCCCTAACCTTCCCTTTTCTTACATGTCAGCCCTGTGGCAGGGTGCAGTGTATGTGAAAGGTAGGACATGCCCTGGTGTGTGTGGCATGTCCTGATAGTGAATTACTGCCAATTTCGTTTTCACTATTGCAAGGCTACCTGTTCCCCATAGGACAGAATGGGAAGTTTGTTTATAACATCTTATAAACATAACTGGCCCTGGGAACTAGGTAGGAAAATAAAGTTTAGTATGCCTGAACTCAGAATCTAAAGATGCATCGTTTAGTGAGGATGATTTTTACATTCTGTGTTTGAAAATACCACTTTTAGAAAGTAGGTATTTTCTTGCTCAGTCATCCTGTCCCATTCGAGACAGCAACCTTCCCGGAAAGCTGGAAGCACGCCGAGATCACCGCCTTACTCAAGAAACCCAAGGCAGACCCCAAGGACCTCAAGAACTTCCGACCCATCTCTCTGCTCCCGTTCCCCGCGAAGGTCACCGAGAAAATCGTCAACAAACAACTGACCCGCTACCTCGAGGAGAACATCCTGGACCCTTCCCAGTCCGGCTTCCGCAGCAACCACAGCACCGAAACCGCCCTCATCGCCGCCACCGATGACATCAGGACCCTGCTAGACAACGGAGAAACAGCAGCCCTCATCCTCCTGGACCTATCAGCCGCCTTCGACACGGTCTGCCACCACACACTACGAACACGCCTTCATGACGCCGGGATCCAAGAGAAGGCCCTGGACTGGACCACATCCTTCCTTTCCGGCAGAACACAAAGCGTCCGCCTCGCCCCCTTCCGATCCAAGGCCACCAAGATCATCTGCGGCGTACCCCAAGGCTCCTCCCTCAGCCCAACGCTGTTCAACATCTACATGGCACCCCTCGCCCACGTCGCCCGACAGCACAACCTCAACATCATCTCCTACGCCGACGACACCCAGCTGATCCTCTCCCTCACCAAAGACCCTCACACCGCCAAAGCCCACCTCCACGAAGGAATGAAGGCCGTCGCCGAATGGATGAGGACCAGCCGCCTGAAGCTGAACTCGGACAAGACGGAGGTCCTCATCCTTGGTTCCAACCCTTCAGCCTGGGACGACTCCTGGTGGCCAACATCACTGGGAACAGCCCCGCCACCCACCGACCACGTACGCAACCTAGGGGTCATCCTCGACCCCACCCTCTCCATGACTAAGCAGGTCAACGCCGTTTCCTCATCCTGCTTCAACATCCTCCGAATGCTCCGCAGGATCTTCAAGTGGATCCCCACCGAAACAAGAAAAACAGTCACCCAGGCCCTCGTCACCAGCAGGCTGGACTACGGAAACGCAGGAACGACGGCTAAGCTCCTGAGACGGCTGCAACGTATCCAGAACGCCTCTGCACGTCTTATCCTCGACATCCCCCGACGCAGCCACATCACACCCCACCTGAGAGACCTGCACTGGCTCCCTGTCAACAAGAGGATAACCTTCAAGCTCCTCACCCACGCACACAAAGCACTCCACAACTCCGGACCAGCCTACCTCAACAGACGACTCAGCTTCTACACCCCCACCCGCCAGCTCCGCTCGACCAGCCTCGCCCTCGCCACAGTCCCCCGCATCCGGAAAACGACCGCCGGCGGCAGATCCTTCTCCCACCTCGCCGCCAAGACCTGGAACACCCTCCCCACCAACCTCCGACAGACCCAAGACCTACTGGCCTTCAGAAGACTCCTCAAGACCTGGCTCTTCGATCAGTAGCAGCACCACCCCCCTCTTCCCCCAGCGCCTTGAGACCCTCACGGGTATGTAGTGCGCTTTATAAGTGACATGATTGATTGATTGACTGTGTGCCTCTGCTGGAATGTGGATTGCATGTCTGGGTTTTGGATGACAGAAGGCTGGGGAGCAGGAGTGGCTCCAGATAGTCTAGGTGGGTCAGGAAAGGGCTGAATAGACCTGGGCTGCAACTGGGGAAGGGGGAGGAGATTTCCTTGCACCTCAAAGGGCCTGGTCTGCCTCTGACAATGCAGTCTCCACCTCCTGCCAGGAAGTCACACCAGAGGAGGCAGAACAGGTTCTGGCTGGGCACAGACAATCTCTGCCTAAGAGATCAAAGGATTTTGGGATATAAATATTGGGGCCCAGACCCCTGAACTTTAGAACTCTTTTGGACCAAGAAGACTGCCAAGAAGAAGAGCTGGTGAAGCTGTGAGGAGGGACTACCACTTTGCTGTGTGCTTTGCTGTGTTGGCCTGCAGTGGCTGCTTCAGTCTTGGGCAGTGAAAGGACTGGACTGAACTTTCTGCAATCTACTTTTGTGAGTTTCTCCAAGGGCTTGAGGTAGAGCTTGCCCCCTGTTCAAGAAGTCTCAGGCACAACAAAGACTTCAAGCTCTTCTGCCCTCGGCACTGGGGACTGTGTGTTTTGTGCTGCAACAGAAGAAAAAGCAACCAGACAACGTCGACGACGCCGCTGCAGACTCAGTGTCCTGATGGCACCGCAAAGGGCACCGCCGTAACGCCGCACCGCGACCCTGGTCTCACAGACGACGCCTGCTGACGCCGCCACCGAGCCGCTGCTCGCACCGCGACCTGAGGGCACCGCACGCCGCACCGCTGTACTTCGCACCGCAGCACCCGACGCCAGCGCTCCTGACTTCACCAGAGAGGAGTTCGATCTGCAACGTGTGTGACTTAGAGGGCCCCGACGACTCCTGCACCGATCCCCGGAACTGACGCCTGCAGACGCCGTGCTTTCGGAAGCTCAACGAGAGGACACCGACGCCCTGCATTTCTAAAAGGTACTGTTTGCGGGTCTTCCCGACACCGTAGCTGGCCCGCGACACCGCGGTCAGCCAGAACTGTTTGGATTTGTGCGCTCACGATGCCGTGATAGCACCGGACGGAGCTATCGACATTAAGGAACTGTTTTTCAAGCATATTTTTGATAACTGCAGATCTTTAAGTACTGTATTGTGGATTTTTATCGTTTTTGGTCTTGTCTTAAGTATATAAAAATATTGGATATTTTTCTAAACTGGTGTGGTGTCCTTTTGTAGTGCTTACACTGTATTACTGTGAGTTATGTGCAAATGCTTACACACTGCCTCGAAGATAAGCCTGACTGCTCGTGCCAAGGGGGTGAGCAGGGGTTATTTTAGGAGTGTAACTCCCTTATCCTGACTAGGAAGAAGGGTCCCTATTTGGACAAAGGTGCAAACCCTTGCCAACTAGAGACCCCCTTTTCTAACAGTGGGAAACTGACACCACAAAATCATCTGGCATCGTTCAGGACAAGGCTAAGAACTGTCAACCCCAAATCAACTCACTTGCTAAAGGAGCACATCACCAGCTCAGGCTCCTCAAAGGCATCAAATCCTTCTTCCTAGAAAGTTATTTAAAGCGAGTAATTCACGTTATAATGCTATAAAAAGTAGACAACGATAATTCACACTTCTGGTAGGAATACTCAAACACCATCTAGCAAAGTAGTGTTATATGCAGGGCTTAGACTAGCCATGGGCACAATAAAGTTTCATCATAGTTCCCTAAGCCTAATTGCAGAGAACAGGCTCACTACAGATGCAAGACTTATGTACAGCCTAGCATGCATTAACCATAACGCTCTTCAATTGGGCTCCTCAGCATATTTAGTCCATATTTTCACTGTAGTAGGTAAGCATCACCCTTGAAGTGCAAACTCCTACGTCCTTGAAATCCTGTCTTTCAAAAGTCAACCCATATACTATATTACCAACACATCTTAAAGCACAGGCATAGCAAATAGGTCTCGCCTTTGGGACCTTATAAGTGTTTAGCCATGTAGCACATTATCCATCACATTAGCCATTAAAGACATCAAAATTTTCCCTGTGTGTCCGTAGGAAGTTGAGTATTTCTGTGCACGAGGAGTAGGGTTTTCAGGATATTGTAACCATCATGTAAACGCAGCCCTAGACTACTGATCAAGTTGCAGTCTTAAAGGCACTGTCTATGTTCCCGCAAGGGACTTGGCGTCTGTTGCAGTCTAATCTGGATGGCTCTGTGGTGGGGTGTAGAGGTTTTAAGTGTGCTCTGGTACTGAAGTGTGGCCGGAGCATGCCATGCTGAAAGATAAGGCAGCTGTAATGCGTGAGCCGTAGGCAAACAGTAAGTAATACACGCAGGAACAAATTAAAACAAGAAAAATGCACAGTCCAAGATGTTCTTAAGTGCAAAAATACACAATGAGCCAGATTACGTAATTTGCACAGGTGCCAGGCTATATTTTCATTAACGTTTGCCCCAAAACACTAATGCAAAAACTCCATTTGTATGGACGGATGGGGTTCTGAACCTGCGGACACGTGTGTGAGTGTGAGAGTGTGAGAGTGTGAGAGTGTGAGAGTGTGAGAGTGTGAGAGTGTGAGAGTGTGAGAGTGTGAGAGTGTGAGAGTGTCCGAGAGTGTCCGAGAGTGTCCGAGAGTGTCCGAGAGTGTCCGAGAGTGTCCGAGAGTGTCCGAGAGTGTCCGAGAGTGTCCGAGAGTGTCCGAGAGTGTCCGGAGTGCGAGAGTGCGAGAGTGCGAGAGTGCGAGAGTGCGAGAGTGTCCGAGAGTGCGAGAGTGTCCGAGAGTGTCCGAGAGAATGTGTGTTAGTTGTAAAAATGTGTGCGATTGTGTTTGAGAGAAATATGTTCTGTGTAAATGTTTGCAAGAGAGGAAAACACATGCTTGAGTGAACTGCTCTTTTACTTAAGGGGACTTCTAAAACACACAGTGGGAAGAAAGCCTAGATGCAAGAGACAAGCTCGAGCTATTTAGGGAGGGGAGGGAATTCTGCGACTTAAAGAAGCCTGCTAGACATGTGTGCCAGAAAACAAGGCCGCTCATGTCCTGGGCCGCTTATGCCCTGTGTGTCCTTAGGAAGTTTAGCATTTCCGTGCACCAGAAAGTATTGTTTTTAGGATATCGCAACTATTGTGAGAACACAGCCATAGACTACCGAACACATTGCAGCCACACCAGCACAGTCTACGCTCCCGCAAGGGACTGTGTGTTGGCGTCCATTGTCGTCAGCTTTGGATGGCTCTATGCTGGGGTACAGAGGGTTAAAGTGTGCTCCGGTAACGAAGTGTGGCTGGAACACACCATGCTGAAAGTTACGGAGGCCAAAAAGCATGCCCTGTAGGCAAATAGTAGCACGCGCAGGAGCCAATTAAAACAAGAAAAATGTGCAGTCCAAGATGTTATGTGCAAAAATACACAATTAGCCAGACTGCGTAATTTGCACAGGTGCCAGGCTATTTTTGCATTAACGTAGCCCAAACAAAACAACGCAAAAACTACATTTGAAAGGACTGATGAGTGTAAAAGTTTGACTAACACTGTTTTACAGAAATGAGAAAACACAGAGGTAACTCGTCACATCTAGGAAGTGTTGTTTTAAGAAGTTTTGTAATGAAGTGGCGCGTGCAGTTCACCACTTCCTCCTCATGGACGGGCCTCCAAGCGAGGTTTCCTGGAACACTCCACAGGGGCGGCGATGACGATAGAGGACTGCGAGGTGAGCCAGAGTTCTCAGCGACCACCCCCGACATGGACAAGGGGAAGGAGGAAGCAGACTCAGCCCGTAGGAGAGGGAGCAAAGAGTGAGCATCAGTGAAAGATAAAACACAGCGTCCATAAAGCGTGTGCCGCACCGAGCCAGGAAACCACTTTAATTCAATTAATACTAGAGGGAGGGGTTTGGTACACAGAACAGGCGCCGTCGGAACGTGTGCAGGAAACGAAGCAATGCATGCGTTTGTAAACTGAAGCCATCAGTACAATGCATACAGTCCGCCCTTTTGTCTTTTTGCACTAAACACGGTATAGGTTGTGCACATAAATAAAAATACAACTTATAACAAGAAACGATGGGCAGAAGGTGGTAGTGGAGGGGGCAACGATTACTTGAACTGGGAGCAGCGCCGTGTGCCAAAGGTGAACCCAAAACTGAAAATTCATGTTGGCACGAGCAGCTGGGAGCAGCTACCGGCACAGAATGAGCAGGAAATAATAACAAACAAGTACGGCGTGAAGTGGGCACAGCAAGCCAAACAAAACAAAAAAAAGTAGTGCTCTCAAAGTATCCTAAGTAACCTGTAGAGCAGGAGCATATGTAACAGGGGCAGCCCGCATGAGAGGATAGAAAAGTCCAACAGGAGGGACTACTAAGCGTAGTCACGAAACAAAAGCTGGCATTTACAAATGACAGTAAGAGGACCCAATGACAAAGATGGGCGGTTCTTGAAGCCCATATTGTAGATATAGCATGTCTGGAAGGGACAGCGCGCATGCGCTGCCTAGACGAGACCTAAAAAGATCTGAAAAAGATCTGAAAAATCCAATGTTTCCACTGCACCTCGTACCCTGACAGACTATCAGGTACATCAAATCTTTGCGAAATACGCAATATTTAAACATAGCCTTTTGTAACTACAGGAATTTATATGGTTATTTTATTATTATCAATATGGCTACCTTTCATGCCTCGATTAGTGTGTAGAACCCGTGTGGGTAATACTTAATTGGTGTGCATAGGATGCTATTTTGCCATATTTTGTGCTTTATTTGGAATTATATTTTGTGTAACTTTGCTGTAGTCGAAATTTGTAAAATGGCCTCACGTAACGTGCCCGATCATGGCCTACTCAGCCCTAAAGAAAACTGCCAATTAAATGTACAGTATGTACACTTACGTACTCCCAATATATATGGGGCAATGCTCACCTCAATTGATTCTTCACTTTTTCCTCCCACGCAATACCATGGACAATACAACTTTAGCTACACATGTGACTGTGTTAAGATTATTACACACAAATATGCAACTGCTACTCGTATTGTGGCAATTGAGCACCTGATGGAGCATGTCGATTCCACTTTGTGACTGCTACCAAACAAGTCTTACAGAGGTCCACTATCCAAACAAACAGCAATAGCACATCCAACGCCAGCCCTATCATCTCCCGTAAATCAAAATATTACCTTAAAAGTAGGTCATTTTAGGAGCCATTCCTTTGAGTAACTCATGCATAAGACTCCCAGAAATCAGTTTTTACAGATAAATACGGACAGAAAACAATATGTTTTGTGTACGCATTTATTTTTAAAAGCGGATAAATACAGAAAATTGGGCTTCTTTTAAGTGACTTTCGTGCTGTCTTTCATGAAATATAGCCCAACAGCTGAGCAGATGGACAGCATGGGAAATTAAAAAACAGGGTGAAGTTTCTTTAAATAACGGCATATGCCAACAAACATTTGTGGTAAAATGCTCATATTTACCGGTGGACGTACTGTTATGTAATATTTTGTAGCTTACGTAGCTAAAACACAACAGGCATCAAATTATCACTGCGTGTCTATCAGTTAAATAAATATGGAAATGTACAATTTTACAACTTCATTTATCTGAAAAACACAAAATAAATATAGATAAATACAGATAAAATGATCCAAAAATAAATATGGATAAATACAGACGGAACTGTTAAAAAAATAAATACCATAAAACCGGAAGCCCTACTCGTGCATCTTCTGACAAACCAATGCAGTAATGAACAATCTAGAAGAGAGCAATTTTGCAGTTACAAGGCACAAGACCCAATTTAAGACCAGAGACACTTTGCAAAGTGTGCATTGCTTTCCCTACTACCATTGTAGTAAACAGCAGACTCTTGTTCTATAAACCCATCTAGCTTTGTCTCGTCAATCTAACGCTCGAGAATTGTCAAATCTTTATTTCATACTGTGTGTCAGTTTGCATCATGCCTTCGTAGATCGTTTAGGCCTCCATGCTACTAGAGTAGAGTTGTTACATGCAATGCTATCCTCTATGACCTATAAATTCATGGGGAAAAATCTTTTCATACCCAGCTCCCTTCATGGCTTGGGTTTTTGATCTCACTCTACTACCACCGGGCAGTTTGCAATATCCTTTGGTTTTCCAAAGATTATTAACACAACAAACTGAACAAGCATTGGCAAAGTCAATTTTGGTTTCGCCTTTGTGACCCACTGGCTTTAGCAATTCTTTTTGGCCATGTTGAATAGCAGAAAAACAGCATATGCCTTCCGACAGCTGGTACCTAACAAGTCATATACTGCGAGGCAGTCGTGTGGTTAAGTGGAAAAGGAGGTGAATGGACTGTTAGAGGCATTAAAGTCATTAACTCACATACTCAGCAACCACTTCAACTGAAGGGAGTGCTAATAAAAAAAATTATTATATATATTATTCAAACATATTTGCATTCTGAGGTGATTTTAAAATATGTATGGAGTCAGATTCCCCTGGGCTGGCAGAGCTGCTGTCTCTGGTTCAAACCTGCCCTGGAGGTGCCACATATATTTACACACAGGTCGGTCTTATTTGTTGTGTTTTCCAAGGCAAACACTGTGAATCTAGACATTACAATTGACAGTGTACATGCCCGCACCGTCCCCACGTAAATACATTTAATGATTTTAACATAAGTCTTTCACCAGTCCAAACGTTAACATTGAAAATAGGGACAATGCTGGCTTAAAATAGGGCAATATAGCACAGCGCTACTAAAAGGCAAACTCCAGACAGGCTTGGCTTTCATGACGGACACAGCAGGAAAAAAAAGAACGTGTTACTTAGACAGTTCTAAAATTTAGCGCCAAGCAAAGATCCCCACCCCATCCCCGTTTAGCGCTATAGACTAATTCACAACATAATAAAAGTGCACTTTTTAGGTCCGTAGAGCCTCTGGGAAGGCATGATATTCAGCAGACACTTTGACTTCAATACTAAAAGTCTTATGGCTAGCTGAGAAGCGTGTGAGGATCCCGTAAACAACGATGACAGTGGAGCATGGCGCTACAAATCCGCTGCATACTGAGGGCGAGGCTAGTGCTGTGGTGGGAGGTCTGAGGACTGAGGCAGCTCGGAGACCTTACAGAGCTACAGCAGCTCGAAAGTCCACTCTGACTTTATCCAAGCCCCATGCTGAGCCCGATAAACATGTTAATGGTCGCACCAAGAGGCATTTCTCGCCTTTTTTGGGGGGTTGGAGGGGGAGTTACGCAACAGACATGAAAAAGTAATCAGTAAAAGTGCCACCTTCAAAGGGTAGCCTGCACGTGTGGAAGAAAAGCCTACACAAAAAATGACCATTTGCAAAACTACATTTAAAACAAGCCGATCCTCAAGCAGAGATAGCTTATCGGCAACAGCTTTTCAACACAGCTGCCCCCGAGCGTCGCATTGCGTGTTAACTACGACGAACAAAAACAAGTAGATAGTAACCTGAGCCACGAGGAATGCAGCGGCCACCCTGCGTGCCGCTGCTCGCTCCCGCAGGCAAAACGCCGTGGGAGTGAACATTAGAAAAGAGGTTGGACAAGCACCCGCCTTTAGCCATTTGCGTGCTTTCATTATTGAAAGGCACACGCAAAAGCCAACCCAATGTGTGTGGGGGGGGGGGGTCAGACCCACACAGAGCAGTTACAAGAAACCTCGCAAAGCACCGCATGCGCGCCGCGCTAGGCTCGACCTAAAAATTACAAAATGGCTCTTTTCTACTTGCGTGGACGATACTATCAAGCACATTTTTCACACAAGTTAAATAAACTGGAATGAATTTTGGTATTCTTCCGGATTTAATTTTTTCGGTGTGGATGATGCTTCAGCAGACCTGAAAACTGATGACTCTTTGGTTCTATTATCAACACACCCAAAGCACCGATCCAGGCTAATAAAGTTGTTCCAATATGGCCTACATAAACATTGATTCACCAGTTTTAGGGACAGTGACCTTCTGCTGAACCAATTTAATTAACACCTTCCAAAATTTCCAAAAACAGATTTGTACATTATGTTAGCTGATCAATGGTTCTCGGCTTGGCGAGGTTTATTTATTCTGCAACAACACTTACCAAGTCAAGTACCTTAAGGATTCAGCATTAATCTTACTTCAAGAGACCCAACTTATGTAAGCATCACTTAAAATCAATATCCTATCAGGCATGGCATGCCCTTAAGCCCAGAAGCACAGTCGGAAAAAGAAATGTTAGTTAGTATCCATGTTATGCGATTTGAAAAATATTTAGTTTACATCTTGTCTTTACACCGAGTATTTCGGACCCAAAAAGTAATATAAACATGTGGGTGTCTAACACAGCAAATCCTTTGTGTGACAAACAAATTCTGAACCTGCAAGTCATTTCAGTCAAAGAAAGCAAATGGATTATTTGGTCACTCTAGTTTCCTTAGTGAGGATTGTTTCAAGAATGAATAAGAGTGAAATTCATTGAGGAGGGGCCCAAAGAGGCGCCAGAGAGAACTGGGAAAGTGCCAGAAAGATGCAGTATGGCCTCCCTAATGAGCTCGACCTGCTGCGGCATCGCTGATGGTCAGGGGAACTCTGGACGCATCAGGATTAACTGTGGAATTGGCTCCATTATCGGAAGCGAGATTGAGGGGCACTTTGATGCCTGCCCGGCTTCCTGTTATCTAGAGTGTTGGGATGGGAGTAGAGTCCGGCTCTGCCTTCTTATGTTTCTGCTTCCATTCGGACTTTGACTTACCGTGTGACCTTGAAGAGGAACGGTAGCAGTATTGGCCTCGAAGGCGAGACTTGCATGGCTTTTTCGATGTTTAGCTTCTCTTCACTGTCCCAGGTAACCTTTGGGTGGATGAGGGTATACCCCTCACATGACTTGGAGTCATACCCCCAACCCAATCAGTGGCACAGCTCATGCGGGTCCTTCACTGACATCTGTTTACAACAGTCACTGCATGGTTTAAATCCTGTAGTCTTGGGTGGGGACATTGTTCCTTTGCACACTGGAATCAGAGGCGGGGAAAAAGGAGCAGAGGAACAGATCCAAGTTTAAAAGCATGGAAAAAAAAGGTGCGCTACATCACTTTCATGGAGGAACTAGACCAATGCAGATTCGTCCGGCATCACATAGCGATGCACAGGTGCACTACTGACCCAGTCTGGTGCCTGGGGGTTACTGTACAGGTAAGGAATCTGCTGTCAGCTATATCCACTAGAAGTTATAAGTACACACACATTAAAAATTAAAAAGTCACAACAGAAATGAGACTACAGCCACTGGCTTAGGAGTGGGTTCAAGTAATTGAACACTGTCAATATATGTACAGAAATGACTCAGTCAGGTTGTTTCTCAATTCAGTCATCACAATGTGATCCTACATCAACAGCTCTTCTTTGCCCAGTCATTTCTAGTGCTACCACTAAGAGAAAACATGTTCCTACTTAACAACTTAGGTATTTTACCCACCACGCAAGCTAAAGCAAGGGACCCATTTCTTTCAAATGTCTATGAAGTGCTATACACGAAAAACATTGCCCATAACAACTTGCCCAGAAAAGTACAGCTCCTGCCATTCAACCGCAATGTCCAATAACAATGTGCAATTTGTAAATCCAGACCTATGCTTATACTGTGCCCTTCAAAAGAGAGGACGAAGAAAAAAAACCGGGAAAAAAAAAAAAGAAGGTGGTGCGGGTATATAGTTACAGTTACCAATTGCCCCGCACAGACAAGAAATCTTGCAACTCCTTATAGGCCATTTTACCCTTGTGTTGTAGGGAAAACCTGGCAGTATCAAAGGTGAGAATTACATATGCTTTCTACTAACCAGGATGCTAGATTCTGAGTTTCTACAACAAAGTTGGAAATACAAAACCTCAACTCTCCAGGGTGGCTTAGGTAGGCCAATCAAAGCTTAAACTCATGAGCGACGGCGTGAAAAATGGTCTAGATGTAGCGCAAGAAAGACATTATAATCATAATAAAAAATATTAAGCCAAAGGCATGTCTTAAAATATAATTTGAAACACCTTAAAAATATACAATAATAAAGCGGTGGTTTGACGCTTATAGGGCTAACCAACCAGTACCAATTTACATTCTCAAATAGCATTCTCGGGCACTGCATATCACATATTGGTTTAAGGCTTGTGGACTAGTTTGAAACACCTCACAATGAAGCAGCATTACCCCCATGCAGTTTCAGCATTATGTGCTGCAAAGTGTACAGTGGCACAAATGGACTACTCAGACTGGCTTTGGGAAGAGCTTCAAGTGAAAGGGGAAGCAATATTAACTCTACTCCTTGTCCTCAACCACTTGCATTCTCATGGAGCTATTTTGTGAAATAGCCCAAATCCAAATCACAATATTAAAGTAAAAGCCACACGCCTGAACAGTTTTTAAACTGTTGCCGTTCGGGTCTAACGGAGGCCTTAAACACAAACATATCAAATGCACTCATGGCAGTGAAGAAATCTTGGCCTTATGTGGGGGCTCAAGCTTCCCAAAAGACAAAATTTGCTAGCCCACAAACTGCAGCTGGACTTCAGCTGAGGCCTGTCTCTGGGTTTAGGAGTCAGTTGGAAATAGTATGGTACCACACAACTGTAGGAGTAGGACCATCACCAACTATGTAATCAAGTCACTGGCTTGGGCCATGGCGCCAAGAGCAGAACAAGCATTGGCAAAGCTATTGAATTTGACAATGTCTTTTAGCTGTATTGTACAGCAACGCGGCTGTGCACCATGGCTAAAAGTTAGGGGGGGGGAAAGTGTTATGACTCAGCCTTTTTTCTTATGTTGGGTGGTGGTGGTGGTGGTGGGGGGGGGTGAACATCACAGAAACCCGGAGGAAGGAAGTAGACAAGGAACATGGGCAACATCCAGCGATGGCCAAGTCATAGCACTCTTTTTCTTATGTCGGGTGCGGGCAACAGACAGTGGGAGGGAAGATGCAACATGGCCAACGGATGGTTGGGAGGAAGGAAACAGACAGTTAAGAAGCAGCTATGGTAGGGAAGAAGCAACACGGAAAACAGAGGGTGGGAAGGAAGCAGCAAGATGGAGAATGGGGGCGGGAGGAAAGAAGCACCACAGACAGGAGAAGAAAAAAGATAAATAAAAAATAAAATATATTATATTAAAATTACCTTCATCACATCTCCAGCAGCGGTAGGACACTAATCAAAATGAAGCTATCAGTACTTGGTCCATGCTCCAAGAAGGGGAAATGAAAATCGGTAAACGCTGGCCAATTAGGAGGCAGCAAATAAAATTAAGAGTGACAATGAAGCCTACGAATAATAAGCAATGTGTGGGCTCCAAGCCCCCTATAGTAAACAATGTCTTGGGAACGACAGCATGTGTGCTTTCTTAGGCAAGACCTAAACAAGGACCTCTATACTAAGTTCAAGAGGCAGGCTCCTGAGCGTCAAAGGCCAGAGGGAGGATGCTTTCCATTTAATTTTCTTAAATGGCACAAAGATTTGTTCACAGTGAACAGATTTTAACTTTGCTGCTTTAGTTGATAAGCCATCCAAGTAACTAAGGTAAGATTTTTTCAACCAAAATTACATAATCAATAAAATACTAATATACATATGGACAATGGGCTTTGCAGTAGTGGCAGGGAAGTGAGTGACAACAGGCAGAAGAGTTGAGATTGGAGCATCTCAATCGTCTTCACCTTAAAAAAGCAATATTTGGCAGAAGCAACAGGTCTGGTCTTGACAATGTAGTGCAGTGGTTACACTATGAGCATATGTCACAAAAGTAAAAATAGAAAATATCCTGTTCCCTAAATGGGCGTGAGGAAGAGAAGCTGTTGAGCGGTCGGAGCCACTGCTACTGCCACCGCTGGTTCGGGGGCACTGAAATCGGCGTGCGCTGCTGAGCATGGTGGCAGGTGGGCCCTAATAGGGCTGAAGGACCGCAGACCAACCGAGTCACCACCGCACTGCACGCTGAGCAGCTGATGCTCTTTCGTCCCCCCCACCTATTGGCTTCACCTGTCTTGAGACTGCCACAACCTTCAACCCCTGCGACCAAAGAGCACAGCAGCGACAAAAAAAAACATGCGACTTCAGGAGCCTTTTAAGAGGGGACAAAGAGGCTGCTTCTGCGAGGCAGCAGCAGGGTAGGCCTTGCTGCACTCTGGTCAAGCCCAGGGCCCGCCGATGCGGCCCGACCAGGATCGGGCACTGCTTGTTGGCCGGGCGAGATCCTGCACCTTGCTATTTACTTGCTATTACCAGCAGGGAGCCTTGTGCCCACCCCTTGCACACAGAAACCCTGGGCTACTGGCACTGACCTGTCTAAGAAGGGCCTACTGCACAGTTTCTCTCTGCCACCGCAAACTTTAAAAGCTCTAGAAAAACCACTGGGTAACTCTGCAACCTCGGGCTTAGTACCCCTGTACTAAGTCAGGATTTTGGGGTACTGTCCTCTGTTTCTGCCTCCAAAAGCATGCAAGTGACCACCTCCCCGCCAAACAAGGCAAACACCTCACAGGAGGGCCGTGGTGGTGCTAAGAAAGTTCAATTTTGACCGCCCCAAGCTGCACCATAGTACAGCTAGCCTGTTCAGACTAATCCCCCGGAGACCCAGACCAGCAATAGACAACTTAAACACAACACAGTTTTAACAGAATGAGGTCAGGCGAGGCTAGAAGTTCACTGCTGCGAGGAAGCAAGTGGCAGAAGCTCACCCAATGGACCGCTACCATTCAGGGCCAGGTAGATTGGCCTGATAACCAAACCCAAAATTACCTCCAAACTTCAGTTTCTGAGAGACACAAACCTGGCCATTCTCTCAGATACATCCGACAGCAATGGTCTACCAGCCCCTCTAACGTCAATAGTAGTAGTACACGAGAGGACTACACATCAAAGTCCTCCCCCGGTCTTGGCACCTGCTCCAATTACAACTGGCCCACTTGACTCCCGACTTCTACCCTTGGCACACCAAGACGATTCTGACAAAGTCAAAGGAGGGTGCCCAGCAAGCCAGACACTAAATCTGGAGATCAGTGATCTAACCACCAGCCCGATCAGCCAGGCTGTGCACGTGCCTGTTCAGACAGTAGCAACTTTCAATCTTGGGCCATCAAGGTGATAGACAAAGGAGAAGGGTGTCCAGTAAGCTCAGCAAGCAGGACACCAGACCTGGAAGTGATTAGTGATCCCTCCATCAGACCGACCAGCCAGGGCGCAGACCAACTCAGTCAAACTCAGCCTTCATGGCAGCAAGAACTTCAGCAGCAGAGAATGGCAATGCACTTCTACTCTCCCATCAAGTAATCTCCCCAGCTCCCGCGGCACCGGCTGCTCCAAAGGATGTTGAAATCATCTCCGGTGGAGTGCGTCCTTAAGATCAGGGCACCTTGGAAGGAGATATATATATTCCGTAACTCGGCAGCCCTTCAGCAAACCAAAAATGGAGAGCACACACGGATCATTTACAGCTGATGATTTTAATGTGCAGACCCCCCCTTTGACAGACGCGTTTCACCTTTCGGCTTTCTCAATGTCAATTTCCATAGTGTTTCGCGCGAGTATTTAAAATTCTCATACATCACGTGTTTTTTCACTAAGCATAAAAATAGGACTTACGCAACATTTGTTGTAAAAATACATGGCGGCCATCTTAAAACGTGTTATTTACATAAAGTGCTATTGCCCAAAGTGCTCAGTGCTGTGCTTAAAAACATTTTTGTAGCAACTATGACATCTGCTCCTATGTTCACATAAAAACAAAAATTTAGCATTACTAAAATTGTAGAAAAATGATGCTAAAAACCTTCATTTAGGATTGAATCCATGTGTACAATTAATAAGTAAATTCATGTATATAAATTCATAAATTATTTTCTAATTCATTAAAAAATTAGCATTTCTCATAGTTTTAGAATATTATGCTTAAAAACAAATTCATAAATTTTGCAACCATAATTGTGCCCTAAATGGGCATTCACAAAATGTCAAATCTTATTTAAAAAAAAAATATATATATATATATATTATCTACTGGCGGTCGCCAGTAGATAGTTATAGTTACAACCTATTATACATAGGAAATCCGCGACATTCTATTTGAAATAACTCTCTTGCCGGTTGACGTATCTTCGCAAAATTTTCAAACTTTGTGGCTTGCTCCGGTCCGCTCCTACCCTGAAAGTCTCGGGGGGATTCGTCAAGCGGGGGCCGAGAAAAAAGGGAGGTCCCAAAACGCGTTTTCCCCATGCAATTTTCCATAGGAAACTTTAGACACGGCTACAGCCCGAACTGCTGAACGGAATTACACCAAATTTGGCAAAGAGGTAGTTCTTGGTTCAGAAAGAACCCTTTTGTTAAATGGTGTAAATCCGTTCAGTAGTTGCTGAGAAAATCAAAAGTAAAAAGATAGTGATATCTATGGGCACGGAGGATTCGCACACCCTGAGCGCACCTTGCGCGCACCGTCCCGATCACGAGCTGCATGTTAATTGGCTGTCAGCTGGCTTGCAACATTCCGATTCAGGAAATGTTGGCAGCCATTTTGTCCCTCGGTAGAACCGAGGGACAGAAACAAGTGCGCAAAGCGCACAAAGGGGGCAGGGTAGAAACACCCTGACCCCCTAGGTTTGCTCAGGGGGTCCCACAAGGACCCCATTGGCAAAAAAAAAACAAAAACATTTTTTTTAAAAAATCGGCAGGATGCGCTCAGGGTGCGCGAATCCTGCCGAAAAAAAAAAATAAATTAAAAAAAAAAAAATCAAAGCGCGGTCTCTCGCGCTTCGATTGTATTTTGCCCCCGGGTGGCCCAAGTCCCGGGGGCATGGTGGGGGGGTTAATTTTATGTGTGGGGGCCTCAAAGGGCCTCCAAGCCCCGGGGACCGCCACCCCCGGGGCTTTTTTTTTAAATGGTGCGGGAGGGCTCTGAGCCCTCCCGCAGCCCCGGGGACCACCACCTCCCCGGGGCTTTTTTTTTAATATTGAAAAACCTGTGTGGGGGGCTCCAGCCCCCCACACGCCCCGGGACCGCCACCTCCCGGGGCACTAAACATTTAAATATGGGGGTCCGTTACGGACCCCAGAGCCCCGGGGACCACCACCTCCCCGGGGCTTTGAACTGAATGGGAGGGGGCCGCGCGGCCCCTCCTGGAGCCCTTGATGGCCCTGGGGACCACCACCCCCAGGGTCGGCTCCTGCAGTGTCCCGGGGTGCCTACCCCCGGGACACTGTAGTTGCTATGGCAGGACGGGAGCCTCGCGGCTCCCGTCCTGCCATAGCAAACTGCTTTGGATATTGGAAGAGAGAGAGCAGGGAAACCTGCTCTCTTCCAATATCAAAGCACATTGCTTTCCACATGGGGAGCTGCATCTTAGCAGCTCCCCATGTGTAAAGCAATGCCGGCTCCCAAGGGACGCGGGAGCCGGCGGGACTGTGGGGGATTGGGGACCCCCCCACAGTCCCCAACGAGAGGGCCAGCCCCGGGGGATGGGGTCCCGGGGCAAGTAGTGGCCCGGGAGGGGGCTACGCGGCCCCCTCCCCAAAAAATAAAAATAATTAAATTTAAAAAAAACGGAAAGGCCGGCCCCGGGGGATGGGGTCCCCGGGGCCAATACAGGCCCAGGGAAGGGGGCCACGCGGCCCACTTCCCGTTTTTTTTATTTTATTTTAATTACAAAAAAAGGGGTAAGGCCCTGGGGGATGGGGTCCCCAGGGCCCAAAAACATGAAAAAGGAAGGGGGGCCACACAGCCCCCCTTCAGGGGACAAAAAAAAAAAAAAGAACGATCGGGCCCGCAGGCCCCGCCCCTTCCTTCACCACTCTGCAAACGCGCCCTGGCGCATTTGCAGAGGGGAACGAATTCCCCTTGAATACTGGGGGTCCCTGGGGGCCAACTAGCCCACCAGGAACCTCCAGTATGCGCCAGGGGCTGCCTTGCAGAGAGGTGTACAGAGGCCACGCCCCTTTTACACCTCTCTGCAACGCAGCTCTGTGGCGCTTTTTGGAGGTATATGGTGGGCTAGTTGGACTCCGGGGACCCTCAGGATTCAAGGGGACTTAATCCCCCAACTTAAAACGCGCCACGGGGCGCGTTTGCACAGTGGTGAAGGGAGGGGCGGGGCTTCAGGTGACATGTGTGCAAACAGGCCCCGTGGCGCGTTTTAAGATGGGGAATTAAATCCCCTTCAATCCTGAGGGTCTCTGGGGGCCAACTAGTCCAACAGGTACATCCAGAAAGCGCCACAGAGCTGCGTTGCAGAGAGGTGTAAAAGGGGTGTGGCCTCTCTACACGTCTCTGCAACCCAGCCCCTGGCGCATATTGGAGGTTCCTGGTGGGCTAGTTGGCCCCTAGGGACCCTCAGGATTCAAGGGGACTTAATCCCCCAACTTAAAACGCGCCACGGGCGCGTTTGCACAGATGTCACCTCAGGCCCCGCCCCTCCCTTCACCATTGTGCAAATATTCTTCTAAAATCATCCGAAATACGAATTCCGATTTACTCACCTGTTATCAGGAGAGACCTCAGTGCTGTATCTTTCAGCCCAGTACTGGTCCTGAAAAGTAATTTTAACCGTACTTACCGGTAACTTGCATTTCCTTCCATAGGATATCATTGCCTGCTTTTTGCTGAAAAAGTTTCTAAGTGTTGATTTTTGAAACATACAAATATTCCTCTAAAATCAGCCGAAATCCGAATTCCGACTTACTCACCTGTTATCAGGAGAAAACCCAGTGCTGCACCTTTTAGCCCAGCACTGACCCAGAAAAGTAATTCTAACCGTACTTACCAGTAACTTGAATTTCCTTCCATAGGCTAACATTGACTGGTTTCACTTGGAAATTCTTCTGTGTGTGGAGTTTTGGAACTTTAAAATATTCCTCTAAAATCAGCCGAAATACGAATTCCGATTTACTCACCTGTTATCAGGAGAGAACCCAGTGCTGCATCTTTTAGCCCAGCACTGACCCTGAAAAGTAATTTTAACCGTACTTACCAGTAACTTATATTTTCTTCCATAGGAAACCATTGTCTGGTTTTTAGCAAAAAGTTTCAAAGTGTTGATTTTTACAAACTACAAATATTCCATAAAAATCACCTGTATGACTTAAACGCATTCTTTCAACTGTTTACAGGAGATGCACCAGTGCTGGATCCAGGATCCAACACTGAGTAAGAAAAAGTAACGATAACAGTTTTTACCTGCTAAGTGAATTTCCTTCCATAGGATAACATTGGTGACTATATGAGAAAATGTTTCTAAGTGTCAACTTTTAAAATACAATAATATTCCTTAAAAATCAGTACTGTAACCAAAACGCTTTTACTCCACTGTTTACAGGAGATGTCCCAGGACTGAATCTAGGATCCAGTCCTGTGGTTAGAAAAGTAATCCATAAAGTAACTAATTGCATTTAACTAGAAATTCACATTGAGCTGAATGTTGCATTGTGTTTGAAAATGTGTTGCCCATTGCAACAACTGTAACTACTGTACTTAAAAGTCTATTGCCTATGTGCAAAGTATTTAAACTAAAGTAATTCATTCTGAGAAAGTATTTTTTGTCATGTATAATGTAATTACAATGTAATTTAAAAAATAAAATATGTAAAAAAATTGTTTCTAAAAATGTAGTAAATCAGTATGAAAAAAATTAATATAACAATTAATACATTTAAAAATTGTCATTTACAAAACCTTTGAAATTCACTGAAAAAACCATAGGTTTCAGGCACGTTATAGTTACAAATTAGCATTTAAAAAACCTTTGAAATTCACTGAAAAAAACCATAGGTTTCAGACACGTTATAGTTAGAAATTAGCATTTAAAAAACCTTTGAAATTCACTGAAAAAACCATAGGTTTTAGGGACAGTTATAGTTAGTTGGACATTGCACTCGTACAAAACCCGTGAAATTCCCCCGTTATAGTTAGTTCAGCTAACTATAACTCGCGCCCCCGCAATGCACTGCTGATGACGTCACATATTACATCACTCATGAAATGGTCAGTGACATCACTGATGACATCACTGATGACATCTCAAATGACATCACTGATGACATCATCCAGTGACTGTGTGTTTCTGTAAAGTTTAAATATGTTTAATATATATAGGGAAAGGCGTATTGAAGAATGAGTGGGTGTATAAGTGTCTGAATGGATGATTTAGTACGTGCGTGACTCTACAAGTGAGTGATTAAACGTATCTTACTGAATGCATGGGTTAGTGACTAAACTGTGAATGTCTGTATCAGTCTGTTGGTGTGTAAGTGGATGCATGGATTTGCGAATAGCTACATGAGTGTCTATATGGGTTATTGATTGGTTCTATGAGTATCTGTATGGGTGCCTGAGTGTTTGTGTGGATGGGGTGTGTGCGACTGTGCATAGATGTGTGAGTGGGTGATTCACTGGGTGGATGGTTTCAAGAGTGCATCTGTGATAGACTGTATGGGTGGGTAAGTGTGTGTAAGAGTGTGTTAGTGAGTGAATGTATGTCCCAGTGGTACATGTGTGAGTAACTACATATGTGAAAGGCAGTATATATGTGTATTGGAGTATATAAATAGCTATAAGCGAGAGTGAGTGATTGTGATAGTGGCTGTATGGATGAGTGTGTGCTTGTATCAGTGATTGTATAAGAGCGTAACAATGTGCTAGTATTTGTATGATTAAGTGAGCTGGTGTGTGTATAACTGTATAGGTGAGTAAATGGCAGTGTGTTTAATTATTTGCATGACTGACTAGGTGTGCGAGTACCTCTATGGATGAGTGGCGGTGTTTGAGTGTCTATATAGGAGTAAGAGTGCATATGATAGTCCTGTACTGAGTGACCATAAGTATGAGTGACTGTACGGGTGAGTGAGTGGATGTGTGTGTGTAGACCTAAGAATCAGTGAGTGGGTATGTAGTTATTGGTGTTGGAGTGTCTATGGTTTTGCGAATGGCACTCTGTAATTTAGATTGGGTGTATCAAAGGTTATATTAGGGTGTGAGGAGCTGCATCAGATTATCACGTGGATGATGTCATCAGTGATGTCATTTGAGATGTCATCAGTGATGTCAGTGATGTCACTGACCATGTCATGAGTGATGTAATATGTGACGTCATCAGCAGTGCATTGCGGGGCGCGAGTTATAGTTAGCTGAACTAACTATAACGGGGGAATTTCACGGGTTTTGTACGAGTGCAATGTCCAACTAACTATAACTGTCCCTAAAACCTATGGTTTTTTCAGTGAATATATATATATATATATATATATATATATATATATATATAATATATATATATATATATATATCTATCTAGAACAAAGGAGCAAATAACAGATTCGGACGACATCCAAATACTGCACATAACTATGCAGGAAAAGGGTGTGTAGTCAGCACAGCCCACACTGTAACTTTAGTAAACCTCTATTCACCACCAAACCGCAAAGACCATGCAGACACCTTGAAAAAGCTGTGCGATAGCCTCTTCAGAGTAGGAGCATCCCAACGCACTCCCTGATCATAGCCACACATGGACTTTATTATTCACTTACAAGGCTCCTCATCAAAGACTGAGATATCCGAGGCACAAGAGCACCAATGGGACATTCCAATGAACGCAAACGCAGTCTCATGGAGAAGGGATCAAAAGGGCCTTAACCTGCTCTGCAAACTGGAACTCCTGGGTTTAAGGACCCTTAACCGCCGATACCAAGTCAATTTCCCGCCTGCCATGTCTTTTCATTCCACAAACTGCACCTCCCTGAATGATGATACATTTGGCTCCCTGCCCTTACTACAACAAGTTCGCTCTTTCAAAATGGAGGAAAGAACGAAAATGACCATCTGCCCCAGGAGCTGGAACTTGCCCTTGCTGTGACCGAAAACACGTGCACCGCAGACCCTCTGGGATCAACTTATCTGCCCAACCTAAGGAGGGTTAAATGGACTGCAACCAACATAGACTCTTTAAAACAGGAAACGGAAAATCATTTCAAACTGGCTCACAGCAACAGGAATGCTCCTAAAAGTAATTGGGAAACATTCATAAAATATTTCGCCCAACAACACGCTTGAAAAATCAAGCCCTACACAGCTCAACCATCAACAGGCCACCCAGCACAAGGTCAAAGCAAGTGCACGAGCAGAGAAATTAAAATAATGGAGGGACGTCTACAGAGCCCTTCGAGCAATACGAAGGCTCCCTCAGCACGATTATGGAGCAAAAAATGATGGTCTGGAGCAAAAAGAGCAAATTCTCTGGATCCTTCTGGGCCAAGCTCATCTGGGACACTTCGCATCACAATTCAAACGCTTTTTTGGTGATCAGTCAACGCCCTAAAACAAAAAAAACAAAAAAAAACACAGCCGCCACGTCTGGAATCAAACCCGTCCGAGGATGCCTGGGCCTCATTTTAACAACAGTACAAATGTAGCAGACATAATGGGATGTCGAGGAGTGGGCAACGAGCACAGCCCACCAGATTCACTGCCCAGCATCTCAGAGGAGGAGCAACCTTAGACGAGGCCACAGTGCAATGTTAAATAACTACGGGCAGAATCATAGGTGCTCCTGGCCCGAATGGAATCCCCATTATAAGAGCAGCCCAGCCAAATGGGCAGGGTACATAGCAGCTTTATTCACTCATGCCCTATCAGATGCCACATTCCCAGCATCCTTGAAAGGGTCTATCATTTCATCAATCTTCAAGGGCGGCGACAATTCAAACCTCGAAAATTATAGACCGATAGACTCATTGATAACGAGGTGAAGGACTAGGCAGGCATTTTACTGGAACGGCTCCTTCACTGGGCTAACACAAACTCAATCATCCCAATCAGACATAGAAAACAACAATGAAAATATCTGACAAACATTATGGCACTGGCCAGTCTGCTTGATGCCTCAAAAACAATTAAAACAACCAGTCTATCTATGCTAAACTACAAACTGTCCTTTGACTGTGTAATCCAAAACTTACTTTGTTTCAGCTATCTACAGTGCCAGCTGTCCAACAGACTCAACAAAACTCTCTGGCTAAGCAAAAGTAACGTGTATCTTTCCATCAAAGCAGTTTCAAAATCACTGATGAATGCTCTCTTGGCTCTCAAATGCAGAAGTTCCACCATTAAAAGATTTTTTGAGATGTTGGGCCACTAACAGACCATCATCTAGCGGTTCACACTTATGACCCAAGCTAGAAGAAACCCTTTATCAAGCAACAGTATCTTATTTTTGAGTAGCAGAAAGGTGCCGTTTCCAAGGAGCTAGTCCATATCCAGCAAACAAATAGAACCTGCACTGTACAATAACTCACTCAAAACATCCGATGACCAGGAAGTCCACTTCTCAAGCAAGTTCGCCATTAGCCAAGCAAGCTTCCCATTGTAGACAACATACATCACTAACGGGGGGTGGGGGACCCCTAACCTTCGTACAGCAACTTCGCATGGGTCTCTGAAGCCTTCAACACCAAACGTATCAATTCAATGAATTTACCAGCCTCGCCCATACAAAAGTTATCAAGCTAGCCAACATCTTGCTCTCATCTAGTGGTGTCATACTGTATCTCAAGCAGGCCTTCCACTGCCGTACTGCTGAAGTAACCGAATGCAGTCATAGAAAAATAAAGAGCCAATCTTCAGTATTCAATTAGTGGTGAAGATACTTGAAACTCTGTTACCAAAACAACTGTCAAAACATGTGGAACCCAACTCTAACTTTAGTGACTTTTAGTCAAGTTTTGGCCCTATTTGTCCATTAAAATCAGCCCAACAATAAACTGAATAACTCTAAAGACCCATCACCAAGCTTGAGCTGAGATGCGCCTCAGCTGTCCACATCACTTGGTTCAGCTGATCACAATACCCACTTCAACTGGCTACAGAACACTTGTGGCATTAAAGACATAGCCCTATAACAGTTCAAAGTCTTCATTTAAGAACTATTCTAAAATCAGATGAAAGTGGGCACCTAGTCAGAGTTCACCTTAAGTACCTAGCCTGTCCCGTAATATTTTTTTTTTATTCTGCACAATCATTATCATAAGCAGGCTGATTATATTCAGTTGCAAATTCAAGATCTACAATTTCCTAAATAATCCATCTCACCTCTTGGGATACCTCACATTTACAGATGAAAGCAAAGAAACTGAATGTGCCCAAACATCGCCAACAAGGTGGACATGCGTCTGTACATTACAGGGCTTTCCGCTCTACCTTTTAGACAACCAAACTAGACACATGGTGCAAAACTTAGAAACAGCTTCCGATAACGATTAACCCTTCCTTCCACATGTTCATAGTGACTAAAGAAGAAATCTACCACCCGAATACGCTTCACTAGCTCCTTACCTTCTGCTACAAAGTTAAAATTAAAGTGAGAGATGGGGGTATTCAGCCAAAACCATCTTCATTTCAAAAACACCAACTGGTCTCTATAAATCAGGAAGCCATATGTATTATACTTTTTCTCCTCCAATCTAACAAGCCTGAAGTGGCAAATTCACAAGCTGAATGCCAAGAGAGGTTTGATGGCAAGATACAAAACGGCCACTTCCTCTGATCTTCCATTCAAACACCCACTAGCACTGCACATCAATCTGCAATACATCCAAAATCCTTTAACGCCCCACCTGTCAGACGATCTGTCATATGAGGACACAGTCAATGTTTGACAATGCTCAGCATTCCGTCCATCACCTTTTTGTTTGCTATAGTCGCCCTAAATGGGTATGGTATGCCTAGACTAGGGTCCAGTGCTCACTATACCACCGGATCCAAGCTAGCCTGGTTGATGAGGGGTGATACCCGGAACCGGTCTCAGGGTGCTTGTTCTACGGTCCAGTGAGGGCCTGGCAGTTCAGGCTGGGCAGGCTCCATGGGAAGCGGGGTCAAGACAGATCTGCATATGGCTGGGTCCAAACTGGGGTGGAATGGTGAGCAAAAAATTATGGATTTAACCCAGATCTATGAATGGGGGTGAATGTTTGACAATGTTCAACATTCCATCCATCATCTTTTTGTGTTGCCTGTACAACTAAAGCAGTATCCACTGAAAGGGCATTATACATCCTTGAAAAAAACCAGGGCTCATAAAAAGTGCCAATAGGTCACATGGCAAGCATGCTACATCTATCCTGTGGTCTGCATAGAACCACACAATATGTTTTTTTTCCCCACATAGCGCATATATGGTCCCTTTGACAACAGAGCACTTTAGAGAGAAAGTGGACAATGGACACTAAAGACGTATTCCCACATAGGATAAAATGCTGGAGGTCAACTTCACGCCTTAGGCGCGGTCAACTATATACTTTAGACTAGATAAAACAAGCATTGGCATAGCCAATAGGTCTCGCCTTTTGGACCTTATAAGTGTTTAGCCATGCAACAGTTGATGGTGTTGCAGTAAGGATATTGTGCTGCATAACTAAATACTTATAAGGTCCCAAAGGCAAGACCTATTGGCTATGCCAATGCTTGTTTTTTTTTTAGCAGGGATTTTCAGTACCTTTCTACAGACCTGCTCTGTCTGCAGGCATTGCAAAAAGGGTATTAAGGAAACGGTCACCAAGGACATCCACAACAAGCATCAATGCAGCCAGCCATGAGACAGTAGCAGTTAAGAGGACAGGAAGGCGTACCTGCATTGAATTCTACATGGTGTATTGGCAGGGGCACAACGGCAGACGGCAAATAGAGTGTACAATTAAGTAATGTACAAACTACCTCGGTCGTCCTACTGGAAGATATTTATTGTAAGTGGCAGTTTCATTTGTATACAAAAGAATTTCCTTTAAAAAAATTCGGTATGGATTTCATGATTTGTGAAAATGTGCAAATATGGGTATCCCCGATGTAGAAAAATATAATGTAGTAATTTATTTCATGTTCGGGGGGGGGCTAAAAAATGTGTGATACTGATAAGAGGGGAGATGGTACCGTTTTCTAGATTTTACGTATTTGCTCTTGTACAGAAAAAAAACCGCGACCACACTAGGCATGGGTAAAAAAAAAATTGACACAGGTGGGGCAAAAACGTCCATGGAGCATGTTGTGTGCTGGAAAAGTAACAGCAGGGCAAGAACAGTTATATCTCCAGGACAGCACTGTCCACCCGGCATGTCACAATCTAAAATGGCCCACAGAGAACTACTATGCTCATCACAACTGTCCAGGATTAAAGTGAACATACAAGCAGCTCACTTTAAACAGCTGCTTGATCCACTACGTAACAGTAGTGTACCATGGATTTGGTCTACAGCCATGGTCAGAAGAAAGAGCCAGTCAATGCAGAGTGTGAGAGCGTGTGCGTTGTAGCGTGTGTTGTATGTAGCGTGTGTTAATACTAAAACGTATCTGGTGAGAAATTTGCAAAACGAACTCTACATAGAAGAAACAGAGGTGATTTGCTAGTGCTAGCACACAATGTTTTAATATCAGAATTGTTTTGTGTCAATAAAAAGAAATGTATTCTTCTTTTGATGTTAGAGGCCAGCGTCTTTTTTTTTAAGCAGTTCTTGGTGTCTTTCAGTCACTTTGCTACAAATGAGGCACCATGTGAAATTACCTTTTTAATCCATAATAAACGGGAATAAAAAAACGGTAATTAACATATTTCCTCTAGTGAATTTGAGCCACAGCAGGGTGTCTCCGGAAGAAAAGGTATGTGGAGACGTTTAGGTGGACCAGCTGGAAACAGATTTGCTTGGCAAAAAAAAACACCCACCAATATAGACTAAGTCAAAACGCACAGAGCTAGTGGTAGTAAACTGATGCATACCTCTGATAGGGACACTATGGAGACGTAGAGTGAGGATCCATGCAAGCGCTTGTGGCATGAGGCAGTAACCATGTTGTTTATTTTTACTTGACGTTCACTTTGACAGATAAAAAAAAAAAGTCTACAAAGTATATTCCATAAGAGGAGTGGTCTGACAGCAAATAGCAGCTGCCTGGACCTCCGAAAAAGTGTATATTGTTAAAAAAAAATGTGTTTCTTTAAGAACCGAGACGGGAGGAGTGGGGAACAATAGAGAGGAGGTGTGGAGAAGTCAAGGAAGTTGGGTGAGAGCAACAGGAAGTGGTTGCGAGCCACGCAAAAGCAGGGGGGGGGGATAAAAAAACACACATTAAAAAAAGGGGGCAATATTAAACGCAAGGGAGTTATTTGACGGGGAAGCTGTACAAAAGGAAGAGAGCAAGAAAGCACGGACTCACTGCACTGCTAAAAGAAACAAGAGTTAAACGCTAGTCATTCCGGACAGCCAACAGCCATCAGGGTATTAAAGGGGATAACAAATGTTGGGCTTTGCGAGGAGGGGGGGAGAACGGTAAAGGCAGAAGGGGGCATTTTCTGTAAAAGCCGCGAAAGTAAAAGCGATCGCGGCCGCGCACACAAGGAAGCTATCGGCTTCAGGAATATGAAAGAAAGCTCGTAAAAGCGATCGCGCGTGTGTGCTTAATGAGCCTTGACAGAAAGCGCAAGTGCGATCGCGATCAAAGAGAAAGACGTGCGGCCAAGTGGTGCTAATGACCCGTGAAAGACAGTTAGCGGCTGCATGTGAAGAAGGGTCGAGGAGGGAATTAAACATGGAAGAAGGAAACTAGGGAAAGAAAAACTTGTGAAAACATAGTGATAGGAGGGACCGAGTGAAAGGTTGAAGGAGGGAAAGAAAAACTTGAGAAAAACAGTGATGAAAGGTTGAAGGAATGGCAGAGCGAGAGGAAAAACAAGCATTGGCCGCGCGCGAAAGTGAAAGCAGCGCGACGGGGCGGAGGAGCGCTTGTCGGAGCAAGAGGAAAGCCAGATGGCGCCTCTCAGAAGGGAGGGGGTAGTGTGCGCAGAGGAGCCATTAGAGAACACACAGATGGCAGCTGCGCGCGTGCACGCTCACGCAAGCTGGGAGCCTCTCTGGTAGCACTTCCAAAAGCCCCTTATTAAATGTCTCGCAGCGCATGCGCGCTGGCTCAGCGAGACCTCAAAAGGAGGTAAAGCAGCTCTACACATGTAATACCTAAAAAGGTCACCCATAATTCCTCATTAACTTGCCAGACAACAGCAGGCAGGATACCTTAGTCCAGTGGTTCCCAACCTTTTGACTCCTAAGGATCCCCCACTGAATCACTACTGGAAGCCAGGGACCCCCAAGCAATTTGTAGGAATTAAGTTTCAAACATTAGAAGCAATAAGCACCTATTGTGCTGCTTGTATACACAGTGCACTCCTACATTGCAGAGACACACAGACCCCTGCTCAACTGCTCATTTGTTACCAACGTATATTAGACACTGAGCAACACTACATTGCACATTGGCTTGCTTCATGCCCACATAACGCACTGCTACGCCTGGACACTCACAGCACTGCTACGTCACATATTGGCTATTAGCCACAGATGCCACTACTACTACACTGTGCATTGGATACCCGTGTGGCCCCACATATCACTGTTACAGTGCACATTGGTTAGCGATACTTAGCTACCCAGAGCACTTTTATAGTGCACACTGGCTATCAGCAGGGACACAAAGAGCACTGCTACATTGCACATTGGTTACCCACGGCTGCACGGATCACTGCTACTATGCACATTGGCTAGCTGCATAGCCACAAAGAGCACTACTATAGTGCCACAGAAAACAAATACATTTAAAATCACAGACCTGGGCTTCATCGCCTCAGCCGAGCCAAAAACCAGGAACGTCCAAACAATTCAAGCCAATTTTTAAAACTGCAATTAAAAAGGTGCAGATGCTCAGATTACATCCCCGTGACCATTATTTTTTTAGATCTGCTATGTAAATGGCACGTGTACCAGGGAAAACTAGCCTGGGTTCTTAATGCCAGTGCTACCCAAGGCCTGACCACTACAGTGATGGGCAAAGAATGAGGTGGACAATACCAGCATGGACAAAGGGCAGTTTAGACAGGTCGAGGAGTTTACAGCGTCAAGAGGCCGTGATAGACGTACATGTATATCGACTTAAGATCAAAAAGGGTGTGTGTGAGACATGCCTGTACTTTTTTAAGCCCATTGTGTGCATTTTAAACACTAAGAGGCCACTTCCTTTTGGCCTGTTCACTCCGAATCCAAGAGCTAGTTTAGATAGGCTTGTACATTTTAAGTGCTGGAAGGCCGCTTCAACTTTTGTACAAAAACACCAAATGCAAAGTTCAAATTTACATGTACAAGAGGTCACTGCAAGTGCCTGTATCCTTGAAAGAAGTAAATACATACAACGCTTAGCTGTGGATGCACTTTTGAAGTGGAGGGAGTTTATTTTAGATGCCTCAATAATATAAATATAAAGTTAATGAAATACATACAAACTTGGCTGTCTGCACAGTAAACACCCGACGTACACTTTAGAAGTGCCTTCACCTTTTAAGCGCACTAGCCAGGTTACATGTGGCCGTACGTACAATATACCTACGAAGAGCTTAGTGTACATGTGCCTTGTCGGGTGTGGGGGGACTTCACGTTGAGTTAATTATGCAAACTTGGTGACACCAGCACAAGATAAACAAGCATTTGCAATGCAATAGGTCTCGCATTTACGCGAGTTTAAGCTATTGGCATTGTAAATGACAATGCCTTTTATTTATGTTTTAAAAACGAAAACAAAAATAAAAGGCAATGTTATTTGCAATGGCAATAACTAAAACTCGCGTAAATGCAAGACCTATTGCATTGCAAATGCTTGTTAGATTGTACATTGTACATGTAAATGTTTAGTAAAAGCGGGCTGTTAAATAAATAAAGGCGCGTGGCCATGATGTGTTGGGAGGGGTCGGCTTTGGAGGAAACTCCACAAACACTGCAAGCAGACAGTCCAAAGTGAAAGTGGCGCTGTGCGTGGCCATGCTGCTTCGGAGGTGGGAGGGGTGTGCTAAGGGTAGGTACGGAAAGGGGTAGATGTGTGAAAACCTGTTGATAACATCCTGGGGTGATAGAAGTGTTCTGTCTCTGCAGCTGGTGGGTGTTCCATTACCCAGCATGTGGGCCAGGGTCCCAAGACACCACAGTGGGTAGTAGAAACTGGTCAAACTTTCATTGATGCCAGTAGCCCAGTTAGTGTACTGGGAGAACACAGAAAGGACAACAGCAGAGTTCAGACACATTGAAACTCGTGTACTCTGGAATTCGGGAAATACGTAATTCAGTCACTGGTAGAGAAAGAAGCCATTTTTAATAACCTGGGACTTAAAATTGTTAGATACGTGCTAGAATTGCAGGTATTTTATTGCGAAGGGAATATTGAGTGAGCACCTCAGCGTTGCTTGCAGCCACAGGACAGTCCTCCTGTCTCCTGAGGGGCACAGTCTTAATAAAAGCCTGTTGAAAATTAAAAGTCGTCTCCGGGCTTCTCTTAGACAGCTGCTGTTATTTGTTCTTTGATGTCTGATGCACTCTAGCCTCGGGTGGGTAATCGTTCGCTGGACAACCAGGCACTTCACACAGCTCTGACGTGACACATCTGTCTCTTTATCTCCAACAATAAACGCCGGGAAGAGGTTAAGGTGGCTGGGGAGGCAGCTGATATGAGAGAAGTGAGCACCTAATGAGCAGTGGTATTTAGTTGGGTAAATGAAGGCGCCACTCGGGAGAGATAACACAAATATTTGATATTTACTTGCTGTATTGATCACGGTGCTGCAAGGTGAAGAGAACCACTGACCTCCTCAAAATACAAAATGGCCTTGGCCAATTGACAGATATACAAAGGAATTCCTCAGCACACGTCTGTTATGTCACAATATACATAAACATGCTAGATGTGAGCATAAGTAAAATACAAGTAGGTAAGTTCTTATTTCTTTTTTCCTTTTTATTTTCCGATGTTCAGACAGCCGACACGTGTTTCGTCGCTTACATGGGAATTAATCCCGCGACTTTATCAAGGCTATTGTCTTCCTGTGTATAACCTTTATTAGTGGTGTTAATTCCAACCCACACTGGGATTCAATATCTCGCGACGTCTCACTTCTCAATGTTAAATCCAAGGGATCCCTGTATGTCCCAGAAGTCCAGAATCTTATTTCTTAGTAGTTTGATCCCACACACGGACGTCGCTCCTCGTGTTGCCGAGTACGGTGCCGCCAGTGCAGGGGGTAGTTTCTCGGCATGTAGCACATTGCCCAGTTGCCTAGTGAAGGGCATGACAAAGTGTCACTTTTACAAGGTGTCATGGTATGTTATTTTGTGTGTATATAGTCTCGCATCTTACTGGAGATAAATGTCCTCTCTGAGGGCTGGTATTATATAATTTTGTGACCTACATGCATTCGTATGCATATCCCAAGCAGGAATTTCTTCCCGCTGGGCTCTCAAATGACGTTTTAGCGCGTGTAGTGTGTAGTAGAGCTTCTGTTCTGGGGCATACCAAATTTGCTGACGTGATCTAAAATATGCAGCACTAGAACCAGCAGTGTGTGTTAATGCTCTTCCTTCACCAGTCTTTAAAAATACAATGAATGCATCTGTATGTAACACAACTGGTGCTCGTAAAGCGCTCTGATACCTCCAGGTCGAGTTCGCGCTATGTAAAACTAAAAAAAAACCTAAAAAAAAAATAAAAATAAAAAAAAAATTGTTGTCGGACCCCTGCATGAACAGATATAAAGTACTGCATTTCATGCAAGACCACAAAAGTTTGTGTAAACCTACTGTCGACCAGATCATATGCTGGTACATTATTATTGAAAAGAGGGCACACATTCCAAAAGCGTTCTGGGGCCGCAAATGGGATTCTCTGAGTAAAAAAGTAAAGAAAGACCCTCTCCGCCGTGGAAGTCAGCTATGGGTTAACATACTCGCTACTCAGTCAATGTTAAAAGTAAATGTGCAGAGTCCCTTCACAATACAACTCACATCGATTGCATCCACAACAAGCATTGGCCGCGCGGCCGTGAAACTGACACGGCCGCGCGCCCGTGAAAGTAATCGCAGGTTTTGGAAGTGCAAACAGTGGCTTTTGCTGGCGACCAGCTTGCGTTCACGCGAGCGTCCAGATGGCGAGGGAAGCCATATGGCACCTGATCACGCGTGCACGCTCGCGTGAACGCAGGCTAGTCGCCAGCAAAAGCCACTGTTTGCACTTCCAAAACCCACTTACTAAAACTCTCGCCAGAGCAGCGCATGCGCTGGCTCAGGCGAGACCTAAAAACTCTGAAGCACAGGCCATCAAAGAAAACATATGAGCAGACGGTTGAAAAGAGGAGGCGGCCCAAAAACTCCACACCTGCTCATTCTAAAATGGATCTCAACCAACAAGGGGAATACACAATATCCACTGCAAGTGGGGTAAGTATAATATAAACACAAAAAGACAGCTGATCCTTCAAGTACACTCTTAAATTTAAAAAAAAGATACTTGTGTGCATGGGCAGGAGCAAGCATGATGCCCAAAGGGGATCTGCAGTGTCAATAAGGTCGTGATTCCAACAAGACAATCAAAAACATTGAATGATGTAATATAGGCAGGGCACGAGTCGGGGGTACACGCGGGTGGACGGCGTCCACCCACTATTTTCACAGGGTGGACGCCGTCCACCCTGCCAAGAAGTTGGGCCCCACAGAAAAATATGCTGAACTCGTCCCGGTGTAATTTGCAAACACCGGGACACATTCTGCAGCGCCTGCACGTTGTTGTCTGCTTTCGATCCACAACAACGTGCAGGCGGGAATTGGGCTTTTTCTTAGGTAAGACTCCTGCAGGGCCCATAACAAAGGCCGAATCTGAGGGGTCATCAGGCCTCCTTTTGTTGGAGTCTCCTGTCTGGTAGCGGTCTGGAGCCTCACACCTAGATGCAAATGCAGCAGAGGGGAAACAAAGTCTCACACCTTGTGTTAGCACTTCACACATACTTGAGAGAGGCAGCTTTTCACTTTGTTCAGGCTCTGTTTAGGAGATATGCTTGCACTGTAAGAATGTCAGATGTGTTGGTCTTTCCCAGTATTTACACAAAATAAATTTAATTTATATAGTGCTTACTACCCCTGAGGATGCGTTGAAATAATTTAAGTACCACTATTTTTTCTTGTAGAGCACTATGGATAGAGGAAGTTTATGCAGACAAAAACCAACATTGTTTTATGTGTAGCTTACAAAAGTGTTAGTCTTCTGCCTATATCAGGAGGGTTTCCATGGATACTGATATGTGCTCCAATGTACTCATGATGGACCTGCTAAACATATACGCGAGGGCTTAAAATCTGATGTCATTTCTTATGATGCTACTTCCTGTGATGTCATGCGCCGTAATGTCCCGCGCTGTGATGTCACACGTCTTGATGTGACACGCCGTGATGCCACTTGCATTCTGATTAACTAGGTTAGTCCCCCCACTTCTTTTTTTAGGACTTGTGCCCTGAATATAGGCAGAGGATCCAAGACAAATCAGTTCTCGCTGCATACATGTATATGACATAAGTACAGGGTACCTATAAGGAGGGCAGTCTACACGCGCCTTGTCGGGTCTGAGGGACTTCATGGTGAATTAATTAGGCAAACCTGTCCCCTCGCACTAAGCTGAAGTACTCACGCTTTATCAGGTGAAGGGCAAACCTGAATCCAATTGGGTAATGCTGTGAAACTCACCGTAGGCCTGGATTCGGTGAAGACAGATGGCATACTTAGTACGCCACACATGAATGACAGCACCGTATTAGTCAAGTGTCTGCACGCCCTTCGCCTTTTATTTACGCCCGTCGCTTGCAATGCGTGGGCGGGACTATTTTGAAGATGGCGGTTGGGTTATCGAGTGATCATCCTTGCCACCAAATTTGTAGCGAATATACCAGCACAGCCGTGCGAGCTCAAATCAGGTGCTTGCGCCGGCGCACTCCCTGGTAATGTGTTACGGACCCCTGGGGCTCCGCAAACTACAGGTTGGGACAGCTGCCTTAGTCAATCCACTCCCTAGTGAGACTTAAAAACATCCACAACAATCAAAATGCAACATGAGACCCATTGGGGTAAGCCCACAAATGAGTTCCATACTCATGCACATGTTGGTGTCAATGTCAATTCTTCAGAGGTCGAAAAAGATAATTTGCTTATAGCAAATGACAGCCGAAGTTATAAAATATCAGTTATCAGAAAAGAATCACCATGAACAGATGATGACTGCCAACAACAGGAAGAATATAAACTTAAACATCGGTATTCAAGTGTAAATATTTGTGGGTGCAAAAGGGGAATTTTAACAGAAAACGTGAAAACATACTGCAATTAGTATCCCACCAGGGCAACTTCCCCCATCTTAGATATTCTACTGTCAAGACCCTGGAAATCCATTGGTTCCCATCACCACTTGAAGCTAAAAGTTTAGGCTTGATACAGCAAATTGTGGCAACACCCATTTTCCCAAGCTCCAGTCAATAGGAGAAAACAGAGCATGTATCTGAACTGTTCCTTCACAACCACTCCTACATACCCAGGTGAACAACAAGCACATCAGTGGTTACACGGTTTGAAGCAAACAGTCATACAGCAATATCCATCTAATGAAACATCTAATTCGAAAAACCAATTTATACTTATGCCCACAATGTTGTGAAATGATCCACATAAGGGGATTACTAGTGATGCTAAAACTAAACAGAGTGCGCAAATAACCCACTGCTGTAAAGCAATCCTTTGTGGCATCAGGAACACCCACAATATTGCACCTGCAGGAAAAAATTGTGAAGCATTCATCCTACCACACGTTCATGGTGAGAAATGGAGAGCATGCCACCAAGCCACAGAATCCAATTATATCTTGCTTAAGACAGGGTACCATGCTTGCTCCATGACAAGGCAAAAGAAATTGAGAAACAGGGCATAATGTAGAAAAGATACTGTGTATACTGCCGTACAATAGTGACTCTGCATCCACCACTCTGTCCACTGCTCTGTAGCAACAGAGGACATACATGGTCCATTGCCACACTAATAAGTACAGTGCTTACCATGCCATGTACCAAAGCAATGATGTGCAAAATGCCAGCCGACCATACAGAGAAGAGTTCAAATTGGCGAGTTTCTATCCAAACAGACCCTTGTGATATCTACCATATCCTAGTGCTCAATATTGGCACCCTTACATTTCAGAACTGAAGACTTCGGGCACTTCTAACCAAGATAGGAGTCCGGTACTATCACAAAAGAGAAAATACCCAGCTATGCCTCAAAATCTCTGCTGATGCTGATCATAAGATCTTTTTATCCCGTCTATCCAACATTCAAAAAACAGTTAAAAGAGCAACACTTTTAGTGAAAAAAAAAAAAAAAAAGTTTTTCTCCCCTCTTCAAAACCGTACACCCACAAACTTATTAGTTAAATACAATCTTATCTATGGGCTCTCAACCTCAAATTGCTGAATGTGCCAAATCCCTAGGTATCAACAGACCGAACATTTCAACTCTGGAGCCCACATCAGAAATAGCTTATCAAACGTGCTTTTTTCAACTGAGATGTCTATGTAAGTGTTAGAAATGGGATTTTTGGTAGGCTAGGGCATGTGCCAAAGCCAGGCAGAAACCACCACCCTAGTCAGGATAAGGGAGTTACACTCCTAAAATAACCCCTGCCCACCCCCTTGGTAGCTTGGCACGAGCAGTCAGGCTTATCTTAGAGGCAGTGTGTAAAGCATTTGCACATAACCAACAGTAATACAGTGTAAGCACTACAAACGGACACCACACCAGTTTTGAAAAATATCCAATATTTTTATATACTTCAGACAAGACAAAAATGACAAAAAATCCACAATACAATACTTGATAAATAGTTACTTGGCAAGATAGTTTCTAAACTGTAGAAATACCTCAAAAACACAGTTCGTACGAGTCGGTACCTCCGTCCGGGGCTACCGCGATGTTGCAAGCAACAGAGTCTAACAGTTCCAGCCGACCACGTCGATACGGGCCACCAGAGGCGTGAACAGACTCAGTCACTGTACCTTTCTCGTTGTGGCTGACACGGAGTGTGCGAGCCGGTCGGGCGTACGTCGCGGTTGCGTTGAAAGATGGAAGCGGTGCAGGGCGCGGTGTCCTCTCGATGCGGTGCAGGCAGCGGCTCGGTGACGAACGTCCAGACGGCGTCGGTGAGACCAAGGCGTGCGGTGCAGGGTGAGACGGTGCTCGATGCGGTGCTGGCAGGTTGCGTTGCAGGCGACCAAGCCGGAGTGCGGGAGCTGGCGTCGGTCAGTCCGGACAGCGGTGCGAGTCGGGGCAGTGCGTCGCGAAGCGTGCAATGCGGTGCCCCAACCACGGTGCGGTCCCGGGTGTTGAGCCAGCAGCAGCGACAGCGGTGCGGTCCGGATGGCGAAGTGAAGCGATGCGGACTGCGGTGCCCACAGGTCACGGTGCAAGCAGCGGCTCGGTGGCGGCCGTCGTCGGTGAGACCAGGGTTGCGGTGCGAGATGCGGACGGTGCGGTCTGCGGTGCGGTCAGGACACCAGGCCAGCGATGGAGTCGGTTGCAGCTCCCTCCTCTGTGGCGACTGGAACAGCGGTTCCAGGAGCGTTACCTAGAGGTTGGTGAAGTCTTTGTAGTCCCTGGGACTTCTTAACAGGAGGCCAGCTCAGTTTCAGGCACTTGGAGATACTCCGCACAAGTAGGGAAAGTTCAGCTCAGTCCTTTCACTGCCCAAGGCAGAAGCAGCAACTGCAGGCCAACCCAACAAAGCAACAACACAGCAAAGGAGCAGTACTCCTCCTGGCAGCTCTTCCAGCTCTTCTTCTTGGCAGGTTCCTTGATTCCAGCGAGTTCTAAAGTTCTGGGGTTTGGTCCCCCTTTTTATCCTCAATTTCTCTTTGTTCTCTGAAGGCAGAGAGGCCTTTGCCTAGTCCAAACCAGTTCTGGTCAGTCCTGGAGCACTTTGTTGACAAGACTCCTTCTTTCCTTTTGCAGTGTAGGCCAGGGACATCAGACGCACCACAGGAGGTGGAGCCAGCATTGTGGAGGGAAGGCACAGCCCTATTCAGGTCCCAGGTGCAACTCCTCCCACCCATCTACATGTAGATCTTGCTATTCAGCCCTGTGCTGACTCACCCTGTCTCCTGGAATCCCCCAGCCCCTGTCACTCACACTCCAGACAAGGAATACACAACCTAGCAGAGGCAGGCTTGGATGGTTAGACAAGAAAATACCTACTTTCTAAAAGTGATATTTTAAAACACAGAATGTTAAAACCAACTTCACTAAAAGATGCATTTTATCATTCTAAGTTCAGGCATACTAAACTCGAATTTCTACCATGTTCCCTGGGTCAGTTAGGATCATAGGATGTAATAATCAAAACTGCCCATTCTGGCCTATGGGGAACAGGTAGCCTCGCAATAGTGAAATACAGCCTACTTCGTTTTTCACTATCAGGACATGCCACACACACCAGGGCATGTGTGTGTGGCATGTCCTACCTTTCACATACAATGCACCCTGCCCACAGGGGTACCTTGGGCCTACCTTAGGGGTGACGAACATGTAGAAAAGGGAAGGTTTAGGGACTGGCAAGTGTGTGCACTTGCCAAGTCGACATGGCAGCCCAAGGCTGCGCACAGGCTCTGCAATGGCAGGCCAGAGTTACACTTTACGGGCTGTTTGCGGGGGTGACACAATCCAGTGCTGCAGCCCAACAGCATTTGATTTATAGGCCCTGGCACTCGCAGTGCACTTTACTAGGGACTGACACATAAATCAAATAGGCCAATCATGGAAACACCAATCCATAACACATTTTCTACAGGAGCACTTGCACTTTACCACTGGACAGCAGTGAGAAAAGTGCGCAGAATCATTACACCAGCAAAAACAGAGTCAAAAACTGGAGGTCAGAAAGCAAAAAGTCAGGGGAAACACGCCAAAAGATGCCAAGCCTAACACATGTCCCCTCCAGCTGAAAGTAGGGAGAACTACCCAACCTCCTGGGAGTTCTCTTCACCAAGGCGGAAGAACCTGGACAGACCATCTGCGTTGGCGTGTTCTGTGCCAGGGCGGTGTTCCACCGTAAAGTTCATTCCCTGTAGGGAGATTGACCACCTCAGCAGTTTTGGATTCTCACCCCTCATTTGCATCAACCATCTGAGGGGCCTGTGGTCTGTCTGAACCCGGAAGTGAATCCCAAACAGGTATGGTCTCAGCTTCTTCAGTGCCCAGACCACATCAAAATCTTCCCTTTCTATGGCACTCCACCTCTGTTCCCTGGGGAGTAGTCTCCTGCTAAGGAAGACTACATGCTGGTCTAGGCCCTCTTCGTTCAGTTGTGAGAGCACCGCTCCCACACCATGCTCTGAAGCGTCAGTCTGCACGACGAATTCTTTGGAGAAGTCAGGTGCCTTGAGCACGGGCGCCATCCACATGGCTGCCTTCAGGGCATCAAAAGCTTTCTGGCAGGACTCAGTCCAGATCACCTTCCTGGGCTGCTTCTTCGAAGTCAGCTCTGTTAAGGGGGCAACGATGGTGCCATAGCCCTTAACAAATCTCCTATAGTAGCCGGTGAGACCTAAGAAGGCTTTCACCTCTGTCTGGGTCGTGGGGGACTCCCAAGCCAGAATGGTGTCAATCTTGAGTTGTAGGGGCGCCACCTGGCCGCTTCCTACCTGGTGTCCCAAGTACACCACAGAACCCTGCCCGATCTGGCACTTACTGGCCTTGATCGTGAGGCCCGCACCTTGCAGAGCCCTCAACACTTTCTCAAGGTGCTGTAAATGTTCTTCCCAGCTGGAACTGAACACAGCAATGTCATCCAGGTAGAGGGCACACATCCTCCAGTCCAGCCAACACCTGATTGACCAACCTCTGAAAGGTGGCAGGGGCATTCTTCAACCCAAAGGGCATCACCCGAAATTGGTAATGACCTTCTGGGGTTGAGAACGCTGACCTCTCCTTGACCCCATCGGTTAAGGCAATCTGCCAGTACCCAGACGTTAAATCAAACGTGCTGAGGAACCGGGCAGCTCCCAACCGATCAATGAGCTCATCAGCTCTGGGGATGGGGTGCGCGTCAGTCCGGGTGACGGCATTGAGCCCACGGTAGTCCACACAAAACCGGAGTTCTGGAGTGGCACCGGGTGCAGCAGCCTTTGGGACCAAGACCACTGGGCTGGCCCAAGGACTGTTGGAGGGCTCAATCACCCCTAACGCCAACATCTTAGAGACCTCCTCCTTGATGCTGGCCCTGACCCGGTCAGTCAACCTGTAAATCTTGTGCTTCACAGGAGGGCTGTCACCAGTGTCCACGTCATGGGTACACCAGTGAGTAACACCGGGGGTCAGAGAGAACAGTGGGGCGAACTGTCCCAACAACTGGCAACAGTCCCCCTGCTGCTCTTGAGTCAATGTAGGGGAGAGGATCACACCCTCCACTGACCCATCATGCTCCTTGGTAGACAGGAGGTCAGGGAGAGGTTCACTCTCCTCTTCCACCCCATCATCTGTCGCCAAGAGCATACTCACTTCGGACCTCTCGAAGTGGGGCTTGAGGCGGTTCACGTGAAAGACCCTCAAAGGGTTCCTTGGAGTCTGCAAATCCACCAGGTAGGGGACGTTACTTTTACGCTCCACCACCTCATATGGCCCAGTCCACTTGTCCTGCACGGCACAAGGTTCCACTGGGGCCATGACCCACACTTTTTGCCCAGGTTGAAATTCGACCAGAGTGGCATTCTGGTCATACCACCTCTTTATTTCTTCCTGGCTTGCTTCTAGGTTCGCCTGAGCGAGTTTCCTGAAGCGGGCAGTTTGGTTTCTAAAGGCCAGCATGTAACTAAACACATCCTGGGGAGTTTTCCTGGGAGCCGCCTCCCAGCCTTCCTTTACCAAACTCAGAGGTCCTCTGACAGGGTGGCCATACAGGAGCTCAAAGGGGCTGTACCCCAGAGACTTCTGAGGCACCTCCCTGTATGTAAAGAGTAGGCATGGCAAGAGGACGTCCCACTTACGCCTCATGGGTTCTGTTAGACCCTTGATCATGCCTTTCAAGGTCTGGTTGAATCTCTCCACCAGACCGTTTCCTTGTGGGTGGTAAGGAGTGGTGAACTTGTAAGTTACACCACACTCCTTCCACAGGGATGTCATATACTTGGATATGAAATTGGTCCCCCTGTCAGAAACCACCTCTCTGGGGAAGCCCACACAGGAAAAGATCCCCATTAACGCCCGGCCCACCACTGGCGCTGTCGTTGTCCTGAGAGGGATTGCCTCCGGGTACCGGGTGGCATGGTCCACCAAGACCAGGATATACCTGTTGCCCATGGCTGTCTTGGGATCCAGTGGCCCCACAATATCCATCCCCACCCTTTCAAAGGGTGTTCCAACAGGAAAAAGTTGGAGAGGAGCTTTGACCTTCCTCCCACTCTTACCACTTGCCTGGCAAGTTTGGCAAGACCTACATTGTGCATCTGACTGCCTTCGCATTTGGGGCCAAAAGAAGTGGGTGACAAGCCTGTTAAAGGTCTTGCCCTGCCCCAAATGTCCTGCCAAAGGTACGTCATGAGCCAGACCCAGTAGGAAGGTCCTGAAGCGCTGGGGTACCACCAGTACACGGGCTGACCCAGGCTCAGCAACCTTAGGCTCACTGTATAGGAGACCATTCTCCCAGTAGATCAGATGTGACCCGGACTGATTACCAGCTGCCTGGTCTGCAGCCTGCCGCCGCAGACCCTCCAGAGTAGGGCACTCGTTCTGCTCCCTGCAGAACTCCTCCCTGGTGGGACCCCCTTCTTGCTGCCAATGGGTCAGCTCAGAGATGTCTCCCAGTTCGGCTACCTGCTCCCCTATAGGCACTGGGGCGTCCCCCTCGAGGTCCGCCTCCTCCCGGTCCGTGGGAACTTCAGGGGCCGGATTCCCGCGCCCCCTGCCCGTCCTCTTGGCAGGGACTTGGGCCATTGTTCCAGGCTCCAAGTCCTCTTGATCACCCTTTCTGGCTGCCATTGACCGAGTAGACATGCATGCCCACTCTGGCAACCCAAGCATCTCCAAGTGAGACCTGAGCTCAACATCCTTCCATAAGGACTGCTCCAGGTCGTTACCTAGCAGACAATCTACAGGCATGGTAGGGCTCACAACCACCCTCAAGGGACCTGAGACCCCCCCCATTCAAAGGGAACCTGCGCCACCATACACTGGCGCTCAGAGTTGTCTACAGCAACTACTTGGTGGAATGCCCCTGGGACTACCTGCTTCTCAGAGACCAGGTGACACCGGACTGAGGTCACACTGGCTCCAGTATCTCTACCCTGTTCCCATTGATGGTCACCCAGGTGCTATATTTCTTTGTGTTAGGGGGCACCTGGTTTCCTGGGACCATCTCACTGTCCCCTAGTGAGACAAGGGTCATTTCTGCGGGATCCCCACCCTCCTGTGGGCACCCCTCCTCCCCAAGCGCTACACTAGCCAACACTTTGGACTGTCCACCGGTGGGCAGCTGTGTCCCCTTTGGGCACTTGGGGTCCCCCTTGAAGTGACCTACCTGGTCACATGCATAACACTTGAGGGGGCCGGTCTCAACAGGCTTTCCTGTAGAGACCCCTTTCTTCTTCTCACCTGGGGGATGGGAACCTTTACCCTGGGTACTAGTTTGGGGCCCTTTAGAGAACTCCTGTGCTTTACCCTTGTCCCCCCCACCTTTCTGCTGGGGACCCTGCCCACCTTTGGCTGAGTCTCCCCCAAACGCTTTCTTGTGGACCCTGGTACTCACCCAGCGGTTCGCCTCCATAGCAAGCTTCCTGGGGTCAGTTAGCTTACTATCAACTAGGTGCTGGCGCAGATCTGCAAAACATAGACTAGACAAGTGCTCCCATGCAATCAAATTGTAGAGCCCCTGAAAATCTGTTACATTACTGCCCTTCACCCAACCATCCAGCGACCTACAGAACATATCCACACATTCCAACCAAGTGTTGGCCTCAGACTTTTTACTGGACCTAAACTGATCCCTGTACTTCTCCGGAGTGAGCCCATACCTAGTGAGGAGAGCGTCTTTCATGTCAGCATAGGTGAGGTCCTGCCCCTTACCCAAAGCTATCAGGGTATCCCTAGCTTCTTCTGGAAAGAGAGGCCACAACCCTCCCCCCCCAGTTCCTTTCAGGGACCCCATTCATATGAATAGACTCGTACCCTTGAAACCACCT
Source organism: Calotriton arnoldi (assembly GCA_963921515.1). NCBI lineage: Eukaryota > Metazoa > Chordata > Amphibia > Caudata > Salamandridae > Calotriton > Calotriton arnoldi. The sequence continues at coordinate 210,658 of CAWUFW010004403.1, read as the reverse complement.
GTCTCAAGTGATACCCCACCGGACACGTACACGAGTCCTTCTCCGTTTAACTTTTGGATGCACCATTCCTAGATACAGCCGGGACGGAAGTACAACCGGCGGAGAGATTGACCAATTTTCTACTGTTTTGCCTTAAAGCCCTGAAGAAGTCGTGGGTTTTACCACCCTGACGAAACACATGTTGGCTGGGCAATCGATCTTCAATAAAGAACACGTGATACCTGGAGTGTTCTTCACTAATATCAAAACCTTTTTTACAACTGTGTTGTTCTGAATACTGTATGGTTTCATTGATGCAGATCTTGCTCTGCAAATTACTATTACGTGTGCACAGGCCTCTGGTGTAAAATTAAGTGACCTTGTGTCTGTTGAGGGGTTCAGGGTAATCCCCTTGCCTGTAGCACCGTACTCCACTAAGAATCTTTTGACACACACGTACACACGAGTAGGTGCCGACGCATACCGCATTAATTCAAACCCTTCTCTCGCATTTACTCATGTGATAACTTATCGGTCCAAGATACAGTGCACTTTATATTTTTCTGTGATCATTACCACCTAAGACAATGTTATATTTCACTGTTGCTCAGAGGGAAGGGATTTTGGAAAGTAAAGCCAGCCCTGATCCACCTTCAAATGTTACAGTCCCCTAATGTTTGCTTTAATGTGGCAAGCTTTTTGGTGGGTGCCCTCAGAAGTAGGACAAAACTTTTAAGCAGCTGAAAGTATGCAAAGGCCTTTTTAAATTGAATCCTTTTAGAGTATTTAAATATTGAAGATATGAATTTATGATGAAATGTACTTTATCTTTGGTTTTATGCATGTGATGTACTTTTGTGGTTTTTATTTAACCAAATAAAGTATCTATTGATTGAGTACATTTATAAATTTGGGGATATCCGCATATGTATGTATTATGTTTTACTGTTTACATCACTGCACCTATGCAATTTACAAACTATCTAAAGATTAGAAGGAAATACATACACAACTGACATTGCATGTACCCAGAAGGGCAATATTGTTCTTTATGTTTTTTAAACAAGTACTTCAATTACAGGTGTTCATTGAGTGAATACCCTTGTTCTGGTGCTTAAATGAGACCCACTGAGCCGTTGATGTTGTTCTAGGTTTAGTCAGTAAAGGCACTACAACTGAATATTCCCCTCAGTATCTCTCACAGAAACGGACCAGCTCTGTGGGTTCCTGTACTGTCAGAAGCAAGACAATAATTCATTTTCAGAGCAATCGTTTTTGCTTCCAAAATATGGAACAGCCTACCAGCATTAATCAGTTAGTTCAAATCCATTTTATTAAAACGTTTCATGAAAGATCACTTAAATTTCTCAATACTTTATTTTCCATTCTTACCCCACTTGTTTTATCTTTGTCGAGTCTAGGGGACACATCTAAAGCATGGCACTGATTTAAAAAGATGCCATGTTCTAACTGTTTTGGGATTTATCTGAATTTATAAAGGAATATTGTTAAAACCAGGCACCGCTTTTAGAAAAAGATGTAATCCAAGTACCTTATTCACCCCTCGATGTATGAACTAAACAAGCACACACTGTATAAAACTTGCAAAAATAGTGTGAACCGTTGCACAACAGTCACCTCAATGGACATGCACAGTTACCACATGCCTCCCGCAAAAGACAGCATGAACTGTATCCTATACCCTCGGCAAGATACATAGTAAACAACGACTATTTGGGATGTTTAAAAAAAACACAGCGTCCAACTACGTCCTCTGCCCCTCCGGAAAACCCAAGATTTATCACCATGCCCCAAATAGGAAATAAGATGATAATTCCCCCCACATCAGAGAAGCCACAAAAGACCATAATTATCAACGCTACAAACAAGAATGCACCAAGCACTCTCTTTCAGGGGGCGGTTATCCTGTGTCTCCCCAACGAGACCTTGGGTAAACGTCATCCCTTCAGGGGAAAACTCCTAAACCACCAAGTCTACCAGGGGGGAAAACAGTTAAGCGGTTCCGAGTATCCCCGTCCAACAGCAAAGAGCACCTACTCCAAAAGTGCACAATCTCATTTATCAGATCCTTGACTCAAACTTACCCATAATACCCTTCCAAATGCTCCAGTCCCATAGGAATGTTTTGCACCCCACACCCAACTACTCGCAACCCTGCATCCCATGGTTGTGATCACCCACTCGAACCATAACAGGATCCCCAAGCTCATCAGCCCTTGTCCCGGAGTCCCCTCTCATCCACAGGGCTTCTCACGCGGACAGCGCTTCCCAGGACTCAACTCGCCAGATTCCAGCAGCGCTGAGGCCAAAACTTTCTTGGGCCGCGGGGGCCGTTGAAGGCTAATGGCCCTCCCCAGATGGCTCCACCAGTCCCCACCCATGTTGCCCCTGATGGCGTAGACCCCCTCCTCTCCCGGTCCCCTTCCCCCCCCACCCCCTCTCCCTGACACGCTCGCGCCGAGCGTCACTGAGAGCGAGAAAGGCAACCGGCGCGAGGACAGAGCCCAAGCGCAATCCCACCAAAGAACTGCCTGCGCGCGACACCAACCGCCACTTACCGCCTCGGGACCCTCGAAAGACAAATGCGGAGAGGGGAGTCCGATTCGGGACCGGCCGAACCGGCCCTCTCTCCACTCCAACCCGACCTCACACCCGGCAGCGCGCGGCGGCGTCTCCCGGCGGTGGCTTTAATCTCCCGCAGCCACACAGAAGCTCCATTGTCCTGTCGGTCCTCCCCCTTTCCGGCTCTACGAATGGTACCTCCCCTTTTCCCTCTGGTTCTCCCTTCGGCCTGCTTTAGCATCGAAGAACATCCGCCCCTTTCTCTTAAAGGAGCTACGCCCACCTACTGTACGCGTTGTGTCCGTGAGCGTCAGTATCGGTGAATATCTGCCTGGGAAAACCCTCCCTGCCTCTGACGGCGGGGGGAGGCTCCCCGTGGAAGTGTCATCTTTCCCACCTCCCCTAAACGATGGGGGCAGCGGCTACCTATCCACCCCCCCCTTAGTCAGTCATGGTACCTCCCCTTTCGGCTCCACTCTCAGCCTCCGCCTGTGCCGCTCTTAAAGAGACAGTGCCTCGGCATGTTTGGCAGTAGCTCGGATTACCTGTTTCTAGAGCTGGGCCCAAGCGATTGCTGTTAACATCGCTTTTGTAAAGGAACGCAGGCCTGCCCAAACTACCGCCCCTCCTAACGAATAAAATCACTCCTTGCAAGCAGCATGTTACTGAGATTATATTTCTCGCCAACCAGAGCGGAATGTTACTCTCACAGAACGCATACGACTATGAAAACCTTTACAACGTTTTCACAATTAGCAACTTATATTTTAATCTTCGGTATTTTAAAACCTCGCTTTCTTTCTTGGCAGTATATTAAAGAAGCCAGTGCCCGTATTTAACCCAAAAAACCTTAAAATGGCATTCCGAAGTTAAAATAAGTAAACATCCACAAACGCGGGTATTTTGTTTCGTAAAATATAATGGGTGGCAACTCACGAGCAATGGATGTCCTTACTGTTCTAGAAACTGCCAGCCTTTTTTTCACAGAGCATAAAATGAACTAGGAAATAGTGCACTGCACACCTTAAGTCGTCCGTTTCTGTGCTTGTGCTGAAGCATCTTGTGAGATGCATATCCTTCGAGTCTACAAATACTTCTTAAAGCAAAGCAGCAGAACTTTGAAAGCACTTTTGTGGCAAAATGGTTTGATTCCCACACAATGAACATGCTCCCCCGTGTGAGAGGTCGTAGAGACAATACTGTTATGCCACAGTGCTATTTGGTAACCATTTTTAAAATTAGCAACTGTTGCAAAATTTCCACCCTGGGGCCTCTCCCGCTACCGCCGCGAACCATTGAGAATTTTTGCGGCCTTTAGCAAACATCATTGAAAAGGTGACAGGTTTGTAAACAGCTTTTTATAGATCTACATAAGAAGGAGCCTGAATGTGGGGCCTCTTGACGACTGGGGGACCTGAAACCTAGCTTGGGCCTCTTACGCAAAGCGTTCCTTCAACATCATCATGCTTTTAGCCTGGTTTATTTTTCTCTCATCTTATTGGTGTTTTTTCCCTATTTATTTTCTAGTCGTTGAAAAAATAGAATTGCAATACAATTCCACATTTATTGAACCACAGTTTAATACCTATAGGTGCTAAGTAACCACATACAATAAAATAATACATTCATCTGAAAACATGATTTGTACAACTAGCACAAGTGCAAATTTGCAGCTGTTTGTGCTCATTTAGCCAACCTCACTCCCTTTAGCTTTCTATATTCAAATGGACAAGATTGACAGCATGAAGAGACAGTGGAATTTGCACGTTCGCAAATGGAGGGATGCGTAACTGGGTATTCCAGGCATGTACTATGTGCAAATCTAGGTGACATCCCACAATTTTTTTCAGGGTATATCACTCATACGTTGCAGGTAGGTGTAGGGAAAAGTGATTTCTCTGCGGAGAAACATATTAATACCCTGGAGAAACAGACAAACAGGCAAATGTGCAAATGCTCATCTGCATCACATTTCTGTATGCAGAATTTCCCATTTTCCAACTACATCTTATGCGCGTGAGTACTCCTTGAAATCTGCAAATGGCGTAAACTTCCAGAAGCACTCCATGAATCCTTTGTGATTTCCTCAGAAGTCAGAAAGTTTGAACTGAACGTATGTCATTCTATGGGAACACGTTTCTGAATTTCCCTCCACCTTTTTGCAAATACATAAGCCTGTAGAGACACCCATTACAATAAAATACATTTACTAGAAACCATGTTCTCATAAACCACACATTTACTTGAAACAAACAAACCGTCTCAATGACATAGAAAATTAACACAAATGCAAATTACAAACTTTCCGAACTGGGGACCCTGTACCCCTTGTGCTTAATGAGGGAAAACAGTAATGCCCAAAACGTCTGTCTTTGGAGTAAATAAATAGACTATCCAAAATGGAAATACCATAGTCCAGAGGTTCTTACTCTTTTGACTTCTGTGGGCCCCCACTTAAAGATTATTGGAATCCTGGGACCCCCAATGAGCCATTTCTGGAATCAATTAACTGAACTGCAAAACAATACACACAAATACAGAAACAAGCATTCATCAAACAAAATACAGAAATGATGGGATATTTGATTTAATTCACAAATATTAAAAAAATCTATATTTTGATTGAAAGGTTGGAGCTTTTCTAAATTCAATAGAGCCCATCTATCGCCCATACTATATTCTGTTTGATGTACTTGCACTGCACCCACAAATCCTTCTGAGAATTCCAACTTAATTATTCAAATTTCTTCAGATTTACAGAACATTTTAAAAATTTCAGTTTTACATTTATCATCTTTATTTATACACGCTTAATTAATCTTTTATTATTTAATTTTCTGATAAGTCACGGGCAAAGTGGCAGTTGCCCATAGCCCCTACCTTCCAAGATGCATCTTGAAAAAGTGAACTTTCTCTCTATTTTATTTCTCTCTCTCTCTAAACCTCTCTTCCGCTGACTTATTATCTCTATCCAATGTCATCTTAAGGATTTTGGGGTCCTGGGCATGGCATATTTCACCTGTTTTGAGTGACCCTGTTAAAGTTTGACATATAACTTAGTATTGTTTGGCATCATGGGGGCTCGAATTTTCAGAAAATGAGTAGTAAAATTAAAATTTGTTTCATCCAAGGTCACTCAAAATGTCTTGCCCGGGGCTTCCAAAATCCACAAGATAACATTGAATGATGCATATTTTCCCAGGAGAATCCAGACACAAATGAATGTGTCAGTGCCTCAATCTATTAAGGTGTTGAGAAAACAGTGGAGCTAACAGCTTCAGTCACCAGTCCCTCTCAACAGAGGCTGAGCATAAAAAAACAGACTGCCACTCTGCTCCCCACCAATTCAGAGCACAGAAATCAAATTTTCCACCAAAAGTCTCCAAAATGACTACACCCAGACTCACTATTCTCTCACACACCATTCAGAACAAAACAGACACACTGCTGGCTGGCAAATACACCACTTAGACAGGCACAGCAACCTTTGGCAAACACAGAACCAAGAATTAATCAGGCAGTAGGATCGGACAAATCTCTAGCCAATTCACTTCCTTCACCAATCAACCACATTGCTAAAACTAAACATTTTCTCTGTATTCACACTGACATGCATTTGGATGATGCATACAATCTCAACCACAATGAGACCCTCTAGGGCTTCATAGTCTCCATCACATTAAAGAAAAACACAGTTCACAACTATTTGCCCATTTGTTCAGCAAGTCACACAGAGCTTCTATTTAACATTTCTCTACCAATAACATCCTTGGGGAAAAAACAAATACCTGTATTAGAAAATAGCAATACAATATAGCACCCTCTGATACCTTCTTGAGGGACAAAGACAACTTCACGAGGTTCCTGATAAAAGTCACCTATTCCACAAAAGGATATATTCTCATCCCAAGTGGAATCGGACACAAATTAACCTATTTGATCACTTGCAAATCTTCAGTTCCTGGGATGCTCATCAAAAGATGTCAGCTTCCCATTTCCCCTATACTCCTGCGTCACCTCCCAAATAATGGCCATTAAGAATGTTAACTCTTCTGTAGCACAGTATTTCTTACCATCTATTTTTCCCTGCACAACTGATTACAGCATGCATAAATATAAAAGTTGCTGTTCTATTCACTCTCTACTATGTTTTCTATTCTGTAAGGATCCAACTTTCCCCCATACCTACGAATGTGTAAATGGAGCCTCAGGCAGCACCCCTGGTATATGAACTCGCCACCGACAGACTTTTGACTCCAAACACATTCTAGATAGGGTTTGTGTTAGGGGTTGTGCTCGGCCTGGCAAATGCCCCAGAACAGCTTAGGACATTTGAGAGTCTGCAGGAGCATACTGGTATAAGATTGGGGCTCTACACGACACAGTTCCATAGGCATACTGTTTTTATTCTTGTGATAGGGAGTGATAAAGGTTCACAGGTCACCCTCTATGCATTTTTAACCTAATCTGGTCTTCTAGGACACTGCATAGAAGCTAGATACACTATTCACGGATCCATTTATGAGCTCCCACTGTGAGTAGCTACATGCCACCACAGTGAGGACGGGTCCAATTATAGAACATGTCACTATGGTGAATGAGGGCCTTCGTCATTTTCAGGAAAATAACTGGTTATTGTGCCGGAACACTTTATTGAGTATTTCCGTCCGTTTGGGTGAGCAGTCCCAGTATTCTGTATTACATCTTCTCATAGAAAAATAATACACTCCAGCATAAAACAATCCACGTCTTTCACCGTCCTCCTGGTTTCCTGGGGGTGGTTTAAAGTTTTCTCTACATAGACGCTGAAGCACACTGAGTTTCATAATGTTTTCTATTTTTTCTTGTCAAAGTTGTAATGTATGACATTAAAAGCAGATTTTAAGAAACCAATAATTCCAGATTTCTGGAGCATTCACACAATATAACCTCATAACAGATTAAATAGAAATTGGTAAACTGGTAGTCCAGCATAAAATCCATTTTGTAAAATACCATTTTGCCATCATCATCAGTTAATGAGTTATTACAGGCAGTGGACACTTAGGGGCCGATTCCGATCTCGGCCGGTAGGGCTCCGAATCGGATTCGGCTTAACCGGATCCGATTCGGAGCCCTATTTCCCGACCGATTCGTACGTTCGTCCGGACGAGGGAGTACGATGCGAAATCGCCGACCGACTCGTTCGGGCGTCCCAACCGCTCCGACCGACTAGTTCCCGGGTCTAACCGCACCGACCGACTCGCTCGGACACGACTCGCACCGCGCAATGGAGACGTTCCCCGGCCGGGTAAGTACGATGCGCGCCGCGAGCAGTCCGACCGACACGCGCCGTCCGGCTCGAAAGAGCAGTCGGAGCCGTACTTCGGGGGTCCGTGTCGGACCCCCCTGTACGCGTAGCTGCGCGAGTCGCACACAGGGGGGACCCATGGGTCCCCCCTACCTGTGCGTGTACGGCGCGAGTCGCTTCGCCGCGTACCCGCTGTAGGGGGCGCCCTTGTTCGTCTCGCACCCATTGAGGCAATGGGAGCCCGCGTACGCGTTGTACGACCGGCTCCCATTGACTTCAATGGGAGTCCGACCGACTCGAGTATGATAGCATACGGACGCATCGTACTCGTTCGGTCGGGCTGCACGGGTCCGATTCGGTCGGAAATCTCTCCGGGTCCGGCTCGGTCGGAGAGATTTCCGGCCCGAATCGGAATCGGCCCCTTAGTGTGAGAACATTTTCAGATCCTCAACATTTTTACCCATTCCTAGATAACGAGTTGAAATAAAAATACCAGCAATAACACTTTTTTCTACAGGGTTGCTGCAGTAGGGGACTGTTGTACCCTGGAAGATGGTATGTTATTTGGGCAATGAAAAATGAGACACAAAGTTTTGTACTATATTTGGCATTTCTGTGCTGTTGTCAGTTGGACTTGTTTGTATGCTTTAAAAGAACATTTAATAAAAATATAATTAAAAAGATCGCTGCAGTAACAGGAGACCTATGTCTACTGAAACTCCATCTTAATCCATGTGTGATCTTTTATTCCATCCTAGTTGAAAAATGTAGAATGTAGAAGAAGGTGACCTTACTCAATTTTTAAGTTTGGGAGCCAATATCTTCACGAGTGTGGAGTATGTTGAGGGAGCACATAGTGTGTTTTACTACTCCACAAAATCTTTTAACCAGAGGTTCCATTCTGGCATACACATTAAATGTACTGTTTTGCAAACATTATTAAGGACGTACATTGTCACATCCTCCCCAGCCTAGGAGCACGTGAATGAAACTCGCCACACATGGAGCTCTGTAACAGACGTCTTTACTCTTCAGCATACGATCACATCACTCCCTAACGGTACGCACTGCGTCATGTTTTTAAAAACCACACCTTAACACCTCCCGGCAGCTCATGTAATTCCTGTTTGAAGTCCTCTCAGAACCGCTAGGGTCCTAATGCTCATAACATCAAGACTCCACATCCCCCCCCTTTTGTTAAATAAAAAGTACAAACGGTAGAGGCACTAGTGAAAAGTAATCAACAGGGTTATGATCTTTCCTTGGCTTGTGTAAAATTTCGTAACATTCCTACAGTCACAATCCCCACCTCTCAATGTGAGGAGCCATATTTGCCTTTGGGTTTCCAAGAATGGTGAGCAACGCCTGATGATCTGTGATGGTAAAATGTTTTCCATATAGAAGCACATGAAAATGTTCGCAGGCCCACACCACAGCCAGACTCTCTTTCTCCATCTGAGAACAGGCACGTTTAGTTTCAGACAGACTTCGACTGGCATAGGCCACAATGTGTCTCTGAGCATTTGGATGACTATTGTGTTGAGCAAGAATAGCTCCCAGCCCCACCGGGCTTGCATCTACTGTGATCTCAGTATGTAATTTGGGGTAAAAGTAGGCCATTCCAGCTGCATTTTCAATCGCATATTTTATTCTTTTGAAACTTTGGTCACCTTCAGGGGTGCATTGGAATGGGACATTTTGCTTCATCAAGTCTCTGAATGGGGCCCTCACTGTAGAAAAGTCACAAATGTACCTTGCGCAATAACTGTCCATGCCTAAGAAGGATCGCAGCATGGATACAACTTGGGGGGGGGGGGTGCAAATAGATGGCAATGCTTGCACCTTATCTGGGTCAGGAGTAATTCCTCCTTCCGAGAATATGTGCCCAAAGAACTTGAGTTTGTTCTTGTGAACCTAACACTTAAATGCATTCAGAGTGAGACCTATATCAGCAAGTAACTGGGGCACTTGTATAAGAGCTTTATCATGTTCCTTTTGTGTTGTCCAAAATATTATTATGTCATCACTGTAGTTGAAAGCACATGTAACAGGTTGAATTTTTCTCCATATAACATCCTGAAATATTTTTGCAGCCAAAGATATTCTAAAACCGAAGGCCTGATTTACATGTTGGTGGATCAGGTCCTGCCGTCGCTTTACTGATGGTTTTTATGCCCACCTGCTTGGCGGTCTGCCCGCTGTATTTAGATGTTGGTGGGTCCTTGGAGGGCAGACCGTCGGAGTCCCGCCGTCTTTGCCAAAATCTTCCTCCTGTGTCGACGGCGTCATAGGCAGAAGAGGCTGTCGGAGGGAGTCCCGCCAAGAATATCACAGAGCTGATTACGATGTGCCTTTCCGGTGAGGCAACTGTGGCGGGCAAAACTCCAAACTCGGGTAGGCGGGAACGGAGAAAAAGAGGTGAAAACGTAATTTTTTTGGGGTTCCCACTTCTGTTGCCGTTTTGAACCCCATTGTCCAGGTCCTTCCTGTGCTGCTGCTACCCCGTTGTCGCCGGAATGTAAAGTTGGCTTCTGTGTCACTTGTCTCCCTGTCAATCGTGTGTTAACATTAGCTTTCGCCTCGTGTTTTTTTACATTGCTCTTACATGCAAAATTTTTAATGTGTTATGTATAAGTGCTCAAAATGTACACACCTGAAGTGACACATAAAAAAAAAATATTTGGTGGTGGCAGTTGTGGGTGTTGTGCTGTGGGTGTACATTCAATAGTGTGTGTATGTTGTTGGTGTGCATTCCTATATGTAAAAAAAGGGACTTTCACATTACCTACATATATATTTTGACACATTCACAACATATATGAATAGTTAGATAATGATAAGCAGTACTTACCTGTCTCCACACCACCATGGCCTCACTCCGTCAGGACTCCACCGCCAGCACAACGGGAAGATCTAAATCGGCATGGCATAAATCCGCTAGCCTGATGGCGACAGAGTACTATTCGCAGCAGTCTGTTGATGCCACATCTAAATACAGCGGGCGGACCGCCGTCAGCTTGATGGAGTACTTGGAACCGCTCAGCGGCGGGACAACAGTAGTCTCACCAAGATCTAAATCAGGCCCTTAGACTTTTGTATCTAAACAAACCAAAATGAGCTGAAAAGGTAGTAATGACCTGCAATTCTCTTCTAGCTCGAGTTGATGGTATCCCTTGTTCAAATCGAGACGGGAGAAGACTTTGGCTCCATTCAATTGCATGATCATGTGCGCTATGTGAGGACCAGGATGTCTTTTACTATCAATTGCTTTATTGGCCTGGTGCATATCAACGCAAATGCGCACAGCACCTCCACTGTCCTTTTTTGGCACTACCAGTATGGACGAAACCCATGCACAGGACCGGTTGAGCGTTCAATGTTGTCATGTTTCAACAGTGTCTCTAGTTCTTTCTTAACAGCTTCTTGCAAATGAAAGGCGATTCTGCGGTGTCGTTGAGCAACAGGGAGAATGTTCTCATTGATATGAAGTTGCACTTTCATTGTCTTGAGTCTTCCTAAGTAGAAAGGAGAAATCCCTTGGTGAGAATGTGTGCTATTACTGGGTCTCTAAATTCCCAGTACAAAATTTTTAGCCCATATGTTAGAAAGATGCTGAGTTAAGGATATTCCTACACAACTATAAATTGTATTTAAAAATATTGTTTTATTTAAAATCCATCACTCAATGTATATAAAAGGAAATTTTTAAAACTCATTACACTAAAAATAACATCAATTTCATTTACCATTAAAAACCTGTGTTGCAAACATTCAAGTAACAACACAAACTAATAAAAACAACACAATTGTTCAACACAGAAATAATGACAGGAGTTTTGAAAAATAAGCCAACAAACACTCAACAGAGAGACAAATATAGACAATACATTTTGTCATTTAAAAACATATCCGGTCGGAATAATTAAAATGCAGATCCTAGATACAATCTATAATCTTTATCTATAGGATGAGCTGTTTCCACGGATTGTGTTGAATGGAGCGTCGACACGTTTCGATGGTTCTAATAATTTCCCGTCTTTATCAAGACAAACAATAAGTCTCTCTTAACTGGCACTGTATGGTTGCCTTTAATCTCACTCCTGTAGGCAGATATTAATATATTAGTATTTTATATAGTTTAAATGCTGCATTTTTTAGAGGGCTAACTGTTTGCAATAACATAATTTGTCATTCGTTATTTTTCAAATGTATCATTTCAGTACCCACTACCTTAGGTGTTATACAAAATATATTCAGTATTTCTACAATTACAGGGACATGACATACATATTTTGTCCAACATTTTAAATCGTGCCTAATGGCTCTATCAGATGGGCTCCTTCTGGTATGTGCCTATGGTCCCATCCACCACCCTTATACGTCCTACCATGTTTATAAAAAGGCCTACCCCAGGAAAGCCTGGTTAGGAGACTAATTATAAAAACAACCTAAGGGTATTTTACCTTATTTCATTTTCCTGCCCACTCCATACGTTTTGATTTGTTGGGCATGTTAGTAATCTCTGATCCTGAGAATCTACAAAATATATATCCAAAATCAACGCTAAATGAATACTAATTATTAAAACAAACTTAATTTGTAAGCACCTTTTATAAGCAATGTCCTCTTCTCACCTTATAAAATTAGTGATGGGATCTTTGTTGTAATTTCTAGGCAGAGCGTTATTCAGGATTATTTCACTGTAAATGTTGCATTAAAATCAATAATTTTCAATCTAAGAGAAAAACCTAAAATTAGTTTTCTATTTGATAAGATGTGCAATACTATTGTTTTATTTAGGTAACCTAACGTACCTGAGAGAAAATCCTCACTCCCTCACTTCACAATTTGCCGGTGAAATCCTCAAAAAAGGGTTTGCTGTCTTTTACAGTCTCTCGATAGAATTAACTGAAAAAACAGAAGGGGGAGAGATGCCATAGCTATTGGTGTAATCTTAAAAATATGGATATTAATTTAAAAAGGGGGTAACTTCGTTATAGAGTGTCACTCCAGTATAATCTCCCTCTTAATTACCTTAAAATTCGTATAGAGAGCCTGCAACAACGTCCTTCCACCGTGGGTCATCCAAATGAAATGCCCTTCGCGTTCGCATTTAAATACCTAAATTTAAAGCACGCGATTGGCTCACCATTAAATTCAAACCGGCTGTGGGCTTGAAGCTTCTCACAACAGGCCCGCTGATTCTGCCCTAGTTAACCCGGAAGTCAGTCCATGAGGGTCATGGCACCATACTTTCGTTGTCTCTACCTACCTTGACCCGGAAATACTTAGGTTTCAACATGGAGGAATGCCGTTTTCTACCTCGTTTACCCCGGAAGTTAAACGCCCCAGTTGCACCATTACTCATGTATCAAATTGAATTCCAAGCGTAATGTTTTCACGGGAATAATGGTATTAGGTTAAAAATTACTTATTCTGCCCCTCTAGACTCACATTTTTAGTTGTATTTACCCTTCCTACTCCTACTGAATACCGGGGAGCTTTCTAGTAGGAATAACAATGGAAGAATCCATAAAACTAATTCAATTCCTATCTAAAGCTGTTAAGTATTTAAGATCTACCTTCTTCCCGTTTATTATTCTGTTGCTGATACCCTTGACTCATGTGCACCCGCACTTACCCACATTCCTACCTACTATTTTATACCCTGCCCATTTAGTCATTATATCTATACCATCCATCTATATAATCTCATTCAGATCTCGAATAATGTTATCTGTACCCTCAATACTTTCATTTGTTGTACTAGGGACCTAAATGTTTCCACTCCTAGAGAGACAGTCTCTAGATAGATTTCTGTTTAATATCTCGTTGAGCGGGTACAGATAACATTATTCGAGATCTGAATGAGATTATATAGATGTATAACACCTAAGGTAGTGGGTACTGAAATGATACATTTGAAAAATAACGAATGACAAATTATGTTATTGCAAACAGTTAGCCCTCTAAAAAATGCAGCATTTAAACTATATAAAATACTAATATATTAATATCTGCCTACAGGAGTGAGATTAAAGGCAACCATACAGTGCCAGTTAAGAGAGACTTATTGTTTGTCTTGACAAAGATGGGAAATTATTAGAATCATCGAAACGCGTCGACGCTCCATTCAACACAATCCGTGGAAACAGCTCATCCTATAGATAAAGATTATAGATTGTATCTAGGATCTGCATTTTAATTATTCCGACCGGATGTGTTTTTAAATGACAAAATGTATTGTCTATATTTGTCTCTCTGTTGAGTGTTTGTTGGCTTATTTTTCAAAACTCCTGTAATTATTTCTGTGTTGAACAATTGTGTTGTTTTTATTAGTTTGTGTTGTTACTTGAATGTTTGTAACACAGGTTTTTAATGGTAAATGAAATTGATGTTATTTTTAGTGTAATGAGTTTTAAAAATTTCCTTTTATATACATTGAGTGATGAATTTTAAATAAAACAATATTTTTAAATACAATTTATAGTTGTGCAGGAATATCCTTAACTCAGCATCTTTCTAACATATGGGCTAAACATTTTGTACTGGGAATTTAGAGACCCAGTAATAGCACACATTCTCACCAAGGGATTTCTCCTTTCTACTTGTCAATAGTACCCTATTCCCCTGGTCTGAGCAAAGGGGTCCCTCTTTTTCTTATTGCATTTGAGTCTTCCTAAACCATGAAACAACAATGGGAACTTACTCACAATCTCAGACTGAATGTTGAAGGTTGTAATTGAGTGATATCAGTCCCTTGTCAGTAGCAGTGGAAAAACTGAGCAAAAAAGCCCTGGATAAACTTCCCTGAAGTACAGGGATTGAAGCTTGTACTAAAGTCGTTTTGTGCTGCATGGTTGCTATGAATGATCCTTGGCTTGGGTCTCCACGCCCAATCGGAGCCCATATGGCACTTCACTCGCTTGTGCCTGTAAGTAGATGTCTGCTTTCGTACCTGGTTGTCACTGCCTTTAGCGTTTGCTTTGAATGGATGATGGCCTCTTCCTTTGGCCTTACCAGCAGATTCAGGTGGGCTTTTCTAATTTGCTCCTCTGTCATGCCTTCAACTTCTTCAAAGGCTGTGTATAGGTTGGAGTAGAGCCTTGACTCCACACACGCCGAACTCAGACTACTTTGCATCGTTCTGGGGCGCACATGCCACGCACAAGCAGTGTGCTGTATTGTCGCAAACTCTCAGGGAGAGCAGTCCTTTTCATCGAGGCACATATCCCCTACTCGCATCCTCGCCAGCCCGGGAGCATGTAAATGAAACACACCACACACAGAGCTCTGTAGCAGACATCTTTATTCTTCAGCATACGATCACACCACTCCCTAACGGTACACATTAAGTCATGATTTTAATAACCACACCTTAACACCTCCCTACAGCTTACATAATTCCTGTTTGAAGTCCTCTCAGAACCTCAAGGGTCCTAATGTTCATAACATCAAGACTCTACATACATAACCTTCAGGCGTATGCTCATCTAAATTATAGCTCGTCTTGTGCACATGCCCAGTTATAGTGCATTCCAACTGTCCGTAGCTTCAGAAACCGGTTCAGAAAGTGATGCTAATTTAATTGAAATCATACTACCTTGTGCCTTTACGAATTTCATCATTCAGTAGGTAATATGTGACTCGTCCCTCTGAAATGGCAACTTGGATTAGCCTTTTTCCCCTTTGAGATGATCAATAAATAGGCTTGATTTGGTCCACTTGACTTTACAACCCACTGCTTGGCAAAACTCATTGATTACCTTCGATGCAGCAGAAATTGACTTCCTGGGATCTGTAACCAACAATAGCATATAATATTGTTTATATGTGCCGATATTTAGGTTTTAACCTCTGAAATCCTTATTGTTTTTCAAAGCAATGGCAAGGAGTGTGCCTGCTATATTATAGATGAAGGTAGATAAGAGACAACCATGTTTTGTGCCTCTGTGCATTACGAATTCACCCATTATTAATACTGTATTCATAAATATTTACAAACTGGAAATCAGAAAATTCTGGCAAAATCAGTACCTTTTATCTTGGGTCCTTACCAAAATTTACAGCCAAGCCAAATCTATAGGATTTATCTATGCTGTGAATTCAAAGGTTGCCTATCAACACAGGCTTTTTGGAATAGTTATTGCAATGCCCAGAATTTCAGGCCATACCAGTTTGGATTTCTGATGCAGATCGCAAATAAAAAATCTCCATTGTTAAAAGGTGGTAAACAAAAGTTTTCTTTAAAAAATAAACAGAGTACTTTGAAATATGCCCTCAAAACAGATCTCTGAAGTATTGCACTCATTCAGAGAGTGACAAAGCTATTGTTAGCTCCTGCATCAGCGCTGCCTAAAGGTAGCCATGGATGTCTTCAGGCCAGTAGCAATTGGCTCCAGCCAACGAAGAGACTTCTAGTACATTTCTGAATAAACAGGTGTACAGGCAATTACTCAAAGAGCTAGCTACATTGCATCTACAGGCTGACTGCTTCGCAACGTCAACATCGCCACTTACGTAGGCTGCCACTTAGTGTCAAGCTATAACAAGCATTTGCAATGCAATAGGTCTCGCATTTAGGAGAGTTTGAGCTATTGGCATTGTAAATGACAATGCCTTTTATTTATGTTTTGGTTTTTAAAACATAAATAAAAGGCATTGTCACTTACAATGCCAATAGCTTAAACTCGCGTAAATGCGAGACCTATTGCATTGCAAATGCTTGTTGCTGATGGAGCAGCGCTTCTGTCCAGAAGCATCGCCAGAGGACCTTAGTAGCACTGAGTTCCTAAAGCATTACTTCCTAGATGATCTTGTATGGCGCCTCTGCGGTCTTCTTCTAACTAACTCTCCGGCCAGTTGCCGCTGATGCACTCATTCAGGACGTCGGCGAAGACGAAGCGCTGCCCTTTACCACTGGTTGTTTATAGTTACGATTGGACGTTTTGGCAGCGGAGAGGCATGCAACTTATTGTGGTAGGTAATCAAATGTGTAATATTGTATGGGCTCTGTTCAAGGCGCTGACACAACAAAGTATTCTGATGCTGACATCACTTCCCGTCCTGGATGGGAGAGAGTCATTTATGGGTCCGGGGACAGGTGCTTGAGAGGGGGTCAGCGCAGGTGACTGAGTAGCGGGGCAGTGGAGGAAAGGAGGTAGAGGTGGGGGTGGGGGTGGGGGTGGGAGAGATGCAAATGGTAGAGAAAGGCAGAGGCAAAGTGCAGGAGAGGTACAGAGGCGCTGGGTGGAGAGGTACAGAGGCGCAGGGTGGAGAGGTACAGAGGCGCTGGGTGGAGAGGTACAGAGGCGCTGGGTGGAGAGGTACAGAGGCGCTGGGTGGAGAGGTACAGAGCGCTGGGTGGAGAGGTACAGAGCGCTGGGTGGAGAGGTACAGGGCGCTGGGTGGAGAGGTACAGAGGCGCTGGGTGGAGCGGTACAGAGGCGCTGGGTGGAGAAGTACAGAGGCGCTGGGTGGAGAAGTACAGAGGCGCTGGGTGGAGAAGTACAGAGGCGCTGGGTGGAGAGGTACAGAGCGCTGGGTGGAGAGGTACAGAGCGCTGGGTGGAGAGGTACAGAGCGCTGGGTGGAGAGGTACAGAGCGCTGGGTGGAGAGGTACAGAGCGCTGGGTGGAGAGGTACAGATGCGCTGGGTGGAGAGGTACAGAGGCGCTGGGTGGAGAGGTTGGTGACTGACAGAAGAGAACGTGGGAAGGGCGTCCATGTGTCCACATAGAGCCGCTTCCAGGCGCTTTGCCGGCTCGCACGCATTAAGATCCACAGTGGCGGTTTGACGGGTGCTTCGGCTCCCGGCCTTTCGGGAGGGAGACCCCGGCCTGGATGGGAGAGAGTCATTGAGGGGTCCGGGGACAGGTGCTTGAGAGGGGGCCAGCGCAGGTGAGTGAGTAGCAGGAAATCATGAGTTGGCGACTTTATTACTGCTGTCCTGAGAGAGGGGTCCTTCCTTCCACCATGTGACCTCCAGCGCTTTAAGTGAGATGAAAAAAATGGGGGGTCTCTGTTGGACTTGGCCCTTATTTTCCCAAAATTTTTCGCTTTTCCCCCCTGACCTATGTGTTTACATGTTGTGTCTCAAATGTAAATGGGTAATACTGTGTAATGTTGTCACTGTCACTTTTAAAATGGACGCCATTCCTGCCTGCCTATGTGCTGCCTGACTGAGTTGAGTGGCGGTCTAGATGTTGTTTCCCAGTACTCCCAGCTTTTGGAGGGAAACCTGGCAGCCAGGGTGCTCTACACCTCCCCTAAACCAGTTGAGACCAGTTTTCCCAGGGAACCTTCTGGAAGCTTCCAGCCCTTTCTGGGAGGTGGGGTGAGGGGGATATATAGGGGGGCTGGGCTGCCATGTGCGGAGTGACAGAGCAGGAGAAGGGACTGAGGGGGAACTCTGCCAGGAGGTACCGCCACATTGGGCCTGTGTGCTGGCCCCTGTGCCCATCTGCACCCCTCTGTTGTCCCCCAGGGCCAGTAAAGAGACACCGCCGGAGTGGAGGCTGCTGTGCTGGCAGGATTGCAACCATAATGGAGGATGACTGTTCCTAGGAACTGCTGCTTCAGGACTGGTGAGCCGCCCTGCTGACCGCTGATCTCGCCCTGCATTACCTGTCTCCTGGCCCCTAGCGCCTCGTGAGCGCTATACTGAGACTCCCCGTACTCCAAGGAAGAGAGGAGCGTGGGCGCGACCTTCCTCTGTGGGGCCCTGGTCTTTTGAGGTCCCTAGCGCCTTGGGAGCGCTTTACCCTAACTGTCTGTTGCCTGCCTGCTTGGGGAGGAGCGGGTGCCTACCCCGCATTGCCAGCCTTCGCGGGTGCCCACTCCGCGTTTTTGGGACTGTCTGCCTTTCAAAGTAAGCGGGAGCCCACCCCGCGTTTTGCCGCCTTCAGCGGGTGCCCACCCCGCGTGTGTGCCGCGACGTGGTGCCTAATAAACCAACGGGAGCCCACCCCGGGGTTTTTATACTGATTAAACGGGAGCCTACCCCGTATTGTGCCCGCACAAAGAAAGTGGCCAAGATCACCGCCGCGGGAGCGATGTCGCGCGCTGAAGTGAGGAAGCGCGTGGGGCCGTGAAGGAGAGCGGCTTATTTGGAAGTGCCGCGGGAGCCTACCCCGCGCCTTCCTGCCAATTTAAACCCAGGGCGGGAGCCCACCCCGCACTCTGGGATCGCTAAAAGAAATCACCGCCGCAACCCCGGGAACCAGCGAAGGGCCGCCGCTCTGCCTGCGGCGACCCGGAGGTAGTTGGGACATCGGCCGAGCCGGCCGGAAGTACGTGGGGGCTCCCCGTGAGCAGGGGAGAGCCCCGAGAAGAAGCGGGATCCGTATTGAAGTCCCGGGTCCCAGGAGGGGGCCCGGGTGAAGTCCGGCGAGGTGCTGCGGGAGGCGGGGCTCTCATGCGCTGAGGAGAGCCCCGCGTGTGCTGCGCCGAAGGAGGGAACCAGAAGCCAGGCGGGAGCCTACCCCGCGCTGGCCCCAACGCCGCCGGAGATTTCGCTCCGGAAAGGAAGGAAGTGGTGGGGGCTCCCCGTGACCGGAGGAGAGCCCCGAGCGCCGCCGGAGTCGTGTGGAGCCTCGCCGGCTCCAGGACAAAGTCCCGGGTCCCAGGAGGGGGCCCGGGTGAAGAGGGGGAGTGCTGCCTGACGCCTGCAGGGCTCGGTTTGAGGAGGGAGGCCAGTGGAGCCTCGTGTGCAGCGCCGCTGAGAAGAGTCCTGCTAGGAGGAGTCGAGAAGCCCAGAGTGAAGTCCTCCAGTGAGCCCGGTGAGTGGGGGCTCATAGAGAATTGCGGGTCCCAGGAGGGGCTCCAGGAGGGCCAGTGTGGACGCCCTGCACAGCTGCCCCGCCTGACAGTGGGCAGCTGCATTGAGGGGGCATTGCTTACTTCCAAGCCCCAGAAGAGGGGGCTCCCCCGTCCCGGTGTTGTTGTGGGGGTCCCAAGGTGACGTGGGCTGACTCGCCTTCAGCCAGCAAAGAGGAGCCTGGTGAGTGGGGCTTTGTGACGGGCCTAGAGGGGGAATTGGTCGAGGCACATTGTCGGTGCCTTCCCCCGGTGTCCCCAAGCCCTCGAGGAGAGGGACTCCAACAGGAACAGAACGTTCTGGGCCACATCTTTCTTGGAGGGTCCCGGAAGAGGGGCCCCCAGCTTGACCCGAACTGTGTACTTTTGTGCTGCCCCGCAGAAGCGGGCCACTATTAAAGAGGGTCCATACCGGGCGCTATGCCCTAAGTGTTGTTGATGCTGGGGTGCCTCTATGTTCTTGATGTATCCCACTGCCCTGCCCACTGCTAATGAGGTTGTATGCCACTGCAGGCTGTGGGGGTTTTCAGGCCTAAGATGCAGGCCGGATGTGGGGGTAATGTTTTATGCCTACCCTGGAGAATGCTGATCTGATGTATAATGTGTATATGCCTACTGGGCTCATGTTATTGGGATCTACTCCTATTGAGATGCCCCCGGCGTTTATGCCCAACGGGCCTGTGTTTCATGCTAATGTTTCATGCCAATGAGGTTTATGCCTTTTGATGTGCCTAACCTGCTTTTAGGCCAACAGGCCTGTGTTTTATGATAAGGTTTCCATGCCTACTGTTTCCTGCCAATAGGGTGTTAATGTTCTGCATCATGCGTTTAATGCCCTATAATGTTGAGTGCATTCTACGCCCAGTGATCTTCCTTGCGAATGATGCCTAAGGTATATGTCCATGCCTGATGTTTGCTGCTTACTGCAGTGAGGCTTTATTCATTGTCTTTTACCCCACAGGTACGGACTGAGTACGCCTGTTGTTACCAGTGAACTTGCATTCATTCTGTGCTTATAATGATTCTGGCAGTGGCCCGATTGGCGCTGCCCTGTAAATAGTCCCCACTGTTTATGTCTACCGGGTGCCGGTTGGCGCCGTGTTACCGCTGTGGTTACCATCTGCTAAGCTGTTGCATAATACATAAGCTATTTTTCTTACTTAACTGGTGTGGTCTCCTTTTTGTAGGGTGCCTGGTGTGTCGCCTGTGTGTGCTGCGCGGATGCTTTACACAATGCTCCTGGTTTAGCCTTCCCGCTCCGCACCACGCTACCCCGTTTCTAACATTGGTGGCAGCGGTGGGATAGGACTTGTGTTTGCGCAGTACCACAGCGGCAACTGGTTGCACTACAAAGGGTGCACTTGAGAGTAACCACAGATTTGGGGATTGTTTTGCTGACTGTATTTCCTCCTGGAAGTGTTGTTTTGGGGATTGTGTCTCCCTGTTGCACTGTGGGTGGTGTATCCCGGGGGTATCTCACCAGGATGGGGTTAACCTACGACGAGGATTGCCTGTGGGAGTACACTGAGCAGGAGGTGATAGACCTCTGCCGAGAGAGAGGGATACCCACAGTGGGCAACACCCGCAGGAAGTTGTTCCTCTATGAGGCCCTGAGAAGGGGGGAACTCTTAGAGCCCTGTGGGGACCTTTCTCATTACCCCTCCGCATATTTAGGGGGTGGATCTGGTAGAGACCGTGAGGGGGACTCTGAGAGTGAGGGGTCCCAGTCCATAACCCTGGAGGGTGGTGACTCTGAGCAGGAAGGAGATGTTAGGGCAGAGACACCGGTAGCGAATGAGGACACCATAGAGAGGGAGTCCCGTGCTGGGTCCAGCCCCAGGGGCACTGCCCCACCCCTTTCCCTGTCCCCAGAAGAGTGGGTAGATAGGAGGGAAGAAAGGGAGCATCAGCTGGCGCTGGAAAGGCTCAGAGTGGAGCTAGCGCAGCTGAGAGTTGAAGAAAAGAGGCTAGAGACCGAGAGGGTCCTAGCACAGGAAAGGATGGCTGAGGCTGAAAGGGCCTTCGCCAGGGAGAGACTAGCTCAGGGGGGTAGGTTGTCCCCTAAGAGTGGTGTCTGTGGTCTGGATTCACCAGTGAGGGTGGGATCCAGTGGTGGCAGCAAGAGTGAAGCCAGTGCAGGAAGTCCCACTCCCAGAGCCCGGAAGATGGTGCCTGATCCTCAGGAGGAGGGGGGCAGGTTGGAATTTAGGGGCGGCAAGAAACTGTCCCATCAGTCTTGGGGGGAGTATGCGGATGTGTGTTGGACTGCATTGGAGGATTGGGTGGTGGATGGCGCGGTGAGTGATTGGGAAGGGCTGTTCCATGTACTTATCAAGGAACACATGCTAAGGAATTGTTTCCCAAGGTTGCGCCACCACCTGTTGCAGTGTGGGTTCTCTGACCCCAGGGAGCTTGCACGGGAGGCAGACCTTTGGGTGAGTGCCAGAGAGTCTGAGGAGGCACTGGGGAGTGATCCAGAAGGGAGTGGCTCAGGGATCTTCCAACCCAGCGAGGTGGGAGAGGTGCAGAATAGCCCAGCTAGGTCCCAGGGTAGTGAAAGGGTTGTAGGGCCTCACGTCCTATCTACAGGAAGGAGTGAGATGGGGAGGTGTCCCGAGGTGCCCCAACCGCAGTCTCAGGGCCTGAAGAGTTTCATAAGGGAACCCCAGGTTGGGAGTCTAGGCTGTCCCGAGAGGCCATCCATCGAAGGGGATCCCCTAGTGTCGGGAGAACCCGGGGCGTCTGTAATCAGAGCTCCAGGGGTTCTGGGGTCTGCTCAGTCACAGGGTTTAGATCCTGGGCTGGGATGCCAGGTTCAGGGACTGCCTGACCTGGAGGGAGGGACACCTGTAATCAGGGTCCCTACCGGTTTGACTTCCAGGGGTACTTCTCCAGGTGGGAGGGTGCGGAACTCTGGAAGGGGGTGCAGAGGGAGGAAGGACTCGCCTCTGGCACCGGCTCAGCCACAGGGCTTAGATCCTGGGTTGGGAGGCCAGGGACAGGTACTGCCTGACCTGGCGGGAGGGACGTCTGTAAGCAGTGTCCCCCCGGAGTTGTCTTCCAGGGGTGCTACTCCAGTTGGGAAGGTGCAGAACTCTGGGAGGGGGTGCAGAGGAAGGGAGGACTCGCCTCTGGCACCGGTGCAACCTAAGGGTTTAGACCCTGGGTTGGTGGATCAGATGCAGGGCCACGGCCCTGGACGAGGGAGAGAGTGGTGTTCTGAGGGTGCCCCGCATAGGAGGAACGTGCGGAACCCCAGGAGGAGAGGTAGGGGGAGGAGAGCCTCGCCCCTGACTCGTGGACAGTGTGAGAGTGTGGTCCCCAGGTGGGAAGACCAGTGGCAGTTTGGGACTGCACGGAGGAGGAGGAGAGTGGTCAACGGGCACTACGGGCCTGGGGCTACTGCCCCCCACTCTGTGAGACAGCCAGGGACATCTGGATGGCCTAGGGGCCGGTCCTGGCTGCAGCCAACTAGGGAGCACCAGGGGGATGGCCTAGTTGGTCCAGGAGGAGTTCAGAGAGGGAACCATCGGGTTCCAGAGTGGCGAAGAACCTGCGGGTGCCCCTGCAGTTGTGGGCCCGCGTCCACGTTTTCTCGCCCCAAGCAGGGAAGCCCATCAAGGCATTGATCGGTTTACCCTGGCTTTTGGCTGGGAGGGGGTTGTGTTGGACTTGGCCCTTATTTTCCCAAATTTTTTCGCTTTTCCCCCCTGACCTATGTATTTACATGCTGTGTCTCAAATGTAAATGGGTAATACTGTGTAATGGTGTCACTGTCACTTTTAAAATGGACGCCATTCCTGCCTGCCCATGTGCCGCCTGACTGAGTTGAGTGGCGGTCTAGATGTTGTTTCCCAGTACTCCTAGCTTTTGGAGAGAAACCTGGCAGCCAGGGTGCTCTACACCTCCCCCTAAACCAGTTGAAACCGGTTTTCCCAGGGAACCTTCTGGAAGCTTCCAGCCCTTTCTGGGAGGTGGGGTGAGGGGGATAATATAGGGGGGCTGGGCTGCCATGTGCGGAGTGACAGAGCAGGAGAAGGGACTGAGGGGGAACTCTGCCAGGAGGTACCGCCACATTGGGCCTGTGTGCTGGCCCCTGTGCCCATCTGCACCCCTCTGTTGTCCCCCAGGGCCAGTAAAGAGACACCGCCGGAGTGGAGGCTGCTGTGCTGGCAGGATTGCAACCATAATGGAGGATGACTGTTCCTAGGAACTGCTGCTTCAGGACTGGTGAGCCGCCCTGCTGACCGCTGATCTCGCCCTGCATTACCTGTCTCCTGCCCCTAGCGCCTCGTGAGCGCTATACTGAGAGTCCCCGTACTCCAAGGAAGAGAGGAGCGTGGGCGCGACCTTCCTCTGTGGGGCCCTGGTCTTGTGAGGTCCCTAGCGCCTTAGGAGCGCTTTACCCTAACTGTCTGTTGCCTGCCTGCTTGGGGAGGAGCGGGTGCGTACCCCGCATTGCCAGCCTTCGCGGGTGCCCACCCCGCGTTTTTGGGACTGTCTGCCTTTCAAAGTAAGCGGGAGCCCACCCCGCATTTTGCCGCCTTCAGCGGGTGCCCACCCCGCGTGTGTGCCACAACGTGGTGCCTAATAAACCAACGGGAGCCCACCCCGAGGTTTTTATACTGATTAAACGGGAGCCTACCCCGTATTGTGCCCGCACAAAGAAAGTGGCCAAGATCACTGCCGCGGCCGCGGGAGCGCTGTCGCGCGCTGAAGTGAGGAAGCGCGTGGGGCCGTGAAGGAGAGCGGCTTATTTGGAAGTGCCGCGGGAGCCTACCCCGCGCCTTCCTGCCAATTTAAACCCAGGGCGGGAGCCCACCCCGCACTCTGGGATCGCTAAAAGAAATCACCGCCGCAACCCCGGGAACCAGCGAAGGGCCGCCGCTCTGCCTGCGGCGACCCGGAGGTAGTTGGGACCTCGGCCGAGCCGGCCGGAAGTAGGTGGGGGCTCCCAGTGAGCAGGGGAGAGCCCCGAGAAGAAGCGGGATCCGTATTGAAGTCCCGGGTCCCAGGAGGGGTCCGGGTGAAGTCCGGCGAGGTGCTGCGGGAGGCGGGGCTCTCATGCGCTGAGGAGAGCCCAGCGTGTGCTGCGCCGAAGGAGGGAACCAGAAGCCAGGCGGGAGCCTACCCCGCGCTGGCCCCAACGCCGCCGGAGACTTCGCTCCGGAAAGGAAGGAAGTGGTGGGGGCTCCCCGTGACCGGAGGAGAGCCCTGAGCGCCGCCGGAGTCGTGTGGAGCCTCGCCGGCTGCAGGACAAAGTCCCGGGTCCCAGGAGGGGGCCCGGGTGAAGAGGAGGAGTGCTGCCTGACGCCTGCAGGGCTCGGTTTGAGGAGGGAGGCCAGTGGAGCCTCATGTGCAGCGCCGCTGAGAAGAGTCCTGCTAGGAGGAGTCGAGAAGCCCAGAGTGAAGTCCTCCAGTGAGTCCGGTGAGTGGGGGCTCTTAGAGAATTGCGGGTCCCAGGAGGGGCTCCAGGAGGGCCAGTGTGGACGCCCTGCACAGCTGCCCTGCCTGACAGTGGGCAGCTGCATTGAGGGGGCATTGCTTACTTCCAAGCCCCAGAAGAGGGGGCTCCCCCGTCCCGGTGTTGTTGTGGGGGTCCCAAGGTGACGTGGGCTGACTCGCCTTCAGCCAGCAAAGAGGAGCCTGGTGAGTGGGGCTTTGTGATGGGCCTAGGGGGGGAACTGGTCGAGGCACATTGTCGGTGCCTTCCCCCGGTGTCCCCAAGCCCTCGAGGAGAGGGACTCCACAGGAACAGAACGTTCTGGGCCACATCTTTCTTGAGGGTCCCGGAAGAGGGGCCCCCAGCTTGGCCGGAACTGTGTACTTTCGTGCTGCCCCAGCTGCCCCGCAGAAGCGGGCCACTATTAAAGAGGGTCCATACCGGGCGCTATGCCCTAAGTGTTGTTGATGCTGGGGTGCCTCTATGTTCTTGATGTATCCCACTGCCCTGCCCACTGCTAATGAGGTTGTATGCCACTGCAGGCTGTGGGGGTTTTCAGGCCTAAGATGCAGGCCGGATGTGGGGGTAATGTTTTATGCCTACCCTGGAGAATGCTGATCCGATGTATAATGTGTATATGCCTACTGGGCTCATGTTATTGGGATCTACTCCTATTGAGATGCCCCCGGCGTTTATGCCTAACGGGCCTGTGTTTCATGCTAATGTTTCATGCCAATGAGGTTTATGCCTTTTGATGTGCCTAACCTGCTTTTAGGCCAACAGGCCTGTGTTTTATGATAAGGTTTCCATGCCTACTGTTTCCTGCCAATAGGGTGTTAATGTTCTGCATCATGTGTTTAATGCCCTATAATGTTGAGTGCATTCTACGCCCAGTGTTCTTCCTTGCGAATGATGCCTAAGGTATATGTCCATGCCTGATGTTTGCTGCTTACTGCAGTGAGGCTTTATTCATTGTCTTTTACCCCACAGGTACGGACTGAGTACGCCTGTTGTTACCAGTGAACTTGCATTCATTCTGTGCTTATAATGATTCTGGCAGCGGCCCGATTGACGCTGCCCTGTAAATAGTCCCCACTGTTTATGTCTACTGGGTGCCGGTTGGCGCCGTGTTACCGCTGTGGTTACCATCTGCTAAGCTGTTGCATAATACATATGCTATTTTTCTTACTTAACTGGTGTGGTCTCCTTTTTGTAGGGTGCCTGGTGTGTCGCCTGTGTGTGCTGCGCGGATGCTTTACACAATGCTCCTGGTTTGGCCTTCCCGCTCCGCACCACACTAACCCGTTTCTAACAGTCTCTCAAAGGGCGTGGCTGACGTAATTAAGGACGTGGCTTAAAAACACATAAGCTAGAAATCTGTGCTTAGTATAGTGCGCCACCCGAGTGCTGCTTCTGCCACTGCATCCAGATATATAATACAACACGTAACATTCACCTACAACAAGTCAGGACTATTGGCTTTGTCAATGGTTCTTAGTTCCATAAGCAACAACTATGGCTTAGTTTTCTAAAATATTAAAAATGCTTAAGTTCTGAAATGACAAGGCTGCGAAAGAACTGTAAAGAGCCTGTTTGAAGCCCCGCCCACTGAAACCCTGCTCTGCCCTCAGAGGGCTCCTGTCAGTCCCCTCTGCCCTCAAGAGGGGGTCGTTTTGTTAGTACGTGTGACTTCCGGCCTCTGCCCTCAGTGGGCCGGAGAGTCTGTAGTTTCTGTCTATTTATTGGACCCGTGTGACCTCCTGCCCGTTTCTTGGTCCTGTGTGACCTCCCGCCTCTGCCCTCAGAGGGCCTGAAAGACGTGTCTTTGCCGGTCTGTCTCCAGCGGGGGTCCGGGCACAGAAGCAAACGTGGAAAGAAAAAAGATGGCGGGGGGGTCTGAGACGGAGACTCCGGAGCACAAAAGGGTCCAGACGGCCCCCTGGGGGTGGCGAGGATGCGTCCCTGACATTTAAACTGCGCTCTTAAAAGGACCAACAGCAGCTAAGCTCCCCCCAGCTCTCAAACCACCCCAAGTCGGTCGAGGTTCTAGAGAAAGGGCAATCAGTCAACAATAAAC
The DNA here is from genome assembly GCA_963921515.1 of Calotriton arnoldi. NCBI lineage: Eukaryota > Metazoa > Chordata > Amphibia > Caudata > Salamandridae > Calotriton > Calotriton arnoldi. The sequence goes on along the minus strand of CAWUFW010004403.1, from coordinate 183,470 downwards.
TCGATCGCAAGTTCCCACCAACAAAAAAAAAAAAGCATTTGCAATGCAATAGGTCCGATTGCATTGCAAATGCTTAATTTTAAAACTGAGCGCGGCGCCGCTTTAAGGACACCGCGCTCGTTTTTTAAAAAAACTTTAACACTAAGTGCGGTGTCCTTGAAGCGGGCGCTGCGCTCAGTGTTAAAGTTAAGAAATATATAAATAAACCGAGCGCGGTGTCCTTGAAGCAGTGCCGCGCTCAGTTTTAAAGTAAAAAAAAAAAGGAGCGCGGTGTCCCTGAAGTGGACGCCGAGAAAATATAAATAAAGTGAGCGCGGTGTCCCTAGCGGGCGCCGCGCTCATTAAAGAAATAAAATAAACATACAATTTAGAGGGCATAGAGCTGCAGCATCGCGCTTCGTGGACGAATGACAAAAAGAAAGTGCCTACCAACTAATTGAAGGAGACCGTCTAACGCCGCAAGTAAACGATCGAGTCCAGATGGGCCGTCGGAGAAGGAGACAGGGCGGTAACCAAAAAGCCTCATTTGCAATGGGAAGCCAGCGTTTACCGTAAACGGTGACACAAACCAATCAGAAAAATGGGCGGAGCTTAAACTCCACTTCCAAAATATCCCGATTACAAGAAGCCTCGCAGAGCGAGCAGCGCATGCGCACTGCAACGCTAGGCGAGACCTAAAAACGAATACTTTTGCATCTGATTATTATGTCTTGCTGCCATTGTGTTCTAAGCGCAAGAGTGGATCAAACCAGAGAGTTTTCCTTGGAGTCAGAGGGATGCTGCTAAATACATTGGCAATAAAAATGGTTGAACCTGGTACACAGCTTGGGAATTTCATTTGGTACAAAGCTTGGGAAGGTCATTCATGAAGGTCTCTCAGTGCTGCTGATGCACTGTGTAGGGGAAAAGAGTTAAAGGTACATTGTTATCCCAGAGAGGCCAAGCATGTTACTGGGATTCAACTACTCTTCCACAGTCCTAACGTGGTAAAGTGGTCTATTTCTTGGAATGGATCCCAAATAGTAAGATAGCGTGGGACCAGCCTTGACTGCCATTTGCATGCCTACTGGGGGAAAGGAAGGAAAGCAAAGACCCTGTAGGCATGTCTAGAAGAGACATCAAAAAAATTATGTTATACTAGTGTTATTTTTAAAGCACTCATTCTGCCATCTTCAGTTTCAAGGATTCCAATGCAGACCACTGTCTGATTTGGTGCGTAAGCGGTGCTATCAGTGGTGTATTTGTGGTTATTTTAGCAATGCATTATATATGTCTTAATCAATGAAATGTCAGTAATTCATAGCGTCAAATGGGGGTGGTTGAAAGTCTTTCCAAATCGACCCAGCATATCATTGTGACCTGTGTAATTTTGACGGTACTGGGCAGTGCTGGGGCACCATGGTAGCTTACTGCTGGTCTATCCGGACTCTTGAATGGGTTGCAGCAGTTCTGTTAAATGTGTTGTGTTGCAGATTGGTGTGTTGCATGGTGAGAACTTGAGGTGGTTTTATAAACACATGATACCCAAATATATTTTGTATCTGTGATATGCTGGATTTTTGCATAGTGTTCTATCTTGTCTTGGATGTGGTGTGTGTTTCTTTTTTTTTCTATTGTTAAAACTTAAAAAAATAGCAAAGCAACCATAGATTATTGACAAACAACAAAGTTAAAAAAGTTAAATTCCAGGATACATAGTAACATATAAAAACAAAATGTATGGCAGAATGAGGGACAGGACTTTTGTTCCTTGAATCTACATTACTTGCTAAGCTGAAAAATCCATGAAAAGTAAAACAATACCATAAGATTCACCGAGCAGTATACACATAGTGTGCCCCATGTGCCACCGGTATTTTGAAGCAATCCCTGTCCTCTAATAACGTAATATTTTTATTTAATAGGATTTTTTTTAAAACAGTCTCCCAACCACTCCTCAAAAGAATTTGGGTTCGGATTAATCAAATTACTGGTAATTGATTCTTCCAATGTCCAAAAGAAGGAGAACTTGGACACTGTTACACAATGTAATCTGCAGTGTTTAGATAAGTTGGACCCAGTACCAGGTACAGTATCTGAGTCAGGAACGCTTGTCTGTACTAGTAAGAGTACCCCCAACATCATTCCAGGACTATCTACCACCTATTCAAGAGGGAGGACCTCTGAGCACACTCAGTCACATCAGAGTGAAAGTGCCAAATCAGAAGACTTAGGACCCTCTGGCAGCAGATGACTTGTTAAACCTGGCTCAGTCCAAGCGGTTCTACTGAGTGGTATTTCTGCCCTGGCTCTCCACTAAAGAGCCTATCAGAGATGAACACTACAAGCAGGTTAATAGCATTGTCCCTCTCTTCGAAAATTAAGCCTGTTCCCTTCATGCATATAATGTTCAGAATTGGTAAAATTTAGAAAAATGCGTAATTTCTACTCCAAGAACTGCAGAAGCATTTCTGTTGTGACCAGAAGAGGGTGAAGAAGAGGCCCTTAAGAAGACCTCAAATCAATAGATATGTAGTACAACAGTAAGGGGTATTAATCAGTCTATTGATCATGCACGGGTTTATAAGTCTTCCTATCACCAGGATATTCAAGAATTAAGTCATATCTTTGCCATTGAGAATTTTTTTTTTCTATTTTAATGGCTCAATGATAAAACACTGAAAATACTTTATAAATGCTATAATTTCCACACCACAGAAGCTAGACACATTTCAACCCTCTTTAAGCCTTTCAGGGCAAGCAGCTATGAAAACTAATGCTACAGACATGTATCTAGAATCTTCGAATTTTGATAAAAGGCAAGGTCATGTGTTTAATCTTTTGCTGCCTCCAGAGTCCTTGACAGAATACATTTGACTTCACTTCAGGGATCTAAGAAGCTCTAATAAAGATCTCAGATCATACATCCTCAGAAGGAGGGAGACTGGTGTGCTTTACCATCAATAGTACTAGATCACTCAGAGCTAGTAGGTTCCACAAATTATGATGGAAAACCATGCTTTTAATCTACCTCAAGTACCTCCTTCATGTTTTCCAACATTTTAGAGTGCATTACCAAACATTTAAAAATCTCTTCTACAAGCAATACGGGCAGAGGTCTATGGTTTTACTCTGAACACTTTAATGTACCCAGGAGGGCTGGGAGTATCTGGCCAAAGTTACATCTTTACAACCTAGATCCACTTTTCCTGGTAGAGACCTCCCATGAGGTAACTCTAACTTAGTTTGCGGAGATCATGCAGTTCAGAGACTGGACGACAATAGTGGCTCTCCAAGAGACCTGGGATATACAATTAGAGATCAACATCATCAGTACACATGTCTACCCTCCCACCTACTTCTGCCACCAGCAAGTTCACAAATGTTCTATCAGTTGTGTCAGCCCATCTTCATCTTTAAGGGATCCATCCTTTTATTTCTTTTTTTGCTGTTTTATACAACACTAACCTGGCCCTATGACACATTTGTTAGGTATACGGAGAGGAAGTGATTTGCCCAGAATCACAAGATGTTGAGCCGAGACTGGGATTCAAACCTGGTACCCCAGTTTCAAGGTCAGCAGCTCCCGCTGCCAGGCAACATCTCCTCACCTTATCTTTATCTTACCCTTAGCTAGAAGATTGGCTGGTCAAGGCTCAATATCCCTGTATGTAATAATAGAATCTTATAAGATTTGCTGGTCAGGGCTCAATCACCCAAGGGAGTCTCTGTCTTATCTGTGACACTTTCTTTAGTTTTTCCATCAACTAGAAGTCTCGTCTGACTTCTAAATCAGAGACTTCACTTTATAAGGTCTTCCACTCTACATCCGGAGAAGATTATCTTGTTGAAGCAAGACTTTGGCATGGTGGGTTCAGAAGATCTTGTATCTAATGGCACCTCCATTTATGTGTTCTTCATGTCTTGGCTTCAGGTGTGCGCTCTGCAGCATCACCTTGCACAGTCTCCTGAATCGCAGCACAGAACGACTGTCATTTCCAGCCAAGTGCTGGAGTCTCTTTTTTAGTTGAATTTCAGGTTCCAATTTGAGAAACAGGCCTCCTTTTCATGTCAACTACCACTGCCACTTCAAACATCTTAGTACAACTGGACAGCGTACAGCAGGGACATTTGAACCTATCAGTTCTGGGCACTATTGGACAGAGATCTGCATATCACCCACATTAAGTCCATATTTTCAGGCTTGTGGTCCTTCCTTTCTCTCCTCTGGGTAAAGCTGTTCAAGTCCTCGTGCACAACACTGTTGTGTTGAACTTGCAGTTGCAATACTTTGCTTAAACAAGCAGAGATGACTGGGTCTTAATCTCTATGCAACGCAGCTCGGATTAGGGACTGGTCACCAAACAACCACATTCTTAAGCTCATGATCTCTCTTTAAGGGCAATGAAAAATAAAGGTATAGTTTCTTAGCAGATTGCAGTGTGCTCCACATGAATGAGGAATGAATCAAGATGTCACAAAGAATATTTTTAACACCTGGAACTTACGCAAATACATCTTGCTTCGTAATGTGAACACTCAGTGCCAGGAATGTGCATGCTATCTCTGGATCTGGACTGGGAAAAATCCTTAGCAGATACTCTTATTCTACACTGGCTGTGAACATGCCTCTGTTTAAACCCATTTCCCACAGTTCGAGTCTTCTGAAATTCAAGAGATCCAGATATGCAACAACTCCTAATTATCTGCAAGGCTAGAAAAAGGATCTGCTCAGATGCTAAGATTTCTTGGTGGAGCCAAGGAGTTCTTAAACTCATCAAAAAGCATCATTGCATGATGTCTTATTATTTCAGAATTCGCTCAATAGGTATAAGGGTGGATTTCTCTAAGTTTGTCAGCTATTGGTGTGAGAGTTAATTAGGCTCCTTGAAAAAGGGCATTCTGGGGTGCCAATCTGATGATCTCATTGACCTCTATTCTCATATTGAAAATGCTGTTCTCCATTGGGAAACTGATGTGTGCCTCATTAATGTATTAGCCTTTTAAGTCAGTGGCCTTCTGAGACATGGATTTACTAACCTAGAAAAAGTCCTCTTTGCCCAGATAATCTCTGAGATCTGTGAGCTTCAGGTTCTTTCTTCTTCTGAAGAGGCTTATTATCATATTCCATACCCACAAGGTGGTCATTCAGACTACCCTTTCTTTTACTTAGAAGATATTAATCAAGCTTCTTTTAAACCAAGAACATGTCCTTGTAGTGTTTCAACCTAGATGCCATACTCCTTCGACTTATTTGGCTGTGAACAGTCTTGATGTCTAGAATGCTCAGAAGGTTTACCAAAGAAAAGTTGAAAACACCGGAGCCTCTGAGGCGGGTGGTTACTACAGACAACAACGTGCCTATACCCACTGTCACCAGGTGCATTATCACTAGCATTCACCAAGTTTACAACCCATCCCAAGAGAGTTCGGGTTTGTCCGAGATGTTATGCTCTGCTTGTCCATTGGAACAAAGAGAGAAAGAATAGGCTCCCAAAGGCATGCCCATATCAAGACCAGTAGTAGGAAAGCATGATTTCTGAAAGCATTACTGCTTAAAAGCATCTTTAAGGATGGATGCAGCTTTTGGCCAGGACGTTTTCACCAACCTGCGTATGCTGTCTTCAACCTTTTTGCATTTTATGCTTTGTAAGGTAGGACACAATCACTGGCACAATAATGGTGTACTGGAGCATAATTACTACTACAGTAACTGCCAGGTGTTGCACGAAAATTTCCAAAATAAGTCTGATGGGGGAATGATAACTGCAACAAATACTTTCACCATTGCCTTCTGGTACAATAACTCACTGGCATAGCTGACTGGAACAATTACTGTCTGGTGAGACACGACTACTGTCAAAATGACTGCTTGCATATTACAAGTATATATATTTTATACTAACGTTTGACAGTACAGATATAGAACTGTTTTATTTCCTCTATTCCTTTGATATGAATGCACAGTAGCTTCATCTGTATGTTGTGAACAAATAAAAAAAAATATGAAAGAATACATGTTGTAAATTAATTTTTATACAATAAAAACAGCCGAGGATATTTATCAGCAATATGATCAGCAAAGTAAATAAGTAAAAGTACATGTTATTATAAATGTTATTAGGGCAACTGACCATAGCACTCTTTAGGAGAGCCTCAGTGAAACCCTGAGGAAGGGGGCAACTGCTCCCTAAAACACGTCGTGTTGATATGAAGCTTTGCTACTGGTATGGAGCATTGACATTGAGCACTTTGGAGTTATTCCATTTATGGACTTTTTCAAGAAGGAGAGTTTGCTTGTGTGTTGAACAATGGCTGTTTGAATAGAATAACTTTGATGGAGTAACCTTAATTAAATGGATTTTTAAAACCGTTCTCTGATAATTACATTTTTGTTACACGATTGATAAATAAAAGAAATAAATATCTATATTTTATTAACCGGTTATAAAGATAGTTCAGTTCCTGACGGACTGAGTTCAGTGACAGATTGTACTAACCGAGAGACTACTGTGTAAAAAAATATCAACTTCGGTGGTTACCCTACTACCACATCTTTCACTGACACTGCTTTTGAACCATGGGTAACATCTTTGATAGTAGGATGATCTTAAGGTAGCACAGAAAAACTGGTCTTGCTTTAAAGCTATAAAAATGTTATCAGAGAGTATTAAAAATAAATTTTAGGAATTCTTTCTTGATGGCATATGAAATACATCTGAACTGATAATGCAATCCAGGTAATATGTCAGTTTTAATAATACTGATTTGGTCCCACAATGAAAAATATCACATTGACCATCTTTCACAATCAATCTTTCATTCAATCACAGTCCCCTAAAACTTGAATATATATATATATATATATATATATATATATATATATATATATATATATATATATATATATATATATAAATAAATATTTCTCCACCAAACAAGTATCACGCTGCACTCTCCCAGGTTTTGTTAATAAATACCTGAAGATTTATTCAAGCCATTTCCTACTCCTTCTCCACCTACGCGTTTCGACCAGCAGGTCTTGGTCACGGTGTATAGCGTTAGTCCCTCTACGCTTTCACCTATTTATACCAAAAGCCCAGTGAGCACTTTCTGATGCATGCTGGGAATGGTAGTTTACATTAAAAAAAATGCATGCCAATACGAAAATAAATTACTTCATTTTGTGATATCTGACAATTACATCAATCTTATAGAATAATATGGATAATTATACCAAAATATTCATACATGTAAGGCAGTGTTAATGTTCGGAAAAGATACATGTGGCATAAATGCGCATAGGTTAATCCTATGCTTAAATAACCATTAGTCTCAGTGACTGGTTCGCGCTTGTGCGCTGCATGTTCAATAATTGGCTCAGTGTCCACATTTAGAACATTTTAGCTACATGTGCATTTCTGCATTGCTTTCCATTCATGTATCCCTCATGATCTTTGTTGCTTTGGGGGCTCAGTGCCCTTATAACTGCAAAATGTTTCATGTATTGCTTTGGTCAATTGTCTGAAAGTTCTTTTACAGCTTTAATATTTTTATATTTTTCTTATTTTTTATAGTATTTCTCTCCTTGCTGAATTGTGTTTAATTTCTTCTGTTGTGTTCTTAACCCTATTTCGGTGCAATGCCACAGTGTCCTTACAGATGTATGTGTAAATCTTCATCCCCGTTGAGTCCCATCGGGGATTTGGTCTTAAATCTAATTATTAGCCTTGATTCCAGGCGTCTGAGTTTTAGAGTTCTATTCCCACCTCTCTCATGAGTGGGTACCGTTGCTAAGCCACTGTATGTCATATCCTGCCATGTCTTCCTCTCATGTGTTGTCATGTGTTTTGCCATGGCATATGTCAAATCCCTGTTTTGTATTGCCCGTATGTGTTCTAGGATGCGTTTGTTTAGGGGACATATCGTGCTTCCAATGTAGCGTTTACCACAATGGCATTCCAACAGATACACCACATAAGTTGTTTTACACGTTATGGTGTCATTGATGTTGAATGTTTTGCCTTGTGGATCCATGATCATTTTCATGCTTCTCCCGATTTTACAGGCCTTACATTGGCTGCATTTCTTAAATCCCTTTTGCATTCCTTGTAACCACATACTTGGTTGTTTGATTTCAAAGTGGCTTCTGACCAGTTTATCAGACAACGATGGTGCCTTTCTAAAAGTTATTTGCGGATGGTCACCCAACTCCTTGCCAATATCTGGATCTTTGCTTAGGATGTTCCAGTATTTTTTAAGGGATTTGCGAATTTTAAAACTCTCTTTGCTGTATGTCATCACCATTCTTATGGGTTCTTTTTGTTGTGTCTCCATGTTTGTATCTTTTTATTAATCAATGTTTCAGCTCTTGTGAGGCATCTTGCTTTCATCTCTCCCCGTTTTACATCATTGTACCGATAACCTCTTTGTAGAAACCGTTTTTGGTGTCTTTAAATTTCAGATTCATCTCCTTGGTGTTTGAGCAGTTCCTCTTCATCCTGATAAATTCACCATATGGTATTAATAAGTACAATGCAAATTTGCAATCTGCACTGTCATAATTGCCATTGTGGACAAAAGGTATAGCATAACAATATGAAGGTTGCTAACATTACTAATGCCAATATGAAGTCGTTATTCAACGTACTTGTAAATTTGTCTTTATTGTGCATGATTTAAAGCCCATTATGTGGAATGTTACGTCGTTCCATAAAATTATATGCTGAATATAATTTAGCAACTATAGTTGGTTTGTAACTGTCTTGACACAATGGGCGCTTTAAGAAATAAGTATGTTTACACACTGGTATTAATGGAGCATGTACCACGCCAAGATGGCGCCGTTCTAGCATTTCTTGTAAAAATCCCTTCTTTATGTTTATGATCACTACAATGACGAGTGTATTTAACATCATATCCGTTTCCGGCGCGCCTGACACTGACGAAGGCGACAGCCGAAATGCGTATGTTGACTGCAGACTTCAAGAAATAAATTGTGAACCCACCCCGCGAATGCTTCTTCTTGTGCGCATTGGGCACGGGATTACAGAGCGTTGATTTACTAACACGGGTACACCCCCGTGAAGGAAGCACCCGCCCGCGAATGCATGGGCAAAGGTGAAGCAAGGAGCGTGGATATGTGTATATATATATATATATATTTTTTTATTTTATATTATTTTTATTTACATCAGAGTGTATGTGTATGCCAAAGTACTTAAATTCTTCTGAGGACCACAACCTATTTTGGGATTATAAAACCTCTATCTTAGATACAATTAAATTTATACCGTGAGATAAGTAATCGCCTTTAATTAATCAGTAAAACTTATCCCAGTGACGTCTTTGGTTTAGATAATAAAAGGAGAACACCATCTATATATGGTAACACTATACTATCCAAATCACTGTTATTCTATAATATTGTATCATTTTTTTAGGTCAATCTATAAAGGCTCCAACAACAAGTCAAAAGGTAATGATTAGAGAGGTGAGAACATATATTGTGTTTGTATTAACTCATGTGAAACGGTTTTTATACCTGCTCAAAATACTACTAAAGCCTTTGCATTACTGCACATTGACACGCTTATTAAACATGCAGAGATTTGGGTTTCAGTACTGTACATGTAGCCTGACTGTTCGAGTAAGCGTAGCTATATTTTGAAGTTGGCATAGCAAGCCAGAACTGCAGATTTAGTGAAGTTCGCTTTCTACCATACCACACTGTATCTCCTTCTCAAGGTTTCCTTAAATATTTCCCCAACAAAAGCCAGCCAGCTTGTTATTGTTGATCTTGAGTTTCTGTTCAATCGTGTTCTTTCCTAGACTTACTGAACTGAAAAAAATATATAAAAGTAGAGCAAAAAATGTATTGAATTTGTATTTTGTGATCCATTGGTTCAGATGGCAAAGCGATAGTCTACTGATATTGCAAATTGCACTTAAAATATTTTTACTGCTAGATATACTTTTGCATTAAACATGTTTAATATTGTTAGACTTACATGACGTTTTCTGAGTGTCTGATTTCTTTCACAGAGGGCACCACTGAAGCATGGCCCTTTCCAGTTTATTATCGGAGTATTGAGCTCAGGAATTTGCATCTTTGTTTAGGGCTTAAATCAAATTAATGAATACATTAAGAATTCAAAAGCCAATGACCATTAGGACTAAACACTATCTTCAGTCCTAAACTAACACTATACTTCGGGTCTATGTAATGTATGAGTGTATATAGGCTTGTGTAACCATAACTCCATTGACAAAAATCACTTGTGAGTGGTGAATATGTTTAGGTATTTTCTATTCTTTTGAGACCATATACAAGTTAAGAAATTTCATATCAACATTTAATTGGGAGATGGGTCTGCAATCAAAGTGCCATATTCAGAAGGGTTAATATTATATATTATGAGCCTTTACTAGAACAGTTACTAATGAGTTTCTGAATGCTACAGTAACATTCTACTGGATAGCCATCCAAACAAGGAATACATTAGTAAACGTCTTGCATTATCAATTTCCTAGTCCGATAAGCACGAGTAAAGATAACATATCATCTCTCTTCAAATCGTGACTTGCTCTTGCACAGAACCTAGTTTACCCTCTTTTGTCTTGGAACATAGCAGGCTATAATAGCAAGCGGAACAACGAGGAATGGCTCACTGCATTGGCTAACTATCAGATTATTGGCATACAAGAAACATGGGAGATCGTACCAATTTTTATTGATGGGTATTGGTCGTTCCAAACTGCAGCTCTGCATTCTTCAGGGGGCAGGCCCAGGGGTGGTTTACTTACGTTGATCTCCAATGTGATCGTATGCAAGGTCTTAACCTTCATAAACACATCCCCCCTACTTTCATATTCTGGTTATCAAAGGGACAGATAGGTGGGATTTATTATTAGTGAATTATTATAACAACAACTTTCAAGATCCCGAGGTGGTACCCCTGCTTTTAGACAACTTGATAGAGGACCTAGTAGAGTCCCACCCTAAACCTATACAAGTTATCTGGCTGGGAGATTTTAATATAAAGACATGTACACGAGATCCTGTGGAGTTATGCGGGATTGTAGACCATAGGAATGTTTCTATTCCCCATTTCCAGCACGATGTCCAGGGAATGTACTAAATACCATTTTAATGAAGTGGCAACTCGGGTTACATAACGAAATAGGTTCACATACGGGGTTATTTTCCCCTACCTTTCAAAGAGCCAAATATCTATCCACGCTAGACTATATTATTTCTTCTGATACCCTTAGATCAAGTATTACTAAGTTACAGGCCAATTTTACTGAATTTAGTGATCATGCCATGCTGTCTTGTGCTTTATCATGGCAGGAGTCGAAATCTCACAATGGCATTAAATTCCCTAAACCAACCCTAGTTAGAAATAATGGTTTCATTTTGAAATGGGATACAGTTGATGGCTACTTTTTTTACAAGTTTTATCGTGGCAAACCAGGAGGATATAAAAATCTGTCTGGACCCATCTTTAAACCAGGAGCTGTTAACTGAAGCGTTCAGCAAGCTTTTAAATTATCTAAGATCACAGCTGATACGCCCAATTTCCGTAAGAGACATCAAACCGTGTTGGTGGTTTGACAAGAATTGTTCTGTTGCCTCTACAAATCTTTGAAAGGCCCTTAAATTATTACCTAGAAATATAGAGCAAGTTCGAATGTTGAGGAAATCTTATAAATTAGCAAGGAATGTAGGCTAAGACAGCTCAAATCGGAGGCCTGGGACAATTTAAAGCAAGCCTCATCCCTCCATGACAGCACCGCCTTTGGTAGGTTATCAATGCCCCCTTCCTGAAAGATAATGGTGGCCCATCTTTAGAGACTCACATCAATGAAAATTCCTGGGTAAGGTACTTCCAGGAAATTTTTCAAACAGCAGGGGAAATTCTTATTGCAGCTGCAAGCTCTAACATAGAGTCTTCTACTCACCTTGTTGCGGGGATTCTGCACATATACAGAGTTATGCACAGGATAATAGGACCTCGGTGTACAGTGGTGAACCAACCATTCACCCAATCCGACTAGCTTTAGCGTCTCATTCGTTCTCCGTACTACAGCGAAGCTACCAATGATTAGACAACCCAGAACACGGTCTCTCTCTCTCTCTGGACTCGTGGGAGCAAGAACACTCTTTCATCACTCACTCATACTTGTCCACAACGTGCGTAATAAGAGACACAGTATAGTTTAAAATGTTTATTTCAACTATCGTGCTCTAAGATAAAGTACACGTGCCAGTACTATCAGCATAATGCATAATGATAAAATAATAAGCATGGTTACAATTCCATAGAATACAAACGGGGACAGCATTTTAGAAAGACAGTGGATATGGTGCTAAATTGCCTTACCACCCTCCCCGTGCTAGTAACTAGTTTATTATAAAAATAGAAGACCTCTGGGCTTTGTCAGGCGGACCCCCATACCTCAATATCTAGATGCAAGGTTTACATCATCAGACAAGCACAGCTCTTCTCCCTGGAAAGGTTTTTCTCCAAGTGCCACCAAAAGGGAGATCACAATATTAAATGCACACGACCTCTCCAGTGCAGCTGTATTTTGTGTTATGTCTAAGTGCGAGGGGCTGACCAGATCAGCAATAACAAGGGACGTTGTTTTTCGACCTTGTACATGGTGTGCAGACGAAACCCACAGGGAACATGAGAAAAGGTGAAAGGCAAAAAGGCAGACAGTTCTAATATAGCCGGGCACAGGCAGAGTCTGGAAAAACAAAGTCACAGAGTAACGTGTGCAAAATAGGCATCATGGCAGCCAGGCCTAAGCTAACTTAGCAATGTAGACAATGAGGCCACAAACCACACTACAACCTCTCTTTTGATATTGATGAAATCGAACATGCTCTGACTCAATCTCCATCTAGGAAAGCACCAGGGCCCGATGGGGTCCCAATGGATATCTTCCTTACAGATATTCTTTTCTGGTCTCCCCTCTTAACTGTGGCCCTTAATGCTATAGTTAAGACCGGACCCCCTCCTTCATGGAAAAGCTCTGTTATTATCCCGATATACAAAAAAGGGGATGCTTCCATCCATGCCAATATCGTCCCATCTCATTGCTCGATAGCACAGCCAAACTTATGGGTAGATTACTGCTTAACAAACTGGAAGCATGGGCAGAGGATAAGGAAATCCTTACAGAAATCCAGTACGGGTTCAGACAGGGTAGGGGAACTTTAGATCAGTGTCTTAAACTGACTTTGATGTTAGGGAAATATACCATGGCAAAAAATGCCCAAATAAATATGACTTTCATGGATCTGTCCAAGGCCTTCGACTGCGTGGTACATAGTAAACTTTGGCCTATACTGAAGGACATGGGAGTGGACGACGCTGTTATAAATTTCATCAGAGAGCTTTACTTGGACGCCACTGCCATGGTACGCTACGGGAGAAATGGCGAATGTACCAAACCATTCAAAATAGAAAGGGGCTTCAGACAAGGTTGTGTTTTGGCCCCTCTCTTGTTCGCTCTTTATACAAATAAATTAAACGATGTCCTGATTGATGTCGCGAAAGACACTCCACTGGTATCTTCGTCCCCCCTCCCTCTCCTTCTCTACGCAGACGACGCTATCTTACTGGTGAGGACGCCCATGCACTTCAAAATCTTATTACACATTACACAGCATTCATGCATGATCTGGATTTATACGTAAATAAAGCCAAAACCCACAATATGGCAATGGGCAGCGTCAAAAAGAAGACAATGAGATACCAACTTGCTGGAGAAACAATTGAGAAAGTACAACATTTTAACTACTTAGGGGTTGTTTTTGACAGTAAACAAAATTGGAAGGAGATGTTGCAAAGCCGAGTTAATTTAATGACCCAAAGCACTGCTGCAATATTTAGATTTTCCCAAAAATTAGGCCACAAGCCGATATTAGAAATGTCCAAAATGTATCTGGCAGGAACACTATCAACGGCCACATATGGGGCAGCAATCTGGGGGATTAGCGATGTGACAGCTCTCCAAGTACAAGAAGATAAATTGATTAAAAGGTTGTTGTCAGTCCCACCATCATGTAATAATGTTGAAGTACACAAAGAAGCCAGTATGCCTTTCATTACTGATGCCATAAAATTAGCACCACTTTCACTTTGGCTATCAGTATGGAAAAGGGGTACTGCGGGTCTGAACCAAAAAGATTTTGAAATACATTCTGAACTTGGATCATGCCCACAAAATCCTCTGGCTATCGTATGTTAGAGAAAAGCTAACTTTGTTGGGACTTGCTTTCTTGTATGAGACACCAACCCTTTGCGAACATTTTCGTAAATCAAGATTAAAGGACATTTCCGTTACAAAAGCTATTCGCGACAGGTGGGTTAGCCATAGACAGAAACAAACCATAAAGTTCTATGAAAGTATACCACAGATACCCAATCACTCTCATTCATACTTAGGGATTGTTAAGAATAACCAGCATCGCTTCATTTTGACCAGATTCAGATTGAATCTTATGCCGTTAATGTTGGGTTATCCAAATAATCTATTCTCTATAAGCAATTTACCGCCTTGTCCGTGTGACAACAAGACGGTCTAATCGACCTTACACTTCCAATTTTTTTGCAAACTGTATATAGTAGAGAGGAAGGCTTTTATCAATCCACTTAAAAAAAAAATCTCTAGGAGTACTGTAGCCCCAGCTCTTTTTCTATTTTATCAATTCGAAACCCCATTGGTCTTTTAAGCATTTGCTTCTTTTTTTTTTGGCCGCCATGAGTACTCGCAAGGTTTCCAGCACTACACTCTTTGCACTTTAAGACTATTGCTTTTATAGATGTATCGGTTTTTAATACTTATGAACATTGCATCTGATTCAATTTTTAATGTGAAGGGTATAACATTCCGGGTCTCAAATTGTGTTTATTCTTGTATTCATTCTATGTCTGGCTTTTAAATGTTTTTATGTTAAATATTTTTATGTGTACTTTTATACATTTCTTGAAGTGCGAAATAAAGTTGGTTGATGATGATGACTTGCACTTTCATAGGGAAGGTGGAAATATCATCATCTTCTATCAGATTCTTATTAGCATACAATTTTATAATTATTAATGGAAGAATTATTTATATCTTTAGTAGATGTGTTCACCTTATTCTTTTCATTTCTAGCCAATACAATTATTCAACTCTCTTTGTGAGTCCACAATAAAAGGTAACTGGCTTCATTACTGTCTCGTCAACAGTTCAGCGTAATACATTTTAAGCCAACCTCTTTTTTTCCATTAAGAAAATCATTTAATGCAAATTTCACTTTAGTCAGAGTAAGTTAGGCATCCTTATGAGATTTTGCACATTTCTTCTCCATAAATGTTAACAATATTTCTAATAAACTGACATTTAATAACTTAAGTCAATTTTTATGTGGTGTAAGTTTAAAAAAGCAACATTTTCATTTGGAAATTTTAAAAGCGACAAAAGAAAGTAGATTTGGCTTTTTAGTCTACTATAATTATAAAATAGCGTTAATGATGCAAAAGAAATTGGAATGGATTTTGACTGATAAGGGAAGTAGTTGTGAATGGTCATAAATCAGAATGAAGATTTCGACTTATGAATTAATAAGTTTCTGCAAATAGATGAAGGAAAATCTCAAGCCATATTTAGGAAAGATACTGGAGGTGTTCTAAAGACTTGGAGACACTTGACTAAAATATAAAAGAGGATTCATGATAAACATTAACATAGAGGTCAGGTTGTCTTTTGATCGTCTTAGATATAAACTAATAAATATATATTTAAGTTAAATTTACAACAAGCACTGACAATGCCAACATATCTGGCTTATGAATAAATAAAAGTGCCTCTTCAGTCACTGATGGGTTTAGGCACTCATTAGGTCAATATACATTCACTCTACAACTCATCCTCGCACTCCTGCCTACATTCATCAGTACAGTGGCGGCTCATTCTTACACTTGCTCACATGCACAATCACAATAAAATTCATACAAACTCAACAATATAAGCAATGTAAATAAAAAGACTAAACTTACAAAAAAGAAAATATGCAAAAGGTGACCATCTTGCAATGGTGTTGAACATAGTGTTTAGTTGTTTTAAAGTTCCAGCATGGCCTGCATTTTTAGAAAAGCTGTGTTGGCCATCTTGGAATGGTAAAGTAATGACACATTGGACAATACCATTCCATGATGGTTGCCTGGTCTTTGCTTTTATATGTTGCTGGGAAAATAGTTTCCTCAGGAAAGTGGTAAACTCTGGACTGTGCGGTTTCTTTAGTTTGTTGAGTGCGACTTTGATTTTGAAGAAACTATAAAAAACAAGGTTGAGCAAATGATATGTTTGCTATAGCATCACAGAAGAGAGGAGGCTATCGGGAGAATCTAGGGGCCATATGTACGTAGGCTTCAATTTGCGATTACTTAATAACAAATGTTTGCAATTCACTATTAGGGAATCGCAAACACCTATGTACTAATGTATCTTTGACACATTTAGCGATCCCTAATGGGGTCGCAATTGAACTACAGCATTAATATTCATGTGGTAGATTGCAGTTTGTGATCCACTGGGAATCGCTAAAAACACAAGGAAGGATGGTGGCCTGCTGGGGACAGCAGACCAGCATGCCTGTGTTTGCTTTTGAATAAAGCAATGTTTTTTTTTTAAATGCAGTCCGTTTTCCTTATAGGAAAACGGGATGTGTTTCAAAAACAAAAATGAAAAGTTTTCTTTTAATTTTTTAAGAGCAGGCAGTGGTTCGTGGGACCACTGCCTGCTCTTAAAAAACGTTTTTGCATACATTCACAAAGGGGAAAGGGTCCCCTGGGGACTCCTCCCTATTTGCCAATGTTTTTTTCTTTTTTTTTTGCAGTTTTATATAGCGCGAACTCGACCAGACAGTATTGGGGTGCTTTACATGAGCACCAGTTACGTTATACAAGGGCACATTCATTTTTGGTAGGCATGGGGCGATTAAGTGATTTGCCCAGAATCACAGGCTGTTGAGGCGACACCGAGGCTCGGACCTGGTTACCCAGCTCCAAAGTCGGCAGCTCTTGCCGTTACACCACATTCTCACCAACTTTAAGCCTGTGGTAAAATGCAAATGTTTTGCAACCACATTTCGGTCACAAAACATTCTTACATACCACTGCGGGTCGATATTAGGAAGGGACGCCCTTAACACACCTCTTCCTAATACCGAATCACTAACCCATTTTGTGATTCCGTAATAGGTTACCGAATAGCAAAATGGGCCTTAGTACATCGAAACACGCTCTCTTCCGGTTGCAAACGGCCTGATTCTGCAAATCGGGGCGTTTGCGATATGAAAAAAGCTTAAGTATATGTGGCCCTAGATCCTTTATTTGTAGGAATCCTTGCTCAGCCCACTTTTACAAAAAGATAGTACTTCTGTCGATTGTAATGTGTGGGTTTTCCCAAAGTGAAGCCAGCTCAGACCCTCTTAACTTACTATGGAGTTGTTTAGCTAGGAATTACACTGCTGAGACTGAATCTTTGTTGATACTGTATGAGTTAGGAATTTTAGGTTCCTCACCATGAGGATAGGTCAGCTCTGTCAGTTTCCACCCCCCATATAGCCTGTATAGTTAAAAAGACAACTTGAGAATTATAAAAGTTAAGTAAGCTGACACCACATGTGTTTTATTCATTCTAAGTTTAGTGAGTAAAAATCTTTTTTTTTTCCACATAAAATCTGAGATAAGCTTATCCAGAATACTATACACATTTTAGACAAATGCAAGCGAAACATATTGGTAAGGAGGTTGATTAAACCTAAGGAATTTGACTGAACTTTCCCAATGAATCAATAAGACTTTAAGCCTTTATCATTGGCTCGACATCATAACCAAGTATATAGTAATTCACATAAGCTGTCAACCATCATACACAGAGTTATACATTTAAAAACGTACAAAATACAGCTGGCAAAATAATATACAGCACCATTTACCACCATGGTTTGTCACACAGGGTGGCCAACACCTAAACCCTTACCTATTGCGGTAATCTGTGAGATTTCATGTAACAAAATATCTGCCTACAGCCTGTAACACAGTGTGATAATCTCATGGCAAGGCCTGTTTGCTTTCACAAATGCTTTTCACAATAAATAAGCCAGGCTTACTGCCTTTGTAAGAACATTTTATTAATAAACAGATCGGATCTATGGGAGAGGACAACTTTTCCCAAAGAGCCATGCAGTCAATACAGTCTTTTTCATAGGCTTGTCTTCATAACAAACTCAGGTCGAGTGTATAGAGCGCAATGTTTCTCTCAAGGCAGCAATTGGGCGTCAATTCATGAAATAAAAAATGTATATAAAATTACAGATGGCAGAGAGACATACTATATTTCCTAAGAGGGCCTAACAAAGATTAATAAAGAGCATATATTCAAATCACTGATAATGATTCTACTGGACTTTCCCATCTTCTTCAATACTTGAAGATAACAAAAATGTCTGCATCAATTATTTATAAATATTTTCAAATAAATTCATCTCCAACTACCCCCCCACCCCCCCGCCCCCCCCCATGCCATTAGAAGCAGAACCTTTACAGGGCCCAGAGTCTAATGAGGTGGGAAGTCAGTCACAGACATAGATATATACTCGTAAAATATTCTCAGCATGAGCTTTCACACCAATAGTGATTTGACCTGATATCTAATACAGCGGAAAATACTCTATAAGAAGTACTGGACTCTGCAAAATCATTCAGGCTAAAGCTGAAAGATAATATGAGTTGGAGCTGTAAAGTACGACAAGTCACACTGACACATATACCTTTAGACTGCTTGACGGTTTCTAATTGTTAGACAGACGTTATGGAGAGAGTGTACTTGGCATCAGGCTTACAAACTAAAAACACTGAAGTACCCAGTAGTATTCAACTATTGTATTGTATTGTATTGTAATTGCATATGTATAGCGCTTACTACCCCTGACGAGGCGTCGAAGCGCTTTTTCGGCGAGTAGCACGCTACTCCGGGACCCATAGAGGATTAGTGTTGAATTAGTATAGTGAAACATGCAAGTAAATTTTAAGTGGTGGATATGTTAGTCAGTTATTTGGATTCAGAAGGATAGCGGAGGGATAGAAGAGGGAAAAAAGGTTTGCATATTTTGGGCGAGTAGCACGCTACTCCGGAAACCCATAAAGGATTAGTGGTGAATTAGTATGGTGAAATATGAAAGTAATTTGAGTGGTGGATATTAGTCAGTTATTTGGAGTGAGAAGGATAGTGGAGGGATAGAAGGGAAAGAAAGGTTTGCATTCATATAGCGCCTGTTACCCCTGGTGGGTGTTGAAGCGCTTTGTTGGCGAGTAGCACGCTACTCTGGAACCCATAAAGGATTAGTGGTGAATTGGTATAGTGGAATATGGAATTAGTGAAGTGAACATGCTAGTCTGTTATTTTGATTGAAAAGGATAGTTGTGGGATAGAAGAGTGAAGGATTTCTTTTTGTAGGTCATAGCAGTAGGAGGAGGCTTTTTGATGAGTAAAAAGGGTTTTTGGAGGGGGAAGAGTCAGAGGGAAGAGTTTAGAAAGGTTTGTCTTGGGCATTGGTACAGTAAAGGAGGTGTCAGAAGATACAAGGAGGGGTAGAGTAGGAGAGAGTCAAGAAAGGGTTATTTTGGGGAACATAGTAGTGGTATGGCGTTTGCGATAAATGAGAGAGTGGGTGTAGAGGATATAGTGATAGATGTATAGGGTGAGATAGGGTAGTGAATTGGAAAAAGTAGTAGAAAGAAGTTTGAGATGAGTCAAAAAGTTGGGCTAGAAGATATATTGAGGGAAGTATAGGCTGAGAAATAGGGTAGTGCATTGGAAATGCTAAATTAGAAGAAAGTGATATGTTATTAGGCCACATTCATTTTCACTGCCACAGCATAAATATAGTTACATAGGCCATGTTGGTTTCCACCGAACTATGATGAAAAGGTTGCATCTCTCTCCACTCCTCAAAAACAGTTCACATGAAAGTCCATAATCATAGCCTAGAGGCCAACACCAACGTAGTCAAGATATGAGTATACAAAGGACGCTGGACAAACTTATTTATAAAACAAGCATTGGCAAAGCCAATAGCTCTGGCTTGCATTTTGAGCCCTGACCACAATATTTAAAAAACCTTTGGCAGCGATAAAAACAACAAAAAATCCTTTCTGTATACAATGCATTTATGAGATAAAGAATTTAATGTGGTATGACAGTGTACATTTGGTAAGTAAAATTGTTCATTGTGCATTGCAAGGCAGCACTCCATAGAAGGTGGAATGGTTTACCAGTGAAAAGCATTCGGTGAGAGATAAATACTACTCTGGGTGGTGCTATATATATATATATATATATGATGTGATCAAGGTCACTTGTTGACCGAAACGCGTCATGATAAGGAACTTGTGATAAAATAAAATAAAAATCTACACTATACCCATTGGAGTTCGTGCTCTCTTTCTCGCCGAAAGGAAGTGCAGGAGGGCGTTTGGTGGATTCGATATATATATATATATATATATATATATATATATATATATATTTTATATATATATATATATATATATATATATATATGAGTTCTAAACAACAGGCGTTGCAGACAGCTGCACAGTAAATATCCTGAGAAATAATGTCTCTTTAATGTTGTATAGTTCTTCACTCTTACACATGATCTCTCTCTCAGTATGTATATATTCCTCTTTCACCTTTTTTCTTCTCTTTCATCTCTAGGAAATATTGGCTTAAAAATATTGTTCTTCTTTATATACTATAAAGGGTGGATCATCCGTTTATTCTTTATTCAACTGTGACATTTATTGCTGTTTAATTTGCTGTGAAAAAGAAAATGACTCAACTAAAAAAAGTGTGAACATTTCTAGAATACGAATGCCTTTATCTTTCCAATGTAAACGTGACGTCTTTTAACTACTTCTTCCAATTCAATCAAGTTCTCTGATTTCACAGCAGTGGTTAGTGAGTG
Source organism: Calotriton arnoldi (assembly GCA_963921515.1). Classification (NCBI taxonomy): domain Eukaryota; kingdom Metazoa; phylum Chordata; class Amphibia; order Caudata; family Salamandridae; genus Calotriton; species Calotriton arnoldi. The sequence goes on along the minus strand of CAWUFW010004403.1, from coordinate 162,457 downwards.
ACCACACTAAAGCTAAGATAGCATTGATTTAAAAATCATTCACAGAAAAAAGAAAACACAGCAGTGTCAAAACGTAATTTCAGATGGAGTATTACGGACTTGAACAAACGATATGCCTGCGTCCACTCAGACCTGAATAACGAAGAACAGTGAAGGTGTCACTTTAAGAATGTAACAAGTTGCCAAAACAGTAAAGTCACTTTATTTGGGTTATTAGAGGAAAAAAAGCTACATTATTTACACACCCTGCTTTTTGATCTTTTTTCCTTGTTTTGAAATATAGGGGCAGGCAAAACATTTTTAGCAGGATTTGTAGAACCATGTGAAATATTTAAAAATTAGGAATTGTGCATAATGGCGTGGTTCCACCAACAATACCTGAGAAACATAGAGCCTTAGGTCTTCTCTGTGGAAGAAACTCAACATGTGTCCCCGTCATAAGATGTTACAAGTTTTTTTTATTGCAGTTTTATATAGCGTGAACTCGACCTGAAGGTATCAGAGCGCTTTACATGAGCACCAGTTGCGTTACAGATGGACACATTCATATTTAGGCACATGGAGATTAAGTGATTTGCCGAGAATCACAGGATGTTTGAGCCTCCAGCAAGACTCGAAACTGGTTCCCCAGCATCAAAGTCGGCCGCTCTAGCCATTTCTCGAAACTGGTTCCCCAGCTTCAAAGTCGGCCGCTCTAGCCATTTAGCCACATCCCCATGCAACGAAAACATTTTAGATCACACTAACTTAGCACACAATCACACTAGTGCCTGGACACCTCACAGGTGACAAGCAGTGCACTACAAATCCACCTTCCATTACCCTACGTGGCATTAGCTTGCTCTTCCACCTCCAATCCCAGTTTCATTCCCTAACAAAAATGTGCACGTTTCCAGAATTCAGTTACTCAGAAATTCACTCAGGAAATGCTGCTAGCACCCCTTAAATGGCTTGCCATTTTTAGGTCGAAGGCTACCAGACAGCACAGGTGTCTGGTTTGCTAACGACATCTTTGTGGACATTCGGAAAGCTTCCCTGGGAAGGCATTCTGCACATTGATTACCATTGGCTTTGTGGTTTGTAACTCACATTTGTTTGCCTTCTATATGCAGGCTCTGTTTGTTTTCGACTGTCCAGCTTGAGTTCGTCCCTTCCGTTGCCCAAACCCTATTTACTGTGTTTTTCCACCTGTACTGGATTTCTGTAAACAAGCCTTTAAAACTTATCTTGCCACATTTGTGCATTCAAAGACAGGTCAAATGTCAGGCTCTGTCTTCCAGGAAGCTTGGTGTTTACTTTTCTTTCTCTGACTTCAAAGTGAGAGGGTTTATGTGATAATAATGCTGACTACTGGGGGACTGCTGGAGGAAGGCTGTATAATGTTATTTGTTTTCTAGCACACAACAAAATTTAAATGTCTGTAAATGAACTGTGCAAATATTTCAGAATATATCAGATTTAGAAAAGCACAAATGAAGCACATTTTTTGGTAATTCTGAAGTGTGGTGGAAACAAAAAATGTATACGATCAAAACAAATCAATACACTAGGTATCCACACATTATCTTTTGTGCGCTGTATATTTTTATCAATAAAATTGTATGTCTGTGCAAATGTAATGGTCATTGCATTTGGGGATGTGTTGTCTGAAATTGCAGTGTGCTACCACACCATGCATATTCCACTCTACACCACTCTGCTCCGCACCACTCCACACTACGCCACTGTACTCCGCGCCAATACACTCTACACGACTTTACTAAAAGCCAATGCACTCTATGCCACTGCTCTCTATGCCAATCTGCTCTGCACCACTGCACTCTATGCCACTATACTATAGTCTGCAACAATTTACGCCACTGCACTCTACGCCATTGTACTCTATGTCACTGTACTCTACACCACTCTATTCTACTCTGCATCACTATACTCTATGCCACTGCTCTATACACCACTCTACCTTGCACCACTCTATGCCATTGCACTCCACACCAGTGAACTCAACACCACTCTACTATACACCACTGCACTCTACTACAGTCTACTCTGCAACACTGCACTTCCTGCCGCAGGACTCTACGCTGTGCCACTCTATGCCACTCTACTCTACTCTGCACCAATCTACTCTAAGCCACTGCCCTCTACACTATGTACTCTAAATTACTGCACTCTATGCCAATGCATTAAACACCACGATTCATCAAAACCATTGCACTCTATGCCACTGACTCCATGCCAACTATTCTGCACCACTGCTCTCTATGCCACTATACTCTACAACACTCTACGCCACTGCACGCATGCCACTGCACGCTAACCCACTCTATTCCTCTCTGCACCACTCTAATCTGCCACTGCACTCTACGACACTCCACTCTGCAAGACTGCACTCTCAGCCACTCTACGCTGCACCATTACATTCCAAGCCACTGTACGCTAAGCCAATGCACGCTAATCCACACTACACCATTGCGCTCTATGTCAATGCACTCTATGCCACTCTATTCTACTCTGCACTTCTGTTCTCTACGCCACTGCTCTCTGCACCACTCTACTCTGCGCCACTGAACTCTATGCCACTGCAGTCTACACCACTGCAGTTTATGCCACTGCACTCTATTCTGCACCACTCAACTCTACGCCACTCTACTGCACTGTAAGCCAATGCACTCTATGCCACTACACTCTGCATCACGCCACGCCACTCTAATCTATTCTGCACCACTGCACTCCAGGCCGCTACACTTTACACCATTCTACTCTAAGCCACTGCACTCTACGTCACACTACTCTACACCTCTGCACTCTACCCTGCACCACTCCAATCTAACCTGAACCACTCCACTCTATGCCACTTCAATCTACTCTGAAACAATCTACTCTACACCACTGTAATCTACTTTGCACCACTCTACTCTACGCCACTGCAAACTATGCCAATCTAGTCTGCACCACTGTACTTTATGCCACTTCACTTTTACAGACATTCTAAAGCGTGTGACAGCAAAGAAGGAACGGGGGAGATCCCCACCATACCATCTGTACTCATTTATATCACTGTGCTTCCCATCCATTTCTTAATGTGCTCCCACAAAGTGTCTTACAGACTCCTCAGAAATATTGTGTCACATTCCCTTCATATCCTGCTCCCTCAATCAGCAATGTCGACACCTCAGATCCACCCTGATCCCCTTCACATTCACCCTGATTTCGACTGCCCTGCTTCACGGTCAACCCACTCTCTCCTGGTCCTCTACAAGATCCCACCCCTCAGTACAGAAACACCCCCCCTCCATCGCCCTCAGCACGGATTAGCCCCACAGACAACCTTTGCAAGGACATCAACAACGTCAACTACTGGATCAAGAACTGCCAGACTCCATTGCACACAACAAGCATAGTAGATCATACAAGCAGGCAGCTGGTACACAGAAGACCTCAGAGACACCAAACGAGACTGTAAACAGCTAGAAAGGAAATGCAGAGCCAGCCACAAACACCACCTTCAGAACTACCTACATGGCTGCACTCCAACGCTGTCACCAGCAAATAAGAGACACCTAGAAAAAAGCACGGGTGGACCGCATCGAAGTAAGCTCCAACAGCTGCAAAGAGATCTTCTTGATTGTTAAGGATTCCATCTCGCCGTCAGCCACTGTCACCAACATCGCTGCCTCCCAGCAACTCTGCGACAACCTATCCACCATCTACAGCAAAATCTCAAACATCTACAGCAACTTCGCACATCAACCCAATACCGGAGAACTCATTATTAACCTACCCACCAGTAACCAAGACGGCCACTAACCGATTGGACAACCCTCACCAGGAACGACATGGCAATCATGCAGACCATCCACTAAGGGGCTCCAACGGACCCATGCCCCCATCACATCTACAACCTGGGAACATCACCAATCAGCATCAACCTGACCCACATCATCAACACCTCCATCACATCTACCACTTTCCCGGATGAATGGAAACTTGCAGAAATCAACGCCCTTCTCAAAAAGCCCACAGCCAACCTGAATCAACTGAGCAACTTCCGACCCATCTCCCTGCTTCCCTATCCAGCCAAAGTGATTAAGGAGGCCACCAACAAGCAACTCACAACCCACCTCAAACTTCACCCTCTTCTAGACAACACTCAATCAAGGTTCAGAAAGAACCACAGCACAGAAACAGCACTCATTGCGGCCACCGATGACATTCAAATCATCCTGGATCGAGGAGAAACAGCGGCCCTCATCCTCCTCGACCTCTCCGCAGCCTTCAACACTGTCTCCCATAGCACCTTCATCAGAAGACTCCACAAGATTAGCATTCAAGGATCCGCTCTCAAATGGATCTGTTTCTTCATCACGGGAAGAACCCAAAGGGTCAGGCTGCCACCCTTCACATCAGAGACCAAGAAATTGATATGTGGAGTCCCACAGAGATCGTCCCTCGGTCCCACACTTTTCAACATAGGCATGACTCCACTCGCCAACATCATTTGATCACAAGACATCACCGTCATCTCATGTGCCGATGACACCCAACTCATCAATCAATCAATCAGGGATTTGTGGAGCGCACTACTCACCCGTGAGTGTCTCAAGGCGCTGAGGGGGAAGGGGGATTCGCGCAGCTGTGTTTCATCCGAAGAGCCAGGTCTTGAGGCTCTTCCTGAATGCTTGCAGAGTAGAGGCTCGTCTGATGCTGAAGGGGAGTTCGTTCCAGGTCTTTGCCGCGATGTAGGAGAAGGCTCTTCCTCCCATTCTGGCTCTGCGGATGCATGGGATTTCGGCCAGGGCAAGGTCGGCGGAGCGGAGGTTTCTCCTTGGGTGCGTAGAAGGAGACTTTTTCCTTGAGGTATTGGGGTCCGGTGTTATGAAGGGATTTGTAGGCGTGAGTGAGCAGCTTGAAGGTCACTCTCTTTTCGACGGGGAGCCAGTGGAGGTCTCGTAGGTGCTGGGTGATGTGGTCTTGTCGTGGGATGCCTAGGACAAGTCTGGCTGCGGCATTCTGGATGTTCTGGAATTTGAGGATCTCTATCTGTTGATTCCGGCATAGAGGGCGTTCCCGTAGCCCAGTCTGCTGGTTATGAGTGCATGGGTGACGGTCATTCTGGATTCGGGGGGGGGGGGAGAAGGGATCCATTTGAAGGTCTTGCGGAGGATGCGCAGGGTGTTGAAGCAGGTGGAAGATACAGCGTTGACTTGTCGGTTCATGGTGAGGGAGGAGTCGAGTATGATGCCGAGGTTGCGGGCGTGGTCCGTGGGTGTCGGAGGGTTGCCGAGGGCAGTGGGCCATCAGGTGTTGTCCCATGTGGAGGGGGTGCACACGAGGACTTCAGTTTTCTCAGAGTTGAGCTTCAGGCAGCTGCTGCTCATCCAGGATGCAACGTCTTGTGATATTGGGTTCCTTGGTGAGGGAGAGGATGAGCTGGGTGTCATCGGCATAGGATACTATGCTGAGTCCGTGTTTTCTGACGATGGTAGCGAGGGGGGCCATGTAGATGTTGGAGAGGGTTGGGCTGAATGAGGATCCTTGGGGTACTCCGCAGCTGATCTCTGAGGGTTCGGAGAGGAAGGGCGGGAGTCTAATACTTTGAGTTCGGCCGGTGAGGAAGGAGCGGATCCAGTCTAGGGCAGTACCCTGTATGCCGGCGTCGTGGAGTCTGGCGGTTAGTGTGCGGTGGGAGACGGTGTTGAAGGTTACTGAAAGGTCTAGAATGATGAAGGCAGCCGTGTGGCCTTGGTCGAGGAGGGTGCGGATGTCATCCGTGGCAGCTAGGAGGGCGGTCTCGGTGCTGTGGTTGTTGCGGAATCCGGATTGGGAGGTGTCGAGGATCGCGTTGGATTCGATGAAGTTCGTGAGCTGGTTGTTGACCATCTTCTCAATGACTTTGGCTGTGAAGGGGAGGAGAGAGATGGGTCTGTAGTTCTTGAGGTCCGTCGGGTCTGCGGAGGGCTTCTCATCGCCTCCCTGACGGACAAAACAACCACTGCCAGAACCAACTTCACCAACTGAATGACCAAGGTAGCAGGCTGGATGCGAACCAACTGCCTGCAGCTCAACTCAAACAAGACGGAAGTACTGATCTTCGGCAACAAGACCTCCCCATGGGACTCGACCTGGTGGCCGTCTGAGCTAGGATCACCCATAGATCACGCAAGAAATCTACCCACGAGACACCTAAGCTCTGCCTCACTCACACACATTCCCCGCATCCGCAAAAGCAAAACTGGAGGTTGCTCATTCTCCTATATCGCACCCAAGAAATGGAACGACTTCCCTCAACACATCACAGAATTCTCCTCAATTCTTGAGTTCCACAAAAAGCTGAAGACATGGCTCTTCGTATAAGCACCTTGGGACCAAACACGTCCTACACTCTTTGCCCCAAGCGCCTGGATACCCTCTCGGGTGATTAGTGCGCTATACAAATATAACATAACATTGTGCCAAAATGCTGGCCTAGAACTTATGTCATCACACTCTTGCATGGGCTTCCACAGGCATAGGCCCAGCTTTCACAGTTTTGGCCAAAAAGCACCTAGTTAGCAATCAGCATGTCTTCTGCACCGTGCACCTTTATAAGGTGCCCTCCCTGTGAAGAAGAGCCTAACTACTACATGCAATCTTGATGCCATGCAACGCACCAGCTGCATTCCACTCAGTGTGTTAGACAATCCCTGGCAAAGTAAACATATCAATATAAAGCAACTGATCGTGACATTAAATACAGAAGAGAAGAAATGGAAATTTCTGCCCCTACCAAACATATCTTTATTTTTGCCTAAATTCAACTTCAGACATTGAAGGCCAAAGCCAGTTCAAATGGCCAGTACATGCTTCCTTCATAGCACAGACTAGGTTCACAACAATCACATATTATTGGTGTACTTTCCAAATGAAAGCTGTAACACTGAATAAAGGCATCAAAATTGGCAGGCAGCAAAGAGCCCTGTGGGACACCATAATCAGTCAGGATTGTGAACAAGCCACAACCTCTCCTCTTACATTCAGACGTGACAGAAGACACAAATATTTTTATGTTAATGAATTTTATATACTTATTCTAAATGTAGAACAAAATATAAAAACTGCTACTGCACTATTGACTTACTTTAAATCTAATATTTAGTTAAATTGAATATCTTACTATTTTTAAAAAGAATTATTACAAAAATATTTTCACTAATTTTTATCAAGTTTAATAAACTTTTTTACTTTTTCCTATACTTTACCATTGGGAGCACTCCAACCCCAATGGCGGAGATCTCCCTATTGTAAAGTATAGGGAAAAGTAAAACTAATTTCCGTCCCTTGAAATGTATTACTCTTGCGCCACTCCTTGCCATACAACTGTTTTTTTAGATTACTCCTTTGCCCATCACACAACTACTGTGTATTTGTTTATCCATGTTTTGCTATTTTCTCACTCCAAGTTGTGCTGATGCCCTTTTGTCCCGATTCTCTCTAAATGTGTCCTTAAATCAACGGGATACAACGGCCAGCACTTCATTTGTGCACACTGAAATGTGCTTCAGAGTAATACTTCATTTGTATACTTGGCATTGTGAGCATTGCAGGGATCATCAGAAGTACGGTTGTTTAATTGTGTACATTATTGTGAACACCTGAAAATGTTTAAGCTACTCCTAAAGCAGTGCTTAATTTGTACTGGTGTTTTCCGGTGCTGGGCATTGGCACTTGCTTGTAAACACCAGCACGTATTTATGAGAATTCACCACATAGTGGCACTGTGTGTCCATTAGTGGAGCAGTTAATTGTTTAATATAGCTTTAACAAACTGTAGAACACAGACCTAAACCTGATGTTAAAGTGACATGTAGGTTGTGCCAACTGCAGTGGGCCTTGGGCCCTGGCACTTAAATGTTTACAAATTAAGGACTGACAAACAGAAATATGAGTCTGTTAGGGTATTCTGGTTGCATGTCGCCACTAACAGCTACAATTAATATTAATAGGTGTGAGAAGTTGGCCTGGTATATGCTGTCCACTAATTAAAGTGGGCACCTTGCACCAGTCCAAACGACCCTTATTGATGATTAGGTTAAAGACAACCTTTATAGAAAGCTATCCTAGTGGTAGCGGTGGAGAGCAGCCTTCAGGCTAAGTCTTGAAGGAATGTAAAGCAGCTTGTTTTACCAGTATATAACCTCCTGAATGACCAAATGAAAGGAGAACCACACCAGGTATATATAAAATATATGTATTTATTACTAAACACTCTCTACTAACCTCTTTATGAGATTAGAGAACAAGACACACAATATTAAATCACTAGAACGACAGTAAATAGCACAATACACAGCGGGCTCCAGGGGGAGACCGAACCATATACTAAGAAAGTGGTATAAGAACCACGACTTGACTAGACACAGACACAGTGCCTAGAGCACGTAGAATCGCTGGGACCCCAAGGAACCACCCAAGGTAGTGACACAGGGGACCCACGGAGGACGGGTGCAGTGTGGGAACACAGACGCAAGCTCCGTACAACTCTATGGGAAAGTCGCGGTTGGAATTTTAAAGATTAAGGACACTTAGGAGAGGACTTCAAGCAAACCCAGCTAAACATAGAAGGTTCTAAGGCCAGCACCGTTGAGAGTACCGAGGTACCCGTGTTACCTATCCCAGAGGAGCCGGGTGCATAGGGGTCAAGTGGTGTCGGAAACCCTCGTCGTTTTCAATGGCGTGATGCGAGAAAGTACTGCTGCCGTGGAGAAGAAAAGTGTCCGGTGTGATCCAAGCCTGGATCGGAGATGTGAAGAACCTGAAAGCAGAGGGGACAAAGTCTGGGTCACTTCACGTGAGCAGGAGCGGAGCAATCGAATGCCCACCGATGTCGGGTGCTTCAGGTGAGGTGAAGCTTGACTCTGCAGCCACGGGGACCAGGAGACGTCTGCGACGACCACAGTCCGGATTCGAGCTGTCTCACGAAGGATGTCGAGTGCTGGGGGGTCAGTGTCCGGATTGAACACCGACAAGCCTTGGCAACTGCAACCCACGCGGTCAGAGGAAAGATGCTTCTGCGAGGACCAGCAAGGTCCTGGGGACTCCCCAAGCGATGGAGAGTCAGGGCACGTCTGGAGCAACCAGGGAAGCCCACTGAAAGTTAAGGTTGCCTTCTCAGGGACCCACAGGCCAACGGACCAGGGATCGCGAAGGGACCTCGAGCTGAATCACCAAATACCAGCCCACGGAACACTCGTGGAGTGTAGGCCAGTAATCTTCGGTGGAATTGCTGCTCGGGGTCAGGACTACAAGTAGCCCAAAGCACAGCTTCAGGGATCGCCGAAAAGCATATGCTGCTGCAAATGTACACGGTGCCCAGGGGTACGGGTTTCACGGTGCCCATGAGGGATACGGGCCTCAGAATTGCTGAGAGCGCAGATCGACCTCGGAGACCTCGGGAACCCACCTCCTGTGTTGCAGAAATCTTCGGAGTCCTTCGGGAGCTTCGTAGATGCAAACCGGTCAGATGCGTTTAGGTGCCTGCTCAGCAGGGGAGTAACTCCTTTACTCCAAGGGAGATTCTTCAGTCGTCCAGCAAAGCGTAGATCGTCGAAGGTTACTTGGTTTCTGTAGCAGAGTTTAGTCCAGGTAATATCTAAAGTCCTGTAGCCAGGGGTTCCTACTGTATACCCAAGGAAGGGGTGGGACAAACTCTGGGGACCCACCTATGGGAGGGTCAGGACAGAGGGGTGGCTACACCCATGTCCTTTGTCCAGTTTCACGCCAGAGCAGGAGCAAATGGCTCCTGCAACCGGTTTGAGCTGGACTATGCACAGGGACACCAAATGTGCCCCCAGTGCAGACATCAAAGCACTCTGAGAGTGCACCCACCCAGCCCCAATACACTAAAGCCTGTCTGGGAGGTGGTCACACCTCCCTGTGACAGGAAACCTATTGTCAAGCCTTCCCCTGCCGGAGTTTCGTCCAGCAGCAGGAGGGCAGACTCGTGTCTGTGGCTGGCAGCATCCAATTTGTGATGCCAGGGTTCTGTGAAGCTGGTACCGGTGTTGTCATATTTCTCCCTCTAGGAGGGTGGAATCATACCTCCCACCCCAGTCACTGGTGTGGGAGGTATGATTCCAAAGTGTTTGACACCAAACACGACATGTTTCCATGCAGCCATATTAAAGTTAGCATTTACCGCAAGGTTATAATGCACTTAAGTATATATGGTTGGCTGCATCACAAACAACCCCGGAGAATAGGTTCCGAAGGCTGCAGAGGGGCTCTGCTCATGCATGGGCACCCTCTCACATAAAACCCAGCACCCTGCCTTCAGGATTGGTAAGGCCTGCCATAGGGGTGACTGATAGGTTTATATGTGCAGGGATTAGGATAGATATAGTGAACCTATGCACCTATGCACCACCTTACACAGGCTGCAGTAGCAGACCTGTGGTGTCATTTTAAATGGCCTCTCAGGGGTGGCATAATACATGCTGCAGCCCCTGGGAGGCCTCTGGGGTACCTATGCCCTGGGTACATAGTATACCATATACTAGGGACTTATAAGGGTACCCCAGAATCCAATCTGGAGTGTACCTAAAGTACATGAACAACCAATTTAGGGAGTAAGCAGATAGACTGGGGTCCTGAATAGCAGGATCCCAGTCAGACTAAGTCGAAAACCAGCAAAACACCAGGAAAAAAGTGGGGGCAACCATGCAGTCAGATTCCAGCTTCCTACATAACCACCCCCCCCAAACAAAAGGAGATAAGGCTAACCTTGTCCAGTTGAGCCTTTATTGACTAAGTGGCCATATAAGGAAGATCCTGCACTAGCATGGATACCCCCTGTCTTATGGTCCACTAAGCAGTCCCTACCCCTAAGGGTATGGGATGTTCTCCAAATGTTGGGATTTCTACCTGTGGGGTGTTTTGGCAAAGTAAAAGGCTGGTGGGGTGGCTGAGTAGAGAAGTGAGGCCCTAATAAAGTTGGCCTCAGCTTCCTCAGATCACTGGTCACCATGGAGGCCTTTCTTTCCAGGACTGAGTTGTATCTGGCCCTAAGGGTCAACCTCTGGCTGCCTACAGCTGGGGGTTGGGTCCCTCTGGTTGGAACACTGGAGGGACATGGTAGGTTTGGAACCACTTGGTCCCAGGTTTGCCTTGGCCCAACAGAATCTATCTGGGGGAGGTCCCTATCCAATGGTAAGAGGGATCCCTCAGTGGGTTGAGGAATTTTCACCTGGCTAGGGCTACTAGACTGGGTGCCCCTAATCTGTTGATGAGGGTGTTCCTCTGGACAATGGGCCCTAAGGGGTCCACTGACCTCCCTGACCTCTGCAGCCCTAGGCTGAGTGAGGTAGGGTAGAGAGGGGCAGGATACCTGCTCCAGACTGGGTACCACCTTGGAAGGGTCCCCTGCCATCAGGGGTGTTGCCAGGCCTGACCACCTCTGGGGCAGTTCCTTCACTAGGGGTAGGATCAGATCCCTGAGGAAGCTGACCCTTACCTATAGTCTGGGGGGTAGAAGACTTTTCTTCCACTTGTGGAGTAGAGTGGGCCATTCTTTCAGGCTCCACCTCTCCAAAAGTTCCCTGGGATGGGGCTGAGGCCCTAAGAGCCCCACCAACTTTCTCAGGGAGGCCTAACATTCTTAAAGGGGCCTGGTATTCAACTTCAGCCCAGGCTGAAATTTCCAGATCATTGCCCAACAGGCAATCTACAGGCAAGTTTGGGGACACTGCCACTCTCTTTGGGCCAGTGACCCCTCCCCAGCTGATATTGACTATGGCCATGGGATGATCTGTTTTAATACCATCAATGTTGGTCACCTGGTACTTAAACTCAGGTAAAAGCTTTTGAGGGGGGACTAGTTTCCCTGTCACCATGGTGACACTAGCCCCTGTGTCTCTGAATGCCACAGCTTTCTGACCATTGATCAGTGACTCCTGTCTGTACATGCCCAAAGAATTAGGACTGACAGTAAAAGTGGCAAATCCCATGCCACCATCACAGACTAAGGAGGCCTGGGAGGAGGACCTTGATAAGCTGGGGTCCACCTCAGTTCCCCATACCAACGCACCTAACTTTTTGGGTGCATTACTACCACCTGGGGGATTACTACTTGTAGTACCAGGAGGCGTGGTAGTATTGCTGGGAGGAACATTTTCCTTATTGCTGGCCTTAGGGCAACTGGGGTCATTTTTCCAGTGGCCAGGCTTCTTACATATATGGCAATAAGGTTTCTTTTGAGGGGAGGAAGGAGTTTGGGACCCACCCCCAGAAGAGGACTTTTGGGGCCCTGTAGTGGATTTATCTTTTGATTTATCCCCACCTTTCTTTTGGTTTTTGGAAGAATCTTTCTTCTGGTCACCACCCTGATTCTTTGGCTTTACTCTGGTTCTGACCCATTTGTCTGCCTTCTTTCCCAATTCTTGGGGAGAGGTCAGATCAGAGTCCACCAGGTACTGGTGTAAAAGCTGGTTTTGACAATTATTAAGGATCTGCTCCCTCATACTCAAATTGTACAATCCTAAAAAGTCATGCACCTTGCTGCCATGTATCCAACCTTCCAGAGCCTTAGTAGCACAATCTACAAAGTCAACCCAGTCCTGAGTCTGTGCCTTTTGGGTGTCTCTGAACTTTATCCTGTATTGTTCAGTGGTTAAGCCAAACCCATCAATCAGAGCACTCTTCAGGACTTTGTAATTATCAGCATCCTCTTCTCTTACAGTGAGGAGCTTGTCTCTACCTTTGTCTGCAAAGGAGAGCCACAAGATTGCTGCCCACTGCTCCGGAGGGACCCTCTGTACCTTACAGGCCCTTTCCAGTGCAGTTATCCATTTGTGGATGTCATCCCCACTCTGGTAGGGAGGGACAATCTTGTTCAGGTTCCTATGGTTATGAGTATCTTCTCTACTCCTAGGGACACTGTTGCTGCCACCGTGGGGCTCTAGCCCCAACTTCTGAGAAGCTCTCTGAAGCTCCAGGGATTCCCTATCTAAGGCCAATTGCTCTCTCTTGATTCTGAGCTTAGCTCTCTCAAACTCAAGCAGTTGGCACTTCTTCTCATAAGAGGACTCCCTTTTATGAGAAGCAGAGGTCCTATGAGAAACAGAGCTCCCTACAGATGTACCAGAATGATTAGATTCCTGAGAAGGAGATCTTGATCTTCTTGGTAAACTGTTAACCCTTCCAGGTGGGGTAAAGAGAGGACCATTGAGGCCTACTTCCTCACCTTCAGGAAGAATTGGATTGTCCAGGGTAGAATCATTTTGATCCTCCTGGCCAGCATCAGAGTCCAGGTCATTGAAGTTCTCACTTCCTGTCCTTTCCTCTTCTGCTGCCCCACCCCCTTTACCTGCCTCATCAGACCCTGGGGTCTTTCTGAGGTCATCTAAAAGCAAAGTCTCTTTGAGACGTTGGGTGTTTGGGTTTTTCCCTGCCTTCAGTTTCCTAGATGTACACATGGCTCTCAATTCTTGGCATGAGAGATGGTCATACTTAGTTGGCAAGGAGCCACTGGCTTCAGGCCTAGAAGACATGCTAGTGTGGTGTGGTGTATGCACCTACCTACCCTAGTGGGAACTGAAACTCTCTTGACTTGGAGAAAGGGTGTGCTAGGCCCTTGACTTACCCAACTCTAAGTTCAGTAGAACTTACTTTATTCTAGTCTTGATTTATATGTACCTAAGTACCTTTAGTGGTTTTCAGTTAGTCACTCAATGAGATTATCTGGTAAAACAATAGCAAGCTTGAATCCCAACCGCTGCACACCAATGTGAGAAGTTGGCCTGGTATATGCTGTCCACTAATTAAAGTGGGCACCTTGCACCGGTCCAAACGACCCTTATTGATGATTAGGTTAAAGACACCCTTTATAGAAAGCTATCCTAGTGGTAGCTGTGGAGAGCAGCCTTCAGGCTAAGTCTTGAAGGAATGTAAAGCAGCTTGTTTAACCAGTATATAACCTCCTGAATGACCAAATGAAAGAAGAACCACACCAGGTGTATATAAAATATATGTATTTATTACTAAACACTCTCTACTAACCTCTTTATGAGATTAGAGAACAAGACACACAATATTAAATCACTAGAACGACAGTAAATAGCACAATACACAGCGGGCTCCAGGGGGAGACCGAACCATATACTAAGAAAGTGGTATAAGAACCACGACTTGACTAGACACAGTGCGTAGAGCACGTAGAATCGCTGGGACCCCAAGGAACCACCCAAGGTAGTGACACAGGGGACCCACGGAGGACGGGTGCAGTGTGGGAACACAGAAGCGAGCTCCGTACAACTCTATGGGAAAGTCGCGGTTGGAATTTTAAAGATTAAGGACACTTAGGAGAGGACTTCAAGCAAACCCAGCTAAACATAGAAGGTTCTAAGGCCAGCACCGTTGAGAGTACCGAGGTACCCCTGTTACCTATCCCAGAGGAGCCGGGTGCATAGGGGTCAAGTGGTGTCGGAAACCCTCATCGTTTTCATTGGCGTGATGCGAGAAAGTACTGCTGTCGTGGAGAAGAAAAGTGTCCGGTGTGATCCAAGCCTGGATCGGAGATGTGAAGAACCTGAAAGCAGAGGGGACAAAGTCTGGGTCAATTCACGTGACCAGGAGCGGAGCAATCGAATGCCCACCGATGTCGGGTGCTTCAGGTGCGATGAGGTGAAGCTTGACTCTGCAGCCACGGGGACCAGGAGACGTCTGCGACGACCACAGTCCGGATTCGAGCTGTCCCACGAAGGATGCCGAGTGCTGGGGGGTCAGTGTCCGAATTGAACACCAACAAGCCTTGGCAACTGCAACCCACGCGGTCAGAGGAAAGATGCTTCTGCGAGGACCAGCAAGGTCCTGGGGACTCCCCAAGCGATGGAGAGTCAGGGCACGTCTGGAGCAACCAGGGAAGCCCACTGAAAGTTAAGGTTGCCTTCTCAGGGACCCACAGGCCAACAGACCAGGGATCGCAAAGGGACCTCGAGCTGAATCACCAAATACCAGCCCACGGAACACTCGTGGAGTGTAGGCCAGTAATCTTCGGTGGAATTGCTGCTCGGGGTCAGTACTACAAGTAGCCCAAAGCACAGCTTCAGGGATCGCCGAAAAGCATATGCTGCTGCAAATGTACACGGTGCTCAGGGGTACGGGTTTCACGGTCCCCACAAGGGATACGGGCCTCAGAATTGCTGAGAGCGCAGATCGACCTCGGAGACCTCGGGAACCCACCTCCTGTGTTGCAGAAATCTTCGGAGTCCTTCGGGAGCTTCGTAGATGCAAACCGGTCAGATGCGTTTAGGTGCCTGCTCAGCAGGGGAGTAACTCCTTTACTCCAATGGAGATTCTTCAGTCGTCCAGCAAAGCGTAGATCATCGAAGGTTACTTGGTTTCTGTAGCAGAGTTTAGTCCAGGTAATATCTAAAGTCCTGTAGCCAGTGGTTCCTACTTTATACCCAAGGAAGGGGTGGGACAAACTCTGGGGACCCACCTATGGGAGGGTCAGGACAGAGGGGTGGCTACACCCATGTCCTTTGTCCAGTTTCGCGCCAGAGCAGGAGCAAATGGCTCCTGCAACCGGTTTGAGCTGGACTATGCACAGGGACACCAAATGTGCCCCCAGTGCAGACATCAAAGCACTCTGAGAGTGCACCCACCCAGCCCCAATACACTAAAGCCTGTCTGGGAGGTGGTCACACCTCCCTGTGACAGGAAACCTATTGTCAAGCCTTCCCCTGCCGGAGTTTCGTCCAGCAGCAGGAGGGCAGACTCGTGTCTGTGGCTGGCAGCATCCATTTTGTGATGCCAGGGTTCTGTGAAGCTGGTACCGGGTGTACCGGTGTTGTCATATTTCTCCCTCTAGGAGGGTGAATCATACCTCCCACACCAGTTACTGGTGTGGAGGTATGATTCCAAGGTGTTTGACACCAAACACGACATGTTTCCATGCAGCCATATTAAAGTTAGCATTTACCACGAGGTTATAATGCACTTAAGTATATATGGTTGGCTGCATCACAAACAACCCCGGAGAATAGGTTCCGAAGGCTGCAGAGGGGCTCTGCTCATGCATGGGCACCCTCTCACATAAAACCCAGCACCCTGCCTTCAGGATTGGTAAGGCCTGCCATAGGGGTGACTGATAGGTTTATATGTGCAGGGATTAGGATAGATATAGTGAACCTATATCTAAGAAAGGGGTGCATGCACCACCTTACACAGGCTGCAGTAGCAGACCAGTGGTGTCATTTTAAATGGCCTCTCAGGGGTGGCATAATACATGCTGCAGCCCCTGGGAGGCCTCTGGGGTACCTATGCCCTGGGTACATAGTATACCACATACTAGGGACTTATAAGGGTACCCCAGAATCCAATCTGGAGTGTACCTAAAGTACATGAACAACCAATTTAGGGAGTAAGCAGATAGACTGGGGTCCTGAATAGCAGGATCCCAGTCAGACTAAGTTGAAAACCAGCAAAACACCAGGAAAAATGTGGGGGCAACCATGCAGTCAGATTCCACCTTCCTACAATAGGCAATAAGATCTATAAAGGAAATAAACATTAACCTTGCTACTTCATTAATTAATATGCTACAAGGCCGGTTAGTTTTCAGCCTGATGTGGCAAGAAATAAAAATAACATGGGCCCTGAAACACCATCTGTGTTTACTCCAGAAGACACTAAATTATGGCCAACTTGGACTAGTGGGATAATTTAAACCCACTGAGCATTATTAACAACAAACCCTTCTCTGATAAATGATGCATGCCGAGAAGTTTGATCACATAGATCCGCAGCAAGTACGTAACTCAGACATGGAAATTGTGAGTGCCAACAAGAAGGTGGGCAAGTGAAGGGGTGCAACAGCAAAAGGTGCTCATTTGTACATGTTAAATTAGAATGGGGTTAGTGATAAACTTTCAGTAATCTTGCTGAGGGACATAATGAACTGGCCTGTCATATTTTAGCATTCACTGAGCAGTCTGACATAAGGGTCGATATTTTCCAATTAGAAAGCTAATCCTTTCTGGCCAAACTAAAAGACTACTCAGTGAAAGGGTTGTCAGAATTAGTCAAAATAATGATAGAAATTATATGTTAAATAAACTGTCTGTGATGCATTCCTTAGAAAGTCAATGAGATGACCCAGTTTGGAGAATCCTTAGAAGGAGAATCAGTGCGAACAAGGAGTGCTGCATATGTGAATTGAAAGTCAAACCCGGAACAACACATATATCTTTAAACTGTTTGCTGATTTTGGACGAGCGTAAAAAATTCTTAGCCCAAGTTTTTAGGAAATATCAAGCCTTGAACGGAAGCAAAGCACGAGTGACTTTATTTAAAATTAAATCTTTTGCTATTAGAATTGCCATTTCAAGATATATTCAAGTTGATTCAGAAAAGATAGTTTTTAGTCTAGAGGTAGGTTAAAAACGAATAGTCTGATTTTAATACCCGAGTTAATGGCGATATGTATTGAATATTGCATGAATGTCTCATATTAGGACCATCTTCTGTAAATACTGAAATATGTTATTTTATGGCAAATGACTCTGGAGTGAATTGTTTTAAAATATTGTACATAATTTGTTTTATTTTTTATATTTCTATATTATATTTATTGAAAATAAATATCATTGCAACCACATTTTAAATAGTGGTGTGATAGGAGTGGCAAGAAGAGGCTATGAAAATAGTTGAAAGAAAACCTACGAGGTTTGCTCATTAAAAAAAATGATCTACTCCAAATTCTTCAGCTCCTAACCCCCAAAAGGACTTTAATTTATCTAAATGGTAGCGGAAGTGAAATCACTCAGTCTCAGATTGGTTACATCCAAGTGTTGAACCCTTATCCTACCGTTGAACCCTAAACAGCCCACAATTTGATGCAAAGGCAGTAGGGGAAGTGCAAGGAGTGAAAACTGTAGGAAGAGAATAGAGTTGTCAAAGAGTTTACTTTCTTTCTATTGCCTTCCTCACCCTGAGACCAAGGGTAGAATGGCACTGCAAAGAATACGTAGGTAAGCCATGAGTAGAGCTGTTACCCAGAGATACCTCCATTTGACATCCATCAAACCACTTTGTCCTGACCAATTGACGGTAAAAAACAACTTGGAAAAATAGCTGTAGTTTTAAAAGCATGTTTTCTACTAAATTATTTCTTGTCAGTAAAAAATGTTTTACCTGGAAAAGTATTGAAGACGTCTAGAAAGGGTTTCACATGGTCAGACCGAGGCCATATTGAAAATGTGTAAGCACACAAGTGCATCTTCTTCAAACTTCGCATACGTTTCCATGCAGACCTTATGGTAAGTGATACTGGAGGCAATTTGCAAGTACTTGAAGAGGATATTGTTATTGTTATATGCACTTGTAGCGCACTCAGCTACTCCAGAGAGTGTCCCGGCGCGAAACCGGAGAGGATCATATGCCAGAGTTTAAAACAAGAAGGTTTTCAGCTTTATTTTTTTATATTAATGATATATGAGATGATTTTCTTGGTAACATCATCTGATGCCAGTTAACATAAACCTTGCTTGCCCTTACACAAGGTTAAGAAGTAATTAGAAATATAACTTCCCAACCTTTCCTGCATGGTGGGGGTGAGAAGAGGGGTGAGGGAAAAACATTTTCCTTGCCTTTCATACCCAGCATAAGTCACCCAACCATAAATGTATTTGAAAGTTTGGTGAACTAGAATTTGAATAACATGCAATACAAAAAGAAATATTTTAGCAACCTTACATACAAGCAGAGGGAAGTCATTCAGAAATTATCACAAAACACCAACTTTTTTATTCAGAATAGCTGATTAAGGCAGTGCACTAGTAGCTATGGCAGTGGTGGATGATCCCTTTTAAAAGTAGTAGGGCGATCAGGCAGGCACTCCAGAATGCCCTTAGGCGCAACCCCAAAGCTCTCAATCTTGGTCCATTATAAACAGTGTTTATACCGGGTCGCGATTAAGAGCTCTGGAGTTGAGGCTGAAGGCAGTGTGAGTTTCTCACATTGCCTGGTAGAGTGTGAAAATAAATTAAACTTTACAGTAAATATTTTTTTTAAAACTTACTTGCGAATCCAGTCCTCTCCGGTCCCCCAGTTTGGCAGCAATCGGTCTCTGAGCCAACTCCCCTAACAAATCCAGACGCTGCTTTCATGCTGTTAACCAGCATAAGAACAGTGCCAGGATTGGCTGGAGCGGCCTGGCTCAGCGCTCCTATAGGCATTAGAGGCTTGTGCCTGCTCTCCACCCAGCTGTCTAAGACAGCTCGGGTGGAGAGGTTTAAAGTGTGCATGTCAGGCTGGCCGTCGCAAGTAAGGTACAGGCCGTGGATCAGATACACTAACCAAGTTTGTCCTGGTCAAAGATTTCACCTTCTAACTTTAGTCTTTTAAGTCTAAATCAACCATACAGCTAAAGCCCCCAGCACCTCAGGGGAGGCACTTAGAGACTCACAGGGTGTCAGGCAGAGTCGAGTTCAGGTCCCGTTGCTAATGATCAGCTGGGCAGCTGCAGGAAAGGCCTCTTGTACCTTGTTGTATCCCTGTAGCTTGAACAGCAGGTTAGCATATTGACCTTTGGGGTCCAGTGTTTGTCCTGGGTACAAGAAGGAGAGAAGGTCCATTCTTATAGGGTCTTCTCAGCTCTCTAACAGCAGATTTAGTCCTCTTCTGATCTTCCACAAGTCCAGGAGTGTTAAGAAGGGGATGCCTGAACTGGCGTGGCGGATTAGGCAGGAGCAAACACGACGATTGGTCCTCTGGCTGCGTTCAGTGTTCGGGGCATTTACTAACCACCCAGCAGGATATAAACCAAGAATTTGTCAAACACTACACAACACTATGCAAAACTGTTATCAATGCGGACCCATATGCGCTGGAGGCCTTCCTTTCCCCCATCTCCCTGCCGCCTGTGGTCCCGTCGCAGCAGGAGGAATTGGAGGAGACGATCACGCTACTTGCGGTCCAAGCAGCCATAAAAGCGCGGGCCACGGATAAGACACCTGGACCGGATGGACTATCAGCGGAATATTATAAGGCATATGCATCAGTACTGGCTACACATTTACTGACGTTGTATGAAAAATCACTGGAGGCATCCATCCTCCCAGCGAAGCTTTGCGAGTCTCTGCTCCTGTCATTGCACAAACCAGATAGGAATCCTGAACTGCTGGATTCCTATCACCCACTAGTGCTTTTAAACACTGACTACAAGACCCTGGCTAAAATACTACCGGATCAATTGGCTTCTCTGGTGCCCCGATTGGTGCATGCTGATCAAAATGCCTTTGTGCCAGCTCGCAGCACATACCTAAACCTACGCCACTTCTTCCGTTTAGCTAAATATTCTGCAGAACGCTGGCCGCATTCAGGTTGCTTGGTGCTAGA
This sequence comes from Calotriton arnoldi, assembly GCA_963921515.1. Classification (NCBI taxonomy): domain Eukaryota; kingdom Metazoa; phylum Chordata; class Amphibia; order Caudata; family Salamandridae; genus Calotriton; species Calotriton arnoldi. The sequence goes on along the minus strand of CAWUFW010004403.1, from coordinate 142,084 downwards.
CCTGGAGAAAGCATTCTACATGCTAGAATGGGAGTTCCTGTTCACCACCATATCCCAGTATGGACTCGGCACCCACCTCACTAGTCTTGTCAGATTGTTATATACCCTTCCCACCGCCAAGGTCAAGACTGGTCCTTACATGTCGGAATCGATACTCATAAGTAGTGGCACCAGGCAGGGATGCCCGCTGTCCCCAATACTGTTCTCCCTGGCCTTAGAACTACTGGCAGAAACCCTTCGACGAGATGGGGAAGAGTGGTGGATCCCACTAGGTGATGGAACACACGCGGTATCACCTATACGCCAATGATCTGTTTTTATATCTTCGAGACATAAGGGAACCATGCGATAGCATAGCAAAGACGCTATCTGACTTTGCATCCCTATCTGGCCTGCGAGTAAACTGGGCAAAAAAATGATATACCCATTTGCTACATCCACCTCTGACCCAGCACTAGTAGTTAATGGCATTCGGGTACAATGGCAGCCATCTGTGTTTCGAAACCTAGGTGTCAGGATTTATCACCAATCAGAGACCTATTGGAGGGAACCTCATGCGGACGATCGGCGCAATTAAGTCGCAGATGGCCTTCTGGCGCACCCTCCCCCAACAGTCATGGGTCGCATAGCGCTCCTTAAGATGGTGGCCCTCCCACGGCTATTATATTTCTTCACTAACCTGCCACTCTATATTCGGCCCCCAGTCTTTCGCTTATTTGAGCACACCATGCGAGAGTTTATTTGGCATGGCTCACGATGTAGAGTTGCATTATCTAAACTATTCTTACCAACCGATCTGGGGGGACTTGCAGTACCCAACATGAAACATTAATGCCTTGCGGCACAACTGGGTCAGTGGGCTATACTTGGCAGACATGACCATGCAACTGCCAGGAGGAACACACTTGTCAACTGTAAGATTATTTCACCCCAGCAGGAAGGAGGCAATACCTACCCAACTGATGCTGGAAGTGACTTAGAGATGCTTCCATCGCAGTTTACGTCTCACGAGAAGTACGATTCCATACACGCCTTCCTTGCCTATACAGGGCACACCAAGAGGGCAGCGTGCCATTACAGGGACAGAACTTGCTGCCTGGGGGAGGCAGGATTACAGACCCTAGGAGACCTGTATCGCGATGGACAGTTAGCGCCCTTTGACGTCCTAGCTGATGAGGATGGCCTACCGCAGGGCCAATTCCTACTACATACCTCACTGATATCGGTGCTACGAGCACTGTGGGGGGGGACATATCACAAGAACCCACAACACACCTTACCATCCAATATATACACGTGATGGGCACGGGGAGACATCTCACAAAGTGGTTTGCTGACTCGCTAAGAATACATGCGGCGCAACAGCTGACATCCCTCCGGCAATACTGGGACACTGATCTTCACCGACCGTGTACAGACCGAGAATGGGCGACCATACTTGAAGGGCCCACGCACATCCCTATAAATGCCAGATTTCGCCTCATACAATATTTTATAATAAACAGGACATACCTGACACCAGCCAAAATAAACAAATACTTCAGGTGCACAGACGCACATTGCCCCAGGTGTGGTCTGATAGACACAGATCTACTGCATATGCTGTGGAGCTGCACTGCTCTCACTACTTACTAGGAGGCTGTTGTCACTTACCTGTCGAACTGCACTGGTCGCGTAGTAGAAAGCAGCTGGGAGGTATGCCTTCTGGGCCTCTACTGCAGATCCAAAACACACAAAGTGACGACCAGGTTTATAGACTTGGGGATACTTGCAGCTAAACGCTTAATTACTAGATACTGGAAGCATCCGAACCCCCCTGCCCAAGATAGCTTGCTTCCACTCATTGACGACCTGTGCACAGGCAGAGAGTGTCGCTCTGCACCATGAAGACACCCTAGGGCTTCGCAGGTTCCCGATGGCAGTCGCATGGGATACAGTTCTCCTAGACCTCCGCACCGCCTGTCAAGCAATCGAAGAGCCCCATGAGTCTGCCATGAGCACTGACGAGACGCAGGAAAGGACAAGCTGTGAAGTATAACAGGGTCAACTATTAGACCCAATAGGTAGACTACCACACGACCTATTACTCTAGTACCTCACGCACATATCCAGGACACACAACACTTGACTGGAAAGGAGGAATTTAAAGCTGATTCTATCCGTGGGTGGAGTGCAAGCACTGGGGAGCAATAGAGAGCTACGTTGGGCAGCAGTTGATACTGTTCATACCCAGACCTAACCTAACCCCTTCCCTGCTCCTTCCCTTCCCCCCACCTGCCCTTCCTAGCTTGAACCCCACATGTTGCGTGCAGGCATGGGAACCGACGACACCGTTGGCAAGGCATCATTCTTGTTGGTTATGCTACTTGGCGGTAGACTCCTTGACAACACCGGATCCAGACATCAATAGAGATTATGATATGTATTACTGCTCAAATCTATCTTGAGATAAAATGCCTATGTGATCCAATTGTATTCGTCACTGATGTATGCACACGTGTAATACCTGTTATTAAATCAAAAAGTTAATAAACAAATTTAAATAAAAACAACATTTTAAAAAAGAAGCGGAAGCATGAAGATGCCACATTTATGCCTGGCATGAACTAGTGAGTGGGAATGATCCATGGGGGCACCGTAAACTATAGGGTAAAGGTTCCTGGGGCTAACCCTACTGAATTTGGGCATTTTCAAGATGCCCGAGCCTTCGGCCGCACGAAATTTGGGCTGAGAGAGTGTTGGTGAAGTATACTATGGCAATCCTAGTGTCTCTACACCATTAACACTAAAATCTAGTTTGAGTCTAGATTGAGGCAGTCTCTGTACCCACAACAACCTCAGAAACAGAAGTCTGGTAGAACAAAGTTGTATTTTCAGCAACCAGATGGGGGATATACAAGAACTGTTATGGCATCCTGTCTTCACCCCTTGAAGTGCGCCCCAAGTGTTATATGAAAAAGCCCTTTAATGACAAAAAGGGGCCGCTGTGATTGGGGCATATCTGTCAGGGGGAACAAAAGAAGGGCCTTGCTCAAGTGTAAGCTAACATTTGCCGGTGACTGGGATGGGCTCTTTTTTTTTTTAGAAGGTTTTGTACAGTGCGAACAAGACCCTTGCGGGTATCAGAGCGCTTTACAGGGCAAATGTAGGTGACAGAAACACGCATAAAAAGATAATATAGGTTAGACTAATACAAAAGTAGTAACTAATACAGACTAGCAAATATATACAAGGATATATAAATAGTTCAAGTGAATTTGGCCATGAGAATCTTTGAAGTTAATTAAGTTCCTGGGCATAGTCCAGATGGTCAGCCTGCAAGAGGAACTGCACACCTCTCCACACCCAAAGCCTTTTGTCTTCGGCCTGGAAGCAGTTCACACACCACCACAGGAGACCCATCAGCTGCCAAGTGAGAGTGGAAATTCAGCAGACAGGTCTTTAGAGGCTTTAGGCAGGGAAATGAGGGTAGAGCTGTCAAAGGGAGTTATTTTGCCAGGTCGAATTTACAGTTTAAAACTGCACAGCCAGCCTGTAGTGTGTAAGCCTGCAGTCCTGCTTGCTTGCTCTGGATGGCACAATGGTTGGTGCAGTTCTCTTGTGACTTTTAACTTACAGGCTCTGGGTACATCTTTGTATCATATACAAGGGACTTATAGGTATGTTAATATGCCAATTAGGGGTATGCCAATTTCATCATGTTACAAGAGGGAGCAGGGGTAAAGAGCACAAAGTTCTACAGCCAACAAAAATACCACACAAAATATGGTATTTTCCCAAAGTGTTAAACACCTCCCAAAGTGTTAAACAAAATATTAACCTACAAATCTAAGACAAACGTACTAGAAACTAGGCCCTAGATTTCCAATAAAAGATTGGTATTTGTGAACAAACATTTCAAACGGAAGCATTAAAATAAAGAAAGTAATTTTGAAGGATTGTCCAATTTTCCTAGCAGAAGCATCATTCAAAAAGATATTTTTGGAAAGACAACTTTCTGCACACACAAGAAGCTGCAACATCAAAGAGATTCTATGTAAGAAAAACAACATCAAGAAATCAATAAGTAACAGTACACTATTGGGTAACACATTTTGTATGTGCCATCTGCAGGGCTGTTTTTCCTTTTAATAAGATCAGACACATATACACTGGTCAAAAAGTTCAAAGAAACCTACACGATACAGCACCAATTCCATTTTCTCTTCAAATACCCATGCAGTACAATTTGTATTTGAAAAACTGAGAGAAAGTTAAAGACTCGATTAAATGAACGCAAGAGTAACATTAGGACTAAATCTGAGAGATCAATGTTAGCTAAACACTTTTTAGAATTTGGCCACAATATATAGGCCATTTAAGATTATTGAAACCGTTCATAAATAAAGACTTTGCGTTCTTCAGAGACTGTTTTTGCAAAGAGAATTTTTTTGGGATTAAAACCCTTTCCAGTATTCAACCATGCAGACTAAAAGATCGTCTCGAAATGTCTTGTTAGTGTACTCCAGGTCATTCCCCAACTATCTTGTCTTGTTTTTTATAAGTATAATTTTTCTTTGACTGGCTTGTTGTGTGTAAGTAATTAGGATGTCTCTATATTCAACCATTTAACTTTTTAATCCACACATATATATTCGCAGCCAGGTACATCATCTCCACTCATACCTTAACTCATTAGTCTGACTTAATCACATAGTTGGGCATATAGCTTTTGTAACATCTCCTTTTCAAACATGGCGACTGCCAGCCTTGGTGTCCTCTAGCTTCCGTCAGCCCATTTTCCACTGCAAGTGATCACTGATGTTTATTTATTGTTTATATTCTCTATTTAGCCATAGTTTCACCCCAATACCCTGTGCCTCACTCACAATTAAGTATGTAGTCTTTATAATTTATACACACATCTTAAACATGGGAGGCCCACGTGACGATAAGCTTTGTTTTGCCTACTCAGGAACCGAGAGTAGTCACTGACGTTTTCATTTTATTACCAATGATACCCAGCCACATTCATTCACAGTTGTTTCACAAAAGTTGACTTCTTCACACATAAATAAAGCTTTTTGTCTCTGTACATCGTACGCACAGCCTCTACAAAATGGCAGCCGTCATTGCCAGCTGCCCCACGTGACCTGTTATCCATAGTGTGAAACTAGGTTGCTCAATACGCCCATTAAACCAGCTACTTTTGGTCGTGTCCCAATTACTCCCAGTCACCCGAATTCCTGATACTGCGAACACCTCTGTCCCCTTGAAGACTCTTGCTGCACACAGATCAGGCTCCAATTTTCCTTAAATCATAGAGTTACCCAACAGGTTTTCACCAAGTACCACTGGCGCCTCTTTGGTTACATTCACACATCCATACCAGAACATTGGTGGACCACTAGCCTCTGGGAGTGCAGACAAGGACCCTTCTCTGGAGACGTCACATATAGGCAGACTATCCATCAGATTTAGGTATGTTGTATAGACCAAACAGCAAGTTGAGAGTACCTGCGAATCCATTTACTGCATCCCATCGCAATATAACAGGCATGTTTTTAGTATAACTGCTATATTGATTACTCATACAGATTGAGGTACAGAGTACTGTTTTGTCTATAGCTATTGGTACGTTGTGTTTTAATGTTTGCAATATGTTACCCAGTGATCAGAACCGGTATGTTTATTTTGTATTACTTTGAAGACGAGGCTTCTACTGAATAATATGATGTATTGGTACATGTACAGGCATTCCTAAATTTTTGTGTATTATTCACATATAACCACCCTCTATTCGTCCGATTGTCTGTTTTTTACTTCCTCATAGAACTGTATCATTATATCAGCCTGGCCACGGATGCACTGGGGTACAGGGATATAACAGTATGAATGTTTTCATGACAATGCATTGATAAATTCATCAAAATAAATAAATGTTTTATAACTTAATTAAGAAAACCATGAAATAAAGTCTCTTTACAAGACAAATCGACTCCAAGCACTACATCTTCCTTTTGCGACCTCAACTTCCACCTCGAAGACCCCAATGACACCAGCTCCGCCAGTCTATTGTAAAGCATGAGCAACATTGGACTCACACAACTGGTCACCAGCCCCACACACTGCGCAAGACACACCCTGGACCCAATCTTCACGGCCAGCGACAGAATCAAATTCAGTCACGTCACCAAAGTCACCTGGACAGACCACAGTATCATCCACTTCTCCATCGCAGGCTCACCACGACCTACCCCACGCTCCCCACACACACCTGCCGCAAATGGAGCAATATCACCGAGACCCAATGGACGGCTGCCTTCAACACCACCAGACCCCTCACCACCAGCAACCTGGAGCTAGTCATCCTTAACTTCTCCGACTGGATCTCCAGCTGCGCTGACATTATCGCCCCTGTGAAAACGACCAGCACCAGGAAACCTCCAAACTCAGCAGTTGGTTCACCCCCAAACTCCGCACTTTCAAATCATGAGAGTAAGCAACTGGAGAAACGGTGATGCTCCAGCATGAACCCATTAGATCTCACCATCTTCAAATCTTCCCTCAGCAATTACCACTACCGCCTCAAGGAAGCCAAAAAGAACACCCTAAGCACCTGCATCGAAGCCAGCGCCAATCACACAAAAGAACTCTTTAGCATCATCAGAGAATTCTCCTGCCTGTCGGCAACCAAGACCACAATCCGCCCTTCCCAAGCCCGCTGCGACTCCCTGGCAGACTACTTCCACAACAAGATAGCAGACATCTAAAGCAACTTCGACCTGTAGCTAACCAACCGCACCCACCTCCTGACACACACCAGCAACTCCCACAGCCACCTCACCGAATGGACACCGCTCACCACGCCAATCACCAAAGCAAACATGACCTCCATCCACTCCAGAGCACCGACAGACCCCTGCCCCAACCGCGCCTTCAACCTGGGACAGAAGGAAATCAGCAGCACCCTCTCCGACATCCTTAACCTATCCATCACCACAGCCAACTTCCCAGACACCTTAAATCACACGAAGGTGAAACCCCTCCTGAAGAAACCCTCCGCCGACCCCAGCGAGCTCAAGAATGAATGCCCCATCTCTCTGCTCCCCTTCCCGGCCAAGGTGCTGGAGAAAGCCATCAATTGCCAGCACACAGTACACCTGGAAACACACAGCCTTCTCGATGCCACCCAGTCCGGCTTCCACTCCAACCACAGCACCGAGGCCACCTTTATAGCCGCAACTGACGACATCAGATCCATCCTCGACAGTGGCAAGTCTGCAGCCCTGATCCTCCTCGACCTATCAGCAGCCTACGACACAGTATCCCACCACACCCTCATCATCAGACTCCACCACATTGACATCAAAGGAAACACCCTCAAGTGAATCGCCTCCTTCCTAACAGGACGGACACAGTGAATCCGCCTACCGCCTTCCACCTCTTTACCCCAGAGCATCATCTGTGGAGTTCCCCAAGAATCCTTCCTCAGTCCCACCCTCTTCAACGCATACATGACTTCGCTGGCTGACGTCGCCTGCGCCCACGGACTCAACAACATCTCATATGCAGTAGACACCCAACTCATCCTCTCCCCCTCACAGAAGACACCGCCACCACCAGAGTGAACTTCCAGAATGCCATGACCAACTTCGCCGATTGGATGAGATCCAACTGATTGAAGCTGAGCACTGACAAGAAAGAAGTGCTTATTTTCGGGAAAAATACCTCCCTATGGGACCACACATGGTGGCCCACTGCACTTGGACCTTCACCTACCCCCACCAGCCTCACCCGCAACCATGGCATCTTCCTGGACAGCGATGTCTCCAGGAAGCACAAGGTCAACACAGTTACCTCCTCTTGCTTCCACACCCTCCGCATGATTCGGAAGATTTTCAGATGGATCCCCATCAACACCAGGAAAACAGTGACTCAAGCCCTCGTCACCAGCCGACTGGACTACAGAAACACTCTCTGCAACGGAACAACCTCCCATCTCCTCAAACGACTACAGACTATACAAAACACCTCAGCTAGACTGATCCTCGACCTCCCCAAACGGACCAGCATCACCCCTCACCTCAGAAACCTCCACAGGCACCCCATCCAGAAGAGATGCCACTTCAAGCTGTTGACTCGCGCCTACAAAGCCCTCAACAAAGCCGGATCCTCCTACAACAACCACCGCCTGACTTTCCACCAGCCAACTCCGATCCGCTTCCTTCGAGCGCGTCTCTCACATCCAGTAGAGCCGCTGCGGAGGTTGCTCCTTCTCTTAATTCACCGTCAAGTCCTGGAATGACTCCCGCTCCACCTCCGAACCTTCCCCTGACTCACAGACTTCAGGAAGGGACTCAAGACCTGGCTCTTCGACTAAGGTTCTCCATTTCTCAGCGCCTGGATGCCCCCCAGGGTGATAAGCCGAGCTTTAAAAAATAAAGATAGATTGATTGATTGATTGAATTACAATTTTTACCAGCAAGCAGTGTGGCAGGACAATACTAACTGGATGTGGTTTAGTAATACTTCCCCCTACCTGGCCCTTTGACAAGGGCAAAGAGGGTTTCCCTCAATTGTACTTCAGCCCTCCAAGTGCTGGAGTACAATTGAGGAAAAACACCTTCACCACTATGTGTACCATGGTGATTATTTACCCTTCTTCCACATCTTCATCCTTGGTAGGCCGGACAGTTGGGGCAGTAAGCCATTTTGTCTTCCACAGTAATTATAGACAATGGATCTTTAGGGCACAGTTAGCTGGGCTGACTCACAGATGTTATGTTAAAAACATTTATAAAGCGCACGTACACCGGATTGGTTTCATGGCGCTACAGATAACATTTAAATTATGATTCTTACAAATGTCATTAAGCATGAATCTCTCTTTAAGCAAATCATGTATTTAATCCAAACCTTTTTCACTCTAAGAACTCTAGTACATTAGTTAGCTACTTATATATGCCGCTGGATAATTCCAAATGGGAGAGGAATCTCCTCTTCCCAGAGTAATCCCACATTTATAATTTAATCTGAAGAAAATGTATCTTCTGAGTATCAAATTCGATATGTATCCCCCCTCCATTATTGCACATATACCCAAGAGGGATGATTCAAGAAGAAATTGTTCTATGAAGTTGCTCTCTGCTCTCACCCAATAGGAATCTCTGCACTTTCTCCTTTAGCTACAAATATATAGCTTATTGTAATATAAAATATACACAAAGAAGGGTTGACCCAGCTCTCTTAAATCCTGTTTTATACTCTGTTATATGCGTGACCTTTCAAATATCTCAAGTGAGGCACCCAGGTAAATTAGTGCTCTCACCCCATTTCCTGGATATATTTGTTGGGTCTTCACCCATAGGTACCACCTGTGGACTGCTTCATCACTGGACCCAAACCACATCACCTAATGTGAGTGGGTGGGCTCTATGCGTTTGTAAGCGGAGCGGGTCAATCGGCTTTCTACAGGACCAGGTTTTTGCTATATTTTAAATCCTTTGGGCATTATAGGGTTTAACTTCCCTGTAGTCAAACATTCTTCAAGGGATCACATCCGTGTCGTTACCTACATCTATCCCTGAAGCCTGCAGGGCTACAGGGATAGATGTAGGTAACAACACCGACGTGATCCTTTGAATAATGTTTGACTACAGGGCCGTCTCCCCGCAAAATCCTATGATGCTTCATTAATATATAGGCCATCTTAGACCCTAACAAAGAAAGTGTCCTAAGTATGGTCTGTATAATTACGTGCCTGCTTTCTTAAAATTGTTATGAATGCTTTGAATTAAATTGGAAAGCTCAACCACACTACGCAGGGATTTAAACTATAGCAAAAACATGGCCCTGAAGAAAGCCGATTGACCCTTGGGGCAGTTACACGGCTGAAACAAGTCGACCTTCTAATGTCAAGGACCATTATATCCGCATGACATTCCATTTGTTTTTAATCTTGCCCAAGACCTTGCTCAATAAATAATAGTTTTACGGTCTATGAGGTAATTTTAACTCACTCACAAAATCACTTCATTTCACCTTCTAAGTGCTCCACTTACAAACGCGTAGAGCCCACCCACTCACATTAGGTGATGTGGGTCCAAAGATGAAGCAGGACACAGGTGGTACCTGTGGGTGAGGGCCCAACAAATATATCCAAACAATGTGGCAAGAGCACTAATTTACCTGGGTGCCGATCGCACACTCACTTGAGATATTTGAAATGTCAAGCATATAACCGACGAGATTTAAAAGAGCTGGGTCAACCCTCCTTTGTATCTATTTGGGATTACAATTTGGGAAGCTGAGGGTTCACCCTATAGAAACTTCTCACTTGTTCTAAGTGTTAACGTTATTGTAATATAAAACATTCATTTGTAGAAATGAAAGAGAAATGTGGGCTTTTTCTCTCCCAAGACTAAATTGGAGTGAATTCTTTCAAAGGTTCAGTCGAATTTGGCAGGCCGCCTTACCCAATAATAATTTATTGCAAATATAAGTTAATAAAAGCATCTAAATAAAATGTAGCTGTCGCATAATCTAAAACTGTTGCAACTTCCAATTACTTTTTGTGTCTTTTAACCTCTTCGTGAACCCATTTACCTCTGCCATCATACCCTGTTCTCTTGCCATTACAATGCCCACTTATATAAAACCCTTATCAACCCATGAAAGTGCCATTTGACTACTCCTGATTTTGCCCTGTTTAGTTAAATGGCCATTCCAAATGTTTTTCCAATTCACAATGTGGCTACACATATTACCAAATGGATTAATAACATCTAATATACATGTCGCTGAATTATCTGGAGTAGGGGTTAGTAGGAACATGCCATCTGTGAAAAGTTACATTTTAATTGCCTTACCCTCCCACTATACTCCCTTCAAACCATGTGAATTTGCCAAATTGTTAGCTATGGACTCAAGCGCAATATTAAATAACAATCCTGATAAAGTTCATTGTGAAGTCCGTTTCTGTACACTAAGGTGTTCTGAAAAAGTTCCACATACTACAACTTGAGCACATAAACTAGTATATAACATTTTAGTAATACTGACGTTTGTCAAAACCCTTTGTAAAAAGTTTCAGTTGATATTTCAAGAAACAATTTCTACATCACTAGAGATTACCAGAGTATTACTGCATACATCTCATATTTTCCGATATTACTCAAAAAATCATGGATGGCTGCCTCACTACAACAGTATTTCTTCCTTATGAAATCTATTTCTTTATTCACAACACTCATGACGATTACTTCCAGCCTTAGATCTCAGTATTTAGTAAACAGTTTTACATCTAAACTTATCAACAAAGCTGACCTGCAATTTAAACACATTTAAGGGTCTTTCCATACTTTGCGGATAACTGTAATCAGTGATTCCTATATTTCTCTGTGGAATCTACTGTTAAAATTGTGCATCTTCATAAGAACCGGGGTTATGAGAGTTATCCAGCAAATGTTTGAGAGCATGAACTAGAAAAAATGAGTATGCCTGGTAGTTTCCCACCATTCTGTCTCTTTATTCCATTGTTTAATTCTATTGCTGTAAGTGGTGTTTCAAGTCTTTTAGTTTGTGTTTTTGTCCTATTACCTTTACTTATTATTCAAATGCATATGTCAACTTCTATTGGGTTACATTCTTTTTATTCATAAAGGCTCCTATTAAAAGATTTTAAAAATCCTTACAGATGTCCTTATTCACCAGTTTCAAGTGCCGCTGTTTGTCTTTGATTTCTAGCAAAGTTTTAGCCATTCTTAATTTCTTCACACATTTTTCTCCTATTTTCCAATAATTCTGATATAGACGAAAGAGCACAAATTATACATATTGCTATAGTTCTTATTTACTTCATACTTCAGTTTCATTAATTGGTTCCTTTTTTGGTCGTTTTCTCCTCCATTATATATTTTCTCGATTTCTCTCACGGCCGATGTTAACACCTTCAATTCCAGTTGTTTTCCTCTTTTTTGCCCTGTGCAATTAACAATTCTCTAAAGTATGATTTTAGGGATTGTTAGACTACATTTGGATAAGTAACTGATGGCTCATTTTTAATAATAAATTAATTAAACTCAGTTCTGAGTTGGTTCACAAATGCTTTTTCATTTAGAAAAGTTTTATTAGGTTCCTTAAGGTGCCAGGAATATGACTGTGTTTTCACTGAGCCCCAGCCAAGCTTAAACTAACTTTAGCATGGCCTGATATGTGTATGCTTCCGTCATTTACATTCAACATTTTTTCACACATTTTTTTGTTACCCTGAAAACAGTTCACACTAACGTGGAGGTGAGTAGTATGTGTAATCATGTTCAGTGGGTTTTTCTAATCTACAAATGTCTTTTCAACCTATAACATCCTTTTACCTCTTAACACTCTTTCTGTTATTTTTTATTCTGCCCTTTCTTTAGATTAGAGTAAATTTTATTGATTAATCTCCTCCTATTGTTCATGTTGAGAGTTACTACAGCAGACCAGTGGCGGCCAGCGTTGTGATTGGTAAGCACCAAGGCTACCCTGACCAATCACAACGCTGCAATGCATGGAGAACAGGGAAAGTGCGCATGACTGTTGTGGGCGGCAGGAGGACAAAATAATATGATAACCTTGCGTTATTATCAAAGCAGTGGGGTGACGCTCCTCCGCCTTAGCGGAGGAACCGCCCCTGCAGCAGACTCATCCAACGAATTACCATTGGGTTAATAATCTTAGTTAATAGTATTGTTTTGTTATTTACATAAACCTTCTCTACTAGATATTTATACGCCCTAAGTCTTTCAAAACTTTATCAAATTTTACAAAGATCTTTTTAATAAAATACTTAGAGCCCTTGCATTTGGAGAGTAACTATAAAAAAAAAATTTTTGCCACCCACTCTCTCTTTAGTTTTTCTGCCTCTGAATCGACTAGGTGAGTCTCCTTCAGGACAGCTACATCTACAGTGCTCTTCTCAAGATACAGTAGTATCCTAATAGAGTTATTCAACCTGCTTACATTCCATGCAGCTGCAAATACAATAAATACACGTGTATTTTCCCCTCACTTGTTCTCAACAGTTCAAATATTCCAAAGCACTGTCATATTAAAAGTAAGTAAACACTAAGAACACAGAAGCCACAACATACAGAAGGATGCACCAGAATGTAAGAGGCAATATAAATACAATCTTTCTAAGTAAAACAAAAGTGAATATTGAAAAGGGAAAACTATTTAAGTCTAAATTAGCAATAATTTACCAATATTTGTAATCTGTTCACTTCCTAAACCAAATTACAAGACACCACACAATGTTTGTAAAGAGTGGCCATTATGCTACCAAAAAAGAACATTCTTCTTCTTAGTCAATATTTGTGAAGGGCACAGTAAACTTGGAACTATGGAAAAATAACCCATTCCCCTTTTTTTCATACTTTGATTGTGAACAACTTCATGTTAGCCAATCAAATGCAAAGGAAACTAGTAGACTGGCCTCCGAAATTTTTCATAGGCATCCATCCAATGACATGTGTTTTGTTTTTTAGTCAATTACTTTTATTTATGTTTAAAAACAGCTGAGAGAGCTTGTTCACCTTTTTTAATTTTCCAAATCTGCATAAGTGTTGTATGCAGAGTGTCAGGTAAGACACACACACCTAACACATGCATCCTGGGCATCTACATTTTGAAAGTTCTTAATAATTGCTGACCAAAATTCACCCAACCTGGAAAGGGCACTAAAGAAGTATTCCCTGCAACTATGGAAGTTCCCATGCAACAAAGGTCTTATTACCCCCTAAAATCCCTAAACTTTTCAATTTTCCCCTTTCTGTGGCACATATTGCAAATTCAGAGTGTAGTGCACTTCCAATTTTGAAATGTTGGTTCTCATTGGTCAAGGACGTATTTGTTCTTAGCAAAGCAAAAAACAACCTTTCCAATGTACTGCTCCATCATCCATAACTAAATGTGTCAATATGTATTTCATAATCCTTTTCCTTGAATAATGTTAATTTCAGATATTTTTTATTTTGGCTGGTTACAGTTGGTATAATATAAGAAATGTCTTGTTGAAGTGTTTTGGGATGTTTATCTTTGTGTTGTGTTTATCTCAGACCTACCAGATGACCGTGTCTCAGAAAAAAACAATGTTTACGGTCCTAAGCTTTTATTCCAACCACCAAGTGCAGTAGCTCTAATGTGATAAACAAGCAAATCCACAAACCCTACAATGCTAAGTAGTTTTGTGTTGAATGCTGGCATCAATTTCTACACTGACTACCCTCATCCTACACTATGTGCGTGTGTCTGTCTGTGCGCGCACAAACACATGCTACTACTCTAGTATCACTTCCTGTACTAGGGTGGGGTACGTTCACTAACCAGGACATTTTTCTGAATCACCGAAATCTATTAACAAAAACAATGTAAATAATGATTTGCAACACAGTGTTTTGAAATGGCTTTAAGGCGACTTGGCAGCTATCGGAAAGTTATCTGAAATAAAAACAAATAAAAAGTACAGCCATGTCAGTGGATACACTGCGTGGCAGCAGTCATCAAATTAATTATGAAAAGAGGAATTCCCTTGACCAGGATTTGAAACAAGATTATTCACAATTTATAGACACTTGGGCCACTGCCTCCATCATCCAATAATAAATATAGGAATCTCAACAGTGCCTTTCCAAACAAGCACTGGCAAAGCAAATAAGTCTTTACTTTATCTAATGAATTCTAACCTGTTGGCTTTGCCAGTGTTTATTTGTAAAGCATTACAAAAAAGTAAAAGACAAAACATTTCAAAATACTGAAGGATAAGCAAATACATATCTCAAGGTATTTCAAAACTGGAGATAAAAGAAAACCAAGATAAAGTCTGCTCTTTAGTCAAACCGGGACAAATATACCTGTTGCTGTGCTTTCACAGATGAGCTGGGAGGGGTGGGAAGCAACATGGAGAGCACAGAGATGTGCGGGAGAAGCAGTTCATGGGGTGAGAGCAAGAAAGGACAATAGGCCTGATGCGATTCGTTGAAGTATACAATTTATCCAACAAAAAGGAAGATAAAATGCGATGCTCCATGTGAGGGACAAACAAGAAGAAGGAGGAAAATTACTGGAGGAAAAGCAAAGAAATTAGAATGAAAAGCTATTAGTGTTAATATGGTACACAATAGGTATTTGACTACAGACAATGAAACATGATACAAATGACCAATTCACTGTGCCCAAGACATATCTTCAAAGTGACTGCCACCAGGCCTCAGCATTTTTTGTGACCATGATATGAAAGGATCCGAATGCACAATTTTCCAACTTCTCTGGAAACCGTGGACTAATGCCCAATATGTAGGACCTTTTACACACACAAGAATAGTGTAATGGGACACTGCTGCTCATGTGCAAAAGCCACGCACAGTGATTCTGCGCTTGCCCATAAAAAACTGAATCTGTGTAATTATACAATACATTAGTGCACTAATACACAATTTTTGTATGAGAATTAGTGGTGCAGTCTGCTAAATGGGTTTGGGTAGGGCAACCTAGCCCCAAAACCCACTGAACTTCTTGCCTGTTGAAAAATGCTAGTTGAAAGCACTAAAAGATGACAATTTAAAAAGTTGAAATGTCTTACTTTAATCTGTAGCACTTACTTGTGGATGGCGTGCTGTAGTAGACTAGTAATCCACATAAATGCCACTTGACAGTGATGTACTCCTGTGGTGCAGATCTGCAAAACCAAATATACTTTATTATTTAAATATTCAAGTACATGTAATACCCATTAGCAAAACAAATGAATGTGTATATTACATGGAGTTTTAGAATGGTCGACTATCTGCACCATACCCATACACTATCCAATTCTAGCAGTAAGTTTTGATTCCAGCTATCATAATTCTTAACAGACAACAGTTCACCATTTCTACGGTCATGAAGCATATGCAGCACAGTTCACAAAGGGTGAGCTCGGAAAGTCAGAAATCTGTTCCCATCACATATTCCTGGACATTTGTGACAACCACTGATGTCCAAAAGTACTCATGCTCATAAAATTTTCCATCAGATGGAAAACGTTGCTTACACAATTATGACACCAAAGTGCAATTTTATATTTTATCTATTAGAAAAACCCTTTCCTTTCAACCCTGCTAAATACTGAGGTGTTATGGTCCTACCCTGGAAGGCACTTACTACCTTCCTTGATAGGAATTCATTGATGGGTACTGCTAAATTGGAATCTAGAAGTACATGAATAGCCACAAATGTGAGTGTTTCTGGATGCTCACCTAACTTCGCATGTGAACCACACAAAAAACCCCACAAACCACAACATTAAATTTGCAAATGCCGACATTCTTCATTTGCGAATTTTCTGTATCTGCAAATGCAATTTGAAGTTCCCTGGCCTAAAATTAACATTTATGCACTGATGTTCAACTTGGTCCTACTGATTTGCCTTAAATCATCAATGACCATTCACGACCTCTTGAATCACTTAGCTTCTGGCAGACCCATACCTAATTAATTTGCATGCTCCCTGGACAGATGAATTCTAGTTCGCAAGTTTTAAAAGTTTAAGAAAGTGGTAGTTTTCAGGCTATTGTGCAAAGCTATGTTACCATTCATTCAACTAATAATCGTAAAACAATTATTCTCCATATAGCAAACCCGATCTTTGACAAAAGGCATCCAAACGGTTCTGATTTGGTATAAGAAACTGGAGTAGATGACTTCTACAACCATATTGGAATTTTCCCTAATTTGAGTATTCAAAACACTCTTGCATTATCTTAAATCACCAGGAAAAGATTTTTGTATGCCATATTTCCAGCATGTAGGTTAAATCAACACCACAGCAGGTATATTATTTGCAAAAAAAAGGTTTCATATTTTATCTGTAAAGTGATTAGTTAAACTCTTAGAGTTTCTTGGTCAGTTAAACTAATTGTCTGAAAAATACATTTAGTATCATGCCAGTGGGAAATTGCTAAATCACCATTCGATCTTGTACTCTCTAGAATCTCATCTTGCCTAAAGCAATAATAGATATTTAGTGCTGCATAATCAAACACAGTGTCTTACCATGGTTCAAGCACAAATAAATTAAGAAAATCCCAGTCTTCCAAATGTGAAGTAAACTACAGTATTCCCTGAAATAAAGTGTTACTGCTAATCCAACTCGTAAGTACAACTAATTTTAAGAGTTGGATAAATGTGACAAATTAGCATCAGCAGGTGAATATTCTTAATTGCTACGCAGATGATCTAGTGATTATTTAAGCAAAACTTAATGTAAACATAAACATATAATCACTTGCTAGTGATTACGATTATAATACAAATTACATGTTAAATAGGTTTATATTATATATATGGATCCAACAATTGTACAATTTCCGGGAACTTCCCAGTTTCCCATGTATTAAACTATTTCAAGTTGAAAGAAACCTTTTAAACACATCCTTGATTACGGACCTCCAAGCATTCTTTAACAGAATTAGGTATTTCAGATGAGCATTTAGGATTTAAAGATTCCATTAACCCTGCTAAATCAAGATCTATGATAGGGTTCATATGTGGAAAAAAAATATTGGTTTCCTGCTTTTTGCTAAATTTGTACTTTCGATGATTTATTGT
Source organism: Calotriton arnoldi (assembly GCA_963921515.1). Classification (NCBI taxonomy): domain Eukaryota; kingdom Metazoa; phylum Chordata; class Amphibia; order Caudata; family Salamandridae; genus Calotriton; species Calotriton arnoldi. The sequence goes on along the minus strand of CAWUFW010004403.1, from coordinate 124,477 downwards.
GTTTCTTATTGTATTTGAGTTTTAATGTGTAACACTACAAAATATATATGTATTGATTACTAGATTCTGTATGTTTAAATGTGTAACAAGATGCATAGGGTGGTATGTATAGCTGTTTAGGTGTGACTACAGTCAGTTCTATTATAGGAAAGGAAAAGTAATTTTTTGTGTGGGTTTTTTACAGCCCTGAAAAAGCAGTCGTGAATGGAACACGGCAAAACCCGTTTAGATGGCTCGACAGTTGCTAAAATTGTAAAAATAACTCTTCCCCCCTTCATTAATGCGGTCGCATTGTTAGAATCACATATATGACATAAAGGTAGACAAATAAGATGATAGGGTAAACCACCTGGGAGGGTTAGAGTATTAGCTGAGCCAGTATTAGCTCAGGCACTTACAGTCTGTGTCTTATATTATATTATAAATGTAACCCTCAATAAAGCTTCAAAACATTAAATTACCTTTAGCAACCATAGCTCTTACGTGTCTGTAGAGAAATATAGTGTTCATAGTATGTTTAGCACTGACTGGTCTGACAGTTAAAAATAGTATTTGTCACTCACACTCCACCTCTTTCAAAAAGGAGGCACCAGTAGAAACTGGATTGTATTGTGCATGCACTTAGTCCCTGCAACCATGACACGCCTATAATATGTAAAACCAGAAACAATATAATAAATCGTTGACATGCATGCACACATGAATTTCAGCCACACTGTTGTGATAACACAAGAGCCCACTGGCTGCAGTTGTTACACTACAGCTGATATACAAGGATGACAAATAATTTGTTTTTAAAGTGTCAGAAATCATGACTCTCTTGAAAGACATCTAGAAATAATGCATCACTTTACAATTGAATGGAACCACAAAACACCACTTTTGACTTGTTTGCTAGGGCATTAATATGTTGTCTTGCTCTTTTTAATTCCCAACTGGTTGGGAATTGCCTTAAACAATTCCATGATAACTTGGCCAGTCAATTACAAGATACATTTTTAAGTTCCGGTCCCTATTCCTATTCCATTTCCTACTGGGTCAGACCCTCCTGTAGACCGTAAAATTGACCTATTGGAATTGAACTGGTGCACCCTTCTCTACCAAAACAAAAGTGGGAAAGGATACACTTCATCTGAATTTGCACACTGAACAAGAACACTCATATCATACAATGGCTTCTAATAGGTGATGCTATGTCTTCTTTTCCCAGTTAGTTCATTCTCCTTCAGGACAATCCCTTCTCCAGAAATAAGGTTCTCTCATAGATAAGGCCATTGCTGTGAAGTCAAGTACAAGCGTTGTGTTCAGTAATAACTGCAACCTTTGAAAAAAGAGAGGGTCCAGCTCCTCTTCTATAAAAAATAGGATTATTATTTGGGGTAGGTAACTACCCACCTCAAGGAATAGTCACAACCATTGTCACAGTGAACCCTCAAAGCCACTAAATAATCTGAGCTCTACCCCCTCATGACTATGGCACAGATCAGACAGGCTTAACATGCGTACTAAAACAGTAATAAAGTAAAAAATAATAAGAGTCAAATTTAATAAGCAAAATGACAAAAATTTAACAAGGGGAACCGAAGATAAGAATTTCAAAAGTTTTTAGTAGAAATGGCACAAAAAAGCATAAAGTGCGAATGATAGTCAATGGTCGCCGTAGACGGGGACCTACACTTAATTAGAGGCTGACCGCTGTGTATCGGGGGTCAGATACATCAACAAGGTTTGTCCTAGCCAAAGATTTTACCTGCTCGCTTAGTCCTTTAAGTCCCAATCCGCCAAAGGAGTACAGTTCTAACATCCCCTGCAGGACCTCAGTCAAGATACTTAGAGACTCACATGGAGTCAGGCAGAGGCCAACAGCAAGGTGCAGTCTAAGTCCAGTTACCATTGGTCAGCTGGGTACTTCCAGGAAAAGGCTTTCTGCAGCTTGTTTTCTCCCTGCAGCCACACATGAGGGCAGATAACTGGCTTTTTGAGTCTACGTCTTTGTCCTGGTTACAAAAAGGGAGTAGGTCCAGACATTCAGGGCTCCTCTCAGGTCACAGACAGTAGGTACAGTCCTCTTCTGATCTTTCACAAGTCCAGAAAGTGTTCTGAGCCTGGAGGTGCACATTTATGCCTGTAACCAGCTAGTGGGTGGGGGTGACTCTTAGTCCCTCCCTAACCACTAGGATAAAAGTTTCCAGGTCCTGACAAATCTACTTGTGCATTAGTAATTCTTGTTTGCCTTACTACAAATAGGCCCAAAATGCAATGTGACAGGGCAAATCCAAGATGGCGAAAGTCTTCGGCAACACTCAACTTGGGCTCTAAGGAGCAGACCCGTATGTAGAGAGTAAACTATGGTAATTCAATTGTCCTACCACACCTAATACTAAAATCTAGTTTGAGGCAGGCACCATACCTATAACAAACCCAGAGAGAAAAGTCTGGTAGGACAAAAGCAGGGTCCTCAATCAACTAGACAGTGGATGCAGAAGAATTGACTTGGCATCCTCTTCTCTTCCTTTCAAGTAGGCCCCAAGTGTTATATGTGAACCCAGCAGACCTTGTCATGCAGGATTTGACAGTGTAGTGTCAACACAAATGCCCACATCTTGCACCCTGCATATTCTGTGGAGCTCAGAGGAGCCATCTCTGCTCATTCAGGCCAGCCTATTGTTTGCTCCTGGGATGAATTTCACACCTTTTTCACACCTACTCAAGGCTAATCACTGGCTAGGAGAATCTGAAGAGCCAATTGCATATTAGCTTCTAAGAGCTTCAGGCAGGGAAAAGGTACCTTTCTGAAAGTTGCATTTCCTTAATATTTATAAAGTATCCAACTTAACCACTGAATTGTATTTTTAATAAAAATAGCTGCTTTTTTATTTACAGGCTGGTCCCATTCCCGCGAAACATGGTTAGTATTTTAATCTGTGCTTTCTAAATAGGACAGCTAGGCCCACTTTTGAAAGACATGCACCCTACCTTGTGGGTTACAATCTTACATAGGGAGGTTTTTACCTGTCAAAAAGGGTTTAATTTGACCAATCGCAGTGCCTGTTTGCACTGTTATAGTCAGGCTTCAGTGGTAGGCCTGACACCATGCTTGACCTGCCATTATAGTGGAAAACACACTAGGTTCTGCAGACCACTAGTAGCATTTAACTTACATGCCCTTGCATACATTTTGTACCATAAATTAGAGACATATATGCAAGTTAATATACCAATGAGGAATATGCCAATTCAACCATGTTAATAGGGGGAGCGCAGGCACTTTACTATTGGTTAGCAGGGGTAAAGGGGACGGATTCAGAAAAAATATGGGGTCCAGCAAAAGGCAAAAATTCAGGGGTGATCATGCAGAAACGATAGATTTACTACATCTTCCATCATGAATTTCACTGGAACAGCGAAGTATGGAACACTGGCAGGACTCCCGACTTGTACTTTGAAAGATAATACTGCTTCGATTACAGCAGCACACGCCTTGTAATACTGGGAAAATCTTACAGTATTTCTGCCTCCGGTCATTGGACAAGATATTTTCTCCCAAGCAATCAAAAGGGAAAAGTGGTAGATTAAACCAGCTACAAAGGGCCTGGTAGACACAATGGCACCAAGCATTAGTAACTCCAACTGAATGCACATGTTTGTGTAAATGCACACAACAAGCCATTGGATTTACCATTAGATGGTAAAACTCTGTTTTCACCTACAAAGGAGGTCGTAGAAAAGCAAGGTGATGGCAGTGGTTGTGCATCATGCCTACAGGAGGAGGTGGTAATAAAGTGCTGAGGTCTGTGAATTTCAACACTTAATAAGTGCTACAATGGGGTACATGGTTCCTAGTAAAGAGAATTTTGCTGACTTATTACTTGATAAGGATTCACATCCTTTGCACCTAATAACACAATTTCTTATACCAATAATTTGATTGTGTTCATTAGAAAAGTTGTCTTTGGATTAATAAGGAAATGAGCAAGAGCGGGTGAAGAGGTGGGTGGAAAGGAAGGAACAAGAAACGTATATCCGAAGGAAGATGTTGAGGATAAAAAGAGATGAGAAAAATAATGAGGAAGGGAATAGAAGACTTAATTCAAAGGGAAGAGACTCAGACCACTGTTACTCACTAAGTCAACCGAGTTATATCTACTTCACGGCCCTCTTTGTGCACAATGACAAATCCACATTTACACGTTTCTTAGTGCCTGAGCTGTAGAAATTTAACAAATATATATAATATGCCAAAAGGGTAATTTAAATAAAAAAATCACACACAATGCAGCCACATTTGGAGAGACTAGTTGATGGAGCAGTTAGTGATTTTGTGGAGAGGGCCAATGGTACCAAGTTGAAGAGAATGAAGACCCGCTCCCCAGGTCTCTATAGAGGAAGGGTCAGCGCTGTCTGCTGGAGTGACAGGGGATTATGTCTGCAAGGTGCGTGGGCGTGGTTTGAATGAGAGTGCCTGTAGGTGGCTGATGAGATGCAAGCCTGTGGGGTAGCAACTGAGGATGAAAACAGGAGCTGATTGTCAGCGCATGACATTTTTACTTAAGGGGACATCTCAAAGGCCACTCATTCTATTTTCATAAGCCTCTATCCATATCATTGCAAATAGACATACGCTTCTTTCCATGTCGTTTGCAATGTCATGCAGCAATGCACTAATATGCAACAGCTATAATTGTGGTGCCAGATGTGTCATCCTGTTTTTGACAGGGAGGCTCAGTGAGTTTAATACTCATTACTGAAACATGCAGTGATCTAAAAATAAATAAATCACAAGGTCGATTACCAGCAAGGCTGATTCAGCCTTCCTTTTTTCCAAAGTTGGTAAATTTAGTGCGAGTAAATTGGGAAACATGTTATTTTTGGCGCTTAGAAAGTGCTTAAGTGTGGTATTATGAGCTACATCAACCAATTTAATATTATTTGTAGTAGCACTGGTATTATTTTCCTCAAGAAAATACACGCTTAGCCGGTTGATAACTTAGTGTACCTTATTTACCCCATTGCTGTTTCAGTAATTGGTTAGTATATTGTTGTTTAAGGCTCTACTGTCATCATAGTCATCTTGTCAAAAGATCTGCACACAGATTTGAGTGGAAGAATAAAACAAAAAAATCGAATCAATTAAAATCTGTCTGAAAGGACCTTCCAATGGTGAACATTCAGGATCACCTAGAATTCAAGAAGACCATAAAAAATTAACTGTACCCAACAAGGAGACTCTTTTTCTACATGTACCACAGAACCTGTGCTAGACCTCGAATACCTACAGAAAATGTAGTTCTGAATCTCAGGATGTTTATTGATAGTCATTAAAGCTAGAATGATCTCCCGCTGTATACGTGAATCCGGAGAACTTTACCATAGAAATGTCTTTCATAGCATACAGCACAGTGTGCCAAAGTCCATTTGTCCAAAGGAAGAGTAGCACTTTGTAACAGTCTATCATAAGTGGGATTTTTCATGCTAATAGGGTAGTGATGAGGACAAATCCTTCATTCCTACCAAAAGTCGTTTTTGGATTTCTACATTCACCATACTATTACCTTACCAACATTTTCCCAAACCTTTCCACTCAATATGAATGGCCCTGTCATTCATTAGACATTAAAAGGGTCTTGAAGATCTGCATAAAAGTAAAGACATATGAAAATCTACTCAACTTGTTGTCAACTAGGGCCATATCAGACCGGGAGTTTCCACCTCAAAACAATCTATAGCTATATAGTTTTGTATATGAGTACTTGCTATCAGCTAGCAAATAAACCTCTTCCAGGCTGACCGATGGCACACTCTACTAGAGCTAACATTGCAACCAAAGCTTGGCTACGGAATGTTTCTTTTGGTGACAACTGCAACGCAGCAACTTGGACATTGATTCATACTTACAAAAGACATTATTGCCTTGATAACCAAGCGGAAGCAAGTTTAGGTCAAGTTTATTTCAAATAGTAATGCAAAGAGCATTATATATATATATATATATATATATATATATATATATATATACATACATATACATACATACATATACATACATACATACACACATATATATATATATATATATATATATGTATATATATCATGTTATTTATTTTCCACCTGCCCAACAGCTGCTGGTTTCTTAAGACTTGCTAATTTATTCAAGCAATTATGACTGTCAATGAAGAACCTAGGATGCCATAGAAAAGGTTTGCAGTCCTTGTTCTACATTGTAGGACTCTTCATTGAAGTCATAAACTAGCCACCCACTCTATGCAGCTGGGCCCTGAAAAATGTGTTCTGATTCAATTTTCTGGAAATGGAACAGGCTCCCAGTACAATGCATTATAGGTAGAGGAATCGACTGATATTCCTAAATTGATAGGTCTCTTTTCACTTTGTTTGCAATAGAAGCTTATCAGGTTAAATGTTGTCCTTTCTCATTTCACAGTTTAACTTGCCTTTGCACTTAAGATGTTGCAATGTAGTTTTAAAAAGTTGACAGGCTGAACCTGTTGGGTTAGTCCACAATTAATTTCCACTTCTGACAGATGTTACAGGGTGTAACTCATCCTATGGACAAATGGACTTTGGCACCCAGTGCTTTATTAGATGAACCACTATCTATGGTAAACTACTTCAGGTCCACACAAACAGCAGGAGATTATTCTACTAATTATGACTTCCATGAAGATTCCTACAATGCAGAACTATGACTAAAACTAAGTACCTTTTTCTTGCCTACACAAATACGGGATGTAAACTCAAAAATTAGATAATTATTTCTCTTGGCTTCACTCCACTCTTAGACCCGCCTACAAATTCACTGCAACATAATAAAATAATAAAAGCATCCCACGACAACAAAACACTTCCCACACAGGCAGCATCATAAACCCACACTATACCAATCGCACGAAAGGAAAAGAGTAGCCTCTGTTGTGCTTGCTAGGACCAACCAGAGGTATAAGGATCTAGCAATTAAGATTGTAATATAAACGAATACCATTGTTTAATGGTGCTAGTACAACAAGCCTGCACTCCTTTCCAGCTCAAGGTTACATCCATGTCCTCTATTCACTTGCCTTCAGTTTTGTAAGTTCCAGTTGAATCCTTGGGGCTGGGTTCGCGCTAGAGGAATATCTCTAAAAAAACAAATAACATTTTTTCTTCAGCCTGGAGCTTGTTCTTCTGTTGGTCAGCTCTGAACATCCACAATATCTTTAAGTTATAAAATGGAATGGTTAAACAATCTGTTTTCGTGTGTCTGTGGTTGTCAAATGAGGTGTGAGGATGCATTTAAGTGATGCTGGAAGTTAACACATTTTATTGTACTGGTACATAAGTGTGCCTTTTTGCGTTAGCATGGATGTGCATGTGTATCTTGGTGTCAAAGTGTTTTGTTGTTGTGATGGTGTGTGTGTTTGTGTGAGTGTGTGTGTAATGGGATGTGATGGTATACATGATGCGATGAGGATGTTATGATATCTATATGAATTTGTTAGATTTCATTATTTTGTGTGGTGTTTCCATGATGGTGCATGTGATGATGAGTTAATGTGCTGGTATATGTGTTTGCATTTGATGTTGGTGTGACTGTATGGGAATGTGTTGGTCTTACAGTGTGTGGCATGTTGCATGTCTGATGGTGTGCATCTGTTGGTGTCATAGAGTGTATGCCATCTGTGCATGTCTTGGTGCAATGGATTGTGGGTGGTATGGGTGTTTGTAAATTGGGGGATGTGTTTGTGGTGGAATAAAGGGCAATATTCAATATTGGAGAAACCACTACAACTAGAGGACCTTCCAAATTAAAGTAAAAAGACATTCAGAGGTGTGGCGCAGCGGCCAGGGTGTCTGACTCCGGAACCCGGGGGCTCGCGGTTCGGGCGCCGGCGGCAGAGCAGCCCAGCACCATGTGACTCTGAGCAATAGCTCGCTTAATCTTCCCGACGACCCCCAGCGCCTTGACACTGGGGTCCGTCGGGCCTGGACATAAGGAAAAGAGACTTAAAATTTCAAAGGGTACCTTCAGTGAAGTGAGTCACCCACATACATAAAATACTTAAAACATGGTATGTAAACACAAATTCCATGTGCTTGGGTTTGGTCAATGGAGAGAAAGTCAATCCTCAAACCACAAGGAAAATATGGAGGTGTTTATTGCATACTTATTCCAGCATTTGTTGCCACTAAAGTTAAGTGTGCAAACCACTTGTTGCAAAGTCATCCTGTGACCTGGGCACCCCCAACATTTTTGCTAACTGGTACTGGTGGCAACTGACTCTGACTGACCCTGGGCTCTGCCTAACAGGCCCAGGGCCAGTGCTATGTTGAAAGAGACACTTACATTTTCGGAATAAATACCTACATACACTAGGGCAGACGTCTTCAAACTTTTTTGCTCTGAGCCCCCCTAAGCAAAATGTTTTGAAGTTGGGGCCCCCCCCCAAAACTATATGGCAAGGAAAGATGATCGCAGGGGGTGGGGGGGCATCATGAGATCATTTTAGATGTGCTCTTCTGTAGCTTGTACGCCACACTAAATGTGGAGCTTACAAAAAAAGCAACCGCATGCAAGCAAGAACAGAATTAACCAACACACTAATCCCCATAATAAGGGTGCTGTGGGCCCCAATGCAACTCCACCTGCTGCACTCGTGATGGCAGTAGCCCTGAGAAGCTGGCTATCTCCTCTTCTTTCACTCATTCCCCACCATGTCTGACCATCACTTCAATCTCAAAACAAGTTCAGTCTCTTTCTGAAATAAAATGAGCTACTGCATGCTGCCCCCCTTTTTGCACCAAGGGTGCCATCTGCCCTAATGCTCGCAAGGAAAATGAGCCCTCATGCCCACTTTTATAGTAAAACATTCATAATTGTGATGCAATGGCCCCCTGGGCAAAAGCATCACTACACCTGCTTCGCTAATGATCGCTACTAACTTGTTGTAGCCTCTGACCTTTATTAACAACATGGGCTCCCATCTCACCTCATCCCTCTCCCTCTGATCTCTCATCATCCACCCCCCATCTCTCTGATGCCCAAATCAAGTTGTCTCCTATGCTTCAATTTTCCCTTCTCTTGGTCCATTGCTCTGAGGACCAAGGCAACACTGGCACAGCAAGTAGGCCCTGGGTCTCCAAAGGAGCTGTAGCACCAATGATTCATACAGCCCTACAAAGCAGACTGTCTACTTTGCCAACTGAACAGGGCCATCACTTATAGGCCAGATGCCCAAATCAGCCGCTTTGTGTAAAAGAACAACAAATAAGTACATTTAGCCCCCCTCCCTCCCTCTGTTGTTTGGGCCCTGTTCCATGCTCAGAAATGGTGAAGTGGGCCCAAATGCTACCCCCCACATTCCTTTTCATCGTAAGACTGACGTAACTGGGGTCTAGTGACCACTCGCAGAACATGCATGCGGGGGAGGGGTACTCCTGTGAAGCAGAGAGAGGAATAGAGAACTGTTAAAGAAAAAATATGCCTTCTCACCAGGATGTCCCCTACCTGAAAGAAGTCTAAATGTGTGCAATTGATTAATCACCAAATCTAAAGGCTGCTTTGGAGCTAGTGTAGGTTTTAGTTAATAGTCACTTGGAGCTTCACAGTGACAAATATTTATTTTGAGAGCTAATATATTTGTCCATTAAAAAGAGTGCACCCTTTTAATGGACACATATCAAATATTTACACTAGATATAGTCTGAATGCTTCTCACTAAACTATATATTTTTAAAGCACTTGTTTTATCTTAAACAGTATTTTGCAGCAGCCTGTTTTATACTGTGTAATTCTATTTTAAAATAATGACATTCACAGTGCTTTCCATCACACACTTAGTCCCCGTAGCACTGTAAATAAACAAGCCACTATTCCTCACTGCACAATTAAGGATTTAATTCTGTGACTTTCTGGTCACACACAAAGAAATTAGCAGTGATCACATTAGCTAACTAAGTTTCAAAAGGTAAAAGAATGCATTTCGCTTTGATTAGTTTAACTTGCATTTATTTTTATTTTGAGGTGTGTGCGTGTTTTTAATATGCAGTTACCTGAAGGTGAAAAAAATGCTGATTCTTTTTCTGCTATGTCCTTAACCCAGTCTCCACACTCCCTGAACCTGCCCCATGCCACTCAGTACTACGGTCCTCACACTTTCTTATGGACTTTAAATGCTGCATGTAAATAAAGATAGCCTAGAAACGAGCCTTTCCCGCTTCCAGGCTATCTTCATTTACATGTAATTGCAGACCCATTTGCGCCCCCCTGGGAACACATCCACGGCCCCCTGGGGGCGCGCCCCACAGTTTGAAGACCGCTGCACTAGGGTATACTATGGGTTAGGGTACCCCTATGATTGGCATGACCTCCCCTATTAGGCCGTTGTACATAATAGGGCAGGGGGAATGAAACTGCCTTTAAGTCCCTAGTATATAATAGGGCATGGCAGTTTAGAGGCCAGCAGCCCTTTCTGCACTTGCATGTGTGCACTGCTGAAGCCTGAGGTCAGTTTAAAACCAGCCCTAGTTTGCAGGACTGCTTTTAAAATGCAAATTGTGCCCAAACTCGACTTTGGTGTTTGAGGCACTTGCAATTTGATAAACTACAATGTTTGGGCATACTAGGTACCCCCAGAGTCTCCCCTAGGTGTCCCAGGCGTGGGCGGGCGGGTTCAGGTATTTATAAGGAGGACCCTTATAAAATGAGTTTTATATGCCCTGGGCTAAGTGAAATTTCACATTTCACTCCCCATATTGTGATAAAGTGCTTCACAAAATCGACGTTTGTGCTAGGAGCACTGTGGATTGAGGATCTGCAATATTTTTACATATTCAGAACCCCTAGAGTCTCCCCTAGGTGTTCCAGGGGTGGGGACCTGTAGTATAAGCAGGGTTCTTATAAAAGATGTTTTTATAAGCCCTGGTGTAGGAAAAATGGCCCAAGACATTTTTCCCATTGCAAGTCCCCTGCCACATAGGTTAACATGAAAAGAAATTATGAATTAATAATTCCCGCTATGAGAATCATAACAATGCAATTGAAAGGCTTCCTAGAATGGTATTGATAAATCCAACAATATGGTATTGTTGAATTTCTCCTTAAGTGTACAAACAAGAAGTTATAAGACTTTCTTGTCTGTAAGCCAAAATTCAGCCTTCCAGTGGTCTGTCCTGATTGGTCAGAGTTAAGTGGATTAGCCAGGCTCCTTTGATGAGGTTATAAATAGCCCCTGGGGTTAGCCAGCTCTTCTGGGAGGGCAGGGTTCTGCTACACAGGAATGCCAGAGCAGGGGGAGGAGTCATAAACAATATTCTTCAATGGAAGGTGGAGACAGGCAGAAGAAACCAGTTTAATTTACACTTCTACTCTTGAACCCAGCCAGATGGTAGGATTAAGGAAGGAATGAGAAGATGCAAGGAGAAGAGACTATGGAGATTAGCCATCCTGGAGGTGTGTTTAGCCAGCTCTTCTCTCCTTGCTGGAAAATCAGCCATGTTGAATTTGGAAGAAATGGTGCTCTCTGGAAAGAGATAGTGCCACACTTTGGAGGAGGTCATACCCTGGGGTGTTGTCTTGCACCTCATTGGACAGGATTGCCCTCCTGCTTGACCCAAAGAACTTGGAATAAGTATCTGAAGGGGCAGAGCCTCTCAGATCTGCTGCTTGAAACTTGAGAGAAGAAGGGTCCTTGCTGAGACGTTTGATTTGCACCAACCATGCCCTGCACTCTGAAGACTGCGCCTGCTCCATAATCCAGAACTCCAGCCCTGTGGACTACCTTGCTTCAAGAGGACTAAAGAGTGGACTCCCTGCAAGCTAAAGGTTAACAGAGCTCAGCTGGAACATCACCACCAAGAATCATCAGCCTGGAGTACTACCAGTGGATTTGTAAGGGTTTTGCCCAAGTGGATTGTGGGAACTGAAGTCCCAAACTTTCAAGGGCCATCTTGGAGCTTCCAGACCCTTGGAGTAAGTTTTGGACACTTTGAGCCCCTTTGGGGAACTTCAGGAAGAAGTTCCAGAAGTCTGGAGACGTTTCGAGCAACTTTGAAAACAAATCTCCATAAGTAGAATGACTCGACCTGACCAGCCTCGCCGGCGACCCTCAACCGCGAGCTGGCCTGCCGTCCATGTTCGTCCCGCTGAAAAGCTCCGGACGGCCGACTTTCAGAGTTTGACCGGGAGTAGGCTGAAACCAACGCCGACGAACCCTCCCTGAATCCGGCCTGGTGAAGAGCATCGATGGACCCTGCAAGAAAAAAAAGCTCTGTAAAGGTTTCTACGTCCGAATGTAGAAAAGGTGACCGGGACCAACCGCGAGAACCAAGCCGCCCACCTTCAACCGCGAGCCGGACTGGATCCCTGGTTCGTCCCGCTGGAAAGCTCCGGAAGTCGGACTTTCAGAAGTTCAACCAGGAGCTCGTCGCAAGGTAAGCTGGCAAACCCTCACCGAATCCGGACTGACTGAGAGTTTCGAGGGACTCCAGGAAGAAAAGCTCCAGAAAGGTTTCTAAGTCAGAAGGTAAAAACTTTGACGGAGACCTACCGAGAGGGGTAGCTGCACAGAGCTCCATCGCGGTCGGCCTGAAACTTTGACTTTGACCTGGTCTAGCGCGACCAGATGTCCCAATAGGCGCTATAGGTTTCTATGTGCTATATAGTGCTAAATCTTTAAAAATTCATATCTCTGGTTCCCTACATTGGATTTTTTTCGTTTTGGTGTCATTGTAAAGATAAAATTGTTTCGATTTTTATAAATTGGTGTTGGATTTTTATTATGTGTTGTGTCATAATTATTTACTGAATTGATGTTTTACATACCTGTCTTTGAAGTTAAGCTTGCCTGCTCGCATGCCAAGCTACCAAGGGTTGAGCATGGGAGTAATTTTCTAAGACCTGTACTGAGCCCTATATTGTGTTAGTGGCCTTACTGCCAGGAGTATATGCATATCTCCCACTACTAATAATCCACTTTCCAAAACCACTGTATATCTTTATGGATATACCTTTGTCAGTGTTCACTACGTTATCAATAGTCACTCTTCTGCTGCTTCCCCGGGTAAGCCCATGTTTCTTCCCCAAACACTATACTTACAAAAGCTGAAATATGCCAAAATTACACTTTTTCTGTAGATCATAACTGAGATTTATGGTCAGAAAATTATTCTACTTCCTTGAAATTCCGATTCTGAAATCTTAAATAAATATACATATCATTTTTCAACTTCAATTCATGATTGGAGCACCACAAACACTTGCCTCACTATTGTATTCAGGAACAGAATTAACCAATGGTGAGAAAGGCATAAACAGCAGGGAGTTGCCCATCAGAAATAAACTCCTATTCTACACTGGAAAAGGATAATAGTACTGACAAATAAGAAAATAATGAGGTATGTTACCTGGCACAGCACTGTACACTATAAATATCATATTACTTTAAGTGATTCTTAACGTGTGTATCTACACATATATAATTTTCTTAGATATACTCATTTTTGGAAATGTATTCTATTCCTGGGATTTATATAGCTCATGGCTACCCAGCGCTGGTAAACCTCGGCTCTTGGTGTTGGGTGCCTTCTTGCTGCTAGAATAGATAGGTTTTAGATTTTCTTCCTGAAGCTAACTTCGGTGCTGTTTAGCCTGATGTGGAAAGGAAACACAAAGAGATGATGGACGGAGTGCTGAAACTTTTCAGACACTCACCCCCAGTCACAGATCTGGGTTGAATCCATCATCGTTCTTTAGCTCACTTCGCCACCTCAGTTCAGACCCAGCTATATGCAAATCAGTCTTGACCCTGTGCCTCATGGGAACAGTCAAGCCCGAACTGCCAAGCAAGGTCTTCCCTGAACCGGAAACAAGCATCCTGGGACCGGTTTCAGGCTAACAGCCCTCATCAGCCAGTCTAGCTTGAATCCAGTGGCAAAGTGAGCAAGGGACCCACATCTGGGCATACCCTGCCAACTTAGGGCGAACAAAGCAAACACAAACAGATGATGGATGGAGTGCTGAAACTTTTCGGAGACTCACCCCCAGTCACAGATCTGGGTTGAATCCATCATCGTTCTTTAGCTCACTTCGCCATCTCAATTCAGACCCAGCTATATGCAAATCAGTCTTGCCCCTGTGCCTCATTGGGCGCAGGGTTAAGACTGATTTGCATATGGCTGGGTCCAAACTGGAATGGCATGGTGAGCAAAAAAACGATGGATTTAGGCCCAGATCTCTGTACTGGGGTGAATGTATGACATTGTTCTGCATTCTGTCCATCAATTGTTGTTTTTGCATTTGTCACCCCCAGTGGGACGGGTATGCCCAGACGTGGGTCCCGTGCTCTCCATGCCACTGGAGTCAAGCTATCCTGGCTGATGAGGGCTGAAAGCCGGAAACCGGTCCTAGGATGCTTCTTTCCAGTCCAGGGAGGACCTGGCCTGGCAGTTCGGGCTGGACTGTTCCCATTGGGCGCAGGGTCAAGACTGATTTGCATATGTCTGGGTCCAAACTGGAATGGCATGGTGAGCAAAAAAACGATGGATTTAGGCCCAGATCTCTGTACTGGGGTGAATGTACGACATTGTTCTGCAGTCTGTCCATCAATTGTTGTTTTTGCATTTGTCACCCCGAGTGGGACGGGTATGCCCAGACGTGGGTCCCATGCTCTCCATGCCACTGGAGTCAAGCTATCCTGGCTGATGAGGGCTGAAAGCCCGAAACCGGTCCTAGGTTGCTTCTTTCCAGTCCAGGGAGGACCTGGCCTGGCAGTTCGGGCTGGACTGTTCCCATTGGGCGCAGGGTCAAGACTGATTTGCATATGGCTGGGTCCAAACTGGAATGGCATGGTGAGCAAAGAAACGATGGATTTAGGCCCAGATCTCTGTACTGGGGTGAATGTACGACATTGTTCTGCATTCTGTCCATCAATTGTTGTTTTTGCATTTGTCACCCCGAGTGGGACGGGTATGCCCAGACGTGGGTCCCGTGCTCTCCATGCCACTGGAGTCAAGCTATCCTGGCTGATGAGGGCTGAAAGCCCGAAACCGGTCCTAGGATGCTTGTTTCCAGTCCAGGGAGGACCTGGCCTGGCAGTTCGGGCTGGACTGTTCCCATTGGGCGCAGGGTCAAGACTGATTTGCATATGGCTGGGTCCAAACTGGAATGGCATGGTGAGCAAAAAACGATGGATTTAGGCCCAGATCTCTGTACTGGGGTGAATGTACGACATTGTTCTGCATTCTGTCCATCAATTGTTGTTTTTGCATTTGTCACCCCGAGTGGGACGGGTATGCCCAGACGTGGGTCCCGTGCTCTCCATGCCACTGGAGTCAAGCTATCCTGGCTGATGAGGGCTGAAAGCCCGAAACCGATCCTAGGATGCTTGTTTCCAGTCCAGGGAGGTCCTGGCCTGGCAGTTCGGGCTGGACTGTTCCCATTGGGCGCAGGGTCAAGACTGATTTGCATCTGGCTGGGTCCAAACTGGAATGGCATGGTGAGCAAAAAACGATGGATTTAGGCCCAGATCTCTGTACTGGGGTGAATGTACGACATTGTTCTGCAGTCTGTCCATCAATTGTTGTTTTTGCATTTGTCACCCCGAGTGGGACGGGTATGCCCAGACGTGGGTCCCGTGCTCTCCATGCCACTGGAGTCAAGCTATCCTGGCTGATGAGGGCTGAAAGCCCGAAACCGGTCCTAGGATGCTTCTTTCCAGTCCAGGGAGGACCTGGCCTGGCAGTTCGGGCTGGACTGTTCCCATTGGGCGCAGGGTCAAGAATGATTTGCATATGGCTGGGTCCAAACTGGAATGGCATGGTGAGCAAAAAAACGATGGGTTTAGGCCCAGATCTCTGTACTGGGGTGAATGTACGACATTGTTCTGCATTCTGTCCATCAATTGTTGTTTTTGCATTTGTCACCCCGAGTGGGACGGGTATGCCCAGACGTGGGTCCCGTGCTCTCCATGCCGCTGGAGTCAAGCTATCCTGGCTGATGAGGGCTGAAAGCCCGAAACCGATCCTAGGATGCTTGTTTCCAGTCCAGGGAGGTCCTGGCCTGGCAGTTCGGGCTGGACTGTTCTCATTGGGCGCAGGGTCAAGACTGATTTGCATATGGCTGGGTCCAAACTGGAATAGCATGGTGAGCTAAAAAACGATGGATTTAGGCCCAGATCTCTGTACTGGGGTGAATGTACGACATTGTTCTGCATTCTGTCCATCAATTGTTGTTTTTGATGTGGAAAGGAAGCGCGTTCCATAGTTTGGAGGATAGAAATGTGAAGGAACTTCCCCCACTTCTTGCTTTCTTGACCTTAGGGACAAGGAGTAGTTTTTGACCTTCCGATCACAAGTTTCACTTCGTTGCATAGGGGGTTACGAGACGTTGGATGAGCTGGGGGCCTTTATTATGAAGGACCCGATGGACCACACAGAGAGATTTGAATTGTATCCTGCTTTGGATTAATAGCCAGTGAAGCTCTGCCAGAGCGGGGACTGCTGATGTTTGTTTAGGAACATTGAAAAGTATACGTGCCGCTGTGTTCTGTACTACCTGCAGCCAGCTGGTTACATATTTGGAACTGCCTAGGTACAGGGAATTACCATAATCCAAATGTGAATTAATTAGACCCTGAACTACCACTCTGCATGTACGTGCTGGGTGCCAGCTTAGTATTTTTCTTAGGGTGGGAAGAAGTCCAAAGCAGCACAACATTAACTTCATAGCCTGAACTTCAATGGATGGCCTTTGTGTATCCAAAACCCAAGGCTCTTTACTGCTGGGGCAGGAGTGGAGAGGGGCCCTAAGATGACCGGCCAGGTGAGTTCTCTCCAAAGTGAAGGCTTGTTCCCTACAACCAGACCCTCAGTTTTTTCTCCGTTCAATCTGCAAAATTTCCCATGATTGTACCCAGAAATCTAGATAAAATGTACTCTTCCAAGCGTTCACATTGTCTCAGGGGAATGGTGCATTTATATATTTATTCCCCAAAACTATGGTGGTTAGGCAGTTTCCTACCCAGAATACACGCCTAATCCAAATTTTTTGTGGTACATTTGATATGGAGTTTAGGATAAAAATGCACTGGGAATGTTTGTGAATACCCACAACCGTTCCACATTTGTGAATGTTCCAAATATTCCTAAAGGTCACGGCCCATCCCTCTTTCACCACCTATGGACCCACCCCATTCTTGACTGCGGAAAATCCTGCCAGCTGGCATATTTTCTGTATCCTATGCTCAAAACACAATATTTCTCCCAAAATTCTTGATGTATATACTCTCCCAATTCCCTATAATTTTAAATCCCATCATAATTTTCAGAAAAAGATTTGCGTAGTGTGCCTTAAAACGTTCAACATTTCAAACATAATATTAAGTTGTTTTGATATAGTGCTCCATACTACACTCTTGCCACCTCTGTGCGGTAACAGATGTTACTATTCACGCTGCAAAACAGATGGTACTACTATAAACTCGCAGTGCTCAATTTACTGACCTTCAGGATGGTGGAGTCTGGTTGGCTCTGCCAGGATTCAAACTCGTGACCTGCCATTCACAAATTTGTTATAGTGGTGAAAGTTCAGCTCATTGAGTTATCTATCCAACATGTTATCAATAAAGTCAGTAATTCTAAAAATAAACACCAAAATGCCTTTTGTATTTCAAAACCTCAAAATATCTCAAAGTAACCCTAAACAACTAGCAGCGGGCTTGTGCACAAATTTAAATATCTGTGAATATCTGTTGTGATCACAGGTGAAACATTAGGTGCTGAAAAATTGTAAAAAAAAAATGCTCCACTACACGTAAAGGCAGGGAGTATACCGGAAGTAGAGATTAAAACAGGAAAAACAACTGCAATAGGTCATGGGGGCGCACCTCCTAAAAGCCTAGTTCAAACTCGTAGCAAGAAAACAGACATACAAACACTGGCAACGCCAACGGGTCTGGCCTTTGCAAGGTGGTGTGATGGATGATTTTTGTAGTTGATTATAAATGACACAAAAATAAAAAGTCGAAAAAAACATGCTGCCGCCTAAATGTGATGGCTATATGCTTTCTTACTTAGCATAGGAATAGAAAGCCTTTCAAGTTGTAATTCACATCACATGGAAATACTAATCCCACTGGTGGAGAGAAACTGTTCTGATGGCTTTGAATTTCTGTAACCTGAAGATATAAGTTTAAACACACAAGAATAAATGGCAAAATGCTGTCAATCACAATGCAAGACAGCCAAAGGCTAAAGTGGGCTGACCCACTGTTCAACGCAGTATGATGTGATGGGAAGAAGCTAAATTGTGAGTGACAGCTGAACACACCAATGGATGAAGCAGGTTTATTACATGAGGTTTTTGACATCAAGAAAGCTGTCTAAGTCAAATCGAAAATCACTAAAACTGGCAGAGTGGGCTAGGTGGAAGAGAAAGTGAGATTAGCTGTGCAAAAACAGAGCTAGAGATGCAAAATCATAAAAGAATCAATAATTATACTGTTATGTTTCTGTGAAATAAAAGTTGCTTGGGGAAGTGATAGATGTAGTCTGGAGAGTGAAAATAAACATTCCTGGCCCATAGTGCACAGAATAAAGGAAGAAGGCGTCTAACAAGACGGAGAAAGGGGATAAATGGGTAACTGGATGTTAAAGAAACAAAGGGGCTAGGGGAATATTTCAGGAGTTGAAGAGGGAGGGTCTAAGATAGAGTGGAACAAAGAGGGCTCCTCCCGAGGGAGGATCCTTCCACAGTCAAGAGCCTGGGATAAGTGGGCAAGTGGATCCAAAGGTCAGAGGGCACACTGTCCAAACCTTAAAGTGGAAGGGTGAGTATGAACAATGAGAAAATAAAGAGACTAAAGGGGAGCAAGCAGTAGAAAGCAATGTTGTGCACCAACTACGGGCCAAGGTGAGACAAGCTAAAGAAACCAAAACAACCAGAAGACAAAGAATCCATAAAATGAAAGAGTTTTGCTCGAAGCATCTGGACAAAAAAGAGCAGGTTGCAAACAACGGGCGCCCCAGGAGAACAGTTTTTGGATGGACAGTACCATAATTTGAATGGGAAAAACTCAACAGAATTCCGGAGCAGCAGGGCCTTTAAAAAGCAAAAGTAAAACAGATATGTATGGCCTGTCTCTGAGTGACTGAGGCAACTGACCTACTTACTCTTTTCTACTGCGCCCAAAGTCCTCAGAACATATACTGCAATTAAAAATGACATTATACAAGCCAGCGTCAAGCACCTGTAACTGCTGTGGCAAGTCTGCTTCATACAGTCTTAAAATGCAATGGTTACTTAACAGTAGTCTTTCTTCCCTGCTCCAGCCCTCACACTAGGCGTGCCCACATCCTGCGAGACAGCCTGTGCGTGGTCCACCCCTTCTATTTACTAAATAACACCTCCTGGCTCCTCCCCTATCTCCAGTGCTATCAGACCACAATTCTAGTCAGCGTCCAGTTAAGGCTACTTAAACCTCACACTTCTTAGGCATAATTTATACCAGAGAGGTTGAAGGCTACTGAGCACTGGGACAAGGTAGAAAGAACCAAAGGAATGAGATTACCAGGAGTTGTCGGCTTACCTTCCTTGTCCCAGTCCTATGCGGCTTTATCAGTCATAGGATTATTTTACACTTTTAAAAACACAAGGCCTGCACAGCTGCTAGGAAAACATTAAAATGTACTGACAGTTGCTTAAAACAAGCAACACAGAGCCCTGGCGCCAATGACTCTAACACCCACCTCACCCATCTTTTTAGAGGTAAGAGTGGAGGACAACACTACAAGGATGATAGACACATCTTGGCCTCCTTTCCATCTTCCACCTCCCACCCACAGTATCACACTACCACCTTTCATTGGATGACTCTCTGCTCTCGGATGATGGACTCTTCTAAAGCTGAAAAAATCCTTTCCTGAGCTCTCTCCACCAAATATCCCACTGATCCTAATCCCCCCTAGACACCATAAGTCTGCAGGTCTCTGCTAGAAACCGCATGCCGGCTTTAGCTCAAGCGTGAGGCTAAACTGGTTCAGTATCTACTACTGACAGGTTTCAGGTTTGAAATATACAAAACAAGTTATCCTCCCATCCCATTCCACACAGGCAGACCCTTAATCATTGCACAAGGTATGAGTGTAGTAGCAATTGTAATAGCATATTAGTTGATCTACCACTCTTCTGCTCTTTTCAATTAATACAATTATAAACTTTGTCACTAAACTCCTTCAACCTATCCAAACACAAACCTCGTCATTGAGCAACTGGTTCTAATGGCTATGTCCGAAAACAGGGGTCTATCCATACCTCTGCTTCTAGTCTCCCAGATTATCCATGGCACCTCTCCAACATGACCTTCCCCTTCCACATCCCTACTTGCAACTTACAATCATCCAATCAAATGCTCTTTGCCACCACTATGTTACTATCACAGCACTCCACTTCTTCAACACTGTCCTCAAGTGAAATTGAAGTTCAAAGTCATTGACGGCTCCTTCCTCTCTCCCCTTTGCTGACCTCTCAACTGCGTTGTTTCCACCTTCTACCCTGCCACAGGCCTCCATCTCTTAATGTCTGCCCATTACCAATGCCCAATTCCATCTTCCACCATAATTACAAGTACTCTACCAAGTAGCTCGACCCCAAATGATATGATCTTATGACTGTCAATTCATAATTACAGCACTTCAAATCGAAATGCGATTTCTCTTTTCAATTAATACAACTACATTTTTATCACATAACACATTGAAACTAAATATTTAACAAACTCTGCTAACCAAATGCTAAGAAATAACATACACAATTAAATGTTGACATTCTCAGGTGCCTACAGAGGGGTGCCAGGGTTAAGAAAGTGCTATAGTGCTGTACAAAGGGCGGTAAGTACTGTACAAATGGCAATCACAAAACTTATAGTGGAAATTAAGTGTAGAGAAAGAACTGCTCTCTTCGCCCACTGCTGCGAGGCTAACAATCACCAACAACAGGCATGCTAGGATGGAGCTTTGTTTGATGATGTCTGCATGGGTTTTGAGGCCTTTTGTGGCATCACACTGAATGGTCCCTTTATAACATTCTGGTCGAAAATAGGCAAAACCCTTGGATGACTCCTCCTAAAACATGGACATGCACAATATGCGATGATATGGAAGCCTTCAGCTGATGTTTACGATAATAATTTTTCTATAAATGATAGCTGATACTTGACATCAGTATGTTAAGAATTATTTTTTAAATTGTGATCTGTATAGGAAGTAGAATGGTTTGAGTATAAATGGTTCTAGATTTTACTTAGCATTATTTCTTATCAATGTTAAATGTCGACAGATAACAAAAATAAAACTTGCCATATTGACTGAAAGTCGGTGGAAAGTACACTTTTGTCTTTACTCTGATCTTAAACATGATTCCCAATTGATATATATTAAAAGCAAAGTTGACTCTGCTAATGTCTCCATGTTGAATGAATTAAAGGTGTCCTGTCTTTTATTCCTCTGACGGCCCATTTATAAAAGTCTTGCATTGAGCTCATCTTCAACCACTTAAGATATATTTATATTTTTATGTTTACAGAAGATTTATGAATTGGAGCATTTTCGAAGTTGTCCCATCATGTAGTAAGCAGATCTGTCGGTGTGAGGTTCTACCCACGCGATGTTTGGGAAAGTAACATGAAAGTATCTTTCCAAGTAGTACAGTGTGATTGAAGAGACAAAATATATGTCAATGCTTTGTTTCGGTCTCATTTAATTCGGTAATACAAGTGTTTTGATCAGCACTGGCCTTAGCATCAAATTATAAATAAAGTATTTACTCCCATTGAATCAGATAGGCACGAATGATATAAAACACTCTTAACAAGAGAAACGTGCTTATTGTACCTTCTGAAGAGTACGGTATTTGTTAGCAAGATACGGGTGAAAATGTTCCTGTTCTAAGTTTGGTCTTAAAAAATATACTCAGTTCAGCAGTTTCACAGGCTTGCGGCAGAGGGTGGGTTTGGTCCTGTGAGGATCCTGTGTCTGCCGCATGGAGTTGGGTGTGCAGAGGGTAGGTTTGGTCCTGTGAGGATCCTGTGTCTGCCGCATGAGCTGGGTGTACAGAGGGTGGGTTTGGTCCTGTGAGGATCCTGTGTCTGCCGCACGGAGCTGGGTGTACAGACGGTAGGTTTGGTCCTGTGAGGATCCTGTGTATGCCGCATGGAGCTGGGTGTACAGAGGGTGGGTTTTGTCCTGTGAGGATCCTGTATCTGCCGCATGGAGCTGGGTGTGCAGAGGGTAGGTTTGGTCCTGTGAGGATCCTGTGTCTGCCGCATGAGCTGGGTGTACAGAGGGTGGGTTTGGTCCTGTGAGGATCCTGTGTGTGCCGCACGGAGCTGGGTGTACAGACGGTAGGTTTGGTCCTGTGAGGATCCTGTGTATGCCGCATGGAGCTGGGTGTACAGAGGGTGGGTTTTGTCCTGTGAGGATCCTGTATCTGCCGCATGGAGCTGGGTGTGCAGAGGGTAGGTTTGGTCCTGTGAGGATCCTGTGTCTGCCGCATGGAGCTGGGTGTACAGAGGGTAGGTTTGGTCCTGTGAGAATCCTGTGTCTGCCGCATGGAGCTGGGTGTGCAGAGGGTAGGTTTGGTCCTGTGAGGATCCTGTGTCTGCCGCTTGGAGCTGGGTGTACAGAGGGTAGGTTTGGTCCTGTGAGGATCCTGTGTCTGCCGCATGGAGCTGGGTGTGCAGAGGGTAGGTTTGGTCCTGTGAGGATCCTGTGTCTGCTGCATGGAGCTAGGTGTACAGAGGGTAGGTTTGGGCCTCTTCTTCTATCTTAGTATAAGAGTCTGGAGACAAGGTTCTCATTTCTGAGCCAACTCTCTCCTAGTTCTTGAGCAGCGTATAGCCGAGAGATGCATCGCCCACACCAGGCCTTTCCTGATGGGAGCGAGCTACTGCAAGAAAGTGAAAATTGAAAATGTATGTTTTTGTTTATCTAACGAAAGAAGAGAGGGGGCAGGGGCAGGAACGGGGAGAGCATTGGTGAAGACAAGAGAGAAAGCTTGCTATCTCACCTTAACATGTGCCACATTTCAAGTTGCTAGGAACATAGACCTAGAGGAGAGGCTGGTCTATATTCTCTCCAAGGTCTGTGGTGTAAAGAATTGGGCAACCATCTACTAATGAGTGTGCACAGATTCTGTCGATTTCGTATACCCTAAAAGCAATATCTAATGCCAGAGTCAACTGAAATTTGGCTTGCATAGAGCAAGCTATTGCTCCTTGGCGGCCACAGTGCTGGTGATATGTGAACAAGGCCGTAGAAGCTGGTGACATTTGAAATACAACAACTGTACGCTAACTCTTGTACATGCAAAGAACTATCCAGAGAACTGTCAATCCGACAAAACTGCAGAACCATTCCTACCGTGATGTAACTGATCGGTATTAGCCTTAAAATTCCCTGTTCACAACTCCCTTACTCCACACAGGCATTCAATTTTGTAAATCGCAGTGTTTGTGATCGCAAACATGCCTTGTACATGAGGTCTTTACACACCTTTTGCTAGTGGGACATGCTAGATGCACTGTGGGACAGACTACCTTACATCATTCCTTATGTTAGTCTGTCTTCTTTCTGTATCCACATAAAGGAAGGCAACAGAATGGTAGGCAGCACCAACATCAAAATATAACAAGCATTGGCATAGCCAATAGGTCTCGCCTTTGGGGCCTTATAAGTGTTTAGCCAGAGCTATTGACTTTGCCAATGTCTTCAAGCTGTGCTGTAGAGAAGTGTGGCTGCTGTGCGGCATGCTGAAAAGTTATAATAAAAAAGTGTCAGAAGCATTTTTGTTACTTTATATACGACCAAGAAGGCATTATGTAAAACTGAACGACCATATTAAAAAGTATTTACAATAAAAAATGTCCTCAGTTTTCTTTTGTTCTTGCAATGCTGGCAATGGTTGTTTGTTAAAGCTTTTTTTGAGGGGCATAAACAATCGGAGGGTGAAGGTTGGGAACTAGTACCTGTATTATAACACTAGCAGCGGCCAGACGCTAGGGGAGAATCAACAGATGCCAGATTCCGAGAGCAGGCTGAGGTGGTGCTGAGTGATGCTGAGGTGGTAGTGGTGGTGGTGGTGACTGTTGCGGAGACGATGCTGAGGTGATGCTGAGTGATACTGCTGTGGTGCTGAGTGATACTGCTGTGGTGCTGAGTGATACTGCTGTGGTGCTGAGTGATACTGTGGTGTTGCTGAGTGATATTGTCTTGGCGCTGAGTGATGCTGTGGTGGTGCTGAGTGATTCTGTGGCAGCGCTGAGTGATGCTGTGGCGGCGCTGAGGGTTGCAGTGGTGGCGGTGAGCGATGCTGTGGCGGTGCTGAGCGATGTTGTGGCGGTGCTGAGCGATGCTGTAGCGGTGCTGAGCGATGCAGTGGCGGTGCTGAGCGATGCTGTGGCGGCGCTGAGCGATGCTGTGGCGGCGCTGAGCGATGCTGTGGCGGCGCTGAGCGATGCTGTGGTAGCGCTGAGCGATGCTGTGGTGGCGCTGAGCGATGCTGTGGTGGCGCTGAGCGATGCTGTGGTGGCGCTGAGCGATGCTGTGGTCGCGCTGAGTGATGCTGTGGTGGCGCTGAGTGATGCTGTGGTGGCGCTGAGTGATGCTGTGGCGGCGCTGAGTGATGCTGTGGTGGCGCTGAGTGATGCTGTGGTGGCGCTGAGTGATGCTGTGGTGGTGGCGCTGAGCGATGCTGTGGTAGCGCTGAGCGATGCTGTGGTGGTGCTGAGCGATGCTGTGGTGGTGCTGAGCGATGCTGTGGTGGTGCTGAGTCATCCTGTTGTGGTGCTGAGTGATGCAGTGTTGGCCCTGAGTGATGATGTGGTGTCGCTGAGTAAAGCTATGGTGGTGCTGAGTGATGCTGTGGTGGCGCGGAGTGATGTTGTGGTGGCGCTGAGTGATGCTGTTGTGGCGCTAAGTGATGCTGTGGTTCTGCTGAGTAATGCTGTGGTTGTGCTGAGTGATGCTGTGGTTGCACTGAGTGATGCTGTGGTTGCACTGAGTGATGCTGTGATGGCGTTGAGTGATGCTGTGATGGCGTTGAGAGATGTTATGTTGGTGCTGAGTGATGCTGTGCTGGCTCTGATTGATGCTGTGCTGGCTCTGATTGATGCTGTGGTTGCGCTGAGTGATGCTGTGGTGTTGCCGAGTGAGAGATAGAGTGAAGATATAATGCCCAATTAGAGAGGGTGGTGAGAGAGAAAGAGAGAGAAAGGGTGTACATAGAATAAAGAGTGGAGCGGGATAGAGAGAGAGAAAGAAGGGGAGAGAGAGTGAATGAAGGAGTTTGAAAGAGAAACAGATAAAGGGTGAGAGAGAATGAAAGGCTAAAAAGATAGAGAGGGAGAGTTAATTAAGTAGAGAGAGAATTAGAGAGGGGAGAGAGAGAGAAGGAGAGAGACAATAAGAGTGGGGGTGTGGAGTTTAAATAGAGTGAAGAAGTGACGCGGAAAAAGTAACCTTAAATATAGCTTTGTGCTTTGCGCGAATAAATATATTTTAAAAAAAACAGTGAGAGACAAAAATACTGGTAATTAGGCTGCGACTCCCAATATAAAACAAATAGCGATATAAGGTGAAATCAACCCACCGAAGCAATATTTCTAACTAGACAAAAAAAGCTTGCATTTCAATGCTAATCGCTGTTGTTTTTCATGTGACTGTAGTTCAGGGCCCTCAGTTGGTAATGTGAGCTGCTGCTGCGATTGAAACATCAGAGTCCAGAGAGTTAATGAGCCATGACGAGGAAATGAGGAAGAGATAGGAAACCCAGATGCCAGCTGCGCGTGCACGCCATCGTGAACTCAAGCTGGTCGCCAGCCGAAAGCCAGTGTTTGCACTTCCAAAACCCGCTTACTAAAACTCTCGGCCAGACCAGCGCAAGTGCTGGTGCAGGCCGAGACCTAAAAAGGAGTAAAATAAGTAAAGGCAACATAATTGAGGAAACAAGGCAGTGAGTACTCTAGCTTCCCATTACGCATTCCAACATAAACATTATGGGCCAGATGTACGACGTGATTTTGCATGCGCAAACGGGTTTGCGAACCCGTTTGCGCATGCAAAATCACTGTTGGCCATGTACAATTCCTAAATAGCGAGTCACAATTTATTTGTGACTCGCTATTTAGGAATTGCGAGCCACAATTAGGAAGGAGCGTTCCCTTCCTAATTGCCTCCACAATGCTATGTGTGAATGTTTTGTGACCGCAATCGCGGTCGCAAAACACCCGCAAATTACCACCCTCTTGAGGAGGGTGGTAATGCAGTCGCAATTTGGAAGGGGTCCCCAGGGGACCCCTTCCACTTTGTGACTGTCTCCAAAAATATTTTTTAAGGGCAGGCAGTGGTCCCGGACCACTGCCTGCCCTTAAAAAATGAAACATAAACGTTTCATTTTTAAAATTTTATATGCATCCCATTTTCCTTTAAGGAAAACGGGGTGCATTAAAAAAAAAAAGCTGCTTTATTAAAAAGCAGTCCCAGACATGGCCCAGCAGGCCACCATCCCTGGGAGGGCTGGCATTCCCAATGGGCTCGCAAATTGCGAGAGGCTCATTAATATTAATGAGCCTCGCAATTTGCGACCCCATTGGGAATCGCAAAACAGTGTAATAACACTGTTGTTTCCATTTAGCGCCTCGCAATTTGCGACTCGCAATGAGTAGCAAATTGCGAGGCGCTAAATAAAAGGGTCGCACATCTGGCCCTATATGGTGTAACTTCTATTCAGTAAGATAGGTGAGCACATGTTGCAGTGATTTACATCATAACCTGCAAGTAATAATTCAGACACTTTGCTGGCGCCTCTCAGCATTTCACCCTTTTGTGGATCATAAAATGGCTATCAGTGTGGTAATATACGCTGTATTACACAAAGCTTATCACACATTTCCGTATGAGGTGCAAGCTATATAACAACATATCATAAATCCGGTTAACCAAAGCAAATTTTGTTGAACCTGTTTGTTTAAGGCTACCACTTTCAATGTCACCAGCCGCCACTGATTTAGTCTTGGCTATTGGTGACGTCCCAGACTAAGATGATGTGCTATGCATTGTATGGAAAGCACTGCATGGTCTGACGCCTAATAACATTTCTAAATATTTTACTCTAACAATACCACAGAGACGGTTACATCTGCAGCTGATTCAAAACGTGTTATCCATAAGTGCCCCCTTTATAAGATGGTAGTAAGATGGCAAGCTGGGGTTACGCTCTTGATCCAATTGCTGTTATAACTTTGTTCTGTCTCAAGTTTTCTTGGTTTTCAGCATGAGCTTAAAAGATTATTACCTGAGCCAGGAATATTTTTTCTACTTTTGTAGAGTTTATTCTTTTTCGCAATGTGTTACTCCATGGATTCTTATAAAGCACACTAAATTCAAAGAATGACCTCACGATTTCTTGACCAGAGATATTAAACAGGTACAGTGCATTACAAGAACTAAGTAAGGAGAAATGCTTGCTTAAAAAGCTGGGTTTTGAGCCTACGTTTCAACACAGTCAGAACTCCAAGATCCTTTATATGCAGCAGAAAGAGATTCCATTCCAGGCCACAGAAAATGAAAATATGTCCACTCTTCCTGGTTGGTCTGAATCTTGACACAGAGCAACATGTTTTTTTGCTGTCTGCAGTGCTCTCGGAGGTTTATACATTTTAAAACGTGGAAGAAAGGAAACAATTGAGCCCAGATGGCAATGTGTACCAGACAGTGACTTAATTGTGTGCGTTCCTTTAATGATAGCTGGGGGAAATTCAGTGCATTTTGGAGTTGTTGCGGCTTATCAAGCAAATAGCTGCATACATTAATAAGGAATTAACAGGAGAGTGTATAGGAGATAACTAACGCTGTTTGTTTCTGCGGAAAAATGAGAAGTGTGAAGATCTTACTTAACAAATGATTAGATGATAAAATCACTTGCAAATGATGAGAATCTTTCACATAGAATAGCTGAGAGGGTTAATTCCTCCATCACAGGCACTCGATAGTTATCATTGTCTTTTATATATTGTTAACACAATATAACCTTTATTTGTGAACTGCACACCCCCCTCCCCCGAGGCCCCTCCCCCGAGGCTGCCTCTTGGCGTTCTTGACAAATAATAGATGTTTATTGTTACGGAACTCAATGTCATTCCCGTTATCGACTTATAAAGACTGTGTTCCCACCTAGTATTGCTTGCAGTTTTCAATCATACCTCTGCCAGTCGTTCCCAACAACACTACACTCCTCAAGGACTAACTAAAAAGGGCCTGCAGGAGGCGCCACATAAACAGGAGTATATAAAGGCAATCAGCCACCCTCCCACATAGGTAGAGCATGTTGCCTTGCCATTTTATATCTCCCCTCCCATTATTGTCTTGCTGGTATTTACATTCCCTTGTGGTGAATGCATTGTTGGCACTTTCTTGGCGCTGTATGGGCAGACCATCCAATGCTAGATTGCAGCCTATGAAGGACTGCTTGCCTGGCTAGTCCGCCTGGCCCTAAAACTGCGTTACAGAGCGTAATTCAGTTAAACAAAGCAAATGCTATAGTCAATACAGAAGCACAAACAAATAAGAGAGGTATCACAGCCTGCAGCAACTCTCCCACTGACAGTGCAACCCTTGCAGCCATTAAGTACAGCCTGCAGCAACTCTCCCACTGACAGTGCAACCCTTGCAGCCATTAAGTACAGCCTGCAGCAACTCTCCCACTAACAGTGCAACCCTTGCAGCCATTAAGTACAGCCTGCAGCAACTCTCCCACTGACAGTGCAACCCTTGCAGCCATTAGAGTACAGCCTGCAGCAACTCTCCCACTGACAGTGCAACCCTTGCAGCCATTAAGTACAGCCTGCAGCAACTCTCCCACTGACAGTGCAACCCTTGCAGCCATTAAGTACAGCCTGCAGCAACTCTCCCACTGACAGTGCAACCCTTGCAGCCATTAAGTACAGCCTGCAGCAACTCTCCCACTAACAGTCAACCCTTGCAGCCATTAAGTACAGCCTGCAGCAACTCTCCCACTAACAGTCAACCCTTGCAGCCATTAAGTACAGCCTGCAGCAACTCTCCCACTGACAATGCAACCCTTTGGCTGTACAGCCTGCAGCAACTCTCCCACTGACAGTGCAACCCTTGCAGCCATTAAGTACAGCCTGCAGCAACTCTCCCACTAACAGTCAACCCTTGCAGCCATTAAGTACAGCCTGCAGCAACTGTCCCACTAACAGTCAACCCTTGCAGCCATTAAGTACAGCCTGCAGCAACTCTCCCACTAACAGTCAACCCTTGCAGCCATTAAGTACAGCCTGCAGCAACTCTCCCACTGACAGTGCAACCCTTTGGCTGTACAGCCTGCAGCAACTCTCCCACTGACAGTGCAACCCTTGCAGCCATTAAGTACAGCCTGCAGCAACTCTCCCACTAACAGTCAACCCTTGCAGCCATTAAGTACAGCCTGCAGCAACTCTCCCACTGACAGTGCAACCCTTTGGCTGTACAGCCTGCAGCAACTCTCCCACTGACAGTGCAACCCTTGCAGCCATTAAGTACAGCCTGCAGCAACTCTCCCACTAACAGTCAACCCTTGCAGCCATTAAGTACAGCCTGCAGCAACTCTCCCACTAACAGTCAACCCTTGCAGCCATTAAGTACAGCCTGCAGCAACTCTCCCACTAACAGTCAACCCTTGCAGCCATTAAGTACAGCCTGCAGCAACTCTCCCACTGACAGTGCAACCCTTTGGCTGTACAGCCTGCAGCAACTCTCCCACTGACAGGGCAACCCTTGCAGCCATTAAGTACAGCCTGCAGCAACTCTCCCACTAACAGTCAACCCTTGCAGCCATTAAGTACAGCCTGCAGCAACTCTCCCACTGACAGTGCAACCCTTGCAGCCATTAAGTACAGCCTGCAGCAACTCTCCCACTAACAGTCAACCCTTGCAGCCATTAAGTACAGCCTGCAGCAACTCTCCCACTGACAGTGCAACCCTTGCAGCCATTAAGTACAGCCTGCAGCAACTCTCCCACTAACAGTGCAACCCTTTGGCTGTACAGCCTGCAGCAACTCTCCCACTGACAGTGCAACCCTTGCAGCCATTAAGTACAGCCTGCAGCAACTCTCCCACTAACAGTCAACCCTTGCAGCCATTAAGTACAGCCTGCAGCAACTCTCCCACTGACAGTGCAACCCTTTGGCTGTACAGCCTGCAGCAACTCTCCCACTCACAGTGCAACCCTTGCAGCCATTAAGTACAGCCTGCAGCAACTCTCCCACTAACAGTCAACTCTTGCAGCCATTAAGTACAGCCTGCAGCAACTCTCCCACTGACAGTGCAACCCTTGCAGCCATTAAGTACAGCCTGCAGCAACTCTCCCACTAACAGTCAACCCTTGCAGCCATTAAGTAGGACATCTCGTGCACTTGCGAATAAGAGGAAGAGCTGCCTCCCTTCTCCAGGTCACTTGTTGAGTAAGTTGGTGGACATTTTGCTACTTATAGTGAGCTATATTAAACGTAGTTTGAAAATATTCGCGCATGAACGGAAAGGGAGTGCATGAAACAGACAAAACGTATTATAAAAACAAATAAACATACCGAAAATCAAGTTACCTCAGCACTGCAGCAGATCTTCTACACCCGCGGCCCGACTCTATCCACACCTCGTGAATAGCTGAGCAATGCATGATGGGCAGGCAAACTAAAGCCCCATGCATTTCAGCCAATAAAAGCACTGCTCTCATGCTGTACTTGAGGGGAACGTGCCAACTACGAAATTGGGTCTTGATTCAAGTTTCGTCGTGACCCCAGACAGTATGCACCCATTCCTCCACAAGTAACCTGTTTATAATAGTAAACAGCATAAGAGCAGTGCAAGGACTGGCTGGGACAGATGACCACAGCGCTCCATTTGAGACCGATGAGGATGTATTGCTTGTCCAGCTCACTGACGGCTAGGGGGAAACTATACACTGCACATTTCGGGTTGGCCAGAAGCAAAATGCCGGCCAACCTGACATGCTCAATTCAGTGAAACAGCTCTAGCTGCCAGGCTGCAATTAAGCCACGCCTACTACTATCTGCAAGAGGCTGGTAGCTCCGTGCAGTGGCATACATATAGTTTCTATGTACATGCAAGTAATGTAATGGCTATGGCTGCACTCAGGGGCTCAACGCCCCTGCGCCCTTATGTAGAAACCCCCCTGCTACCCCTTAAGCTGGCCCTCCACGGTTCCATTTAATCTACTGGTGTTCAGTTCTCCTGTAGCCCCGCAATCACTGTGAACACTCGCTGTAGCCACACATTCTGATCGCTGACTTCCTGCCTGATGGCCCTACTTCTGCTGCACTGATCCACAGTAGCCTGATGCGGCCACCTTTGGTTCCCAGCAGCCCTTCTATCTCTGAGGCAGGCCCGGTTCTAGCGGGTGGGCCGGCTGGGCTAGGCCCATCCAAACATTAGCCTGGCCCACCCAAACATGAGCCTTGGCCCTCGCAGTGAATCTGCCACCGATGTGCAACAACAATAAAAAATGTTCAGATAACTGGTGATTTATGATCCTGCTGGAGAGCAATCATTTGTCTGTTGGTAGTTTTTAAATGCAGATAAACTGAATTTTATGTGGATAGCTCGGTGGGTTACTGCCTTTGTCACAGAGATCTTTGTGTTACTTGCAGTTCAGAAGTTAAAATCCTAAAATAGACTTGACCTATGAACTGTCATCAAAGAGCTGCATACAAACTTCGCTTTCTTGTGTTGTGATGTAGTTAGAACTTCTCCAGTCTTTCAATATTCTAATGTTGCTAAAAAGAGTTTGTTTGTGCAGTTATACATTTTTATCAGAAAGCCAGCCCCCAACAAATGGAGTACTCTTTAAATCCTGAGTTTGTGCTTCTCCAGACCAAACCCTCGTAAAATATATTGCCCACCAGTATGGATGACATGTGATTCCTATACCTTGTAATCCTCATTGGCTTATGTGACATTCCTCGTAGACTGATTTATTGTCTCTGTATAATGTGTGCGTGATGCACAAGTTACTAACTTGTGTAACGATATATCTGTAAGAGACAGTAGTTAGTGATAGATTCCTTACCTTAGAATATCCCCAGGCGTCAGGCTGGATCCGGAAAGTTTTGCGTAGCAGTACCCTTGCGCGTCGGTAGGCGGCGTCGTGCGGCTCCGCGTCCGTCGTCGGCGTCGTGATCGCCGGGATGACGTCGCGGGCAGCACTTAGGCGCCGCCCCTGCGCGCTGACGTCAGTTCTGTACACGACTTTCCGCGCCAGGAACGCAGAGCCATGCAAGAAGCTGACACAGGTGTCTGAAAAATACTAGGGCCCTGAAAGGGATGTCCTTAACCCTAGAAATCAGTTCGCAGAACGGGGAGGATGGGTGGGGCGGTAGAATCTATCACTAACTACTGTCTCTTACAGATATATAGTTACACAAGTTAGTAACTTGTGCATCTGAAAGAGACACGTTAGTGATAGATTCCTTACCTTAGAATAGATACCCCAGCAATACCAACCCGGTGGTGGGTCTGCGAACAAAGATCAGACAAGGAAGTCCTGGAGGACAGAACGGCCAAAGAAGCCGTCCCTCCGGACCTGACTGTCAAGGCAGTAATGCTTAGTAAACGTGTGCAGCGAGGCCCACGTAGCCGCCTGACAGATAACCGGCAGCGGAACACCGCGGCCCAAGGCCGTGGTAGCAGCCGTTGCCCTGGTGGAATGGGCACGCAGCCCAACAGGAGGTTCCTTTTAGCCAAAGAATAGCAGGCCTTGATGCACAAGGTAACCCAGCGGGAGATGGTCCTCTTGTGCACCGCCCGACCTTTTGGCGCCCACGTAGCCAACAAAGAGCTGGTCATCCACCCGGAAGTGTTTTGTGCGGTCAATATAAAAAGAGAGCGCACGTTTTGGGTCCAGACGGTGGAGCCTCTCTTCCTCTCTGGAAGGATGCGGAGGCGGAAAGAAGGTGGGCAAAGTGATGGTCTGCCCAATGTGGAAAGCAGTAACCACCTTTGGCAAGAAGGACGGACGCGTCCGAAGAACAACCTTGTCTGGATGAACAGACAGAAAGGGAGGTTTGCAAGATAGAGCCTGGAGCTCACTCACCCGCCGAGCGGAGGTGATGGCCACCAGAAAGGCTGTCTTCAGAGTCAGAAGACGAAGAGGACAGTTATGTAGAGGCTCAAAGGGAGCGCACATTAAAAGGTAAGAACCAAGTTCAAGTCCCACTGAGGCATCACAAACGGAACAGGAGGGAAGAGGTGAGTAATGCCTTTTAAGAACCTGTTAACAACAGGGGACTTGAAAAGGGAGGGCTGATCAGGGAGCCTGAGGAAGGCCGAGATAGCACAAAGATAACCCTTGATGGTACCCAGGGCAGAACCCTGTTGGGCCAGAGAGAGAAGGAACAGAAGGACCTCAGAAAGAGGGGCAGAAAGGGGATCCACAGCCTTTGCTGTGCACCATGCCACAAATTTGTTCCACCTGCAGGCGTATACCACCTTAGTGGAGGGACGCCTGGCTGCCAGAATCACATCACAAACTTCGGGAGGCAAGTCGAAAGGAATCAACTGCCGCCGCTCAATCTCCACGCAAGCAGGTGTAGACTGGACAGGTTCGGGTGGAGGACCGTCCCCTGCTGCTGCGACAGAAGATCCTCCCGAAGAGGCAGACGGATCGGGGGATCTATGCTCATATTGAGTAGCTCGGGATACCAAACTCTTCGAGCCCAGTCCGGAGCCACAAGAATGACTTGGGCCCGGTCGTGCCGAATCTTCTTCAACACTCTGGGTAGAAGTGGTATAGGCGGAAAGGCGTACAACAGACCGCAACTCCACTCGCGACGAAAAGCGTCGCCGAGCGAGTGCCGCCTTGGAAATTCCAACGCGCAGAACTGATGACATTGCGCGTTCTCTTCGGTGGCGAATAGATCTAACCAAGGCTCTCCCCACTGTAGAAAGAGTCCTTGCGCCACTTCCGAGTGAAGACGCCATTCGTGATCCATCATGCACCTGCGGCTGCAGGTTCGTCCGCCCTGGCGTTCAGAGAACCTGCCAGGTGTTGAACCATCAGGAACATGCCCTGATGTTCCAGCCATGTCCAGAGGCGCAGAGCCTCCTGACAAGGGTCCAAGACCCCACCCCGCCCTGTTTGTTGCAGTACCACATGGCGGTGGTGTTGTCTGTGAACACCTGCACTACCTTCCCTTTGACAGAGGGAAGGAATGCCTTGAGTGCAAGCCGGATCGCCCGGAGCTCCAGAAGGTTGATATGGAGCCGGGACTCCGCCGGAGACCAGAGGCCTCTGATCTCCGCCTCTCCCATGTGACCGCCCCATCCCAGAAGGGACGCGTCCGTCACAACTGTATGCTCTGGCTGGGGAAGGGAGAGGGATCTGCCCATGACCCATTGCCGGTTCGAGAGCCACCACTGCAACTGTTTTGCAGTCCCCTCCGAGATCTGGACGTGATCGGACAGGTTGCCCTGGTGCTGCGCCCACGGGAACTTCAGGTCCCACTGCAGAGCCCGCATATGCCATCTGGCATGATTGACCAGCAGGATGCAGGAGGCCATGAGGCCCAGCAGCCTCAGGGTCATCCGTACCGAAACCCAGGATAAAGGCCGAAAGATCGGAATCATAGCCTGAATATCCCGGACTCGCCGTTCGGGAGGATAGGCCCGAAACTGCGTCGTGTCCAGAACTGCTCCGATGAAAAGGAGCTGTGGAGAAGGAATTAGATGCGACTTCGGCACATTGATGGAGAACCCCAGCGAGTGCAGGAGTTCGGCCGTAGTCTGGAGGTGGGAGACGACTGCCTGGGACGAGCCCGCCTTCAGCAGCCAGTCGCCGAGGTAGGGGAAGACTGAAACCCCTGCCCGGCGCAGATGAGCTGCGACCACCGCCATCACTTTCGTGAACACCCGAGGGGCACTGGTAAGGCCAAAGGGGAGCACGGTGAACTGAAAATGCTCGGGGCCTACCGTGAACCGAAGGTAACGCCGGTGGGCCGGCAGGACGGGGATGTGGAAATACGCGTCCTGCAAGTCCAACGCTACCAACCAGTCTCCAGGGTCGAGGGCAGTCAAGACCTGAGCTAGGGTGAGCATCTTGAACTTCTCCTTCCGGAGGAAGCGATTGACGTTCCGGAGGTCCAAGATAGGACGCATGTCCTCCTTGTCCTTTTTGGGCACCAGAAAGTAGTGGGAGTAGCAACCACGCCCTACTTCTGGGGTCGGAACATGCTCGATGGCCCTCTTGGTCAAGAGGGCCGTGACTACCTTCTGTAGAAGCACCAAGTGATCCCCTGACATGCGGTGGAATTGAGGTGGCATGGCTGGGGGTGGTCTCGAAGGGGAGGGAGTAGCCCCTTCGGACAATGTCCAAGACCCACCTGTCCGAGGTGATGGTGCGCCAGTGGGGAAGGTGATGGCGGACCCTGCCCCCTACTGGCGTGCCGTGCACCTGAAAGGAGGGACTAGGAGGGCTTGGAGGCCGCGGACGGGTTGGAGGTGGTGGCCTGACCCGCACGCTGGTTGCCCGATCCGCCACGGCGGAATCCACGTCCTCGGCCACGCGAAGACGCCTGCTGCGCGGGCCGGTGGCTGGGCTGCTGACGTGAAGTGGCGCCCTACCGTGGCCACGATAGGGGCGAAAAGCAGAAGGCAGCGGAGGGCGTGTAGCAGAAAGGCCCAGGGACTTTGCAGTAGCCCGTGAGTCCTTAAAGCGCTCCAACGCATGGTCTGCTTTGGACCCAAAAGACCGACTCCATCAAAGGGCATGTCCATGAGAGTATTCTGGACATCCCCTGAAAAACCAGTGGTTCTCAGCCAGGCGTGGCGCCGGAGCGCCACCGTCGTTGCAATCGACCTGCCCAGCGAGTCGGCGGTGTCAAGGCCACAACGGATAGTGTATTTGGCCGCATCCCTTCCTTCCGCAATGGCGCGGGAAAGCAGTGCCTGGACCTCCTCAGGGCACTGGGGCAAAACATCCGCCACCGAATCCCACAGGGAGTGGGTATATCGGCCCAAAAGACAAGCGGTGTTAACGGACCGCAAGCCAGCACTGGAGGAAGAAAAACCTTTCTTCCCAAACTGATCCAGGCGTTTGGATTCCCTATCCGGAGGAGCGGTAGGGAAGGCGGTTTGGGAAGCGGAGGCTTGGACAACCAAGCTCTCAGGAGTGGGGTGGAAAGAAAGAAACAGGGGGTCGCCCGGAGCGGGGCGATGGCGTCGTGACACGTTCCGATCCACAGGAGCCCCTGTGTTGGGCTTGGACCAGGCGCCCAAAAGAACGTCAGTGAGGGCGTCGTTAAACGGCAGCACAGTCTCCGCAGAGGAGGCTGCCGGCTGAAGCACCTCTGTCAAGATGTTAGTCTTGACCGTTAAAGTAGGGAGCTGGAGACGTAAGGCCCCAGCAGCCCTACGCAACACCGTACAAAATTGGCCCCCTCCTCCGTAGCCACGGGAGGAGACAGCATGCCAGTGTCAGGAGAAGTATCCAGACCACTGGCCTCCCCTAGACTCTCTGTCCAGTCCTCATCATACTGACAGTTGCGTGTTAGAGGGTCATCAGACCCCTCCCAGTCCTCCTGGTCCTCCTCTGGTTGAAAATAAGGAGGAGGAGGGACATTTGGGACCCAAGGTCCCATCGGCGCGGAGCCGGCGTCGAGCGACGCCGCTCCGGGTCCATGTCCGGAGCCGGAAGGAACTGGGGGACGACGCCGCCCGGAGCCCAGGGCGGCGTCGAGAACGGCACCGGAGACATCGGCGCCGGCGGAGGTGTCGTGAGGTCGACCGGCGTCGATGGGGGTTGTGGAGCCGGGATCGAGGCCGGGGCCGAAGCCGGAGCCGGGATCGAGGCTGGAGGCTCGGGCGACGCCGGGGCCGGAGCCGCCCGGCGACGCCGGAGCAACCCCATCAGGCCCGCGGGGCCCGAAGGCGCACCGGAGGGGCCTGAAGGCCCGAAGAGGCGGGCCATGGCCGACAGGAACTCCTGTACCTTGGCCGGATCCGCCCCCGAACCCGGGAAGGGCGGGTATGACGGGGGCGACTCCACAGGCAAGTCCGGGGCCGCGGGGCGGGGACGGTGCCGGGAGGGGCCTCAGCCGAGTCGCGAGACCGGCGAGGCGAAGTCCGAGAGCGACGATGCTTCTTGGACTTCTTGTGCTTAGACTTACCGGACGAAGAAGTCGACGACCGGTGTGCACTCCGCGAGCGACCCTGGACCTCTCACGCGACCGGGGCTTCCGCGGAGCCGAATGCCGGGCCTCGAGGAGCTTTCGAGACCGCTCTCGCAAAGCTTTCGGGTTGAGGGCCTGGCATTCGGGACAAGACTCGGTGTCGTGGCCTCGGCCGAGGCAGAAGAGACACTCCCAATGCGGGTCGGTGACGGACATCATCCGCGCACAGGCGCCGCATCGCTTGAAGCCGGGCATCCCTACGACACCTTAAAGTTGAAAAAACCAGTGAAAAAATCACCAAAAAGTATGGTCAAAAATTGACCAGGGCACTGCTCTTCCCGGATCTGCGCTTGCTGGCGCGGAAAAGAAGAACTGACGTCAGCGCGCAGGGGCGGCGCCTAAGTGCTGCCCGCGACGTCATCCCGGCGATCACGACGCCGACGACGGACGCGGAGCCGCACGACGCCGCCTACCGACGCGCAAGGGTACTGCTACGCAAAACTTTCCGGATCCAGCCTGACGCCTGGGGATATTCTAAGGTAAGGAATCTATCACTAACGTGTCTCTTTCAGATGTAAAGTACTGTGACACCTTACTCTGATATCAGGGTCGGATTGGGAACACGATTAGGCCCGGGCACCGAAAGAAAAAGTGGCCCACATTTGTTGATAATTACCTTTCATGAAATGTTGCTTAGCATCTGGAGTAACTTTGGGAGAAATCTCTGATAAATTAAGCGTTCTAAGCTCGTGGGGTCGGTAACATTGGCCAAGACTAGACGCACCACTAAACATACCATTATTCCACTGCAACACACCCACAGGTCTCATCACCTGATCTTCAGGCCTTTACATTTCTCTACTTTGGGTGCCTGAATGTGTTAGCCACGTAATAGTCCCTCAGTCTGTGCTTCCCCCAAAGATCCCTGAATATCCTGTATTATATCAGGCCATGAGTCAGAGAACCATCCGCATCCATTGAGTCTTGAGGCTTTTGTTCAACTTCAAGAAACCAGGGGTCTTCCTCTTTTGGTTGTCACCCAGGAGCCTCTTTGCAAGCGATATCTTTGGGGATTGCATACTACTTCGTACTTGATGTCTTTTGTTTTGTGGGTAGAGACTTGATCTGAATCTGGAAAAGCTGCAGGAATTCACTCAAATGCCTTTCATTCTCTCCATACCCCTTTCTTACTTTCTGTGTGCACCTCTCTCGTTCTCCCAATCACTTTTTGCCCCTCTCCTAGTTCTTTCTTTTTCTCTCATACTCTATTTCTTTTCCTCTCCTTGGTGTCGCTCATTCTACCTAAGCGCTTCACTTAGTCTCTCACATTTCCCCTCTCTCTTTTCTTTCTCTCTGTCTACAATGCCCCCCCTCCCACTCCTGTCCCCCCTGCGGGCTCTTTTTTTTGTGTTATTTGTATATCTCTCAGGCCCATATTCCTCCTGTCATTTTTTATCTCTCCTTTAAGTTTTATTTAATTTCTCTGTCTTGCAAACCTTCCCTTTTTTCTCCTGCCTTTCTCCCTCCTGTCAGCCTCTTTCACATCCCTCTGCCCCATGAACTTCTTTGTACTATACTTAAGGTTATATTCTTTTGTGTCCCCTTTATTGCTTTGCTGCAGACAGTAAGTGAAAGTCTTTCTGTGCCTGGAGGCAGCTCTTAAACCAAATGAGAATCCACAGGTGGAATTTCCTTTACCATTCCATCCCTTTGATGAAGGAAATTCCACTGGTGGATTGCAATCTACAATTAGCACTACTTCTTGGAATGACAACAAACTCTAAACTAAGCCCTAGACTGAGGGAGCGAATGAGGCTACTGCATGCGAGGTAGTAACCATCCTTCCTTTTGCTCGTAGACTAGGAAATGTTTGACATCCTCGTCTTCTTTCCTCTCCTCTCCATCATTTCCTTCGCAATTCACTTTTTTTGTAGTTTTATATTGCATAAACTCTACCCAAAGGTACTGAAGAGCTTTGCATGGACACGTTCATTTATTTTAGGAACTGGGATATTTAGTGATATGCCCAGCATCACAGAATGTTGAGCCGAGGCAGAGACTAAAACCTGGTTCTCAAGCTCCAAAGTCGGCAGCTCTGGCCATTACACCACATCCTCTACCAATTTCCTGCCTCCCTCTTCCCCACTTTCGCTTTCCAGCTTTCTGTCTTTAACAATTTCTGCCCATCTCTCCGCTGTCTTTCATCACTTCTTCCCCCTAATCTCTTCCCCCTCACTCCCTCCATCTGTCTGCATATTTAGCCCTCTTATCCTCTCTCTTCTAGCTTTCCTTTCTTCCTCACTTGATTTCCTTTTCCCCTTCCCAATTTTTTGTCACTCTTCTCCACTCTGCTGTCTCACTTTTTCTTTTGTCTCTCTCCACATTGCTCTCCTCGCTCCGTCCATTTTGTTACTGTCTTGCCATGGTTATTCTCCCTTCCCTTTGTCATTTTGGCCCCAAATGAACGTTTTTCACACATTATTTTGTGTTGTCAAAAACATTTTTCTTTTTGCTTATTTTGGTTGCTTGCATTACTTTTTATTTTCGTTCAGTGGTAAACCGGAGTCCCTCCCAAATAACAAGGTGGCAGAGGGCTGCTGTTGGAAATAAAAGTAGAGCCTTTTAGATGGCAGTTACACTTAATCTGTCACCCTGCACAGCCCCCTTTTACTCGACCCCAGGTAACATTAGAGCTGGCTGTGATGCTCAAAAAGAGCCCAGCCACTCCCAGTGCCTCACTGTCACTCTGAGAGACTCGGTATGGGAGGGGGCCCATCACATGCTGTGCCTGCTAAGTTTGGCACATTGTCCTACTGCACAAGGCAATGAGCCATCCATTCTCAGTACTGGATTATAACTCTCCGATCTTCGCTCTAAGGCTACAGCAGCCTTTAAGGTCCAGCGCAGGAAAATGTGACTTTATCAAGGCTGAAAAAACGGCCCACCAGCTGGTCCCTGCCTCAGGCCCCTCGGGCAATGCCCGATTGCCCGCCCTGCCAATCCAACGCTGTCTGATATGAGTAACGCTATACAACAAATGAAATGCATATGAGAGTGGGACAACGGAGAGATGAGGCTGCTCTTTTCGGAATTTGATTCTGATATGAAATAAAGGATTTACCAAGGATAACAGAATTTGATATATGGACTTCTTTTCATACATATCTGGCGGATCAAAACCAGTCGTACGATTTCTGGACTGTTTAGTGTGCCTCGGCAGTTTGTGCATTGTGTATCTCAACTCCAGGTGGGCGGCTGCTTCACCTTGAGAGTTGTTTTTGCCCCCTGTCGGCAGAGGGGGGCTCTTTTGCCTGGAGAGCACCACAATTTACTAAAATTCGGAGAAGCTACTATCCGATGAACACAGGGTATAGATGTGCATGTGGTAAATGGCATTTCTGCTGTGCTCTTGTGTGTGATAAGCACTAGTGAAGGATGGCAGTGAGGTAAGCCGAGGAGGAGGTCATGGGGTGAGGGGCTATGGAGCGATGAAGGGGCACTGGTGGAGGGTGGCAGTGAGGGAATCCGAGGAGGTGGTCATGGCGTGAGGGAACTACAGAGAGATGAGGGGCATTAGTGGAGTGTGGCAGTGAGGGAATCCGAGGAGGAGGTCATGGGGTGGGGGGGAGCTACGGAGAGATGAGGGGCACTAGTGGAGGGTGGCAGTGAGGGAATCCGAGGAGGTGGTCATGGGGTGGGGTGGAGCTACTGAGAGATGAGGGGCACTAGTGGAGGGTGGCCGTGAGGGAATCTGAGGAGGAGGTCATGGGGTGGAGCTACGGAGAGATGAGGGGCACTAGTGGAGGGTGGCAGTGAGGGAATTGAGGAGGAGGTCATAGGGTGGGGGGAACTACAGAGAGATGAGGGGTGCTAGTGGAGGGTGGCTGTGAGGGAAGCCGAGGAGGAGGTCATGGGGTGGCGGGAGCTACGGAGAATGAGGGGCACTAGTGGAGGGTGGCAGTGAGAGAATCCGAGGAGGAGGTCATGGGGTGGGGGGGGAACTACGGAGAATGACGGGCACTAGTGGATGGTGGCAGTGAGGGAAGCCGAGGAGGAGGTCATGGGGTGGGGGAGCTACGGAGAATGACGGGCACTAGTGGAGGGTGGCAGTGAGGGAAGCCGAGGAGGAGGTCATGGGGTGAGGGGGAGATACGGAGAATGACGGGCACTAGTGGAGGGTGGCAGTGAGGGAAGCCGAGGAGGAGGTCATGGGGTGGGGGGGGAGCTACGGAGAATGAGGGGCACTAGTGGAGGGTGGCAGTGAGGGAAGCCGAGGAGGAGGTCATGGGGTGGGGGGAACTACAGGGAAATGAGGGTCACTAGTGGAGGGTGGCAGGGAAGGAATCCGAGGAGGAGGTCATGGGGTGGGGGGGAACTACGGAGAGATGAGGGGCACTAGTGGAGGGTGGCAGTGAGGGAATCCGAGGAGGAGATCATGGGGTGGGGGGGAGCTACGGAGAATGAGGGGCACTAGTGGAGGGTGGCAGTGAGGGAAGCCGAGGAGGAGGTCATGGGGTGGGAGGGGGAACTACTGGGAGATGAGGGTCACTAGTGGAGGGTGGGAGTGAGGGAATCTGAGGAGGAGGTCATGGGGTGGGGGAGCTACGGAGAATGAGGGGCACTAGTGGAGGGTGGCAGTGAGGGAATCCGAGGAGGAGGTCATGGGGTGGGGGAGCTACGGAGAGATGAGGGGCACTAGTGGAAGGTGGCAGTGAGGGAAGTCAAGGAGGAGTTCATGGGGTGTGGGGAGCTACGGAGAATGAGGGGCACTAGTGGAGGGTGGCAGTGAGAGAATCCGAGGAGTAGGTCATGGGGTGGGGGCTACGGAGAAATGAAGGGCACTAGTGGAAGGTGGCAGTGAGGGAATCCGAGGAGGAGGTCATGTGGTGGGGGGCAGCTACGGAGAGACGAGCGACACTAGTGGAGGGTGATAGTGAGGGAGTCTGAGGAGGAGGTCATGAGGGAGAGGGGCTACGGAGAGATGAAGGGCACTGTTGGAGGGTGGTAGTAAAGGTATCTACGGAGAAGGAGGTAATTGGTGGGGCCAGTGGCGGCTCCTTCATTGGGGCGTGGGGGCATCGCCCCACTGCTTTCTCGCAGTGTGAGAAGGCAGAAACATAAAATGGTAAAACTACCATTTTATGTTTCTACTTCTCGCACTGCGAGAAAGCAGAAGTGCCTGGAGTGCCTGGTTGGGGGCGTGCGGGTGGGCGGTCCTGCTCGAGGGCAGGGGGGGAGTGGCTTTGCCCACTGTTGTGGGTACTGACTGTTTAGTCGGCCCCAGGGCCGACCAACTCAGTCATGCGCACTCTCCCTTTTTCTCTATGTAGGCTGCTCCGTAGCCCATCAGTAATATCTGAGGTCATAAGCAGCGCTTGATGGGGGCGCAAGTTATAGTTTGCTAAACTATACCTGGGTACAGTGTTTTTTTTTTAGTTAGTGTTTAACTAATTTCAACATCCAACTATAAAGTTACTTTAACCTTAATTTTTGAGTGAATTTCTAGTGTGTTTTTTAACATAAGCTAAGATCTTTTTACCATACCTAACTATAAAGTCACTTTTGTTTTTATCAGTGAATTTCTGGGAATTTTAATATTAGGGAAGATCATATTATCATATCCAACTGTAATGCGTTTTTAACTTTTGTTTTTTTTCTTCAGTGGATTTCCAGATTGCTTTAACCTATTCAGCCAACACCTCC
Organism: Calotriton arnoldi; assembly: GCA_963921515.1. Classification (NCBI taxonomy): domain Eukaryota; kingdom Metazoa; phylum Chordata; class Amphibia; order Caudata; family Salamandridae; genus Calotriton; species Calotriton arnoldi. Next base: position 81,548 of record CAWUFW010004403.1, on the reverse strand, counting down.
ACTGTGCAGGCCTTCGGCCATTTGCAACTGGCGCTTGACACAGGCCCACCCCCTGCTGGGGGCCAACCCACCACACCCTGCCCTCCATGGTCAGCTCACTGCCCCTGCTTCCCTCCTGCTTGTGCTCTGTTCTCCATCTATGTGTCCCTGCCCCCACCTATTGCCCTCCGTGGTCAGTTTGCTGCCTCTGCCCCCTCTTACCTGCCCTTTGTTCTCCATCTGCATGCCCCGGCAACTCTCGCCTGCCCTCCATGACCAGTTAGCTGCCCCTGCCCCCTTTCCACTAATCTCCAGTGGCGTTCACCTGCCCACTCTCACCTGAACTCTGTGGTCCATTGTGCTGCACTTCCCTGCCTGACCTCCATAAACAGATTACTACCCCACGCCCATCCTGACCTCCATTCTCCATGTGCATGCCCCTGCCCCTCCCGCCTTCCCTCCATGGTCCATTGTGCTGATCCTGCCCAAGCAGGCCTGCTCTCCGTGGCTAGATTGCTGCTCCGGTCCCCTTCTGCCTGCCCTTCTTTCACCATCTGCATGATCTAACCCAATCTCATCAACCCTCTGTGGACAGCTTACTGCCTCTGCCCATGCCAGCCTGCCCTATGTGGTCTGCTTGCTGCCTCTGCCCACTTACCCTCTGCCCTTCATTCTCTGTGTGCGTACCACTGCCTCCTTCCTCTTGCCCTCTGTTGCCTTTTGCGCTGCCATTGCCCATTCCGATTGCCCACCGTGCGTAGATTGCCCACCGTGCGTAGCTTGCTGCTCCTAACTACCTGCTTCATGATCTCCGCAGTCCGAGTCTATGCCCCTATACCCTCCCTCCTTCCCTTCATGGTCAGCTTGCTATCTCTGCCCCTGCTCTCTCCCCTTGTCCAAGTCTGTGCCCCTGCCTCCTCAGCCACCAAGGTGTTCTAATGAACAACTAGAGGGTTAACATTATATGTGTATGACAAAAGTGTGGCACACCTGAAGTCATCGTGAGGGAATCAAAACTGTTAAACCAAAAGCATTTCCTTTAAAAATTAACACAATGAGGGTTTTTCTCATAGAAATGATGGTTAGTGCAAACAGTAACAAAGGGCTTTTTTTTATAACCAACTTTATTAAAGGTTTTGCTGCAAGACACGTTGCATCACATTACACAAAAGTACAGTGTACATGTACAACAATATGGCAAGCCCAGCCTTCAGTAATGCAACACAGTGCATGCTCAGATAGACAATCTGTAATATCTACATCGTTTACCCCATATTGGCAATGCTTTTGAGGACAACCTCTAGCTTAGAATATCGGCTTCTCCTGGTGCGCACACCAGTTCATCCTTCTGCCAACACCTGACAGTCGGTGGCTGTTGTTGCTTCCAGGTGCGAGCCACATCCCGTTTAGCGACCAAGCACGCCCTCCCCAAGAAGATTCACGCCACCCGAGGGCCCCCCATCTCCGCCACCAACCCCAGCAGCACACTACGGGGAGTGAACTCCAAAAGTGCGTCCCAAAACAGAGGAAAGCACCCTCCCCACCACCTCCCAGAAGGGCCTTAACAGCGGACACTCCCATGGTACATGAAAGAAGTCTGCCATACGCAGCCGCGATGATACCACCAACTCACAGGGCACCATACAAGCCTCACTCCATTCCGCCTCATCCATTTCACCCACCCAAGCCTCCCACCTCTGCCTAGCCCACTCCAGCCCATCAGGGCATGGATTACCAGTGTACGATATATCATAGAAAGTGCCCCTTTACCCAAACACCCAAAGAAAACCTTTGCTTCAAGTGGACTAAACTCAGGTAGTGAATCATCCAGGAGATCGTTGGCCTGCAGGGTGTGGCGCAGCTGTAGGTATCGAAAAAACTGTGAGTTGGCCAGGGAGTATCTGGCCTTCAGGTCCTGGAATGCCACAAGGCTATCTCCCTTATAGACATCCCCCAGATAGTAGATCCCAATTCGGTCCCAGGGGACGAAGCCCTCCAGGGTCAAGAGCTGATTAAGCCAGGTTGCCAGAAGCCCTCCAGGGTCGAGAGCTGATTAAGCCAGGCTGCCCGCCATAAGGGGGTCATCTCAGTGAGACGGTGATTCCAGCCAATGAGTCGGAGAGATGACCTCCAGCAAGTAAGGGACACCCATGTGCAGGGGGGTAGTGTGGCAGGTAGACACGCCCCATACAGGAGATCGAGCAGACTATCCAGAATCCTCAAGTGAATCTCCAGACGGTACGCCGGATCATCCCATCCACCTGTGAACCAAACTAAGTGGGCTGCTAGGTAATATAGGTTAATGTCCGATAGACCAAGGCCACCATCTAAGGGGGATCTACGCAGGGACTGGAAAGCCACCTTGTGCCTACCACCCGCCCACACAAAATTAGTGATCTTGACAGTCAGGGAATGAAACCATTTACGGAGGATATGGTATGGATAACTGCCCAGATTAGAATATACAGATAGCCCGGTAGGCACACCATCTTAAAGAGGGAAGTAGGTCCCATGGGGTTCAGTGGGAGGGAGGGCTGCCCAGTGACCTAAGTTGAGTTCCAGCATTAAGCCCAGTCCCCGAAAATTAATGGCCCAGGCCAGGTCTGGGATTGGGGACACGTGGATCCCTAGATACTTAAAGGAATTATGTCAGGAGGGGTTATCGGGACCCCAAACCCGCCCCAGGGCATCTCCCTTCACCTCCACCAGACAGGACTTGCCTTCATTAATTTGAAGCCCGGAAGCCTCACCAGACGCTGCGGATCTTGCAAGAACAAAAGAATATAATCCGCATATATCGCTATGCGGTCCTCGAAGTCACTCCTCCACTGCAAGCCCCAGACCTGCACGTTGCAGCGTATAAGTCGCGCCAGGGGTTCAATCACCAGGGTGAATAGCAGTATCGACAGCGGACACCCCTGGCGCGTGACACGTTCATTGGGAAATGCGGAAGAAAGAACCCTGTTTACCAAGACCTGGGTGGTTGGGGCACGGTAGAGAAGACGGATCATACGTCGAAACCCCTCTCCCAGTTCTACCCGCTGGAGGACGCTATCCATAAAATCCCATGACACTGTATCAAAGGCCTTGGTAAAATCGAATAACAAAAGGACCAGGGTACTGTTCAGGTCCTGTGCCTAGGATAGCGCCTCATGGACCCTCCTAATACAAACAAAGGACTTTTAAATTACTTTCTATTTTTGTTTTTTATCCAATTGATCACAATTTATTTGTTGCACAAGTTACTTAAGCATTTTGCATACTTCTATGATCAAGCTACATTTGGGTTATATTTGGGCTTTTTTTAAATGGTGGTCATCTTAGGAAGCGATTTTGTTATCAAGCTCCCTCATTTCTTCATTTACTGCAGTATCCTCTGTAGGAAATGCTTTCAATTTTAAACTTTGATTCCACCAAGATGGTGCTTAGGTGTGCCACACAGTTGTCATAAATACAGAATGTTAGCACTCTAGTTGCTCATACGAATACTATGGTAAAGCTGCAGTTGATCACCAGGGAGTTAACTGGCAGGCTGCTGCTGGTGGTGAAAGTACATGTTTCAGAGTGCATGCCAGAATGTTTTACTGAAATGGATGGGGAAGATATTTGAGAACTCATAGAAAATGTGTCTTAATTTTGCTTTCTATAGCACTAACCATAATTTCTATGTTAAAACAAACCCCCTCATTTTGGTAATTTCTAAAGGAGATGTTTTAAATTTTACATCTTTGATTCAATCAGGTTGGCTTCAGGCATACAACACTTTTGTTATAAATAAGAAGGTGAGCGCTCTAGTTGCTCACTCGAACTGTGTGGGAGGCTGCAGCATTCCACTGGGGAATCAACTGACAGGCTGATGTCACTTCTGTTAGAAGTGCATGTTTTACTCAGTATGCCAGACTTTATTCTCACATGGTTGATGAAGATAGCGTGAATTTACAGAAAATACGGTTTCAATTTAGCTTCTGGACCACCTTCCATAACCGCTATGAGAAAATGCTCAGAGAGAACTGTTTTCTTTAACACATGGTTCATCAAATCCCTGCAGAGGATCAGCATTTTACACAGGGTAAAAGACCTTGGATACATCACAATTCCTAAAATTAATATGGTACCACCAACAAATTATTTAAATTGTGACTAAAATCAGTTTTTACCTTTTCTATGTATTCCTTTTTGTGACCCTAAAAAACAGGCTCTCTCTACTATGCATTTCAATGGGGACCATGCCCCAGAGTTCTGTAATGGATGCCACAACATGTAGTCCATGTAATGGCCTCCCAATCAAGGTGGGTCTCTTTAGGACCACACATGCCCTTTGAGTTCAGGGTGAGCTCACCCTGTCCTCTTTATTTATCTTTTTATTTCATTTAATTTGATTCAGTGATATTCATCTTCATTGGCCAAATCTGGCAAGAACGCATGCTCATAGTAAAGACTCAGAATTGATCCAATACCGAATGGGGCAATAGTATTCCTCAAGTTGATACCTGAATTTACTCCATCTCCATGGAGATAAATTGAAGATGTGAGGCGAGCTTCCACCTATGATACGGACTAAGGTATCAACTTGGGGGACACTATTGCCCTGTTCGATATTGGATCGATGATGAGTCTTTACTATGAGCATGCGCTCTTGCCAGACTTGGCTAATGAACATGGATATCACAGAATCAAATTGTGAAATCAAGAAACAATAATTACAGAGATATAAGAGCCCTGAAGTTCAAATGTTTTTTTAACAAAACATGTTGGCTGGATGTTCTTTTGATGGATTTTATGCAATACATATGAAACCCATTCCACTTTATTGTTTCAGAGAGAGAGAGAGAGAGAGAGAGAGAGAGAGAGAGAGAGAGTGTGTGTGTGTGTGTGTGTGTGTGTCTGTAAGCACATATATGTTCTGCTGCTGTGTTTTTCAACATTTGTTGAAAATTGCTGCTGAATTTTTGTGTCTGTCGAACATGTTTCTGGAAACGGCTTTCATAATATGCTGCCTTAAATCCACTGGTTATTCAGCAGTTAATCAAAATCCCTTCTTTTTCGTGCCATTTCATGCAGACAATTATGTTACTTCGCACATCCCTCCTGTAATGTCATAAGCAGCCATTTATCATTATCGCTCTAGCCCCTGGGACCTGTGTCTGGATCTCACTTGCCGATGGGAAAAGCAGCATTATCATGTTCTGAGTATAGCAATAAAAGTTGCTAGCACTTACAGTTGTGCAGCATGCTCATTTTTGGGGGTAGAAAATAAAAGGATCTCCAATGCATTTGTGGAAAGCATTTATTTAATAAATCAGTGCTTCTCACATCTCTTCAGAAACTGCATCTCACAATGCTTAATTTTCCATAATTTTGCCTTTTTTCAATTTTATCATGAGCACCTGTTATGTTTGGACCATTTTAATACTGACATTTCTACAAAATCTTCTTTTCTCAAGCCAATGACATATTTGGAGCTAAAAGACAGTATGTCACATCTTTCCAAATTGGAAGAAGGGGCAGAACAACATGGGAAAGCCTGGCTACAAAATCCTCATCACATAGGTCCCATGATGGTGATCTTGGTCAGCAAATGGTTCAGTGAAAGGAGAAAAAGGAGGTTGCGGTAAACAGTTGGGTGCCACAAAACTTAATAATGTTTCTGCGCTTATCAAAAAACAATGCAGACGAACTAGAAATAAAGTAATGTCTACTTGTAGATTATAAAAAGATCAGAGTTTATACTACACAACAAATGGATAGGGATTTAAAGTGTCCATCCGGTGATTGATGTCACAACAGGTCTCAAAGCCCTACCTGGCATCATGGAACAAAGAATGCCTATTGCTGGTGAAGGAGGACTGGGTAAAGAGAAATGTTTCTTTGGTCTACACTGGGTGGTCCATTTAAGAAAACAGTGGTTGGAATGGTCCCTTCTAAGATTCAGTGCCATAAAGTCACACATTGTATTTATTGTGTACTGTATTGCAATGGTTTTAATAACCAAGCAATAAAGATTCATTTCATATATCTATTGATAAAAAGCCGAGGGGAGCAGTACAAAGATATGGAAGAGTCTATTAGGAACCATCGCAAAGGGAATTGCCTCTTACAGTCATCTAAAATAATACTGTCAGCAGTGCATGGTTCTGGGTCACTGCGTGAGAGCCTGTGTAATGGCGCTGTGTACATGAAGAGGTTTACCTAAACAGAAATCTGCATTAACGCTGTGAGGTCCACTGGTGAAACTTTACTTGAAGTAATAGGTTAAGCTATGGAGGCCTCTTCTACAAAAGAATGACGATAGATTAGATACAATTCAGAGAAGAGCTGATATGAAAGGTGCAATGTCCGTCTAAAAGTTTATAGCATAGCTTTTTAGATTCCACATGGTTTGAAGGCAATAGAGGTGATGAAATGTCAGTTGAGGCAGCTTTAGGGGAAGAGATGACAAGACATGAGAAAAGACTTGCTGGCCGGCTAAACAAAAGTTAAATAAATAGTTGCATTATACAAATAGTAATAAATGCACCAAACTTCCAATCAACAAGTAGGCAGCAACACCACCAGTAACATATTTTTTTTTTTTAAAGCTTAGGACCGGCAGGTACAAAGACAAAGTAATTCTGCTGGACACTGCAGGCAGAGGACTGTGCAGGCTAGATAGATGTAGTAACCCAGTTACAAGTCAATACGATGGAGGTGACCACATAGACCTTTAATCACAGGGACCCCCAAGTGTACAGAACAAATTCTAGAGAGAGAAAAAGGAGAGGAACTGCCCTGGAGAGCTCATCCAGAAAAAAAGAAGATCGGATACCAGTAGGTAATTCATCTATGTCTTCCTCCATGCTTCCCGATAGCACGAAGGATGAAGGCAATTAAGAAGGTCCCAGGATGGATAGAGCCACCCTTTATCTATCAAGGGACGACAGTAGTGGTAAGGTTGGACAGGGGCAAGCATTTTGAGATGGCTGCCAAGTACGTGACGGGATGTTAGTGAAGCTGCCTTGTATGCCTGCCAGGAAGAGTCCTGGAAGATGGATCATAGAGCGGGAGAGCTGGAAGGGACCTCGTGTATCATCTTGTCCAAACACGTGCCACGGGGCAGGAGCCATCGCTCTACTAATGTACTCATCACTTAATCAGTATAATGTCTGAAGCCTCGAAGTGACGAACAGCCAACTGCCCAGCAGATGACAATAAGAAAGCATTACCAAACATCACATATGAACACAGATTTCCCAGCTTTGACCATTATCTAAAGTGTGAATATTGATAATTTTCAATGTAGGAACAAAAGCCTTGGCATAGCAAGGAAAACTGTACCGTACTGACCCTCTTTGCTTTTTCTAGGACTCCATCTACGTCTTTAATGCTCCATCAGGAGAGGATAAAAAGTTGCTGGCTGAGGGGTACGCTTTAAGTAGTACAAGGCGGCTACTACTCCCTCAGATGACCATGATATGGACAGAATACCAACTAGTGGCAGCTAAATCGAGGTATTAGGGGCACATGCCTTTTTGCCGCTGCTCATGGTGGAGAGGAGGCCTAGTGGCTCGCCCTTGAAAAAACCTTTTAGACTTACATCTGCATTCTTTAACTTCCACCTACATGTATGTGGCAAGTGGTGACAAATGATCCAAATGTGGAACATACTGTGTTCATCCTGCATGGCTCTCCTGTGCGCTGTGTGAATAGTGTCCTTCCCGAGGACACAATGATTCCTGCTCAAGATAGGAGGCACCCCTCCAAGTTGTAAGCGGAAGCTAGGTGGGGAGTTTCACTCCGTAATCCTAGAGCTGTGCTCTAGAAGATCCACACTCAGTCCCTACCAGTCCTGTGCTCTGATAGAAAAAGATCAAGAAAAAGGAAAAGGCTGGAGTAATCCAGTCCATCGGTTTCTGTCCAAAATGCTGATGCTTTCGCACCTCTGTCAGCAGATCTGCCCTTAGATGGCTTACTCTTGCTTGGGATGTTTTGCCCGTCACTTCCCATTATATACATAATGCACTCTGGAGGCCATCAGTGACCTGCCCCTGCGTCTTGCGCTGGAAGCCGTCTGTTATTCACAAAGACCCTGCGCTGGAAAGTCTGCACTGTCCACCTTGGAGTATACATTCACTTGGTTATTCGATGCCTATCCCGCCTCAAATTTGTAGAATAGGCCAAGGAAGCTGTGGCAAGCTCAGATTTGTCAAAGTTATACATTTCCTGCCAATATCCGCTGAAATGAATAGGAACTAGCCGTCCAGGGCCGGCTCCATGCATCAGTTTCGACCCTCACAGAATCTGTGCAGCATCAGCTGGGAAGGTCTTCTGTCCAGGACCAGAGCTTTGCAAATGGATGTTTTCTCTCAAAGCTGGGAACAATCCTAGGGGTCTGAAAGAAGCCCTGCCGCCTAGGCCTATCCTGGAAGAAGAGAAAGCTGTACTATGTGTGCGGAGAGCAGCTGACCCCTAGCTGAACACTGAAAAGAGTAGGGTTCAGTGAAGCCTGTCTTGAGGATGTCTCAAAAACACACCACCCCGGAGCCCCTAAAGCCTTGTTGCTGTGATCCGAAAAAACACTGAAGACATTTCTGTTACATCTATGCAAGGGAATTTCCTCTTGCATGCGAGGCCGTAGAGCCTGAAGCTGGTCACTCGAATTCCACAACGGCTTGAAACATTTTTTCCTGCCTTATAGTTCTGGAAATATCACCGTTTTGGTTGTGGCTGGATCCTAAGCCTAAATTCCAGTTGGCCAGGTACTAGTGGGAACAAGTGTGTTCGGTTGGTGTCACAGTCCTTTCAAAAGTTTTGACCACAGCCAACTGCTCATAAAATATGATCCTCTAAATTTGGTACCTCTGGCATTAAGTTAATTTATTGCACCTCTCTGATGCAATACTGAATTCAGAGACCACCATGAGCAGTAACCAAACTACCACTAAAATCTGTTTAGTAACTCTTTATCACAAACCACTGATCTTTGGTGGCTGAAACCAGTTCTTGGGCTGTCCAGAAACCATCACTTTCCGTAAGCTAGGCATCCTATTTCACTTTGGGTGGTGGCTTTAGGGGCATTAAAACATTTTTGAGGTGTTGGACACTGTTTGGCATATTAGGCTCAAACCCACTGCGTTGTCTCTTTCTGAAGCCTGTGGCACTGAAAAAAGTAGGACGAAGCATTCTCAGAGCACTTGTGGTATCTTGCCTGGCACCATTGTTTATCTAGAATCACTGAAGTAGTAAAAGAAGTGAGACTAAGATTACAGAAAGTTCGCAATCTGTGTTCAAAGAACAATAGAGATTGTCAAAGCCAGTAGATCTGGCCAAGCAGGTGTGATAGCTACTATTTATTTGTTTGTTGTCGCAAGCATATGCCACAAAAAGAAACAGAATAAAGTGCCACCGCCTAAATATAGCAGCCATATACTTGCAGAAACAACGGCAAGCAGATGTACTTAGAATAGGTATAGTAGCTCTTTTTAGGTCTTGCCTAAGACAGTGCATTTGCTCTCTCTTGCAAGACATTTTGTTACCTAACAATGGGCTTACAGGCCGCCTATTGCTTACCGTTGATTGGTTTCATTGTCGCCGCCCATTGCTTACCGTTGATTGGTTTCATTGTCACTTTCATTTGCATGCTTTCTATCTGTCAGCTTCCATAGGCTTTCCTTCTTCTTCTTCTTGTGTTTCTTCCTCCTCTGGAGCATAGACGAATTACAGTGTCCTTGCACTGCTCACTCTTTCAGGCACACAGAAGGGAGAGGGTGTGGGGAAAAGTACTATGACGAGGCCAGAGGTGTCCGTATCATAACACTTTTTTTTTGTTATGGCAGGTGGGGTTTCGGGGCAATACGGACAACGGAAGAAGTGAGGTCAGGGGAAGTCAACACAGACAACAAACACAAGGAGGGAGGGTGGGGGCAAGCCGACACAAACAACGAATGGAGGAATGAAGGGAAGAAGGGTGACAGCAGCCCAATATGGACACTGAGGGAGGGTGGGTGGAGGCAAGCCAACGCGGAGAACAGAAGGAGGGAGGGTGGTTGGGGGCAAGCAGTCATACAGGGGAGAAGTACACAGGGGAGCTAGCTCAAAAAGACGCACTCTTCTAGAGAAAAGAATATGGTAGCACCTAAAAAAATGAGCAGTGGAAACATATGAGTAATGCATTCATGCTTCAGCCGAGGGACAAATACATGAAGAGGAAGGAAGCCTTTGGCAGCTGACCATAAGAAGTAAGCAAATGATGAGAAATAATGAAGCCAAACAATGGTAAGCAATGGGTGCTTTCAAAGTCCACTGGTCTTGAAGAGGACGCACATGTGCTGTTTAGGCGAGACCTAAAAAGGATAAAGACTGGGTAGAAAAAACACCATTAAGCACGTAAAGTATTGGCCCACCAGCCCTGGCACTGAAGTCCCCTTTTTTATAGGCGAATGTTCAGATGATAGGGAAAATGCCATCGCTCACATTGCGGGACAGCCAATAGCTGAAGTGGGTTGTCCACTCCCCATGCTGTAAGCTGTGGTGGGTGGAAGCAAAGTGTTTATGACAGCTGCATTAACAATGAATGTTTAATTCAAAGTATGTATTTTTGTTTATATTTGTTTTTTATTAATGAGACTGGCAACATGCCAGACCTAAAAATAAAGAACAGCAATGACTGTGGAACTGAGGCGGGAGCATGGTGAGTCCAGTGAAGGTATTTTTCCCTGCGTTGTTCTGTCTGTTTCTGAATACCTGTGCCAAATCGATTGTATGATTTCCCAAGAAGACATGAGATGTAAAAATCTGAAGCCAGATATCACGGCTATGACAGAATATATCCGGAAAACACTATGGAAATTGCACATCCTGTTTGTTACCGGCATACTTTCTCATAATATTTAAAACATTGGAGATTTATGGGAAGACCCATTGAAAAATGTTCTCCTGGTTATAATTGGTCTCTTCCGACACCATTGTTGGTGGTTATCCTGAAAATCTGGCTAGAGTACTGACCTCCTGGACCTACACCGGACATCCTGGTACCATAAAAAGAACACCTCACCAAAAACTTGCAAGTACAGCAAAAAATGAGCGTGGGGAAATGTGCAAGTGTCTTAAACACCTAGGAAGTTAACTATTAATTAATTAACTTTATACAGCACAAGCCAAATTGCCTCTTGGAACGTCGATAACGTTACAAGTACTCAATCAGACTGAGTTTGACAAACTCATAAGGAGTAATGACTGAGAAGGCTCTACCAGGATTCGAACTCCTGATCCTCAGAGGCTTGTCAGATGTCTGTAGTGGATGCTCAACACATTGAGTTATCTTGTCTCCTAACCTAAACCCTTCTTGTTTCCCACATTTACACAGAACAGTGTACACTTCATCTCTAGGCACGAGTGTTGGTCCAAAGATCCTGTTTGCCATTTTAATAATATTTTGTTACTGTGAATGCCTAAATTAAAAAAATATTTTATATACGCCAGTCCATGGAATGGTCGGTAGCATTTCAGAGTCGGGAAACCACAAATCCATCCCAGAGAAATTCTCCCAATCTTACATAGCTATGGGGTGTACGTGAATTTGTGTAATTTTTGTTCACAAAATTTTGCAAAACTCCTTCATATTATGTTTTCGAACTAAATGTGGTTTGCTGGCAACTTGTGTGACTTTTTTCACGTAAGTACACAAATCGCGTTAAAACGTCTTACGAGATACCAGCAGGAAACTGGTTTGGAAGAAATTGCCTCTTTGAGAGATATTCTCAAGGTGAACCAAACTCCCACAGGCAGAAATTATGCAAAACTGCATAGTGTAAAACTTTGGATATTTTGTGCAACGTTAAATTCGTGAATTTCGGTGGCGTAATTATTATGTCACTCAGGCCTAGTAATGGCAGAGCCAAATCTGCAAGTCAAGAAGTAGTAAATTGACATGTGTGGCCTTCAACTTTTAAATGCAAGTCAAGTGAGGAGTGTTTGCAGCTGGCGGCGTGGACAACCTGCAGCTGGGAGACACTGCTTCTGCCCACAGCAGCAGCGATGTCCATGGCATAGCAGTCTGCAGAGAGGGGCCAGGGGTCGGAAGTCTGCAGCAGCAGATGAGCAGGATGTCAGGAGACCTGACCACATACTGTCTGTAGCTACCCAGGGCTGTCTACCACTGCGCTGGACTGGATGGAGGCCAAACCAAAGTGCTAATCCCAGAATCGGTCTAAGGAGGGTTCTGTTGTTCCTGCTCACTTTTAGGATGCAAGGTATCTGGAAAACAAAGACTAGCATTGACTTCTACTGGCCCCTGTTCCCTACCTCATGTAATGCAGAGTGAACTGACTTTCTAACATTGTTGGAATCACTTTAATTCTATTTTGAGACCGCTTAACAATTACTCTCATTTGATTTCCTTTGCTTCTTTTTACCGTGGATGCTTATATTTCCTTGCTCGCTGTGCACTATCCTTTCGGCTGTAGTTTCACCTGCAATCCTTTCAAGAAGTGTTATCGCATCTCATTAACTTTTTTAAGTGCTTAGTGTAAAGCACTAAAGAAACACCATCAGATGAAATAAACACGCGCCTCGAATAAGTGACACTCAAGCAGTAGCTATTGATGCACGTTGCACCAGGGGTGTAATAAGTGAATCATGAGATCTTGTACCGCTCTAAAAGATACATATTGGAACAGGACATATGAGGGGTTATTTGGGGCTATTTTGGAGATATATATTGGGATGTCCACAGAACTACACTGTAATCGAGAATTTAACAAAGGAGAGTATAAGTATCTCATGTAATGGGATAAAATAATCTATCACACTACAGCCTTAATGTGTATGCAAGTCTATTTAAATAATACTTTACACACTTGAAGTGCATGAAACAACTCCCTAGTAGTCAATGGACACAGAACATTAACTCCCTTACATTTTTAAACTTCCTAATAACACATCTATTTCTCTTCTTAACATGTTACTACTAACTTTTTCAGAAAAACCCTACATATATTGAGGGATGCAGGATATCCACTGCACCTAAGCCCCAATTTAGACCTGGGTCGCAGCCCTACCTCAGGCCAGTTTTAAACATCACCTCCACACCCCCACCCACTTAATTACAGGGGTGGCTGGACCGTGGTAGGACAACAGCATGGCCTTAAGGGACATCAGCATGGTGGTGAGAGTACCATCTTGCTCATGTCTCTGTTTCGCCGGGTGGTCCTGCCGGGCAGCCCCGCGGAAACAGCACCTAGCAGAGATGCCGTGATGTGGAGCGACCTTGCACAGCAGTGTGGGGAGATCGTGGGAATTCCTCAGGATGTCGGGAGACCCCAAGGAACTCTGGTAACCCGAAAAAATTATCATTGCAGGGTTGTGGATGCATCAGCCAACAACAGGAGATGGTCAATGGCTCTGTAACAGTAAACACTACACGCAATGTGAAAATTTACAGAAACGGCGGTGGCGAGCTCAGTGGTGCTCCCCTTCTGCCGTTACATTCAGTGGCTTTCTACTATTTTCCTTGATCTTTCACCCGTTGTCATGGTATCACTTAAGTCACTGATTCTTCTTGCAAGTCAAGTAATGCAAGATTCCATGGTTCACGGGAAATGCTCCGCACAGAAGTTGACAGCAAACACTGGGTACAAGGCACCATGATGCCTCTCTCTTCGCAGTATTGCTCACACACCTCCTACTGCCATCATACTAAGACGTACCTGACCCTAAATCGCTTACTGGACATGCTTACTGTTTGTTTTCTTGTCTAACTTATGATGCTTGAACCTGGCCTAATTTTCATTATAAATCTAGGTGGATTCCCTACAGGGAAGTCATTCGCTGCACTACAGGACAATCTACGGAGGTGCAGTGGCAGTAGAGGCTTCTGCAAGTAGGGGCGGTAGGGGAGTCAACTCGCCAATTGACCTTGTGTGATCACTGGCAAGGTTTGCCATATTGTATCTTTAGACCTAGCCTAGGCTTTTGCATCTTTTCACCCTGCCTTCATTCCCATGCACAGAGCGGCGGGGAGGAGGACTGAGTAGGGGGAGCTGCCTGGCGTGCCATGGCCACCACTACAGGCCTTAGACGTGGAGCCCCCTTCCTCCTATGCCAATCAGTTGACGTGGTCAATCTACGGCAGGGATTTGTAGCCATGTTTTGACCACAGTGTTGTTCCCTACAATGGATCAGACATAGACTATATTTTCTCCTATCAACTTCTATCCACTGAATTCCGTTCTGCCTTTGAAAAAGATTCTAGTTGGCACTGCGCCTGCTGCTTGCTTCTTTTCTCTTGCTAACTACACAATATGATCTGGACTTGAAACTGGATTTCCGAGGACATATTGGTTTTCTTCAGATTACTGTCAAATCTCTACTAGCTGAAGGGCTATGTGCAAAAACACGGTGAAAGCTCATGGTGGTTTTCAATAGATTTCACTGCTATGAATTAAACATTTGACTATGTTGTTGGGAATTCCTCGTGTACGTTCTCATTTTGGGTCTATTGCTGAGGTATGTTCCTGTTTATTATTCTTGCATAGCGCTCATACTGATTATCAACTACATCAGAACACTTTGTTGCCTGCATTGGGGAATACAGTGAGAAAGTGCATAGAGCAAATTAGACAATTTGATCAAACAAATAAACAAATTGTGCAGAGTCTAGTATTCAGACTTGGCAGAAAATTTGAATTTTCAGCATTTGCTGCTACTGACAAAGGGGACATAGCGGCACCCGTTGTACTAGACCTCTCAGCAGCATTCAACACAGTCTCTAACCTCAACCTTAGCCGACACCTCCACAAGGTCGGGATTTGTAGCTCGGCATTGTGATGGATCAGCTGTTTCCACTCAGGATGTACCCAAATGGTCAGCCTAGCCTCCAACTCGTCCGACACCTCCAACCTGATCTTCGGCTTCCCGCAAGGCTTCTCTCTGAGACCCACAATGTTCAACATCAGCCTGACCCCCCCCCCTGTCGGCATCTTTTGTTACCATGGATTCAGCATCATCTGCTATGCAGACAACACTGAACTCACCCTGTCCCTATCAAAAGATACTTCCACTACCCAAGAAAACTTTGTCGGTTGAGCTTTCTCTTACATCTCCCCCAAAGCCTGGAATGAACTCCCCTGCCACATCCGAGCCGCCAGCTCCATTCTTGAATTACAGAAGAAACTGAAAATCTGGCTCTTCCAATAAGCCTCCAGATTGGCCGCACTCACCCTTTAACAGGTGCAACCTACCCTCCAGACTACAGATAGAAATAGCTTAACATACTGTTTCTATCTTTAGATATGTTCCTTTCTGTGTCTTTTGCATAGGCATGTTTACATTTTGCCTCTATTCCTAAGGTGTATACCTGGCATTTTGCTGAGGCATGTTTCCTTTTTGTGTCTGTTCTGTTCATAATTTGTGTCTTGTATTCATTTATGTATTTATTTTATTTTTTGCACTACACCAATGTGGTCACTTGGTCATACTGAAGCATGCCTCATACAGCTGAGTTAGCAATGGATGGATACAGTAGATTCACTATGTACTGCAAATGACATAAAAATGGTAGTGTGGTTAATGGACTCAATCCCACTACTAGTTGCAATAGCAGAGGTTCCCGGTACAGTAGCCCCATGCCATCCTGCTGCTGATGTCCTCATTCTAATGGACATGACATCTAATTTTTTGCAGGAAATTCATATAACAAGCCTGTTAAAAGGTGTTCCAAACCATTTGGCCTGTGTTGACTTCCAGCGAAGTGACAGACTATGCCGAAGATCGAGTATACCAGTGTATCCACCCGAAGCAAGAGCGGCTAAGATCTCCCATAACAGGCTAATAAGAGACTGCCGGTCAGTGTCCTTTGCTGGTAGTGAATGGCTACAGGCCTTTAAACCAGCACCCATGGTGGGGAGGCTTTCCACTGACCCACTTGTTCTTATTCTGAACCATACTCATTACTGGGGCCCATAGACTCACAAATTCGCTCTGAATGTCTGTGTGCCCATGAAGGATGGGGCACTCCTTGTCACTGTGTCTGTATGGTGGGTTGGCATGAAGAACAGTTGTTGGTCTTACAAGATACCTGGTCTCGTCTTCTCCACCTGCAGGTCACAGATGCTGCCCTATTTCCCTCTCCTCCTTGTAAAGTCAAACTTTGATGTTGCGAGTATATGTGTTAAAGTCACAAAATTTGCAACAAAGCATAGACTTTGCAAGAACGTCCTAGAGGTACACTTGCATGCAAGGAGATCACTTTCTGAAAGGACTGCCAGGACAGGGGTGTGGCCTCACAACTAATACAGAAAGATGTGCTCTGCTAAAAAAAAAAAAAGCTGTAGCCGCAGCATCTGATCTCTGCAGAGAATATGCAGTCTACAGTGAGTATTATAGGGTGCCTCTCATCATAATGTATTTTGAGTCTCTGGCAAATATAGTTAGTACTATAGAATGTCTTGGTGCCATGGAACCGGACAACACAAAGATGAGATGTCCTTCAATTGGTTGGTTCCTTCCAAACATTTGAGTGTAACTCAACACCTGAGAGGCTCACTGGGTTCGCACCTAATATCACAACCATAGTGTCTGAGATCAGCATATAGGTTCACCTTTGCCGTTCTTGAAGCTCAGTGCTCCTGCGTAGTGGAAGGACTATGACAGTACCTGGATATCACAATGCTGCCCTCGTTGAGAACTAGGTATAGGTATTGGGATTTTAGCAAATCCTGCTGTTACAGTGAGCTTTGGAGTTGGAGGCAGACTGCCAAGAAGCCCAGAAAGCCAGCCAAAACTCATAATATGGAACTATGAAGCCCAGCCACCGCACGCCTCCTACAAGGACCTGCTACCCCCTTATCACGAGGCGCTCATGCTGAGACTAAAGCACTGTTGCCTAACACAACAAGTATGAATTACGAAATGATCAAGCTTGCCTCTCTCCAAGCCCTGATCTTGCCCATCATTATTGCTGAGGCCACAACCGCTGAAAGAAGGCCATAGAAGCCTACATGTTGCTCTTATCGGAGGTTACCTGAGGCACTCTCCCTTCCCTCTTTAGGTTGCAGGGGGGCTTGTGGCGGGTTCTGTGCTGCGCATTCCCTCCTCTGCCCTTCCCATTGAAGCCACACCAAGACACCCAACTAGGAAGGTTGGAACGCAGACATTGATCCATTGATACTGGACCCTCCCTGTACTATAAATAAACTGCACCCACAAGCAAAATCACACGAGTTACTGTCGGCTGACTTGCACTGGTGTTTGGGTGGTGGGTTTGCTTCCGATCATGTGTCTGTGTATGTGTCCTCGAAGACTGGGACTTCCCTGCATGTACTGCCCTGTGGCTTGTCACAATAGACACCCCGTCTTCTCATTGTTCGTTCAAGATTGTGACTTCAGAAAATTCCATGCAGGAGAAGCATTGACTCGAGAAGGCAAACTGGGAGCCAATCCAGGGAAGACCCTTGGTTAATATATGTTATGAACCTTCATGACAACTTATGTGAATAACCTTTGGCAAAGCGAATAGGTCTGGCTTTGGCTGCTTTCCTTTTGGCTTTGTCAATGCTTGTTTTGTTTCGTCAAGGTTTTTGCAAAACTTTATAATTATGGAAGCCTTCAGGCCCTCATGGATCTAAAAAAAACTGTCTAAAAGCAAATGTTTTTTTTTGGTCTCCACAAGCACACATTGCCACAGTAGTGCCTGACACTTAACGGAACTACTATGTGTGTGGATGTTCTCCTCGTGAAAGGACAGAATGTTGTCGCTCACGGTGAAGTTAGCCAGTGCCTGAAGTGGGCTGACTCACTGCCCCAAGCTGTATGCTGTAGAGGGCGGATGAAAAATGAGACTAACACATAAACAGACCAGTAGATGAAGAGGTCTGGAAGACCCTATATGCAAGTATATTTTACATACACAATTAGTAACATCGAAAGGTCTTGGCTAACGGCAGACCTAAAAAGTAGTCCATTCATTAAAAGTATGTGCCACGGTGTGGAGTAATCCTGTCAATCAAAGAAGCTGAATCACTGTGAGAAATCATAAAACAAATTTTTGGCTGAACCGTCAATATCTGTGTCTTCTATCTAGCATTTTGACTCTCTATAACACAAAAAAATCAGAACTACCTCCATTACTTCATACTAAACAAGTGTACAAAACGTAGCACATAATATACTAAAATTCTAAAAACCTCTTTTCATTCCAATCCCAAACAATGCAAATTAATCATCTCCAACTAAATCACCACCCTATCCCAAGGGCGGAAGGGAGGGATAACGCTAGCCTCAATGTCATTAATAAAATTGTGATTCTCTATGCAGTAAAACTAATGAGAATCGACATTTTATAGCAAGACAGGAAGCTAGCATTATGCACGTTCAAAGCCTCTTAACACACAGCTTGAAACATGTTCAATAGGTTTAAAATCATATTTTCTAAACACATCAGCATTTGTCTAACCTGCCGCTTTCAAAGTCCCTTCGAACCTTCCTCCTTTAACAAACACCTTACTTGCCATAGCACCCCTGACCAAATGTGCTGCTCCTAAATGATCAAAGCAACTCATAATTTTCTAAAAATACTCCTCCTTCAACTTTCAATCGCTGTAATCCACCATATTCCTGGAATTTCTATCTGCTACTGCATTGTTCCTTTCTGGCAAGTACTAGGCCCTTAGACCAATCTTGTGCTCCAAACAAAACTCCCACATCTTCGATGTCAGATCCAATTACTTCTTTGACCTGCTTTCTTCCAACTTGTTTATACAAGTTACAGCTGTTACGTTGTCCATTTTCAATAACACTGATCTCCCCTGAATCTGAGATCTGAAACTGCAAAGGGCAAAAAAACTGCTTTAATCTCCAAAAGATTTACGTGATCCTTCTTCTCCAAGACACTCCAAATTCCTCCTGTCTCTTGTCCTGCACACATCGCTCCCCATCCTAGATTCCTCATAATAAAACTCACCTCCAGTCTTATCTTCCTTATTTTGTTTTCTGGCAATAACAACTGTGCCTTCGCTGTGTCTACTACAAAACCCAGGAACTCCATGCCCTGTGATGGAACTAGAGCCGACTTGTCCTGTTTGACAATGAAACCCAAAGATTCCAACAAATCCTTCACACAATTAATTTGACATCCCAACATCTCTGCACTCTGATTCATATTCAAAATGTCGTCCAAATAGATCATCAATCTTATTCCTCTCTCTCTCTCTCTCCCAAAATACCCGCAATTGGCCTCAATACCTTCGTGAAGAATCAAGGAGCCACCCATAGGCCAAAAGGAAGGCACTGAAAAAAAGTCTTGGCTAACAGCAGACCTAAAAATTAGTCCATTCATTACAAGTATGTGCTGCTGCAGGGTAGAGTAATCCTGTCAATCAAAGAAGCTGAATCACTGTGTGAAATGGCAATTCTCCAATTAAAATGTAGAGAAAATCTAGATTTCATTAAAGATACAGAGCCTAGCATTATGCATTACATCTTTTATTGCCACTCACACAGCAGCTCCTTTGAAGAAAACACATTACCATAGTAACCATTCCAGAATTAGAACAAAACACACTATATAAATCCATTTCTTTTAAATCTGCTTCCAAACTCATTTCACTCCAAAATGTTCTCTTCTTTGTCACCTCCACTGATGCTCCATCTTCATTGACTCTCTGCCAACAAAACAAATAACATTACTACTAACTCTTCCTTTTCTTTTTTTTTTAAACAAACTACACTTTGACACACCTATCATTCCATTACTCTCATGGCTGAGGAGGGAGAGATAATGCTAGCCTCGTATATTTTTAAAATCTAGATTCTCTCTACATTTCCGTTGGAGAATCGCCATTTCATTACAAGATCGGAGGCTAGCATTATGCATGTATAAAGCTTCCCAAAACTGATCTTGAAACATGATCTGCAGGCCTGAAATAATGCCTCACAAACACACCAGCTCCAGACCAATCAGCTGCCCTCAAAACATCTTCCAAATGTGCACCTGAGCATATCGCCTAACTAGCCATAGCATCCCTTATTGAGTATGCTCCGAAACTCCTTACATCTACTCCAGCTTCCCTCATTACCATCTTCAACCATCTTACAATCGTCGCAGCTGTCACAGCTCTAAAATGTTTTACATATGAAATCAACAATTTCTTATCCGCCTCATGCCTAGACTCCATAACCTTGCCTTCATACACTTGCATACAATCCACCACACATAACATCTAATTGTCATCAAACCTTGGATAAAAAATGGAATTCGACATACATTTAGTCTGTCTATTTATCTAAAAACATCTCTTGTGGAGTATAAATCCTACTACAAACCTCTAATGCCTTAACATCTGAAACCCTTCTACACGAAAACGAACATAAAAGAGTCGATAACTTCATAGTCAACCTCTTAACATCCAAAACCGAGTTTCCTGGCCAAGATTCAATAAAATTAAAAACCAAACTCAGGTCCCATAACACGTTATACCTAGATGCTGGAGGCCTCTTCAGCCTCATACCCTTCATCACTCTACAAACCAAAACATAATTTCCTACAGACTTTCCATCCTTCAACGCATGGACCTCTGCAATTGCAGATTGTTCTGTAATGCAATCCTCTGGCAATCAGTTCTGTTAAAAATGTACAATTTCTACCACATCCGCCTCCACAGGATCCAAACCCTCTTCCATGCACCAACCACACCATACTCTCCATATCCCTCTAATACCTACGCCTCATTCCTGGCACCCACAACTCTTCAAGAAGCTCTGCAGCCCCTCTCGAAAGGCCATCGTAAACTCTAGATCTCCTGATATCTTCCAGAAAAGAAAATTCAACACTCCGCTCATCACTAAAGGATGCTCTTGACCATCCCCTCCTATTAGAAGGCCCTCTTCTACTTCTATTATAAAAGGGATCCCGCAATCCAGCACCAACAGTCATGGAAACCATGCCTGAGATGTCCAAAACCGAGCCACCAGAACCAACTGACATTTCTCCTGCCTCACCTTCATCAAAACCCTCTGCAACATCGCAAAAAGGTGGATAAGCCTAAGCCCCTCTCTCCAACTACTTCTGCTAGAAAGTATCTACAGCCAACACTCCTGGATCCGGCAGCCAACTGCAGTAATCTTTCACCTGAGCTGTCAACCAGCTCGCAAACAAATCCAACTTCAACGGACCCCATATGTTGTTCATTTTCCTGAAATATCTGGGATTCAGCTTCAAATCGATGTAATCCCTAAACAACCTTGAATTCCGCTCTGCTATAAAAAATTTCCTTCCCGGGTAAATATTCTACCTTCACTATATCTTCTGTTCCAAACAAAAATACCATTATTCCTTCACCAAATCTGTTAAATCACTTGACCCCATCCCCTCTATACGATTTATGCACGAAACAGCTGAAACATTGTCCATGCGCCACAGCACCACTCCACCTTGTAAAAAAATCCTGAAACTTATCAGTGCAAAAAGCCACGCTTTCAGTTCCAGACAATTTATATGTGTCCTTCAAATCCAACTTTACCAACCAATCTTCCTCCTGCAGAATATTCCCATGTAAATTAATGCCCTTCATTTTGAAATGTCAGAACACAAACCGGTTTAGCTCACTCAAGTTTATCACTCAATGCCAAACCTTGCCCTTCTTCTCTACTAAGAAAATGTTGCTCACTAAACCTCTGTAACATTCCTGTACCTACTTATGGCACCCTTCTCCTACAACTGCTTTACCTCGCCATTTACAAACTTGACTAAATCCTTCTTCAAACTGAACTCCTTCTGCTCCTCCTTTTGGAATAGATCCCGTGAACTTCAAATTGCATCCACACATTGTCTCTAATACCCAAGGATCTCTTCCACCAATATTCCATAAAATATCTCAAACATCCCCCTATCTTTGTTGGGGAAAACAAAGAATCTATCACCATACTCACCTTGCACTCCTCCTTGAGCCGATCCTCTACCAACGCTGCCTCTTCCAGACCATCCTCTCATTGGAACAAACAATGTTGAGGCCTGAAACCCTCCACTGTATCCTCCTGTCTGATTACTGTAGTGCGACCTAGACCATCCTCAGCCAGCAGGTAATCCCCGTCTGACGGCCCTAGCAGAAACATCACCTCCAAAACCTCTCCTCATATTGCTTTCTGCCTTATCATGGGCACTGAAAGTGGAGACATACATTTCCACACTTTTCACTAAACCCTCTTCAAAAAGTAATCCATTTCCATCCTCACTCGCCTCTTTATCTGCCATGTCTCCCAACTACAGACTTATCTTCATCAAAATGGTTTTACGCCTCTCTGCAATTAGACTGGCATTGTGTTCCCAAAAAAACAAATAGCTCTCTGACTCCAACCTCTCAAGAGCTCTGTATGCACAGGAATCTTCCTTAAATGTTCCTTTTCTGCCATATCAAGCATTCTAGCTAGATGCCCAAGAATATCTTCAACTTGACCGAAACAAAATCATTTCCGGATCTAGATTTGGGAGAATTACATACCATCTCTCCTATCGCGGGCCTCGAACATTCAGCCCTCATGACAGCCCACACGTCCTTATCCAAACCTCTCCTAAACCATTCCTTAATATACCTTCCCACCTGATCTAAGGGCCACCAATCCGCACTGCGTGGATGTCTTATGTCAAAAGGGGAAAACATCTCCTCCCCAATAGGCGTTCTAATCACCTGTTTAGATGTTGATGGCTTTCCCATCTCTTCATCCACATCTCCAAATAAATCCTCATCATTTTGAATGTCCAAAACATATTCATCATATACCAGATCTTTCCCATTCAGGAAATCAACATCCATATCCATCTCCATTCCCCCACCCAAGGCGTCTCCATGTGTGCCGCTAAGGACACTTTTCTTTTGTGTGCTGTAAAAGTCACCTTTCTCATGCTTGCTGCTTTGGGCACTTTTACCCTGGTCATCATCAATGACCACAGTCTCCGTATTCGCATTGAAGCGAACCTTTTGTTTCTTAGGCAATTAAATCATCTCCAAATGTTTTTTCTTTAGGCGTTTACCCCCCTTTACTTGTCTCTCATTAGCGTCAACCCAATCCTCACCTTCTGAAGAATCTTCATTTTTAGCCTCCCCAATTACACTACTTTGTGTATCCTTCAAGGGCAGACCTCATTTCATTCTGAATAAACTTCAAGATTTCCTGACTGACCACACTTTCTGGTAAGCTAGACTCAGCTTTCCCTGTTTCATCAGACATCCTATAACCTCCAACTTCCGTAACCTCTCTCAACCCGAAAGAAACCGCATAATCAATGCTTCCCACTCTAAAATTACAACCGCTTTCAAAAAAAACATTATGTTGTGCTTACTGATCCAGCGGGTTACTAGCAACAAGCATTCATACACAAAATACTCACCTGGGCCCATTCATTCACGCTAACTAATAATCACCGCTGGTGGGAATCAGTTGTACTCTTTATCAAAATCCCTGCTACCAATTACCTTTTCTGATTGAAGAGTAATGACTTACCAATGGACCTTTGATAATTGGGGATAAAATGAGATCATACAAATACAATTTCATAAAACACCTGAAATAACCACTGACTCAGGAAGTTTTAAAATGTTTATCTAAAATTTTTTAGCAGAGTAATATACATGCCACATGGCACTTAATTGCATATCAAGGAGGAAGTACACTATAATATCACCTATTAATCACAAATGACGGTCCCTCAGAAAGGAGAAGATAGAGACAGCAGTACAACTAAAGATTACGCATTTATAGTTACCTAAAGGTGTGAAAACCAAACCCCTTGGCCAAGGAGATGGAAAGATGGGTCCCAGGAAGGATGAAGACCAAGACCTCCGGACCAGGTTCAAGACAGGACAGTTGACCTCTCTACCAATGACGCCTGCGTCGTTCCCCTCTCTGACACTTCGTTCCTCCTTGATTCTTCCGTGTCTTCTTTCTAATGGAATCCGCCGCCCCCACCTCAGGACCTCTCTGGACAGCGGTTCAGTCTGCAATCGATCAGCTCGTTCTGTGTCCTAAAAGCTGACAGCCTCAACGCTAACTAATTAGCTAATTCTATATCTATTATACCCTTCTACACCCAGGTACCTCCCATTAATGTTTCAAAATTATGGGCCCACTACTTCTGATTGGACAGGGACAGGGGTTGATCCTCACACCATGACAATTTAGTTCAATTTCTTTAAGCCCATTGTTTTAAAATACCGCCCCTCACAATTAATACATTTGCTTTATTTCCCACCCGTCTCACGACAATTTCAATACAAAGTGTATACAATATGTATCAAATTTTGGACATCTCAGATGAACTGTGAAGGTGATCAGCGGGTCATGTCCTTGGACATCTTCCAAGTTGACTTCATCGCTTTGTCTTGTTAGTTTCAGAGCGCATGCGCAGGTCCCATGGCTCTTGAGCTGCTGTTTTAACCCAGGCCCATTTTACGAACTAATAGAAATCAAAGAAGAAACATATTAAAATCAAAAATAAATGTTTTCACTGTATACCCCCTACTTCTACTCTATTCCCATTTAATTAAAAAATCTATCCCGCATTAGTAGCGTTAGAATACCACATTATTAATTTCAGCAACACGAAGGCTTTAGCATGTGAGAACATAAAGCAGCCATTTTAGCATACACTGCGCAGAAGCAAAGATTCCCTCCAAGCAAAGAAAGACGTCATACCACGTGATATGGTTGACACATGCGCAGTTGAGTTCCCGCGCTTTAGCGGCCATTTTGGATTAGACAAGGATTACTTATTAGAAGAAAACACATAGGCAAGCATCATCTGGATAAAAATGTTGTGTATACACTTATTAATAAAGACGTTACAAGGTTTTAGTACAAATTAATTAATACTGTGAGAAGATTGCTTACGAGCAAGTCTCATTGTGAGTCCTTGCTCCATCATTACCGATTGCATTCCAAACGCACAACTAGCCTTACGCCTCCCGAAATGGCACATTTCCTTTACTTTCTATCAAATCCAGGCCAAACCAAGATGGCCACCAAAACACGCGAGAATTGATGCTTGATTAACATTGAGACTCTTTTGTAAAGGCGACAGAATTAGTCTTTCAAGTGCACGCTGCCACGTTTCTTTCTAGGGAAGATTGCTATCAAATAATCGAATACCCCCGATCCTTTCAAAACAATAGCATCACAATTTGTTAAACCAGTTTAACACGATCCATCAGTGAAACGCAGCCCATCCTATCCCAAAAATAATAACCCTTAAACATTTTATAACCATAACCCACATTAAAAAACTACTTAAATAAAGATAAACATCATGCAGCTTCTCAGTCGCTTCTATAAATTAGAAGCTACCATTCAAACCACATAAAAACAATACAAAACAATGTCCATTCACATCAAAATAACACCTCAAACCTAAAGGAGTACTTATCTTTGCAGAAGCAGCATTTAAAAGAGGGTGAAGATTCTAAGATATGGATAGTGTGTTTTGTTCTAATTCAAGAATGGTTACTATGGTAATGTGTTTACTTTAAAGGAGCTGCTGTGAGAGTGGCATTAAAAGATGTAACTCATAATGATAGCCTCCGATCTTGTAATGAAATCCTTGACCAACTTTCCAGCTGATCTACCAATATCTCTGTCTTCTCTGCAACAGATGTTCCTTCATTAAATTTACCAGATGACTTTATGCCACCAAGCACACTGTACACCAGCCCTAGGTTGTCATTTAACCACCTAATGCATTCTGCGAGTTGTAGTCCTGGTTTGTTTAAGTTGATCCAAGTTAACACACACACCTGAAAAGCAAGTTTGGAACCTTGCCTAACTGGAGACATGGAGTCATCTGGCATATTTAATGTTAAGTAAGACAATCAGAGACAATTATTCCAGGGGTAGGGCGAGAACCCAGCTCAGACAAAGTCAGTCTAGACCTTAAATATAACCCTTCCCGACCTACGCAAGCCTGTGCCCTCCACGGTGCACCCCCCCCCTCCCACCCACCATCCCAAACTGAGCTTTCCCTAGTTATGTTGTGTTTTATACTTCTTTGCAGTGTAAAAGCCACTGGAGACCCCTGCTGAAATTGTGCACAAAGGTACCAAAGATAAGCTAAGGTTATCATATGACTTCAAATCACAACGACACCTCATTTCCAGTCAAGCCTTTAATTTAGCAAATCAGCGCATTATGGAAGTTGTAGTTTTGTTCAGTGCAATAGAACCAATTGAAACTTACCTGAAAGCAATGACTTTTTAAAGGAAGGCCCTGGACTGAAGCATTGTATCCTTGGTGACACGGACCGTTTGTAGCCTTACGTTTAGTTAACACAATGAGAGCAAAGTATGTCCAAAGGTGGGGCGATAACTGTGCTCAATTTCAGACAAGCCTGAAACCATGCACCCGAGTCCAGATTCCGCTTTTGCTGCATTTGGCTAATTCGGTTATTATTCTTATTCACACACCCTGTAAGGGCCACTGTAGCCCCCTGCAGGAATGTGGTACAAATGATTTAAAGTAAAGGTTACCACATGACTCTTGGTAGCAGGAAAACCCCAATCCAATATCTAAGCTTGGATGGCTCAGTGTGTTAAGCCAGTTCGTAATTGTAAAGGTCCTGCCGAGCCGCTAACTTGCCGTCATTTGACCCCCCTGTTTCACACACAGTATAGCACCAGGCTCTCCATTTGCAGGTGCAGACAAACTGGTATCTGGTACCTCATTTAAAAATGTGTGTAAACACAGACGTTCCCTCGTTTTTACCCTTATGGGATGCATGCATGTGGGAGCATGTCCGAGAAGCTTTTCACTTGGGTGCGGCCAGCTGGCTTCTTATAGTATTCACAGGCTGGTTCATCTCAGATGATTTTGGTTGCGGTCATGAGGTGATATTTACAAGGAGCTGTCTTTTTAGGTATGGTGTCTTTTCAATTTAGATGGCATTTTCTGAAAATGATTTTAAGCATTGTTAATATTCATGATTTTATTTTTAGTTTCTGTAGGAGCACAACAACAAACTTTCAAGGACATAAAGGCTAACAAGTCTGAAGGATATTGTGTGGCAACATTAGCTGTCTGGTTTGCTGAAGAGATCTTGGGAACATTCAGAAAACTGACTTAGGAATGCACTCCACTTGTTGCTTACCATTGGCTTTGTGGTTTATAATTAAGGCTCCCTGTTTTCCGTTTTTACTGATTTTTACAGATAAATACAGACGGAAAACCATTTATTTTCCTGTCTGTATTTATTTTTAAATGTGGATAAAAATGGAAATATGGGTTGTTTTTGAGTGACTCTAAATGCGGTCAATCATGACTGCCACGCCTATAGCTGTGCGGATTGACAAGCAAGGGGATTAAAAAATATAGGGATTTTAGTAAAGAGCCTTAAAGAGCAGTAGATTAGCACAACCTGGATACTAAAATTTACATATTTTCTTACAAGTGCATATTTTACCATCTGAGTATGTATATATCATTGAAACCTGCCAGTCGTTGAAGCACAAGTGCACATTAACTGGTTAAATAAATGCAGAAATATACACATTTCAGCTTAATTTTTTCACAAAACCTAAAATAAATATGGATAAATACAGGTAAAATTAGAAAAAAATAAATATGGATAAATACAGACGGAAATAACAAAAATATAAATACCATAAAAGCGGGAGCCCTATTTATAATTCACATTTTCTGACTTTCTATTGTTGGCTTTATTTGCTTAGGCTGTCCAGCTTGAGTTCGTCCCTCCTGTAGCCTAAATCTTGTTTACTGTATTCTTTCAAGAACTCGCTTTCTGTAAACAGGCCATTATATCTTGTTTTTATCTTGTCACATTTGCTGTGACAGAGGTCAAATGTCAAGCTCTCTCTTCTGAGGGAGCTTGGTGTTTACTTTTCTTTCTCTGACTTCAAAGTGAGACAATTTACAGGTTGTAATTCTGAAGTGTGGTGGAAACAAATATTTGAATACAATCAAAACATGTCAATAAACTAAGTGATGACATTTGCACTCATTATCGTTTGTGTGCAGCAAAACCCAATTTGGGTGCAAATGTAATGGTCCTTTCAATTGAAAATGTGGTGTCTGTAATGGCAGTGTGCTACCACACCATGCACACTCCACACTACACCACTCCACTCTATGCCATGCCACTCCATTCTACAACACTCCACTCTACGCCCCTTCAATCTATGCCACTCACTCCACGACACAACTTGCCACTCCACACCACTTACCCCACAAAACTCTACCCCACTCCACCCCAATCCATCCCACTCAACTCCAATGTACCCAAATTTACCTGACTCCACTCCATTTTGCTGCAATCTACCCTAATCTACTCCACCCAATCTATCCTACTCCACTTCACTCTACCCCACCCTAATCTACCACACTTCAATCTACTCCACTCTATCCCACTCCACTCCAGTCTATCCCAATCCACTCCACTACGATCCAATCTACCCCACTCCACTCAATCCAACCCAATCAACCCCACCCCCACTCCAGTATACCCCAGTCCACCCTAATCTACTGCACTCCACTCCAATCTACCCCAGTCTACTCCACTCCACTCCAATCTACCTCAATCTACCGACTCCACTCCAATCTAACCCAATCCACTCCACTCCAATCTACCCTAGTCCAATTCACCCCACTCCATTCCAACTTACCCCACTCTACTCCGAACTCCACTGCAATCTATCCAACTCCTCTCTAATCTACCCACTTTACCACAATCTACCCCACTCCAATCTACCACATTCCACTCTAACCAAATTTAGTCCTCTTCACTTCATCCAACCTACCAACCTCCACTCAAATCTACCCCACTCCACTCTGATCTGACCCACTCCACCCCATTCCAATCTACCCCACTCCACCCCCAATCTATCACTCCCCAATCTACTTCACCCAAATTCACCCCTATCTACTCCACTTCACCCCACCGCAATATACCCCACTGACCACTCTACCCCACCCCATTCTACCCCAAGCCACTCCAACCTACCCGTCAATCATCCCTAATTAATCTAGCCCGCTCTAATACAATCTACCCCACTCCACCCTAATTTACCCCACTACACTCCACTCCAATCTACCCCACTACACTCTTCACCAAACTATCTCACTCCACTCCAATCTCGACTTCACTCCACCCCACTCCAAACCACCCAATCAACCCCGCTCCACACTACCTCAATCTACCACACTCCGCTCTACCCAATCTACCCCACTCCACTTCACTCCAATCTCCCACATGCCACCCAAATCTACCCCACTCCAGTCCCATCCAACCCAACCCACTTCACCCCACTCAAATCTACCCTACCCCACTTCACCCCAAACTACCCTACTCCAATCTACCCCATCCAATCCGCCCCACTCCAATCTACCCCATTCCAATCTACCCCACCCTAACCCAATCTACCCCACTCCAATCTACCCCACCCACCCCAATCTACTCACAAGACTCTACCCAACTCCGCTCCAATCTACTCCACTTAATCTACCCCACTCCAATCTACCCCTTTCCAAACTACCCCACTCCTATCTATCCTACTCCAATCTACCCCACTCCATTCTACCCAACACCACCCTAATCTACCCCACTCAACTCCAATCTACTCCTCTTTATCCTATCTACCTCACTCCAATCTACCCAACTCCCTCCAATCGACCCCAATACACTGCACTTCACTCTTCACCAATCTACCCCATCCACTCCTATCTACCCCAATATATCCCACTCCACTCTATCCCCATCTACCCCTCTCCAATCTGCCCCACTCCACCCCTATCTACTCCACTCCACCCCAATCTACCACAATTCAATCTACCCCACTGCCCCACCCCAATATACTCCACTCTAATCTACCCCACTCTACCCCAATCTATCCCACTATACCCCACTCCAATCTACCTACTCCATCCCAATCTACCACACACCACTCCAATCTACCACACACCACTCCAATCTACCACACTCCATTCCATTCCACTCTACTACAATCTACCGCAATCCAATCTACCCCACTCTACTCCATTCTACCCTTCTCCACTCCAATTCACCCCACTCTTCCCCAATCCACCCCACTCCATCCTAATCTACCCTATTCCAAACTATTCCAATCGAACCTACTGAAGCCCACTCCATGCTACCCCACTCCAATATAACCCACTCCACTTCAATCTACCTCAATCCACCCCACTCCACTCTTCCCCAATCTACTCCATTCCAATTTACCCCAATATATGCCACTCCACTCTGGCCAAATCTACCCCACTCCAACCCAATCTACTCCACTTCACCCTTATCTATCCCACTTCACCCCACTTCACCCAAATTTACCTCAATTCAATCTAGCCCACCCCAATATACTCCACTCCCCAATCTACTCCACTCACTTTTCCCCAATCTACCCCACTCCAAACTACCTCAATCTACCCCCACTCCATTCCATTCTACCCTACTAGAACCCATTCAATCTACCTCTATCTAATCTACCCCAATCTACTCTATCCCAATTCAATCTACCCCACTCCAATCTACCAGGCTGATCTACCCAAGTCCCCCACTCCAACCTACCCTACTCCAATCTACCCCACTCTGATCTACCCCAATCTACCCCACCCCACTCTACCCCACTCCAGTATAACACGTTGATCTACCCAACTCCCTCATTCCAACCTAACCCACTGCACACAACTCCAATCTACCCCATTCCATGCTACCCCACTCTACTCTACGTCGATCTACCCCACCCCACTTTACGCCACTAACTTTTAGCCATGCTGAACAGGCGTCACACTGGTATACATAATGGATAAAAAGCAATGCCAAAGCCAATAGCTCTCATATAGGCGCGACCTATTGGCTTTGTCAATGCTTGTTAATCTTGGACACATGTAGTGAAATGTCCAAGAACCCATGTATGGTTAGAACACTTAATGGTGCGTGTATTGTAGTTGGATCTGCACACAGCCTAGCTCCAGACAGTTCTTGCTAAAGAGTAGTGACATTTAACAGCACTCTTTACCCCAGATTCAGTCTATCAAATCTGAAGGATGCTGTTCAGCAACTGATGGGGGTCGTCATGATAAGAGTAAAGGGTGTGTTGATCTTTCAGTGCAAGAGCAGTAGTGTATGGCAGCGATGAGATTGAATGTGTGGAAAGAATGTGGCCTAGCAGCTAGAGCGGTTGACCTCAAAGCTGGGAAACTGGGTTTGAGTCTCGGCAGGGACGCTCAACATCCTGTGATTCTGGGCAAATCACTTAATTTCCCTGTGCCTAACAAAAAATTAATGTGTCCATCTGTAACGCAACTGGTGCTCATGAAAAGCGCACGGATATCTTCGGGTCGGGTTCACGCTATATAAAACTCCCCCAAAAAATATGCCGTTTTGGAAAGGATGAGGAGCAGAATGTGAATGAGGAAGAATAAATGTATTTTGGGAGTAAAGAGATTCAAATCCTGGGGCATGTGATCTCTAGAAAGGGCATTGCACCAAGGCTAGGGTTACTGAGATCATCGAAGAAGCACCGGGAGAACAGCTCGTGTCCTTTATGGGAATGTTAGAGTACTGAATGAAATTTGTGGTGAATTTTGCTTTGAGTTTGGAGTCATTGATGGGATTGCTCAAAAAAAGGGGTGAAATGTATCTGGGGACATGAGCAAGAAGACGTCTCTCTGAAAATCAATGGTTTCTGAAAGCAGGCATCTGTTTTGAGCCCCTTTGTCACAGGATGTAAAGCGACCATCACGGTTGATGCCAATCAAAAATGAAGAATAAATGTATTCGGTCATCGAGAGGGAGATTATGGCATGCATGTGAGGTGTTGACAAATTCAGGACATAAGTTGGAGAGGCTAGATTCAACATTTATACAGACCACAAACATTTGGTACCGTTTCTTAATGGCACTAAGGTTTATCCAAGCAGGGCCAGTGCAAGTTTGGTGAGACTGAGCTCCAAGTTGTTGGAATATTATTTTGTGGTTGAGCATGTTCCTGGAGTTAGAGTTAAGAAAGCAAACTGTCTGGCAAGACTGCAGTTGAGTGAGATGTAGATGGATGTTCTGATCATTTTGAAAATAGAAAATGTTTTGTGGCGAGTAAAACCTGGTTGGGTGAAGACAGGTCGAAGGGTGCATTACTGAGCAGGAGTGGAGAACAGCATATATTTTTTCTCTTGAAGACAGTCATAGTGAGATATGGTCCAATAATATCACTCTTACATGCATGGCACTGTACACTCTTCCCACCCCTGTCTCCCCCCCTCCCCTGCCGCACACCTGTGTTGCTCCTCCCCTACCCTCCTCCCACTGTTTATTTCCCCTTGTCCTAATCTCGCTGCCCGTTGTTTGTTCAACTCCCTGCACCCTTCTCCCGCTGTCCGTTGCTAGTTCCCCCCACCCCTACACTCCTCCCGCTGTCCGTGGTTCCCCCACACGTCCCTCCTCCTACTGTCCATTGTTTCCTCACCATCCACCCTCCTCCCTTGTGTTGCTTGCCCGCCCCCACGCTGTTTTTACACATGTTGCACAGCAGCGGTGGCTGCTGTGCAAGATGGCTTAAAGGAAAAAAAGCGCTATGACATGGTTAACACTGGCAGCATCAGAGGGCCTTTTTTAATGTTAATCCATGCTGCACAGCAGCTCATGCTGCTCTGCAACATGCATAAAAACTATTGACCAAACCAATAGATCTCCTATAGGCAAAACCGATTGGTTTTGCCAATGCTTATTATATCACACAGAAATTGGATAACCTTGCGTTACTTGATGACCCAATGTCTCTAAAAAATCTTGGTTTGAATGCATGACATTCTTGTAACAAATGTTGTGCAAGTCCAAGTATTGACTTGCGATAAAACAAATGTCAATTTGTGGTGGATAAAAAGTCCCGGACAGGCTGACTGTGTCACACATGACATGGACTCAATTGTAAGCTTTGCAGTAATTTGTAAAAGGAAATTCAAGGTCTTGAAAAGATTTATCTCCTTGACACAACATTATGTGACATCTCTCAACAGTCACATTACCCTATGTGTGGCACCGCCAGAAAGTCGTGGCTTTTTAGCCAACAGAATTTTGCATTCTAGGACTCTGTAGTTTTGCTTTTAAGATTGTCTGCATGGGCTCACAAATCCCCAAAATCAAATTGCTGTTAACTAAAAAGGCAGCATGCTCTGAACGTATCACACTTGTCATTGGACTATTTGACAGCTCTGCAGTAAGGATACCTGATGACTCCATGTCACCAAAGCATCTACTTTTGGGGTTTGGGTCAAGAACTTAATGGATTCTGAGAGCTGTAGTCCTGGAACACTTTGGTAGTTCTATTTGAACTAATACATCTGGGAAGAATGCTTGGAAAATGAAAGTCCAGGATCAGAGCATTGGGTGCTTGGCCACACGAGTTATCTGAGGACCTCAGCTATGCAGATAGGAATGCATGTAGTACGTACATATGTATGTGTAGGGTAGAGGTGGGTGAGCCACTAAAAGTTTGAGCCAGGATCGAGCCTTCAGCCTGGCTCTGCCTCAGATCGAGGTCCTGCTGGAACCATGAGCCCATAACGAGCTGAGCTTTCATGTGGCTTCTGCCTGCCACCCTCACTCTACCCAGGATGAGGCCTAAAGGCCAGAGCTGCCGACTTTGGAACTGGGGAACTATGTTCGAGTCTCAGCTTTAGCTCAACATCCTGTGATTCTTAGCAAATCACTTAAAACCCCCCCCCCCGTGCCTCAAAAACTTGAATGTGACCTTTCGTAATGTAACCAGTGTTCATGTAAAGCGCGTCAATACCTTTGTGTGGTGTTTACGGTACATAAAAACTGTAGAAAGTTGCACAAAGAGGTTAAAACAATGCATTAACATAAAAAGGAGAGACAAATAGATACCCATATAGTGGCTGATTTGTGCAAAGTGAAACCAGAAAATATGTATAAATAACAGCTTCCCAGCTTAAATTGTGTAAGTATTTTATTGCACCCAAACTCCTTTTTCTTCATATTTGGATATGAAAGCACTTTCAAATATGTGAGTTCAGAACACCAGCTATACAAACACCTATTGTGTTTATTTAATAGACTATTATGTTGCTCTATATAATAACCGGTGCCTCATAAAGGGTTCACAACACAACTGCTTTGCCTGTTGGTCCACTGATGGCACTGTCCCCAGTGTGGGGAGGGAGGCAGCAATGGTTCTAAGTGCATGTTTAAAACACATCACTTTTCTCAATGTGTGGGGACCGACGGATCTGTGAAGTAAGGAGAAAATCTGGGCATCCCTGGGTTTTGTGGTAGCTAAGCGTAACATCGCCAGAGGGTGGGGAGCGAGAGAGGCCCCTGGTCTAAACTCATGGAAACAGGATATGGACTGGTGTATGTTTCGGGAAAAAATCGTGTATATCTCTAGGAGGTGTCTGAAAAAGTGGTCTCAGATATGGACAAAATGGAATGAATATCGTGGTAGCATTTGTGTTCCCCTTGTTCTCCCCCGCCTCGGCGAGCCTGAAATTGAACATCATGTTGAAATCTAATAACTATATCAATGGAAAATTAATGTACCATCCAGAATACGCATGTACCAAACCTGTAAACTCTGAAAACCCGAGAACTGTATGTATACATTGCTTTGTTATGAACAATAAAAAGAATTACAAAAAAACCCATCACTTTTAATAAGTACGCCTCAGTGCAGTGCTATAATGTGGGTAGTAATGTCAAAGTTTCCACATATTAAAGAAATGCAGTTCTTTTTTAATTCTGAAGAGAATTTTTAATATTTGACGAGATGTTTATTGTATGATTTACATATCAAACATTTTCATGGCTAAACTCGCGCACGTGGGCTCTAAGAGCCAAGACAGATCATTGGCTCGCTCTGGCTCGGCTCTACTGTTAATTCCTTGGCTCACCCACCTCTAGTGTAGGGGTATTTATGTAACACAAACCTAGCTCGGCAGCAACAGCGCGCTGAAACCCAAGCATACGGCTCAGGATCGCTTACAATAAACACTTCCTCGTTTTGCAGATGCGCGGCTGCCCTGTCCTGAAAACCAAGAGGGGGGTAAACCAAGAGGGAGGTATCCCGAGAGGTGTCAGTGGACCCCACCTCAGAAATGCAATAAAGTTCTCGGCGACAGCAACCACCTTCCACCGGCATAGAGAAAAGCGCGACCCGTGGTGGAGCCAGCAGGCCCGCCTGCAGCCTGGACGTTTAATTTTGCCTGGCTTATTACCCCGGGTGGAAAACCATGCCCACTCTGCTGGGCCTTATCACTTAAACACTTAATACATTAGTAATTGACGACCTCGGCTGCTTCCTCTCCGCCAAGGCCAGTAGTCAACTGCTTAATCAATTATGCATGAAAGGCCCGCGCGCAGGGGCCCGGCGCGTTTTACTGCAGGGGGGTGGGGGGGCTCGGCGCGCGCAAACACGCTCCCCGTCACCAGACAACAAATGCGACACTTCAGGGAGCGGGCCGAGGCGCGGACGGTGACATGGAGACGCTGCCATGAGAAAGCTTTCTCTGGTTTACACTGGCAGCGCGAGGGGCGCCTGGGGAAGGAAGAGAGGGAATGGACGGAAGGCGGGAAACAAGGAGCCCGCGTGGCTGAAGTAACATACATCCGGAATGTACACACGTGCGATCCGTGGCAGGTGAACCACGGCGCCTACATCACTCGCCTGCTGTTCCCCACTCACGGCTGTGGCGCTGCTTTCTTTATACAGGGGTGACCTGTGTAACACACACAGGCACTCTCCCATAGAACACAATGTTTTACAACGCCACACTTTAAGAAACATCCATTGCATACATTCAACAGCCAAAATATGCCTTTAATTGACTGTGATGACACCCAGCAGTGGTCGGTACCACCAACTGCTCTACAAACATACTTGTAACGCGTGTCAACAATTCTAAGAGGATATGCAAGCAATTTTTGTAGTCGCCTCCCATCTCAGCCATCACATGGAGGAATAGTTAGCGACAATTCATAGAAGTTGACACTCTGATCTGTCTGTCATAGAAACACTACACATTCTGACTACAGAGAATATATTTTTCACAAACCAAGGGACTGGTGTACAGTTTGGCAGACAGGGTACTCTGTCACAAATGGGACAGAGTACCCTGTCCGCCAATTTGAAGGTCCGCCCAACTCATTTAGAATCGGGCCATAAGTATTTAGTCAGCGGAGCCCCGGTTGCCTCCATCAACAGAATACTCCGAAGGACTGATGGAGTGGAGGCCGTCGGAGGCCTGCCCGTCATTGCCAGGAAAAACCCTGTAGTAAGGGGCAGGGAAAAAACAACAATGACCCCGACACCCAGGGAGAAAGCTTCCAGGATGTGAGGGCATTAGGTTATTATTTTCCCAAAACAAACTCTCACATTGGGGGTTTGTTTTTTTTAAATACAAAACACTTTAAAAAAGTTTGACTGCCCACTGTCATGGCTGATGGTACTTTCCGTCAAACGTTTCATACATTAACAGTAGAGACCGCCGTCGCAGTGGTTCCTGTCAATGTAATGAGTTGTCTACAGGGGTTGGCAATGTCCTCTGCCCCCCCTCTACCCTTCCCCCCCACCCACCCATCCACCAAAATCTAAATCAAGTGTTAAGACTCAGGGCCAGATTTATCAATCTTTCACGCAACGCAGCAAGTCAACTTGCTGCACTGCATGAAAGGGAGCGGGCAGGAATACGCCATATTTACCAATACAAGGTGGTACATTCCTGCACTGGCGCACAATCTGCTGCCTAGCGACAACACAGGCACCCATGTGCCATGGTGCAAGGGTGCCTGCGTTGCAGGCTGGATTGTTTTTTTAGCAGGAAGGGACACCTTCCTGTACAAAAACAATACTTTGACATTCTTTCCTCTTTCTAAGTGTGCTGCATTTTAAGAGGAAACAATGAGGAGAAATAAAGATAATTCTCCTTGTTGCGCCTCCCCTGGGAAGACGAAGCATTTTGATGCACTCCCAGATCTACCATTCTTGGTAAATCTGGGAATTCACCCAAATCTATGGGTGGATGAGTGGGAACAACCACACTCCACCCATGGAGCGCCTTCCCAGGGCAGAGTCTTGCAAGCAGCGACTTGCACTGCCTTGCGTTACTCCAGACTTACTAAGCACCGCAGGGCCGCGCAAGGTGGCCTTGCGCTGCTTGGTAATTCTTACTTTAGTATTGCATTGCCCTTGCGACACCATGCGTGACGCAAGGGCAAGGCAATCCCATGATAAATCTGGCTCTCTGTTCCTAGAACACTTTGGAAAGTCACGCCTGGACTACCAAAAGCAATACGAGGCCATACTAGTGGCAGATTGACTGCTACAAAATGCAGATATGGTGCACAAGGAATGGCACAACTCTGCCTCACAACCAGACCACAAATCTGTGCTGCACAGAACAGGGAGCAGCTCTAGATCATATACAGAATACCTCATCACTGCTTTACACCCAAAGACCATGTGTATGCCGCAGGCACCGAACAGCACAGCTCTGCCTCACATAGGGGAGCCCCAGATCTGCCTAAGACGTGGAATGGTTCAGATGTGCCTCACAAGAAGGCAGCAGCTCTGTCTCTTGTACAGAAGATAGTCACTGTTCTGTTACACACTAGGAAACCTGCTAGAGGCCAGCCTTCACTACAAGGAACACCTTAGCTCTTCCCATTATGAGAGAATCAGCACAGCTCTGCTTTCTACAAGCCCACGGCTCTACCTCCTCCTCACACAAGGAATGGCCCCAGCAACTGTGCAGCACACTGGAAGCATGCAGCCTTTCTTAAAACAGGGGTGGTGCCTTTGTAATGCATTATATGGGAAAGGCCAGGGCTCTGCATTACGTATTAAATACACCAGTGAATATGTTTCACAAAGGGAAGGAAGCCAGCGCTCAGCCTCCAATACACAGAAGGTCTTACCTCTTTATCTCTGATTGAAGATTGTCACTCTGCTTTCTACAAAGAAGGTGGCAAGAAATGGCGCAGTTCCTCCACGCACTGAAAAGGCCTCACCTCATACTCCCACAAGAAGGCCATGCTCTGCTAAATCCCAAAAACACATAGTAGGCCATAGCATGCCTCAGAAAAGCAGGAATGCAGAAGCACCACCTCCAGGATACTGAAGGCCCTGGCTCTGCCA
Organism: Calotriton arnoldi; assembly: GCA_963921515.1. NCBI lineage: Eukaryota > Metazoa > Chordata > Amphibia > Caudata > Salamandridae > Calotriton > Calotriton arnoldi. The sequence continues at coordinate 43,440 of CAWUFW010004403.1, read as the reverse complement.
GCGCAAAAGAAAGGCTGTGGTTAGCTTTCTACAAGGAAGGCTGCAGCCCGCATCCAAAACAAGGAAGGCTTCGCTATGCATCACACCAGAAATGGCAGCTCTGACTCACGCAAGATGCTCTGGCTCTGTCTCACACACAAGAGGCTGGGCTCTGCCCCATTTACGGAAAGCTGTGGCGGTTTCACACAAAGGTGGTGACTCTTCAGCATCAGCCTATGTACAGTGCCTGTTTGCCTAGATCAACGCCGGGGAATGATTCAATTCTGCACCTGCTGTGATTTCTGCATAATTACTATATTATGATGCATAGTTATGAATTGCCACGTAACACATAATCTGCTGCATAACCTTCAGATTTTACCTTCAACCAATATTTTTTTTGCAAAATGGGTTAGATTTCATTAGGAAGAATGTACTTGGAATGTAATGCAGCTCCAAAGAATTTTCAAAATCAGCTAGTGACGCATCACCTGGTGACTGCTATGTTAAACACAAAAGGTCACAGGAGAAATACTTGCAAATAGCCTAAAACACTGACAATAGCTCTGAGTAGCGTTCCAACCCAACATTTCACCCCCACTGCACCCCTATAGACAGGGGCCTGCCTCATACCAAACAGTACTGACCCTGCTCCTAATGGGAACAGTCCATCCCGAATTGCCATGTGAGGCCCCTTAAGAAGGGACCACAAACAACTCCAGACCGATTTTGACCTTGTTAGGCCTTGTCAGTGAGGTATAACTTGGGATACCCTGGCACAGAGAGCAAGAACCCCATGTCTGAGCATACGCATGGCCACTTGGGGCGTTGTATCACACACAGAAAAGTTGATGAAGGAATGCTAGGGTTACAAATAGACTACACCATTGCCAATCACTAGGGTAACAATCCAACACATTTTTTAAATGTATTTGATAGCTATCTTATAATATTTAAGAGGTGGGATTTGTCCCCAAATTGCATTATTATCCCTAACAGATGACATGGGGGAAGCATTTTGTCAACAGAAGAAAGGAAAAAACATTTGTCATGAAAATGGTTTGTTTCACAGTAGATTTTAAATAATGTGTACATCTAGTGTTATCAAAGCAGAAGTTGTTTAAAAAAAGGAATACATAATTTAGATCAGTACTAAACAAGGTCTTATTTATTAAGTCTGATTTCTTGAATCATAACAAAACATGATGTAAAGTGCAATACCATTCTCCAGGGTAGCTTCCTTTTGTGAAGGCAATTTTGAACAACTCCCACAATATGAGCATAACATAAACCCTTGACAAAGCTATGGGCCTGCGGTTCTTAACCTTCTGACTTCTGTTGACCCCCCCACCATAGAATCACTGCTAGAAGCCCGGGACCCTGGCCTAAACAATTTCTAAGATTTGAACCTAAAAACAATACACAAAAATACAGAAACAGGTATACATCAAACAATTGCAAAAATTATGAAATATTTTATATAATTCAAAATCAAAAACATACAAAATTCAACATTTCAATTTTAATGGGAAGATTGTGGATTATCAAAATGTGGATTTAGTTTTAAAAAACAATGTTACTAATGTGTGCCTTTTGTCGGTGCATACCAGTGCTTCCCTCAAAAACACCAATCGTCCATTCTAGATTATGTTTTCTGTACTTGTGCTTCTCCCACAAGTAAAGCTAAGGATCCCTTCTTAATTTTTAGCGCCCAATTCTCAATTAATTAAAATTTACAGAGCATTTTAAACTGTTCAAATTCCCATTTTGTTTTTTGAAATGTATTTATACTTTATCAATGTGATAATATTATTTAGTTGTTTAAAAAGTGATGAATACTCTTAGTAGGCATCGCTGACTCCCAGAGGTGCACGGACCACAGGTTAAGAACTGTTGCTCTAGGTTTTGAAATGTATCTGGGATGCACAAAATAACAGAGGATACTATTTATTATAAGAAGTGTATAAATAGTGTTTTTTGTTTGGCAAGTAAAACGTTTCATATTCTTTACGGAAATGATTTTACTCTAGGAAATAGAGGGGACAGTATTACTAAAATGGTATTCCTAGAATAGTATCTACTTAATGAGTATGGTTTATGTTCTAAAGAAATATGTCTTTTTTAAACAATGCCACAATTCTTAGATTATGAAGTCACAGAAATGGACTATATAATTTGCTGTATAATTTGTTCTCCAGCATTGGATCCTTCCTAGATTCACATGATTGAATCATTATGAAACAACTAAATCAGAGCTGCACCACTTAGAGACAATGTTCAAATATCATGAGTAGTAGATTTTTCACGAAGCCACGGAGCCGTTGTACAAGGATCAAATTTTTCCTTTCCTTTATTGATTCATTCTTTAAAAGACAGACAGCCAACGCGTTTCATCCTTAGAAACAGGACTTCTTCAGGGAAATGTAGAATCTATATAACAGATTAGAAGTAAATAGATACGGTGGTGACCTTGGGCAATTGTATAGTTCGGCAAAGGTGGCAGTCGCACCCTTGCGGCGTGTTAGTGTGAAGAGGTGACACGCCGCATGGTAGATGGCGTTCTCCTGCCCCGGTTGGCATTTTTAAGTACTGTTTTATTGTGCTGTGTGGGGAATTTTAATTTCTGAGAAACTTAAGGGGGCTGGTGGTGTTCAAACACGGTTTTCTTCCTCTGACTCAACACTCCCGGCCGCCATTTTGGATCGGAGTGCGGTCTAGTGTTTCACTCTGGAACACAGAAAAAGAGACGCTGCGCGAGCGAGCGCAGCGGGCGCGCCGCTGCCGCGCCTAAGGCAAGCCCGTCTGCGCCCGTCCGCGACCCGGAGGCGACCGGCGCAGGTTATGCTGCTGATTTATTTCCAGGTAACACCGGCACTTACAACCCTATACAAGTATATAGCAGAGAAAAACTTCTGATGCTTGGTAGTGGCATGAGTCGCTGCTCCCAACGCCCCCTATCAGTAGATTTTGAGCCACTCATCTGCAAGGAGTGTAACTGGAACACCCACCCACAGTTTGATACAGGCGGTAACTTAAGTAAGATAGAACGTGCTACTGACTTTCCTCTCCCCAGGGTTGCGGGAGACGGGGATAAGCTAAAAGCCGTCCTTCTTAACACTAGATCCATTAAAAAGCATGAACTTCAGCTTTTTGACCTCCTCACAGAGACACAGCCTGATGTCATGTTTGTCACAGAAACATGGCTCAACGAGGGCTCAAACCCGACCATAGCCAGCGCCCTTCCACCAGAGTATAAGATACTTAGGAAGGATAGACCGGGCGGGAGGGGCGGGGGCGTGGCGATTATATATAGAAATCCACTCTCCTGCCTATCACTACCTATGACAGAGCTAGAAGGGGCAGAGGGACTCGGTTTCCATCTGACGATTTCTGCTCACCAGTCTATCGCGGGCACGGTAATTTACCGTCCACCAGGACCAGCAGGAAGGTTCTTGGAATCCCTGGGCCATGCTATTACACCTATTGCGTCCAAGTATAGTCAGTGCTTGGTTCTTGGGGACTTCAACATACATTTTGACCAAACGACCGATCCAGAGGCTATTAAACTTTGTGAATCCATGGGTATCCTCAATCTGACTCCATATGTGTCGCTTCCAACGCATGAAAAGGGTCACACCCTAGATCAAATTTTTTCAACAACTAGGTTAGAACCAGCTGTCCCCCTGCCAATTATTTGGTCTGACCACTTTTTGCTAACCTTCAGGTTAGACAAGGCTCCGGCCAAATCTCAGTCCTACTGTAAAAATCGGTTGAGAAGCTTCAGATCTTTTGATCAAATAACATCTGAGGCTTTAGCTGCTATACTTTGCCACCATCCTATACCAGCCAATAATAACCTAGAACATGATGTACTTTCATTGGAAGGCTGGCTTCAGGAGTGGACGATGCAGCTAGCCCCTTTAAAAACACGACCGCTAAACATGGCAGAGCCTCAGCACCTTGGTTTACTGAGTCCTTAAGAAAAAGGAAAAGTGCGTGTAAAAGCCTACAACGTTTATGGAGGAGAAATTTCGATCCCATAAATAAACTCACATATAAAGCGGCATTGAAAGCCCACTACGCTTCAGTTCGAGAGGAAAAGAAAAGTTTTTTGGCTGTAAAAATTGAACAAGCTGAGAATTGCTCTAAAGAATTGTTCAAGATTGTCAAGGACTTCTCCCCCTAATGCTACAAAAGCCTTCTTGCCCCCACCTATGAATGAACAAATGAAATTGCACAATACTTTTATAAGAAAATTAAAATTATTCAGGACTCTTTCAGTGGCCGTCCCCTGGATAGGGATAGCGACATTGACATTCCTCTCCCCATATGCCCTATTACGGAGAATACCCTTTTAGAGTTTCCATCTATGCCCATGGCCACATCACTCAAAATTATGAAGGCCCTGAAATCCGGATCTCCCTCTGACCCTTGCCCAGCTAAAACTCTGGCATCGATTGCTGAGGTAATAAATCCAGCTGTCAACCGGATACTGAATCTATCTCTGTCCGAGGGAGGGATGCCGGAGAATTGGAAGCACGGAAAAATTCTCCCGCTCTTAAAAAACCCATCAGCGGACCCCTTGGTAGTCAGCAATTACAGACTCATATCGCTCCTACCTTATTTCTCCAAAGTACTGGAGAAATACGTGACTACCATCATCACTGACTTTATTGAGGAAAGCCAGGTGTTCCATCCGAGCCAGTCAGGATTTAGAGCAAACTTCAGCACAGAAACGGCTCTGTTGGAAATCTCAGAGACGATCAAAACCACTCTTGATAGAGGAGAAAAGGCTGTGCTGATATTACTAGATCTCTCGGCGGCTTTCGATACCGTGCCACATGATCGACTCCTTCATAGACTGAAGGAAAGTGGCATTGGGGGCACGGTGCTCAGATGGTTTTCTTCCTTCCTGGAAAGCCGCCAGCAAACAGTCTGGTCTCCTCCTTTCTCAGCCCTCATCCCTCCGCTGAATGTAGGGGTTCCACAGGGTTCTGTTTTAAGTCCTACCCTCTTTAATATATACATGGCCCCCCTCGCTCCACTAGCTGAACAACATGGGGCAAAAATTATATCGTACGCCGATGACACTCAGTTGCTATTTACCTGTGAGAAGGATGAGGCGCTCAACGGTAATGAAGTCAATGTTTGCCTAACCAAGGTGTTTGCCTGGTTTAGGCAAAATCATCTACTTTGCAACTCCGACAAGTCGGAAATCATTTTCTTTGGATATACTCCAGGCGACGAATGGCGTCAATGGTGGCCACAAAATTTATCCCCCCGAAAGCCCAGTTTCCATCGCAAAAATTTAGGAGTGAAATTTGACTCTGACATGACCATGAAGTCCCAGGTCCAATTGGTAGCTGGCACCTGTTTTAGGTTACTAAAAATGATGAGGAATTTCCTCCCCCTGCTTCCTATTCCTCATAGAAAAACTGTGGTCCAAGCACTTATCACGTCAAGACTGGACTACGTAAATGTGTTGTATCTGGGCCTTCCAGACTACTTATTGAACCGCCTCTAGGTAGTTCAAAATGCTGCAGCAGGGGCCGTGCTTATGGTTGGACCCAGGTCACACATGTCTTCCCATCTTAGATCTCTGCACTGGCTTCCCGTGAAAAAAAGGGTCAGTTTTAAAGCCATGGTGCTGACTTTTAAGGCCCTAAATAACATTGGGGCCCCGTACCTCAGGAAAACAAATTCAGCCTTATAAACCGTCCAGAACCCTGCGGTCATCAACCCAGCAACTGACAATTGTGCCAAAGTTTTGTCGTTCTCGCAAAGGAGGACGCTCCTTTCAGGTAGCAGCCGCGAAATTATGGAACAGCCTCCCACTCTCCCTTAGACAAGAACGTGACCTCCTCAGTTTTAGGCGAAGCGTAAAAACCTGGCTCTTCTAACAGTAGACTAGCCGTTTTTTGGCTGCTTGGTCTTTCATATGCTCTGTCCGGGGGTCAAGATAGCGCCGGGACACTCCCTGGAGTAGCCGCGCGCTCAACAAATACCCTATAACATAACATAACATAACAAGGCAGCTAAACAACCCTCTTCATGGGATGAATCCGAGGCCAGCTCTTATAAATCTGGTGAGAAAAAGGCAGAAAAAAGAAAGTCTAACACAGCTGAGGCCTCAAAGGAAAAATCAAGATCATACGAACCGGAGGAAAAGAAACACAATAAGGTACTTTTAAAAAATCGTCAGGACTAGCTTCTCCAGAGAAGCCTCCGCCGTCATCTCCTCTGGCAAAAAAGTTGAAGACAACCCCACCGTCAATGATGATGTAGTAACTCTTCTTGACTAAACTGAAATCCAGACGGTTTAATAAGTCCCAAAATGAAGAATTGATTCTCATAAAAGGAACCCACTGCATAAATCCCGCAAGTGAACACAGTCCTGTTCTCCAACTCCTCTTCAAGTCAAACATATACATTCTAAATGGAATCTGAAGAGGAGATTGAGCTTAAAGACATGCCTAAATAAATCCACAATCCCACACACCTCCCTCCCAAACAATGAAAGAACCCAAAACAACACTATCTACAAAAACAAATACAAAAAACATACAAGCCGGAAAGTATGAACAAAACCTTTCTTACAATAACAAAAATATAAAGAGCTAAAAATAAGAAGGCAAAGGTTATTATTACTACGACCTTTCAACCACTGTTTTATTGAAATTCCAAACTTGACCATTCTCTAGCTTGACAGAACCTGAATTAACTTTTACAGCCTTTTGAGAGACACTATACATGAACAACACCCTATGATGAGGGTACCACAAGTCTTACGCCACATTATGGTTGCTGACTATACAAGAGTCCCTTTAGGTTCTCAAGAAAAACCTATGCCTCTACTTCCCCAGCAACCGCCAGCTTCACTTGTATCCCCATACAGAGATATCAAGCCAGGAAAATGAACAAATCCCTCCTCCAACTCTTCAACAATCATTACAGAAATTTCTAGACATACCTCAAGCACCTATCCACGTAGACACGTCAGATGACTAATATGCACATAAGGCGGTGGGCAAAATACTAGCTAGACTAATGGACAACAACTGGGATGATTACATCCTTTCTACAACAGACTCACCAACAACTCCACCTATTGATTCATCACCAGATTACATAAGCAAGTTCCACACTCTATTAGAACAAGCATTGGCAAAGGCAGTAGGTCTTGGCGATGCCAGAGCTATTGGCTTTGTTAACGTTAATGTCTTTTAGCACTAGCACTGCACTCTGCCTACAGCATCACTTTGCAGCCGACAATAAATCATGGGCCAAAGCACCGCAGCATCAAAGGGTATATTCACATGTGCCCACCCCCCCCCACACACACACTTCACCAGAATATCACGAACACGAGCCGCGGGAGAAATTAATAAACCTTTCTCAAGGCTGTGCGAAAGAAGAATAGAAGGAAGGATCCCGGCCAGTGCACAAATTCTCTCCAGCCTACTCCCTTAACCAACACCAAGGGAGATAACCACGAGTCTCTGGAGAACAATTAAGATCTCCGAGGCCACGAGAAAAATAAACAATGGCAGAGTTCACCCCACATCCAAGGAAATCAAATTAACGTCTGCTCTGACAAAATGACTCAGTGCTGTGGATGTGGACCCACACAAGCACTCCAGGAAAAAAGAACGGACGGGGGTAGGGGATTGGGAGCGAACGGAAGCAACAGGAAAAGTTTATGGGAGAGGGCCTGAAAACACAAGCACTGATATGGAGTGCTCAAACAGAAAGAAAAAAGTTGCTCTTAAAATGGGAGCAGTGGATGGACACAAGTACTTGGTCCATGCTCCGGGGGAGGGCTAAACACAAGAAGAGGCATGATGCATGCATGCCATCAACAAATGTGGATAAAGGATACAAGAGCAACAATGGAGCAAACAAATTGGAGCCTATGGGCGGGCTGAAGCCCATAGATTGAAAACAACGTCTCTTTGAGACAACGCATACCCTGTCTAGCCGAGAGCTAAAAAGCAGCAAAGAGATTTGACATACCCATCACCGTCAGGGTAAATGGCTGATTCCTTTACGATTTTAAAGAGCCAGTGAGGAAACCAGTAAAGGCGATCCCCCTAAGGAACCCCTTTTGGCAGGAGGGAATAAAATTAATGCAAAATCCAGGTACAGAGCAGCTTGGTACTTAGGCTTGATTAGAAATACAAGATTCCTGAAAATTCCCTGGCTTGTCCCCTTGGTTACTACGTAGCAGACTCAGTTGTCATGCAAGCAGCACAGCAGCGTTCCAGAAACCCAATGACACTGTGTTCAATACTGCTGGGTTCGAAAGGTATTAGGATGGATGCCAGGCAAAAGATTTTCCTCGATTGCAGCTATGAACGCCCAGGCTACTATGCTCAAAATGCCATGGCAATAGTTGGCAGATGCCACCGGTAAATGTGGTCAGATATAGCCTTGCATCTGGACATTCTGACAGAACTCAAGAAAAAACACAAGGTTAAAGCAATGCTCCTTGAGGGGGAAAATGCCTCAGCTGTGCTGATAGATTCTGCAATTGACATAGAAAACACTGGCTTCAGGCAACTGCTTGGAACCATTGACTTAGGAGATAAGGGTGGTTGAGAGCTCCCTCCTTCAGACCTGAAGTCCAGAATAAAATTAAGTACATTACATTTGATGGGGCATTACTATTTGGGAACTATGTAGACTATGCTCTACCAGTGATACAGGCAGATGTAGAGATGGCCAGATATTTGAGGGCACTGCAACAAAGAAGACTTCAATCCTTTTGTAGCAGAGGAAGAATGTAGCCATACTGAGGTCTGCACCAGATATACAGATATCCATCTTATCAATCCTCCTATCAGCCCCAGTAGTACAGCCAAGATTACAGACCCTGTCAACAATATACTATACAAGACAGCCAACATAACTGATTGAGACACATGGTTTTCAATTCTTTGCATACGCTAATGATACACATCCCATTCCCAGACTGAATATTGAACCGCCACATTTTTCAACGGGCCTAGTAGAAGTATCAGATTGGATATACAGACAACTCAATTGCAGCCTGCATCAGACTCCTCAGATCACTAGGCCTCGAGCTCAACAAAAGCAAATCTTCTCTAACGCCTTCTCAGAACATTAACTTCTTAGAAGCAATAAAAGAGACAGAGGCATATCAGTTGACTGACAGACAGACAAACAGCTAGCTCTCGCTGCACTAGCAAGACAGTTACTGAAATGAACCAAAATAGAATTATGCCTCCTAAAAGTCTTCTTGGCATGATGTTATCATGCATAGTGTAAATATCTTTCTTTCAACTAAACACGAGGCCTTTTCAGAAAGACTTGGTAAAGTGGGGGGCTCAAGTATCAGGCTCTTTCGAAGACAAGGGAAGCCATAACTCCAAAAATAAAACAAGCACTTCCCTGGTGAACACTACCAGATCTTTCAGGTTCAAGCCTCATCTCCCTTCAACCTCAATTTCATTTTGTGGTCACCTCAAACGCCTTGATGAATGAATGGATGAGGAGTTCTCCTGCAGGAACTGTCGGCCAGAGACCTTTGGTTACAATGGGGAAGACATCTGCACATAAATGTGCTAGAGCTAAGAGCCAGTCTGATAGCTTTACTATTTTTTCTCCCTCACATCCAGAAGTCAACGGTGTTGGCCCACAGAGACATCACTACATGTTTTCAGATCCTGTCATCAGAAGCTCAGAAGTGATGGCATTAGGTAATTTACCACTGAACCGCTCTAAAGGCGGAACATCTTCCAGAGATAAAGAACAACCATGCAGCCTACCTCAGCAGAGCACTGAAAGACAGTCATGAGTGGGAGTAAAGGCCACTGTCCTGAAAAATGCATTCGATGTCTGCAGGAAAACAAAGATAGACCTCTTCACAATGAATGACAGCAAAAAATGCCACTCTTATTCAAACAGGATCAACTAACAAACTCATGTGGAATGCCATTTCGATAGAATGGTGCAAGATATTTGCCTACGCTTTCTACCAATTCCCCTTCTACCAAGAGTAATCACCAAAATGTAAAAAAAAAAAAAAATCCCTCAGGACTGAACCTTTTAGCTCCCTCCTGGCCAAGACAGTGCCGATTCACCGACTACAACCGGCGACAGTACCATCCATACCACTAGGGTCACGTACAACCTGCTGTCCTGAGCTTGGGCCATATCCTCCATCACAGCCCACAAACTCAGAGACTAGCAGCGTGACTCATGAGTTCCATAAGTTTGGAAATGTAGATATTCTGGAAAATTGAAAGAATATCTTGGCACAAGCCAGAGCAGTATCTACAAACAAGACATTTGATGCAAAATGAAAAGATTTTGCGTTTGTGCAGCCAAAAGCTTCCATTATTTTCACAGGCAAACCCATCAATGCGCCCATATCTACAAGAATGAGCAAATTCAGGGTTGAAGCATGCCTCAATTAAGGATCACATGACAGCGCCCTCACATTTTTGTCTCGGGTAATAGTGCCAACAAGGAATCTTTAAATAGAAATTTCTAATTATTTACTAGACGTCTAAACATGACATCAAGAAACAAATTCCAGGCACAATAGTCTGTATTATTTAGAGCAAAAAATGAATCAGTACAAACGGGTGTACTTCTTAATTCATTATATTTTACTAATAGAATGATGATTTCATTAGGGGTTCAAAATGAGAAAGTACTTCCATATCTACAAAAATTAGCAAAGTCAGGGTTGAAACATGCCTCAATAAGGGTCACATGACAGCTACCTCACATTTTAAAATGCCACCTAACAAGCCATCCTTATGACCCCTTAGGATTGTGAAAGAATTCCTTAAAGATTTATTCAGAGAGTTCACACAATCTAGAACACCATCAACAGCTTGGGGAGCTCAATACAATACTTTTGGACATAATGTCAGATCCATGTGAACCAATTCCAAAATCAAGCTCAAAATACCTCTCATGGAAGACAACAACTCTATTAACCATAATGTCCACAAGAAGAGTTAGTAAAATTCAGGCCTTCGCCTTTACAGCGCTTTTCTTGCATTTCTCGAAAAAAACGTCATCCTAAGAACTAACCCAAAGTTCAAATGTAAAGTACCAACTGAATTCCATCTGAACCTGTAGTCCTAAAGATAGTCTACCAAAACCCCAAAAAAGCAGCAGAAAGGACTTTACATTTGATAGACTTCAAGAGATGTCTCAGATTCCATCCTGAATAAAAACTAAACAATTTAGAAAGCTGAAACAGATTCTAATTACCTTCTCCAACCCAAGTAAGGGATTCCTGGTCACAGAGCAGTGAATCTCAAAATGGGAAGCTGCAATGATAGCGTTCTGTCACATGAAACAATAAGACCTCTAACAGAAATTATCAAAGCCCATTCTACTAGAAGCATGCCAGCTTTATCGTCACAGGTGTGCCCTTAGCAGACATTTGCTGAGCTGCAGCATGAAGGTACAAGCACACCTTCTCGAAACATTATTGATTGGAAGCAGTTGCATACAGAGATGCGGCGGGGGGACAGGCAGGTCCAAGTCATCTTTTTAAATAAGGTGGGTCTGTTTATTTTATCCCTCAGTCCTCTAATGGTGCATATAGACAACTGAACTGTTAATGCTCATTATTCTGATTCAAGCAGTAGAATCTATAAAAGATCAAATGCTGGAGAAGAAACAAGGTACTTACCTGTAACTATTGTTCTCCAGGGTTAGTAGCTTTCATATATTCATGTGCAGCACACCCTTCCACCAAGTACAGGCTTATCTCACAGATTATATGAGATTATATGTTGTTGCTGCGAAGGAGCTAACCGCTCAACTCATGAACCTATAGTCCTCTCCGAGCGCGCGTGTCCTGGCGGCCGCAGGTGAGTACCTGACTAGAAAGGAGGGTGGGAGGAGACAACCCGGGCATCGGAGATGGTGTCTGGGTGGGTGTGAGCGGCGAGAGGTCTCTACCTGCCTGGGACTTGGAGTGCGACTCCTCAATACGTTCTTATGTGTGGCGGAGCACTTTCACAGAGCTAGTTGGTGGCGGCGGCGTGTGGCGTCACGTGACGTAATGCCGTCCCGACGCGCATGACGTCATGCAAATCTGTTGTCCGTAGCGAGCGCGTGTTGTTTGGAAACGCTGAGTCATCATTGGCAGGACACGCGTGCCCCTGACTGGAGCCTCTCAGCGCACCCCGCCCTCTCGTATTTACAGCAAGACCCCTGACCTCCTGGTCAGAGACCTGCTGTCCCCCCACAGCTCCGCTGTGCAAAGTGCCTCTTCTGCCTTCCTCCGCTGCCCGTGCGCCTCGCTCTGCCTCTTTTCCGCCTGCTGTCTCCGTTCTGCCTTCTGCCCCGTTTTTTCCAGCCTTCCGCCTCTGCCACGTTCTGTCCCGTTTTCAGCCTTCTGCCTCTGCCCCGTTTTCAGCCTTCTGCCTCTGCCCCGTTTTCAGCCTTCTGCCTCTGCCCCGTTCTGCCCCCTCTCTGTATTTTATCCATCCTTTTTCCACTCTGCCTGTGCCCGCTGCTGCCCCTGTGCCCCCCCGCCGCTGGTTTCCCGCCTCCCAGCGCTTCCCGCCCCCCCTCCCTTACTTAATGGCGGCCGCTGCGAGGGAGTGCGAGCAAGACCCCATACCTCCTGGTCAGAGACCTGCTCTCCCCCCGCAGCTCCGCTGTGCAAAGCGCCTCTTCTGCCTTCCTCCGCTGCCCGTGCGCCTCGCTCCGCCTCTTTTCCGCCTGCTGTCTCCGTTCTGCCTTCTGCCCCGTTTTTCAGCCTTCCGCCTCTGCCCTGTTCTGCCTCGTTTTTTCAGCCTTCCGCCTCTGCCACGTTCTGCCCCGTTTCAGCCTTCTGCCTCTGCCCCGTTTTTCAGCCTTCCGCTCTGCCCCGTTCTGCCCCGTTTTCAGCCTTCTGCCTCTGCCCCGTTCTGCCCCCTCTCTGTATTTTATCCATCCTTTTTCCACTCTGCCCGTGCCCGCTGCTGCCCCTGTACCCCCCGCCGCTGCTGGTTTCCCGCCTCCCAGCGCTTCCCGCCCCCCTCCCCTACTTAATGGCGGCCGCGCTGGTGCGCCAAAGGCAAGCCCGTCTGCGCCTGTCTGCGACCCGACCGCGGCCAGCGCCAGGGACCCTGGTTCTCCGGCCATCCTCCGCTACAACCTCGCCGACCTCCTCGCACTCAACCCCGGAAGAAACAACAACTGCCAGAGATCGACGCCGAACACCACCCTCGGCCAGTTCTCCTGCAGACACTGCCGACAATCCTTCACCACCTACAGCCCGCCCTCGCCCGCTGAACCCTCTACGGACGCCCGCACCACCGAAGCTCTGACGTGAATCCTCCTCAACGTGCGCTCCCTCCACAGACACGCCACGGAGATCTGGGACCTGCTCGACAACATCTCGCCAGACATCGCCTCCTTCACGGAAACATGGACCAACGCAACCTCTGCCCCCGACATCGCCACCGCCATCCCTGACGGATTCAAGATCCAGAGAAAGGACCGCCCCCACCGCCCAGGAGGAGGACTCGCCATCGCACACCAGAGCTCCCTCCGACTCTCCACCTCCAGCACAATCGACCCCCTCTCCAACACAGAACACCTCCACTTCTAGATCCAAACCAACCCCAGAACCACGTTACGCGGGACCCTCTTCTACAGACCCCCCCGGGCCTCGCGCCTCTTCCGCCACCACCATAGCCGACCTCGTCACACCCCATGCCATCGCCTCCACGGACTACATACTCATCGGAGACCTGAACTTCCACCTCGACATCTGCAGGGACCCCGACTCCACCACCCTCCTCGACAACCTTGCCAACCTCGGACTGAAGCAGCTCGTCACCACCCCCACCCACAAAGCCGGACACACACTCGACCCAATCTTCGCAGGAGGGACTAACATCCGCTTCAGCCACACCACGCAGCCCCTCTGGACAGACCACCACTGCGTACACTTCACCTTAAACACCACCACCGCACCCAAACCCGCCCGCACCTGCGCCGAAGGAACTGGAGCAAGATCACAGAGGAACTCCTCAACGCCACCATCCTCCACGACCCCCCCTCCGGCACGACCAACGCCAACTCCGCAGCAAAAGAACTACACCGCTGGATCTCCAGCTGCGCCGACAGGCTCGCACCCCTCCACCACCCCGTCAATCAACGCCCGGTAAAGGCAGCCTGGTTCACCACTGACCTCCAAGAAGCCAGACGCTCCTGCAGACGCCTCGAGAAACTCTGGCGGAACAAGAAAACCACCGAAGACCAGAACAGCTATAGGAACGCCATGAATGAATACCACCAGTGCATAAGAACCACCAAGAAGACCTTCATCAAGAACAAAATCCGCTCCAACGCCAGCAACGCAAAGGAACTCTTCAACGTCATACAGCAGTTCACCAAACCCCACAGGTAAGCCACGGACGGCCCTCCATCCCAGGACCTCTGCAACAAACTCAGCTCCTACTTCCACATGAAAATCAAGACCCTCTACGACAACTTCAGCGAACAGACTCCCGACACCACCACCACCGACAACCGTCCAACCATTACCACCTGGAAACCTGCCACCACGGAAGACACCACGAAGACCATGAAGAACACCCACTCAGGAGCTCCCACGGACCCCTGCCTGCCGCACATCTACCACAGAGCCGCCACCGCCATAGCTTCCGAGATAAGCCGGACCATCAACACCTCCCTCGAATCCGGCATCTTCCCCGACGTCTGGAAGCGGGCAGAAGTCAAGCCCCTCCTCAAGAAACCCTCGGCCGACCCAACGGACCTGAAAAACTACCGGCCCATCTCTCTCCTTCCCTTCACAGCCAAAGTCACCAAGAGATTCATCAACGCCCAGCTGACCACCTTCATCGAAGAGAACGCCATCCTCGACTCCTCCCAGTCCGGATTCCGCAGCAACCACAGCACCGAGACCGCCCTCATCGCCGCCACAGATGACATCCGCATGCTACTCGACCAGGGCCACACAGCAGCCCTCATCCTACTAGACCTCTCCACAGCCTTCGACACCATCTCCCACCGCACTCTCGCCGCCAGACTCCACAACGCCGGCATATGGGGAACCGCCCTCGACTGGATCCGCTCCTTCCTCACCGGCAGAACCCAAAGGATCAGACTCCCACCCTTCCTCTCCGACCCCACAGAGATCAACTGCGGAGTACTCCAAGGATCCTCGCTCAGCCCCACGCTTTTCAACATCTACATGGCCCCCCTCGCCGCCATCGTCAGACAGCATGGGCTCAGCATAGTATCTTACGCCGACGACACCCAGCTTATCCTCTCTCTCACGAAGAACCCCGAAGACACCAGACTCAGCTTCCAAAAAGGAATGAAAGACGTCGCAGCCTGGATGAGCGACAGCTGCCTAAAGCTGAACTCGGAGAAGACCGAGGTCCTCGTCCTTGGACCCTCCCCCACGGTGTGGGGCGGCACCTGGTGGCCCCCTGCTCTCGGAAACCCACCCACGCCAACGGACCACGCCCAGAACCTCGGCGTCATCCTGGACTCCTCCCTCACCATGACCCGCCAGATCAACGCCGTCGCCTCGACCTGCTTCAACTCCCTCCGCATCCTCCGAAAGACCTTCAAGTGGATCCCCCACGAATGCAGAAAGACCGTAACCCACGCACTAGAAACAAGCAGACTAGACTACGGCAACGCCCTCTACGCCGGAATCAACAAAACCCTGCTACACAGGCTCCAAACCATCCAGAACACCGCAGCCAGACTCATCATCGGAACCCCTCGACACAAACACATGACCCCACACCTACGACACCTCCACTGGCTCCCCATCGAGAAGAGGGTAACCTTCAAGCTACTAACCCACACCTACAAATCCCTCCACAACATCGGACCCAAATACCTCAACGAAAGAGTCTCCTTCCACGTACCCAAAAGGAACCTCCGCTCCGCTGACCTCGCCCTAGCAGAGACCCCCCGCATCTGCAGAACCAGAGCAGGAGGCAGAGCCTTCTCCTACGTCGCAGCAAAGACCTGGAACGAGCTCCCAGTCAACATCAGACGCTCCCCCACTCTGAACACCTTCAGGAAGAAACTCAAGACCTGGCCCTTCGACTGACCCGGAGCTGCACCTCCCCCCCCCCAGCGCCTTGAGACCCTCATGGTGAGTAGCACGCTTTATAAACCCCCTGATAGATTATGTATACTTCCACCCATGTGCGAGGAATCTCAGGTGTGAAGACCTCTCACCTCACTGACTAAAGTCTGGTTTCTTTCAACTGAAATGGATGTGCTAACAAAGCGGGCACTATGTCGGCCTTTTCAACCTGTCCGTGCCTTGTACTGCTATGATAAAGTTACAGAGGCACTCCCACTTCGACGGCGGGGAATGATTCAAGCATGCGAATCTATGAAAGATACCAATGCTGGCGAACTATAGTTACAGGTAAGTAACTTGTTTCTTTTCTCATAATTCAGTATAATCTTGGGGCCTCATATACATAGGTGTTTTGTAGTTGCAAAGCATGTGATTCACAAAAAACACATGGTCAACTACCATGAAAACACTTTTTTATATTATACTAAGTACCATATACGAGTTAGAAAAGTTCTTTCTGACTCATAAAAAGGCTTTTGCAATGTATTAAGAATCTCTAATAGGAGGGATGTGAAAGGAGCATACCCCGCCTATTTCAGATTTGCATTTGAATGTTCAATGGTTTTAACAGCAATTGCCACTGCATACCGTTGATCAGTTACTACATTGGGGGAGTAGCTGATGGACAAAGGGGAAACTGTCAGCATGGGTCAGATTCTCTTTTGGAAATCATGTCAACAGCAGGCAGTAGTTTGGGGACATGTTCCCAAACAGGATTTTTTTTAAGCTACTAAAAATATAACTGTTTTCCACCTGGAAAAGCACATCCAAGAATAGAGGTCTACTGACTCTTGCAGACCTCTATCACTGCATTTGCAACAATAACATGGAGTCGCAAGTTGCGACCTGTCTAGTAAATATTCAAGAGGCAGGTTGTTTTGCTACCACCCTGCAAATGTACTGTTAGTACAGAGGTCACATCACAAATTACATTGCAATTCGCAAACCAGACAGTGTGCAAACTGCACATCCCTGGTTTGCGAATGGGTATAGTACATCAGGCGCCTTTGTCCTGTATTGGTGAATAATTTCAGTGGATCCATGCAGAGCATACATACATGCTGGCGAGCCACACAATACTTTGACATCTTTAAATACATTTCTGTCAACGCCCAGCATACCTCATTTAGCAAGAAACTCATCAGGATTTGAACGCTGCAGCTGGTGAGCCATTACTAACCTGCCCTCAAGAGCCTTTGTGTTTCCATAAAAGGATACACCATAGCCGCACTCTCTCACTGCCCAGGAATAAGATTTCAGGTTTTTTTAAAGTAGTTTTTATATTTTCAACTTTTGCCACTTCTCTTCCTTGTACAATTGTCCTTATTCCAACTGCAAGTGATTGTACAAATAAAGTTCTCCCTCTTCCTGCTGCAAAATGTCTTTTATGTGTTTACAAATATTGGCTAGGGAAGTAGGAAGCATGGTGTAAGTAGGGATTGAGCGTTTCAGAAAGTGGGAAAGGGCTTCATTTATTTTCTGAAGATAATTTTATGCATCAGGCCTTTAATCTAAAACCAACAACCTCTGGCTCAGTGAGTCTCAACTAGGGCTAAAAGGCTAAGCCCGCCTCGGCAGAAGGAAATAATACAGTTTTAAAGCAAATCGTAGCCTGCCAATTATGTAAAGCAAATACACAACAATGGAGTCCGCATGAGAATGTCAAGTTAACTCTATAGACTTGCTTTTGTAGGTCTTGCCTACAGGTAGTTTTGTGACCCCCTGCGAAGGTACTGTTAGTACACAGGTCACATATTATCAATAGATCTAACACCTTAACATATAATTCGAGCAGGCTTTGGTTCAGTCGACTTCAAACCATTCACTATTTTGCACATTCCTCTTACAGCCACTGGCCTAAGACATTGTCAATCACATCTTAGATCAGCCCACCGGTGACCGTGTCTCTCACCTCATTCTACTATCTGTTTCTGTGTTCTTACACCTCTTATAGAGTCATTGCATTCAGGCACTATTTTCTCTACTCCCTTGCCACTGGTTCTCTCATTCCCTGTTTCACACTCTCTCTCATTCTGTGCCCAGTGGTATCCCACGTCACTTCGGCCCTCGCTCTTCTAGAGTTCTAAAGCTCCTCCCAACGCCTCACACTTCCAGTTCTCTCTCCCTCCCGATGATCTCTTCCCCACTCCCCTAGAATAGCTTTAGCGATGTTTGTATAATTGCATTGGTAAATCCAATTTAAGCATGTTGCTATATTCAAATTGTATTTTTTGTTTCATGAAAACCATTCAAAGATGGCTGCCAGGGGGGGTGTGTGTGTGTGTGTGTGCGTGCGTGCGTGTTCACATACAGCAGTGACCAGCCTTGATTTCTTTTGTGGAAAAATAATGACATTTAAAGATGGTCGCACATGCAAGGGGTGGCCATCTTTCAATGCTTCATGAAAAAATTACCACACATAAGTGTGCATGACTTTGCACCTGCAGCCATCACAGAATGGTTTTGGTATACGTACCATAAACTATGCTAAAGCCAACAAGCATTGACAAAGTAAATAGGTAATCAGCCTCTCATTTAAGGCAAGATCATTTAGCTTTGCCAATACGTGTTACATGGTGAGGCTGCGGTTTGTTTGGAATTGTTTTAAAAGAACTAGTCAATGAGTTTCTACATAGTTATAGTAGGTGCCATATTTGATGCTTATAAGAGCAACCTAGCATCCCTAAATAGTTGCACACCCTACGCAACTTTATAATATTGCCTCACTATGGCAGGATTAAGTGATTATAAGGTAATCTGGACACAAAGAACCACTACAGATAGAATGTAATGTGTAAATGTATTTCTCTTTTCTATGTAGTTGTTTCTTTGCGAATGTATTTCTCTGTAATAGCTTCTCTGTAGAGGGTTCTCTGTAAATGCATTTCTCTGTAACAACCGTTCTCGACAGTGGTTTCTGTGTAAAGTTATTTAGCTGAAAAGGTATGAGATATAACATCATAGATCAATATGAAGCGACCGAGCGAGAAATATTCATCCTCTATCTGCATTACAGGTCTTAAATAGGCTTTGGAAACGTAACAGTTAAACTCCACCATAACGCTTGGGCCAAGTGATTAATAAACATTAACTGAAGATATTTATTTGGACGCTCATTGGAAATTGGGACTGACAGTTACTTAAAGAGAATTCTTACTCTAACTGAAAACCCCCTACACCAAATAAACATAACTATGGTCCAAGCAGCCCAACCTCCCCTATAGCCTAGAGGGTCTCCTCAAATGAACAGCAAACACTTTCATCAGTTTATTGGCAAAAATATCTCTGTGTAATGGGTTCAGTTGGCACAGATCCCTTTCTGAAATGTCCTTGTGTCCCACCTACCCAAAGTAAGGATATTCTAGGGTTAAGCAGTGGCTTATATGTTGTCTATTGTTGCATATGGAGCCTGCCCCTTTTAAACACTGTAAGAGACCTACAAAGTAAAATTAAGACGCATTTGCATCCCTGGCACCCTGGGGCATGTTCTCCATAATACAAACATTAAAACTGTAATATTTATTCAGACTATCGAGCTACTGCAGGGCTACTGCTAAGTAGCTAACTGTGGTATTTAGACGCCTGGTTCCTAATCCTGGCATTGGCACGTAACAAAAAAAAGATGTCATCCTTAGCAAATCACATTACCCCCAGGTGCCAACATTTTTAAGTATGTCTAATGCAAAAGAAATATGCAAATACGAGTAACTAAATGTCATCTGTGATGTGTGCTATCTTGTACGGTTCCCAATCACTTGTTCCCGTTCCCCATCACATCCAGTATGCTCTACCTCGGTCTCATCTGGGCACGATCCACCATACACCTGTATGTGTAACAACTCTTGGTTGAGCTCGTGCTTTTTCAGTAGGCAGGTTTTCTGTAACGCGCTCCACAGCTCCTTTGAAAGAGTGCTGTACTGTGCACCTAAATGTTAATGGTAGACAATGGCCAGACCCACATTTTCACATCTGCTGCTACAGCACTGACTCTACTTGATCTACAGCTTTGCCTCCCACGTACGCCCAGGCCTATATGAACTCAGTCACTGACTGGGACCCTCCCATCCCAGTTCGATAATGGTTTTTCCATGAACAGGATTAATTCTTCGCCCTCAGAAAACACCACCCAACATCAAGCCAATGTACAGAAGCAACTTTACTGTTGGAGAATAACTAGCTTTTCTTTGACTACTCTCACTGTCCAAACGCAAAACCAAGGTCCAACCCTGAATTCAACACATTGTAGACAGCGGTTGCCATTGGCAACCAGTGTAACTTCGATAATCTAGATCTTAGGTTCCACTGGACAGCACACTAAAGCCAACAATACCACCCACACACCATGATCCCACTGTAATCTAGAAAAGGTACTTCAGAAACAGCCCACACTAGACAGAACCATCTCACCAACATGCACACAACACAGCGCCAAAGCTGTATAGTAGCAAAGCACCGCCAAATCCAAGCCAGTCACACACCACACTTACGTATACCCTAAGTTTCAGCAGATGAGACTCACACAAATATAACACACTGTGACGCTCACATCTCTTCAATGCTCTGGCTGGCCAAAGGACAACTGAAACAGCCCTGTCCCCAGTCGAGAGAAAAATGGAAAATCCTTCTGCACACCCATACATATAAAACATTAACTTCACTTCTACAACTTTACTTCCACCCTAACTCACACAAACCATTTGCAAGGAAACACCAGTAAAACAGGAAACTATCAAACGATGGCTCCTCCAGAACTATTGCTGGCCTTCCAAGATCCACACCAAAGGACACCAGGTAGAGAACGCGCTGCCGTGCCATAACAAGGGTGGTCGGCTCTAGAAAAGTGTCAATAGCATCACTGTTACAAGCAAAACTTGGCTGAATCCCGGATGTTTCGGCCTCACTTCGTCCCCACTAGGAAAACGGGGGTCGGCGTCGCTTTTCACACCACCGCGTCTGCCCAGACGTCACCTCTGACGCCAAAACACACGAGGATAGTGAGCAAACAGAACCGTGCAGCCTTCTCCAGTGGCGTCAGAAATGTCAACAGCGGCAGAATGCAAACATCGCAGCGGTTTGTTTGCAGCACCGACAAGGGTGCTGAGCGCGTTCCCAGCCTGAGGGGCCAGCCGCAGCCTGCTGGGCGAGACGGAGCTGCAACCCACGCTGGTATCAAAAGCTCCCGCTGCCTAGGTCTGCCAATCGGCCCTATGAAACGTGAGATTTACTCACGCAGTCCAAACTTTCAATCTACCAGCAATCTACGTTTTAAGAGTTGCAACTTTGCGGGCGTACCAAAACTTACAGTGGGCCTAAAGCCGGCCCACTGCTAACCATTGGTCGACTGCATTGTCATTCTAATTCGCTTGCTTCTTATTTGATGGCCTGCCTTGTCCATTATGGGGTTGTCCCTCTGCAGCACAGCCTCTTTAACAACCTTTTGCCAGGCTGACATTGTATTCGTTCACTGCTCAGCTTTAGGGAACCCATTTTTCTTTCGACACTCCGAGAGAGTACATGTTTTCTAGCTCTCTCCTTCATGTGCTGTTTCCATCCCCCCAAAAACCGCCCCCCCCCCCATTCGATTCATGCCGTTCTCTCTCATGCGCCTCTGTCTTCACCCGTGCACTCTTTCCCCTCACCCAACTTAATTTTTATTCTGTTCTCCCTTCCTTCTCTCCACCTTCTCCTCCGTTGTTCTCCTCCACTCGCAGATATTTCCATTTTTTTTCAA
This sequence comes from Calotriton arnoldi, assembly GCA_963921515.1. Classification (NCBI taxonomy): domain Eukaryota; kingdom Metazoa; phylum Chordata; class Amphibia; order Caudata; family Salamandridae; genus Calotriton; species Calotriton arnoldi. The sequence continues at coordinate 21,610 of CAWUFW010004403.1, read as the reverse complement.
TTTTTGGACGACCAGGTAGGTGCTTTTTGCTGCTAGGCGCTGTGTTCCAAAAACCTGTGATGCGTACCTACAGAATGATGAAACACGGGGCTTGGGGAGGGGAGGGGTTGACAGGTGGGACTTCAGAAAGGAAAGAGTGTTTATACAGGATCTTTATTAATTGCATTTTTTAATGTCGCTTGCATTCACACATTTTTCCATGTTCCACTGTTGCTCACCTTAAAGGTATTTACCTTGAAGAGTGACCGACTAGGTTGCGCGTGTTGGGTTTCAAACCACCAACTTTTAATTTACAATTATCTGCAGAAAGCAGGTTTAACCACTGAAGGGTCTTACTTGGATGTAAGATAGCTAGGTGTGATCAGTGCATAACGCAACATTCAAATAGTTTGAATACCGGCATGGCAACTCAACCTTACATCTTTCTAAAATAAATAAAATAAAATTAGTTTGGCTTAGCAAATAATAAGATTTATTAGTACTTTGAAGACAGAGGACTGTGGCAGCAAGCGCTATCTGAAAATAAGTTAACAGTAGTATACTCCACAGATTTATAATGCATGTATTGATCCCATTTGTCCTATAGGGATCTTGTATACGTGTATTAAATGTTTATTTGCCTATTAAGGGGAAGCATGGTTGACAGGTGTAGCCCTTAAAGTCTGGAAGAAAATTTGACACCTGATTGACAAGAGCTAGCTGAGGTGGGAGCTTAAAAGGCCCTACATGTTTGTGCTCATAGTGGACGTGAGGGATCAAGGAGAGAGGAGGCTTGCCAGGTAGCGCCAGGGGATTAGCTATCTATAGTGTAGCAGGTGCAGTGGCATCAGGGCAATGGGTGTAAGGGACTCACTCCTTCCAGCTGCTTTTTACTGCCACTCCCGGGAATTGGTGGCCCATTTTGTTCTTGACCACAGGTCTACGGCACTCTTACAGCAGCACTAGTAAGCACCACCAGGTGCATGTACCACGGGTGGTCTCAAGGTATCCCTATGTGATGTCAGGTGAATCTAGACAAATCTAGTAGGTGAGAAGATCCTCATTAGGTGACTTCTGCAACTTAGCGTGTGGTTCCTCTGCTAAAGATCTGGTTGTAATGCATCTGTTTGAAGTGCTTTGTGAGTGAGCGAAGTGGCTTCTCTCTAAGTAGGTGGCAATTCAACCATAGAGGTAGTGCTATGCAAGTGAACGGCTGGAGTCTAGCCAGTCCAGTAGATAGTGCTTTAAAGGGAAGTCGGCAGAGCCCAAGCAGTGCCTGCAAATGAGCTCACAGACCATGGTTTGTCAAGGATGTAGTATCCTTTGATCAAGTGGGCAGTGCCTGGGTAACACAAGGTGGAGATTTCCTACAAAACTGGAGAGTCTAGGCAACAGCAAATGTTGTAGCTGCTCTTCAAAACAGTGGGCAGAACACAGCTTGTCAACAAAGAGGTGGTGCCTTGCATCTGAGCAGGTGTAGCCTAGCTAACCAAAGGGCGTAATGTTCTGCAAGTGACTGTCCTACAAGAAATGAGAATAAGTATTGGTAAAGCCAATAGGTCTTGCCTGTGCAATTGCTATTGGCTTTGTCAAGTTTTTAGCCATGTTGCACATCACAGCATGACTAAAAATTTGTAGTGTAGAGAAGAGTGGAGAGGAATGTTATAGTGTGGAGTGGTGCAGAGCGGAGTAAAGTGTCATAGAGCGGAGTGGCTTAGAGTGTTGTGGAGTGGCGTAAAGTGGAGGGTTGTGGAGTGTCCTAGAGTGGAGTGTCGTGTCGTAGAGTGGAGTGTTGTGGAGTGTCGTGGAGTGTCGTAGAGTAAAGTGTGTGGAGTGGCGTGTCATACATTGTAGTGTCATAGAGTGGAGTGTTGTGGAGTAGAATGGAGTGTTGTGGAGTAGAATGGAGTGTCGTGGAGTAGAGTGGACTGAAGTGCTGTGGAATAGAGTTGAGCGGAGTGTCTGAGTTGGGAATAGAGTAGAGTGTCGTGGAGTAGACTGTTGTGGAGAAGAGTGGAGTGCCGTAGATTGTCGAGTATAGTGGAGTGTCGTGGAGTACAGCTGAGTGTTGAAGAGTAGAGTGGAGTAGAGTTGCATTGAGTGGAGTACATTGCTGTAGAGTGGCATGGAGTGGTGCAGAGTTGAGCAGTGGAGCAGTGTGTCGTAGAGTTGAATTAAGTTGTGTAGAGTGGAATAAAGTGGCGTAGCGGGAGTTACATGGAGTGGAGTAGAGTGTCCTAGAGAGGATTGGCGTGGAGTGGAGTAGACTGGAGGGGCCTAGAGTGGAGGGGCGTAGAGTGGAGAAGAGTGTCATACAGTGGAGTGTCATAGAGTTGAGTGGATTGTCATATAGTGTTGTAGAGTGGCGTAGAGTGTTGTACAATGGCATAGGGTGGAGTGTCATAGACTGGAGTAGAGTGTTAGAGTGGAGGGGCGTAGAGTATTGTGGCGCAGTGTGGAGCACAGTGTCGCAGAGTCGAGTTATGTAGAGTGGAGCGGAGTGTCCTAGAGCGGAGTGTTGTATAGTATTGTGAAGTGGAGTGTCAGAGTGGAGTGGCATAGAAGATCGTAGAGTAAAGGGTTGTAGGGTGGAGGGGCGTAGCATGGCACGCCGTAGAGTGGAGTGGAATAGAGTGTCATAGAGTGGAGTGTCATAGAGTAGAGGGGCATAGAGTGGAGTGGTGTAGAGTGGAATGGAATGGAATAGAGGGGAGTGGCGTAGAGTGGAGTAGAGTAGTGTAGAGTGGAGTGGAGTAAAGTGTAGACTAAAGAGCAGTAGAGTGGTGTGGAGTGTCGTAAAGTGGAGTGGTGTGGCATAGAGTCATGGATGGGTAGTAGAGTGCAGTGTTGTAGAGGGTAGGGGGTCACAGAGTGGAGTGTCGTAGATTTGAGGGGCGTAGAGTGGAGTGAAGTGTCCTATAGTGGATTGGCGTAGTTTCGTAAAGTGGAGTAGAGTGTCCTAGAGTAGAGTGGAGTAAAGTGTCGCTTAGTGAAGTAAAGTAGAGTACAGTTGAGTAACGTAGGTTAGAGTGGCATAAAGCAGAGTACAGTGGCACAGAGTGGAGTGTCACAGATTGTCGTGGAGTGTCATAGAGTGGAGTTGGATAGAGTGGGCTATGCTTCACTGCAGGCTAAAACAAATAAAGCAAGCCAATGTGAGTTACAAACCACAAAGCCAATGGTAAGCAATGGGCAGAATGCATTCCTGGGTCAGCTTTCAGAATGTTCTCAAGAAGTCTTTAGCAACCAGACAGCTGAGCTGTGTAGTGGGATTCGACCTAAAAACTGCCGAACAGAGCATCACAACTATGCATTCCAATAACATGTAGATGGGACATCTCCTGTCTCCCCTTGCTCGTACCACTGGGATATCCGAAACTGTTCTATAAGAATGAGAAAATGAAGTCACAAAAAGGATTCCCAATGTATCTTTAAGGAATTTGGGGGCAAGCCTAGAGCGAAAAGTGGGTTGCTTTCTTTGCAGACTCATTCTCAGGAGGTCCCCATTATCCTCCCCTCACAACTCAGCACCCTGATTTACTGATATCAAGGGAGGTATCAGGGATTTACAAACTGAACTCTGAGGCTCCCCTTACAAACAAGGAATTATCAGGGGACCATGCAATTCAATTTCCCCAGTAGTCCCTCAATATTCAGCAAGTGATATCTAAGGATGAAATGCCACGGATGTATCAAGGATCTTGTTATCTCGAAGCTGTTGGTAAAAGACTACGTTGTTAGGAGGCCTGTTAAAATTAGTAGCAATTTTTGGTGAAGCTTGCGGGTTCCCAGCTGCACAATCTCACAGCATTTTGTGTTACATAACATTGGCACTATATTTTTCTGCACTTGTATTTATATAGCGATTTACAGCCCCGATGAGGCGTCAAAGCACTTTGGAGGAAGGGTAGAATGCTATCCTGTAGGCTCTATACTGTGAGTGAGAGCTCACTGAAGCAAATATGAGCTTTCATTCTCTGCCCAGTCAGATACAAAAAGGTTATAGTACATTATGGAAGGACTGTCTCCCATCTGTGAAAAAGAGACTACATTTGGGAGAAGGGCTCTGAAAAGACTCTATGGAGTGCAATCTGATTGGCAAGTGCTTCTGGGAGTTATTGCCTTACCCTGAAAATACCAATACTAACGGGCAATTTTTATTACATTAGGGTGACCACTAGGCCTGGACATCGAACTCCGCTCCGTCCGCGGAGTTTTCTGCACTCCGCGGAGCTCGCGGAGTGCAAGAAAACCCAGCTTTGCGTAGTGCAGCAGAGTTTTTTCCCCGCTCGCGCACGGTAAGTTCGCGAGCGCGAGCTGCTGCTCGGGTAGAATTTCTACCCGAGCTGCAGAAAGACCAGCGCGAACAGCAGTTCGCACTACACTCCGCCACTTGCGGAACCTCGCAGTTTTTTTGTAACTTCGCGAAGTTCTGCGTAGCAAAACTCCGCAAACTACGCCCAGGCTTAGTGACCACCCGTCCGTAATTTTCACAGACTATCCATAAATTAGCCCTAATGTCCATCCGTGATCAATGTCTTAACCAACGGTATTTGTCCTGTCCATAATTTTAGCGTTTCAGTTAAAAGACAAAAGGTAATTCGCACAATTGAGATTTCCCAGCTGAAGTGGAAGGCAAGGAGTCTCCTGTGCTGCGTTCCGAGGGAGGCAGACAGCTAAAAAGAAACCAGCCTTTCTGTAAGGGTGTCTGCTTCCCTAAAGAAATGTAAATGTATGCAATTGTCTAATCTGAAAATGTAAAGGCTGCCTGGGAGCCAGTATAGGCGTTAATAGATGGAGTCACTTGAAGCTTCCTGATGGCAAAGATATTTTCTTTTTGAGAGGGTACTGTAATGGTGTTCGAAGCTGAGCTGTGGAGTGCTTTTAATGGACAGTTATCAAAAACGTTTGCACTGGGTATAATCTGCACATTACTGAAACCTATACTTTAGATGGACTTTTTATCTTTAACTTAAATTTATTTGTGCATTTCGTGGCAGACTATATTATACTGTGTATAATGCGCGTTTACAATACTGATTTAAACATTCATGGTGTTTTCAGGGACCTCCTACCACTAAACATACGCAAGTCACTTTTCCCTGCTGCACCAAATAGGATTCAAGACTATTGGCCTCTGTAGAGATCACATTTATCAATAAAGGTTTCATAACATAAAATAGCGCATTTCCCACTGATTATTTTAACTTTTTATTTATTTTTCAGTTAAGTTGTGATTTTTTTTATATGTAGTTACTTCATGGTGAAAGATCAGCAAAATAGTTACAGAATATTTTGGTTTTTTTAGCCAAACCTTTGATTCCGCCTTCGCGCTCGCTGACCCTGTCCCTACTGCAGTATCCATACTTTTCTTAATGCACTTCAACTGCTGCAATAAATAGCTTAGAGGTGGGTGAACCAACAAATTAGCAAGGAGAGCCGAGTCACAGCCAAGCCAAGGGTCTTGCTCGGATCTTTTAGCTTGTGCAAGAGCCGAGCCCTGATATGTTTCCTCTGATACGATAAAGTCACTAAAAATTCAAAGGTAGTGTATTTCTTTAACATGTCAAGCATCGATGTTAATACATCACATTATAGTCTAGTAAATCAAATACAACAGGTTTTTGTACAGCTGGTATTCAGAACTCACATATTTGAACGTGCTTTCATACCCATTTATGATCCATGTTTCCTACTTTAACTTTGTACAAATCAGCCAGGATATGGGTATGTATTTGCCTTTCCTTATGTTAAGACTTTATTTTGACTTCTTTGTGCATTTTTCTGTAATTTTTATATAGCGTGAACTCGACTTAAAGGTATTGGGGCAATTTACATGAGCACTACTTACATTCCAGAAGGTCACATTCATTGTTGATATTTCAATTCTTTATTGAGTTTTCTCATTATAGTAGCAAGAGTGTCACAATAAAGATACACAAACCAATCGCCATGCAGGGCGAGAATATCTACAATGTAAAATACAATCTCATAATCCATCTGCAAGCCAGTTCTCCATAGAGCAGTTAATAAATAATAATTCAAACAAGGGGAAAAGAAGAACACAACACAGCCATTATGGGAGGGAAGGGAAAGGGAAAAAAGATAGCATGCACCTGCAAGGAGGAGGGAGAATGGGAGGATAAAACAGCCACATAGGAAGTGAAATATGAAGAACTCCTATTGCCAACCTCTTATAGCGAGGGTCAGTAATATTAGGGGTCGAAGACAGTGGGACCTCAAGAGGAAGGAAGCTGGGAATGGAACATAGGGATCTACATGGCAACATGAAGTAGGACGTGATTCACCGTAGGCACCTGGGATGTATGGGTGAGTGCGGCATATGAATCTTTAAGAAAAGAGCCCCAAACCTCTTGAAATATCAATTGATAAGCTAAATGACAAATGCAATTTGTCATTTAACGTATAAAGGAGGCATTCAAAACATGCCATATCGTACATGTTGTCCAACCAGGTCTGAAAAGTGGATATTAGAGTCGATATCCAAAGATGCAGAATCACTCATTTAGTCACCTCTAGGGCAGTGGAAAGCCATCTAATAACATGTTGGGTCGCTGAAGGGAGGTCAGAAGAATCATGCAGGATCACTAGCCGGGCAGCAAAAGGTCTGCCCTGAGGCCTTTTCTCATGTGGTCTCAAACCTGCGACCAGAAGGCCTTCAGTCAATCATATTCCCATAAAATATGGACTTTATCGTAATCACCAATAACTTGAGCCCAAACTAGGATGGGCTTTGTGTAACCTTGTTGGGGACCAATGCCAGTGGTGGACGATCTTTAAAAAACTATACTTAAGACGCGATTCCCGTAATCCTTTATTGTAATCCGCTAGTAGAGAATTCCAGTCATCATCCAGGAATTGTGTTAAGACGAGATTCCCACCGGTCTCGCAGTGCTACTACGGATGTGGGAGTAGAAAAACAGTGGTTCAACAACGTGGCATACAATCCTGAGATAATCCCCCCAAACTTTTCCATGTGTGGATATATTGAATAATGGGTGATCTTGCGGAGGTCAGCATGCGTGTTCCCAAGACTTGTGATAGTGCAGGGACAATTGAATGTATCTCCATAAATGGAAGGGCGGGATTGCAAATACTCTTCTCAGATCAGGGGAACGATTTTATAAAGCCATTAGAGACAATGTCCTCAATGTAGTAAATACCATTGATTAATCCAGATGGACCAGTGAATCTTCTCCCCGCCAATAGTTATGGCCGCGTTACGCCACAATGGGGCTTTAGCGTTAACGCGGCTCAGGACTTGCACCAGTCTATGGGCCATATGCCTTGCGTATTGGGAAGTGTGTATGATGGGATTTACAAGGGGAGTAATTGGAGGTCTCGAAGTGTAATAAACAGCCAGATTCCCAGAAGACTGCAATAAATGGTACTCTAGCTTCACCCTTACTGGTGTGACCCTAGAAGTAGGTAATCAATCCACAGCGTGGGCCACCAGCTGTGCCAGCCAATAACCCTCCAAATGAGGCAGACGTAAGCCACCCTTTTTAGATGTGGAGTAGAGATCAGCAACCTTTAATCTCAGTTTTTCCAAACCACAAATGAATCGGGAGATGGAGCGCTGGATGCTCGGCAGGTAGGCGACTGACTTACTCAGTGGTAACATTCCAAAAATGTAATCAAATTTGGGGAGGAAATTCTTCTCGACTACTTTGACTCTGCTCCATAGGGACAGGTTCAGGGCAGACCACCCTTTAAAATCACGCTCCATGCGATCCACATTGGGTTGCACCTTGTTCTGGACCATTTCTTACAGGCCCCCATTAATATACACCCGAGGTATTTTTAACGAGATTGAAGTCATTTAAATGGCAGGCTACCAAGAAAGGCACTCGTAGTGATGAGCAATAAGGGCAGGGCCTCACATTTCAACCAGTTTATCTTGTAACCCGAAAACTGGGAGAAAGAATCTAGTTGAGAAACTAGAGCGGCTGCTGAAACCGAGGGGGTCGATAATGTCAAAAGAATATCATCCAAATAGTAAAATACCTTAAACTTCCCCTCCGTTGTAAGGATACCCATAATGTTATCATTAGAGCGAATCGGAAGTGCTAGGGGTTTCAAAGCCATCAGAAACAACAGCGAAGATAAGGGGCAACCCTGTCTGGTGCCTCGATGGATGTACAAAAACAGGAAGGAAAAATCCCCACAAGTGATAGAAGCAGTGGGTTCACAGTACATACCCCTGGTTAATGTAAGGAAATCATGACCTACGCCTTTCCATGGTCCGAAACAGATAACCTCAATCAACACTATCAAAAGCTTTTACGGCATCTAACGAGAGGAAGACCTTCTCTTCCAGCTCTTCCCTTACCTGCCAAATAATATGTGAGAGAGTGCGTAAGTGGTTGGTCAAGGAGCGTCCGGGAACAAGGCCTACTTGAGAGGAATGAGTAAGAGTTGTGATAACTTTATTCAAGTGTGTCGCCAAAACCTTCGCCAAAATCTTAATGTCTGAATTTATCAAAGAGATCGGGTGATAGCCAGAGCATTACAGGGGATCCTTCCCCGGTTTCAGTAGCACCAACATTTGAGCCCTGAGAAACTCTGCAGAGAGGTGACCATCATCTAGAGCTTCTTGGTAAACCAAGATGGGGACAATCTGAGCTTTGGTGGTCTTATAAAATTCAGCTCGAATGCCGTCCATACGAAGGGCCTTGCCGGATGGAATAACATTGATTGCTGAGGTGATGTTCTCCGCCAGGATCGCACTATCCAGTTGCGCAGATTGTGAATGGGAAAGCTTTGGTAGTTTTTGGGAATTAAAAAAGGAAGATTCAGCATCTGAGGCCGGAGGGGCGGGAGGTTCCAGCCATGTAAAGGCATTCATAATATTTCCAAAATTCTGCCACTATTGCCTTCGGGTGAGTGAAGAGGCGAGTCTCTGGGTCTGGGATGGCAGGAATCGTCCTGGACGAGTCTGGTTGGCGGAGTTGATAAGCCAAAAGTCTATCTGCATTCTCCCCCCTTTCTTAGTGTCTCTGTCTTATAGGGAAGAGGCATTTCTCCACCTCTTGTAGTCTAGAGTGTGTTCAGTTGGTATTTAGCCAGTAGAAATTCCCGGAGAAGGAACTGGTTTGAAGACGAGTTATAGTCAGTAGTCAGGGACCCGACCCGTGCTTCCAGTTGCCGCCTGGAGTCTGAAAGCCTCCGTTTGATCAGCGCTGAGTCTCTCATCAGCATGCCACGAAGGACACCTTTGTCGCTCCACACAGCCTCTGTGCCGAGGTCACCAAGCCCCTGTTGTCCTCCAAATATCTTTTTATGTAGTCTGCGAGGCTATGTTTTGCAACCGGGTCACCTAGATCCTTGCGGGGTTTATGCAAACCCAGGTCTATGTGTAGCTTTAGAATGTCATGTTCAGAGATCCCGCAATGAATAATATTCACATCTACTAAGTGTTGGGTCACTAAGGGGGTGCAAAGGAAGTAATCAATATGAGTACGAATGTTGTGGGAGCAAGAGGTGAAAGTATAGTCTCTACCTCGCAGATTCAGGAGTCTCCAAGGGTCCCAAAGAGCATGGCCCTGCATTAGACCATGTAAAGCATACCGGTCCCCATCATGGTACATGCCGGCCTATCTGATCTGTCCAGGAAAGGGTCAAGTGCTACATTCCAGTCTTCTCTAATGATGACTCTATAGTTGCCAAATCATGTCAATCTACGGATTTGAGAAAGAAACGGAGCCCCTGATGACTATCGCCCCTTGTATTGAGAGCTTGGCAGACACATAGCTGCCATATGTATCTAACCAAGTTTGGAGAACTCTATAGGAGAGTTAACTTAAGCTGGAAAAGAACAGGTGTTCTGTACATTCAGAGTGAATTCAAGTGAATAAGCAATAAAGATGCCATTAAATCTTGTTTATCTGGACAAATTTGCTGTCTGTTTGGAAAGAGGTCAAGTGTCAGTTTGTCTTTTTACTAATTGATGCTTGGAAAATTGAGTTTCTTTTTCTTACTACAGTTAGAGATTTTTGTCAAGTGAGCTGTTTGAAGATGTCAGTTTTCTTTCTCTAACACATAACATTTAAATAAATAGTCTGACAATGAATATTACAAATATTTCAAAATGTATCAGGGATAACGAAAACATTTTTTTTTAAATTAAGAAGTGTGATGCAAACAAAGAGTTAAATGGGAGCAAAAGAAATCAGAACACTTTAATTTGTGATGTGCAAATGACACATATTTGCAGAAACTGTATTCCCAAACATTGTTTGTACACTATATAGTTTGATCAGTAAAACTGCATGTCAGTGGGAATTTTGTGGCGATTTCAATGTAAAATCTGGTGATTGCAAATTACAGTGTGCTACCACTTCATGCTTTAGTCATGTATTTATTAAAAGTGATAGTTTTTAAACATGATTTGAGAAAAATTCCTGCCCCATCCCTGATGACAATGCTGTTAATGAACTAAGAGGCAAGTCAGGGGTCATGTGTATCCTATATGTGACTAGATTTGCATTATATATGGAGCAAAAGTTTAGTCTATTAAATCAAACAAAAGAGTTTTTGGTACAGGAGACATGCTGAACTCTCATATTTGAAGGTGCTCTCATATGTGATAATGAAGAAAATGGCAGCTCAATGAATTAAAATATTTGCCCACATTCATATCATTTGAAACCAGTTTATGGGTCGAGAGCATTTATAATTAGGTCAAGTAGATTATTTAAGTCACTAGACCTGCAGGTCTAGTAACATTTTTATGTTTTCTAGAGGCCCGACCTCGTTTGCTAAGTGGACAACTGTCACAACCTGACCCTGTGATGTGGAAGAGATGCTAGAACGAAAGACCCAGCCCACCCAATCTCTTCGTAATTTGGCACTCTCTGCTGGGGACAGGTGGGTTTCTAGAAGGAGGGCGATCTCGGGTTTATGATGACTAAAAAAGGTCGGAATTTTCTTCCATTGGATAAAATGTGTCAGACCATGCACGTTTAGGGAAAGTACCTTCAGGGATCTTTGCTACATGGACATGCCATGAGACTGATGGGTGCTATAGAATCATGACGCAAGTTCCTTAAATGTGGGATGTAAAGACTGGTTGAACTATTGAGGAGCTTTGGAGGGGAGTGGGGAAAAGGATACATGCTTGTGGCATGAGAGGTGGATAGATAATTAATTCTACCGGAACGCTCAGTGGAAATGAAAAAGTTAGCATCAAGGATGGGACAAGATCCCGGAGCCAAGAAGAGACTCCGATAGACCTTAAAATGTAACCTGTAAGCGGGTTGTTAAACAAAGCACCAATCCCGAAGGGAGTAGGGCTACCAGCCATTGAGAGAATCCCATTTTGGTCCATCAGATTAAAAAAACATTGCACTCGAAAGAGAGAGACCGTAGAGAGGAGCGGCCACTCCAAAGGACCAGAATGGGAGCAAATCACAGCAGGACCCAAGCATTGCAATCAAATTCAACACAACAACACCTTTTCTGACCCCCAATCTTCTGCCAAAGACAAAGGACATCAACTTAAAACAATTAACAGTATACCAGGCGATCTACAGTATCTATAAAGTCTATCCCCCGTGATGTTCTATAATCATGAAGTAATCGGAACACAGTCATGCATTGTAGGCTCATGTCTCAGATAAATATTACAGAGCAAACAACACTGACTGTTGCCAGTGATGCGGGGCCATCAAGTCTTAAGGGGGAACCTCGATTTATCTCTTGGGTGGAAAGACTTTCCAGATCGCGGCCCAGCAATTTTCAACCATTTCTGTGGGACTGAGTCCGAGCATTTACGTTCATCCTTAGAGGTGGAGGCATCCCCTAGGGATACATCCTTTTGGGGTGAGGACGAAGAGGTCAAGGGAGCGACAGAGGGAGCATCCTCCATCTTAGTTTGTCAAGGGCATTCCGAAAAAACATCAGGTCTTTTGATTTGTGGTATTCTGATGTTCTGCCCTGAAAAGTGATGAGCATAGTAGCGGTTCCAGAAGCCCATATTTAATGTCCTTCTTCCTAAATCGAGGGCGGAGAGCCAAAAATGCCTTCCGCTTGGTGTTGGTTTGGGCAGAAAAATCTGCCACAAACAGAATGTCTGTTCTAATGCCGGTAAGAACCATGTATTTTTGGCTTTTTGAAGGATCCGTCTGGCATGCTGATGTCGTACGCAACATGCCAAGACATGACATGGGTGAAGATCATTGTTTATAGGCATGGGGAGATTAGTGGTTGGCCCAGAATCACAGGATGTTGAGCTGATGCTAAGAATCAAACCTGGTTCCCCAGTTCGAAAGTCGGCAGCCCTGGCCCTAACGCCACATGCTGGGTAAAGAGGGGGAGGGAGCTAAGCAGAAGCCACATGAAAGCTCTGCCCATTATGGGCTCGAGGTTCCAACAGGACCTTGAGGTGAGATAGAGCGAGGCTTCAGGTTCGAGCCTGGCTCAAGCTTTCAGTGACTCCCCACTTCTAGAATAGCTATATAATGTCTAAACAATCTGTGATATTGGCATATGGTGCCCTGCCTCCCTTACCATCAATATGGACCTTTTTTAATATTGTGTCAGATTAAGCCGTGATCTGCATTTATTTAACACAGTGTACTATTCATCTTAGAGAACTGTAGATAAACAGTCTTCTGATTTTAAAGAGGATGGGGAAGAACATTTTTTATTTAGTTAATTGCTTATGTGCACTATGTGTGACCAGGAAGCCTAGGTTCAAATCACGGATCCCCAGCATGACTATAGTATGTGATCGAAGTCAAATCCATTTACTGCATGTGTCTAATTTACTTGATAGTGACATTTGAGAGCACTTTCCAGTAATTCAGTTTAAGATGGACTGTGTACAAAAATACTTGTATGTTTTATTAGCCTGTAATGTTCCACCATGTATAACAATAATATTGGCCATGATGTAAAGGACACCAGCTAATTGGTTCACTTTGTTCACTCCTGGTGTTGTCAAGAGGGAGGAATAATGAATAATTTAAAGTTCATGTTTAGAAGCTTTAATAAATGTCAATGCAGTGTTGTGATCTAATGTACTAAATTGAAACGCTACAAGATGTTCTTTTTTTTTGGAAGATTTTATTGTTGTATGCTAAAAGGGGTTACATAGTATGATAGTAGCAAGGTATGTAGCAATATATTCCACCATACAATTATAGAAGAACAGTGCTGGGCTACCTACATTTATGAAGAGTTAGCACATAAAATTAACCTTTTTCAGTGTAACAAACGGACCCATAATAAACTGTCCAGTCACCGCTGCTAAAACTATCTGCGTAGGGAAGCAGAGCAATGAACCCTGTGCTGCTCAGAATAAAGTGTTCTAGTGGGGAAATCGTGACAATGTGTCAGAAATAGACGGCCTTAAACCACTGCCTTGCGTGGTTGCCTAGATGTGGCATGAACTACTAGTACATAGAAATCAAGATTATATGTGTCGGGGTGGATTACAGGGGAGTGTATCATCCTTGGTGCAATCTTTGAAGCCTTCCACCAAAATATTCCACGCATGTGCAATTAAATATTTTCTCAGACCGGCTCATTCCTCCCTGTGTAACAGGGTGCTCTCAGATCCACACCACGACAAGAAGACCTTGATCAAACTTACGAAAGTCAGTGGAATATTGCATTTTGCTACAAGGAGAGCGAGATGGAGGAACTTAATGGACGGTTTCTCGAACTTAGGGCGGGGGAATACGCCCAACAGGACCACTTCTGGGGAATTCATTAGTACACAGCCCACTGTGGTCGACAGAACCTGGAGAACTCTCTGCCAGTATAAAAGGAATGTGGGCAAGACTAACTCATATTAAGCAAATTGGCATCTTATTGCATACAGCGAGGAGCTGCAGCTCCCGGGTATATTTTGTTTATTCGGGCAGGTTTAAGGTAGGCTCAGTTCAGATAATTAAATTGAATATACTTAAAATGAGAGCCACTGGAAACTATGTGGGGATATTCCAATATTTTAGCCAAGTGCAATTTGTGCAGAGATTTGGCTATGTACGTCTCCCAGTTAGTACGGAGAAAAGCCCTGGAGTGGTCCCCATATTGCAGGAAAGCTCTGTGCACCCATCTCATCAGTTAGCTGCCAGTCCCTATGGTGTGGAGCGTCTCGTACACCCCATGTGGAGTTGGTGGTAGACATGAAATAGGTAATTTAATGATTGTTTAAGGTGTTCGCAAAAAATTAATTGTTCCGAGTGATGACTATCGTCTGCTAAAAGGGTTTGGAAATCTAGTAGCTCGCCACCAATAAACAAATCCCCCAATTTTGAGAGGCCTGCAACATGCCACTGATGGACACAAAGACCATAGTGAATAAATAGTGTTATATAGAAAATAGTAAAATAGTGGGGTATGGCCTCTCCTTGGATGTGTCTGTAAAATACATTTTTAGTCCTGAATGTTGTCCCTTTGTCCTGAATTTTTGTCCTGAATTTAAACCCTTTGCCTTGAATTTTTTACAGTCTTGTCCAGAATTTGCCTCTATGCCAAGTGGTCACCCTAAATTACATGCGGTACTTCGCAACTCAGAAAGGGGATTATTCTGAAACCCATGAGATTGCCCTGTTCATAACAGCAACCCTCTGAATGCGCTTCAATTTCCCTTCACCAATTCTGCCAGGTTGTAGCTGGTGAAATTTGTGCAAGGTAAAAGTGTGGTAATACTGCACCGGCGGTAATCCAGATTCAGGTGCAAACTCCTGTTGATGCCAGAATCAAGACTGCTGCACTCTTAGAGCGAGGACTTAAACGTTAGAAGGTTTTTGAAGTGACTGCTAGGAGAACAGCCCTTGGTCTCCCATTTCGCTTGCCAATATTCGCACAAAGAATGTCGCTTCTATGTACGCTAAAACCGTTTTAGAATATTTGCTAGACAGCTATGCGCCAAATTATTGACAATGTTATCAGTTTTACCTTTTCAAGAACAGTCGGACCTACTTGACATCACTTAAGCTTGAGATCACATAAAGAAGTTAAAATTAGGTTTCTGACTAGAGAGGCATTAATGAGCTATTTGAGTAGCCTATGATGAAAAGAGCAGTGAAACAATGCTTGGCAGACAAGTTTAAATTCAAGTTAATAGGGAGGGTCAGATGGAAGATATACTGGACCCTTTTTTCCCTTTTCCCGTCTCCAAGTGTTATAAATAACAGTTGTTACTATTACAGAATTTCATGGAACTCAAATTACCGACATAGGAAGGACAAGAGGCTGAGTAGGCCTTGCCAGGATTTAAAATTGTGGCCTGAAGACAACAGTTGTCAACGGTGTACCTTTAACACACATCTCATCTTTCTAGGAAACATAAATATTTAATGATTATTTATGTACTGGTAGTAGAACGCACAAGCTTCTTCAATTAACCCATTCACATTTCCTAATGGCCCCCAAGGTGCCTTACCCTTGTTGTCAGATCGATTTTTGTTTGTCACAGAGCTTTTCAGCAACAGTTCAGACAAGCATTGGCAAAGCCGATAGGTCTGACATTGGTGCCAACCCTTTTGAGTTTGCCAGTGTTTGCTTAATTTTGTTGAGGTTTTTGTGAAACTTTATTGTTGGCGGAGATGCTGGGCCATCACCAGTATCAAAAAAGAAAACATTGGCTAAAAGCAAAAATATTTTCCCTAGAGAAAAGAAGTTTAGAACTGAAAGCTGACAAAGTGTCAGCGGGCTGCCATATCACCCTGATTTCTATCGAGAGGAAACAATGGTTTTGTGGGGATTTCACTGCAGAGCTATCACAGCCTTCTAGAGATGGGTCCGGACCACACACCACAAGAACCTTCTACATTATTTAGCCTTATAGAATTCATGAACTGGGCCACACACCTTTTAACTTAAGGCCTATTTTGGGTCAACAGCACTGCTCCAAAAAAGCCAATATGTTTGATCCTGAATCCTAGCTAAAATATTTCAAAATGCCTACAGCAGTGAAAGGCAAGCATTAGCAATGCCAATAGGACTAGTGTTGGTTGCAAGACTTTTGGCTTTGTCAATGCTTATTTTGTTTTTTAATTGATTTTGTACTAAAAGAAAATTGTTGAGAGCTGCCTGGCCCTAAACAAAACAAAATAAAAAATACTTGGCTAAATGAAAAAAATATTTTTTTGGTCTAAAAAAGCACACATTGCTCCGGTAGTCACTGGAAATTAAGGGGAACTACTTTGAGTGTGATGTGCTCTTGTGAAAGAGCAGAGTGCCATTCCTCACACTGAAGTTAGCCAATGAAGTGGGCTGACCCATTGTCCCATGCTGTGGTGGGTGGTAGAAAATGTGAACGACACAACAACAGACCAATGGATGAAGATGAATAAATATATATAATATATATTTCTCCACCCACACTTTACTTGTCCGAAAGTCAGTCGCACCTCAATGTCACATTCCAAAGAGAACGGCATGACACCGTCGAGCTGCTCAATGTTGTTTTATTTTCATTTCATTTCGAAAACACCCGACATAGGACGCCAACACGTTTCGGCTTACGCCTTCAACTGGGCAACTATATATATTTAGTAAAATACAAAATGAATGAATGAATGAAATTAAATTTCTATAGCGCGTTACTACCCTGAGGCCTCGTAGCGCTTAGGACAGGAAAGGCAGAATCACGGCAGGTTAGTGTGTAGTACTAAAAAGATAAGTTTTAAGGAGTTTACGGAAGGTCTGTAAGTTAGGTTCCATGCGAAGAGTAGAGGGAAGAGAATTCCAGAGATTAGTAGCATTCAGGGAAAAGGAACGTCCGCCCCATCTGGATCTGCGTACTTTCCTTGTGGTAGCAAGGAAAGCGGAGCTGGAACGAAGACTCCTTGAAGGTTGGTAAGGAATGACCAGGGGATGGATAATGGCAGGGCCAGTTTTCCAGATGGCTCTGTGGGCCAGGCACATGGCCTTAAATCGTATTCGGGACTTGATTGGGAGCCAGTGAAATTTTCTCATTGCGGGTTTTGCTGATTGTCTCCGAGGAATCTGGAGGAGTAGGCGAGCCGCACAATTCTGGATCACTTGTAATTTTTGAGTAGTGGCCTGAGGGGCGCCCAGATACAAGGCGTTCCCGTAATCCAGGCGGGACAAGATGAGGGCTTGCACCATAATCCTTCGCGCCTGGAAGGGGAGTAAAGGAAGAATTTTCCTTAACATCCTCATCAGGCTAAAACATGTAGCTGAGAGCTTGGTGGCTTGATGATTGAAACTTAAGGAGCTATCAAGCCACATGCCTAGGCTCTTAATCTGGTGCTTTGGGGCAGGCATAGTGCCGAGACAAATCGGCCATGAGAATGCCGAGGAGGGTGATGGAGCTTTGCCCAGGAACATTGTAGGAGAGTAGGATCTGCCTCTTATGTTGCCCCCACTTTTTTTCTGATGTTTACACTGGTTTCTGGCTATAGTCTGGCTGGGCCCCTGCTAATCAGGGCCCCAGCCTCTCTGTCCCTCTCTAAACGATTTGGAGTGCACTCTAGGTGCACTAGTGATTGGATACTGTGGTACCTTATGAGTCCCTAGTATATGGTACCTTAGGTAGCAAGGGCATAGGTACTTCACAGGCCTACCAGGGGCTGCAGCATGTATTATGCCACCCCTGGGAAGCAGACTAAATCTGACACCACAGGCCTGCTACTGCAGCCTGGGTGAGGTGGTGCTAGCACTCCTCACTGAGATATAGGTTCCCTATATCTCTCCTACACACACATATAACCCTATCAGTCACCCCTAAGGCAGGCCCTATCAATCCTGAGGGCAGGGTGCTTGGCTTCTATGTGAGGGGGTGCCTCTGCCTGAGCAAGGCCCCTCTGCAGCTCTCAGAGTCCATTCTCTGGTGCTGTTTGTGGATGCGGTTAAACCATATACTTTTAAGTGCATTATATCCTCGCGGTAAAATGCTAACTTTGGAATGGCTGCATCGAAACATGTCGTGTTTGGTGTCAAACACCTTGGAATACTACCCCCGCCAGTCCTGGCGGCGGGGGTAGCATTCCACCCTTCTAGAGGGATAGACATGTACCTACTGTGGAAACGCGGTAGAATCCTGCAGAGCCCTGGCATCACAAAATGGATGCCACCAGTCACAGACACTGGGCTGCCCTCCTGCTGATGACCAACACTCGCAGTGGAGGAAGCCCAACAATAGATATCCTGTCCCAAGGGGGTGTGACCACCTCCCAGACAGGGTTTAGTGTATTGGGGCTGGGTGGGTGCACTCTTAGAGTGCTTTGAAGTCCTGCACTGGGGAGCAGAAGGCTCCTCTGTGCATATGCCAGTTCAAACCGGCTCAGGGGCTACCTGCCCCTGCTCTGGCGCGAAACTGGACAAAGGGAAGTGGGTGTAGCCACCCACTCCCTGACCCTCCCATAGGTAGGGTCATAGAGCTAGTCCCTCCCTTTCTTTTAGTATAAGAGGGGGAACCTGTGCATTGCACCCAAGATTTCCTGGACGACGCTCTGAAGAAGAATCCCGGACCTTCGACGTTCCACTACCTTTGGAAGACTGAAGATTCTCCCTTGGAGTCAAGGAGTGACTCCACTGCTTGGCAGGCACCAAAAACTACAAACGACGGTCGCAAACTACGCCGCTCCCGCCGGAGTCCGAAGTCCCTGCAGCCCAAGAAGTGGATTTCCTGACTTCTCAAAGGCCATCGTGAGTCCCCAGCGAAGCTGAGGCCAGTGGACCCCAAGAGTAACGAGGAACCGCGACCCCTGGGTACCGTGCACTATTGTCGAGTGCAACCCCTTCACAACGTTCCACGAACTTGTTCTTTGGACCACGTGTGGTCCCAGCCTCCAGCAGGAATCCCTCCTAAGATCAGAGGCCTACCACGTCCCGAGTGACCGTGGGCCCCTGTGAGCGAATCCTCCCGAGGCGTCTTCGCTATCCCTTGCCAGCCGGCTTGTGGGTCCCCAGAAGACTTTCTAAAGAAACCAAAGGGCTCCCCTGGTTGCTCTAGGCCCGCCCTGACTTACCCTCGCTGGGTGAGTCCCACAGACCTTGCTGGTCTGCGCCATTGTCTCTTCACGCTTTCCCCGAGACTTGCTGATACCAAGGCTTGTTGGCTCCGATCGAGTCGCCGACAGCGCAGTAAGCTGCAGACATCGTGGGACACGCCGAATCCAGCTCCTGGTCGTCGTCGACGCCTCCTGGACCTCGTGGCTGAAGAGTCAAGGCAACCGCGAACGACCTGAATCTTGCGACGACGGTGGGCATCCATCTTCCTTGGCCCGAGTCACTGCCAAGTGACTTTGAACACTGTCCCCTCTGCTTTCAGGTCTTCCATCTTCCGAATCCAGGCTTGGATTCCTCCGGACACTTCTCCTGTCGCCGCAAGCAGCAAGTCTTCACTGGCTCCCATTGAAAACGACGCCGTGACCCGACACCAAAGAACACCTATGCACCCGGCTCCCTGGGTGAGGTAACGTCAGCACTACGGTGCTCCTGTGGGTGTGGGCCCTAGAACTACTTACCCTGTAAGTGACTTGCTTGTAGCGTCCCTAGAAGTGTCCTAAAACTCTAACTTTCCAAGTGCGACAATTGCGCTGACTCGTACAGGGTTCGCGTCTGTGTTAGACACACTGCGTCCATCTCCTTTGCAACACTATCTAAAACTGTATCCTTCGGCTCGTACGGAGTCCGATCGGTGTTCGCCTCGAACACACAAAGGGCCTGTAACACTGAGATCTCCATTGCACTGACTCGCACAAGGTTCGCGTCTGTGTTAGACACAGCGCGTCCATCTCCCTTGTAACTTTATCTGTAACCGCGTCCTTCGACTCGTACAAGGACCGATCGGTGTGTTCGCCTCGAACACGCAAGGGACCTTTAACATTGAAATCTCAATCGCGTCTGAGCGCATAGACTCGCACAGGACTCGCACCGGTGCCAGGTCACCGCGTCCGTCCCCTGTGGGTCTCCTACAACTACCTGGGGTGGTTCTTGGGGGTCCCTCGATTCTAGATGCCCTAGACCTAGGTCTAACAAACAGATTGTGATATTCGATTGTGCTAAACTTATTCTGATAACATTTGACTTGTACATATGTTCCTGACCTCTAATCTCATAAAGAGATTAGTAGAGAGTGTTTATTAATAAATACATATATATTTCATATATATACCTGTGTGGTGTCTTTTCATTTGGTGATTCAAGAGATTGTGTGGTAAAACAAGCTGCTTTACATTCCTTCAAGACTTAGCCTGAAGGCTGCTCTCCACAGCTACCACTAGGATAGCTTTCTATAAAGTTTGTCTTAAACCTATCTACCATAAGAGTCGAATTGTTCTGGTGCAAGGTGTCCACTTTAATTAGTGAACAGCATATACCAGGCCAACTTCTCACATTGGTGGGCAGCGTGTGGGATTCCAGCTTGCTATTGTTTTACCAGAAAATCTCTATTTGAATTACTAACTGAAAACCAATATAGGTACTTAAGGTACATATAAAGTCAAGCTTAGTATCAATAAGTTCTACTGAACTTAGAGCTGTGTGCCAAGGATAGCACACCCTTTCTACAGCTCAAGCTAGTATCAGTAGGCCACAAACTAATGTAGGTAGTACAACACTGCACAACACTAGAATGTCCTTAAAGGGTGGAACCAGTGGATCCACTCAGCCTCAGTATAAGGACATGGCTTTCTCTGACTTGAGAGCCATGTGTGTTGAAAGACACCTGAGGCTAGGACAGAGTCCCTCAACCCTACACCTGATAGATCTGCTGACAGCAGATGATCTTAGATTGGCTCTAGGAGCTAATGGGTCGGAATCAGTGGGTGGGTCGATTACAGTATCTGGGTCAGATGATGAAAATCAGAATGACCAGGACTCTGTGATTGAAGGGCCAGGCCTCAAGGGGCCTGAAAAGGACAGAGGAATTCTCCCTAAGAGAACTGACAGAGTGGATGAGAGGCATAGGTCCCCTTCCAGGGAATCTGAGCACTCTTATCACTCTGGCAGAGAATCTGTCCACCAGAGGAACTCATACTTTCCCATAAGAGAGCCTCTTCTGAAAGAATGTGCAAACTGCTGCAGTATGAGGAAGCAAGAGTTGCCCTCAGAGCCAAGCAGTTGGCACTGGATAGAGAAGCCCTGGAGATCCAGAGAGCTTCCAGAAGAGAGGGTTAGAACCCTTGGTGGCAGCAACAGTGTCCCTAGAGGCAGAGAATCTATTCCAGACCATAGGAACCTGAGCAAGGTTGTTCCTCCCTACCAGAGTGGGGATGATATCCACAAGTGGATAACTGCTATGGAGATGGCCTGCAGAGTACAGCAGGTCCCCCAAAAGCAGTGGGCAGCAATCTTGTGGCTCTCCTTTTCAGACAAAGGTAGAGACAAGCTCCTCACTGTTAGAGAAGAGGATGCTGATGATTATGAAGTCCTGAAGAGTGCACTGATAGATGGGTTTGACTTAACCACTGAACAGTACAGGTTGAAGTTCAGAGACACCCAGAAGGCACAGACTCAGGACTGGACTGACTTTGTTGATTGTGCAACCAAGGCTCTGGAGGGTTGGCTGGTTGGCAGTAGGGTTACTGATTTCAAGGGATTGTATAATCTGATGATGAGAGAACAGATCCTTAATAATTGCCAGAACCAGTTGTTGCATCAATACCTGTTGGACTCAGATCTG